>CM062819.1:834885610-835559861 GCA_031772625.1 Pinus tabuliformis | reverse complement strand
TTTTTATAACTATCACCATTGTAATGCAACTACAAAAGAGACTTTAGAGAACCATTTGGGATTCCAAATTTTTGACTTCAGAAGTGGAATTTTCTATGTAATGTTTCTATCTTTTTGGAGATTAAATAAAGTTTTTCAAGATGATTCCAGGCAGTGTTTGAAATTGATATGTGTTCCTGTTCATTGTAAGTCATTTATTATTCTTTCTTCTCTGGAAAAGAGTAATGAAGTTGTTGATTGTTTTGAATAATACAAATTTACTAAACTTACAGTACCTGTAATCATTAAATTAAATAACCTTAATAGTCACTCCTCTTTTCTATAAGCTCATTTTTTTGTCTTTCATATTTTCTGCTAAGGTCTGAGACAAAATATTCTACAGTAAGTAGCCTTTTGTTCTGGGCCTTTTATCATTTCTTTCCATCACCCTGCTACAACTTTGAATCATTTTCATTACTAGTAAGGCCATCTTGAAAAGTGTTTTTATCCTAGAATGTCCCCTTCACATTACCTGTGAAACTCTTTCCATCACCCTGCTACAACTTTGAATCATTTTCATTGCGAGTAAGGCCATCTTGAAAAGTGTTTTTATCCTAGAAGGTTCCCTTCACATTACCTGTGAAACACACTTCTAAACTATCATAATGGGACAACAAATAAAATTCACTATCTTTTTGTATGGATGTCCTAGGCACTGACCTCTACTCGGCTAGGGTTGTCTCTAGGTTTACAACACAAACTATGGCTGAAAACTAGAACAGTGAGATTTTCCCTATCAGAGAAACCAATGGAGAAGCTAAAATGAAAAATATAAGCCATGCTTCCCTTCCACATTTCCGTGGCCTAACCTCTAAGGATACTCACACCTTCATGTTTGAGTTTTTTGTTGTATGTAGGACCTATGACTATTCCTTTGATGAGAAGAAGTTGAATTTGTTTCCTTCTACCCTCAAAGATGTAGTCTTGCGCTGGTTTATGAGTCTACCTAGAGGTAGCACCACTACCTGGGCCCAAATGAAACAAGCCTTCAACGACAAATATTTGGATTACAATAGGTCCAAAGAAACAAAGGAGGAAATCTTTAGGATGACCCTTGGACGTGATGAATATTTGGAGGATTATGAGGAAAGGTTTCAACTCAATTATAGGAGGGTCAACTATACCCTTAATCTTGAGTCACTCAAGCTAGTTCTTCTTCGAGGGATTAGGGAGGAGGTAATGGAAACCCTCAACATGCTATCTAGAGGATATATCTACCAATTGCCTTATGATTCCATCAAAATTTAATTCAAGAATCTCTCTAGGGTTGCTAGGAAGAAGGGTAGGTATAGCCAAAGCTTGGTTAGTTCCTCTCCCTCCACAACAACCATCAAGCATGAGATAAGAAGTATGTTGGAATATTTTAAGAGTGAAATTTTGCATACCTTTTCCTTGCAGATGCATACCATGCAAATCAAAAGAAGGAAAGAGGAAGAAAAGAGGGCACTAGCTATCTTTTTCCTTAGGTGTACTAAAAGACATCTTAGGAATGAATGTCCACTGAATGTCATAGAAGTCTGCTTATTATGTGAAGAGAATCATGCAACATATAAATGTCCCTCTCTTTCAGGCCTAAAGGTTGTATACCAAGGTGGGGTATAAGGTGGGTTCGCGCATTTGTGCTTCATTAACCAAAGGAGACCCCCAGGTCCTCGGCCATATCAACAAGGCATGCAAGGTGCACATTATCCTCGCTATAATCCAAATTAGAATGCACCTTTCCAACCTTGGTACCCTTCCACTCATCTATCATGTTCCACACCTCCTCCTTGGTCTTATACTTCCCAATATCCTACTCAAGCTATCAATCCTCCTTTTCATCCATATCCACCCCAACCTTCCCAATGGGGAAACCCCTCGCCAGGGGGGAGGCCTCAAACCACTCAAACTCTTGCTTTATTTCTTCCACGTCAACCTCAGCCACAACCTCCTCACCAAAATCCACTTAAGCAACTTAAAATGTCTTCTCAACCCAATCCAAATCCAAACAATAAACAGGCACAACAGGTTTATTGTGGGGAAACATCCTATCCTGCTTATGTTGTGGAAATCCAAAAGATCAACCTTAGGTCTGGGAAGATGCTCCCATATAATCACCCACCTTCTCCACCTGAAGAGCTTACAAAAGAGAAGGAGGAGAGTGTCCCTCAAGTCAATGCCCCTCATTATCCTAAAAGGTTCATCCACCCTAAACAACACACCCCAGAAGAGGCTGAACTTCTAGGAGAATTCAAAATTTTGTGTGTCAGGATACCCCTTATCTAGGCTATCAAATATGTTCCCATTTACAACAAGCTTATCAAGGAGGAATGTTTCAAAAGGATTGGGAGAAGAAGAAGAAATACCCCCATAATTAATGTTGTTGGACAACTATCTGATCTGATGCTTGGGAGGGTGATCTCTCCAAAATACTTGGATCCTAGTAGCGCAGTAGTGGATGTGCACATTGATAGCATTATGGTCCCTAATACTTTGATTGAGCTTGGGATGCAATCAATGTAATGAATATGGAAAATATGTTGAAACTCAACCTCTAATGGGCTTTGAGGAAGACCACTACAGTGTTGCAGCTTGCAGGAAAATGCACAGTAGCTCCTGAAGGAGTTATTGAGGATGTCATGATCTCCATTGACTCCTGGGAGTATCCCACTGATTTCCTAGTCCTTCAGACCAAAACCAAGTTTAATGGTTATCCTCTCATTCTAGTAAGGCCTTGGTGTTGAGGTGAAAACTCAACCCCCCCATTTTTGACTTATTTATTTCAATAATGGGGACCCTATTCGTAAAATTTTGGCTAAATCAGTTTTTTGCTCCTGAAGATTCTTGTAGGTTTCAATTTTGAATTTTTGTTTGCTGATTGGCCAGTGTGTCCTATCCTTTTGAGCCTGTCTTCTGCCTCTTTCTTGTGTGTCAATTTGTTGATTGCTAGAATATTTGATTCCAGGTTTCATTCCCTTGAAAATTTTCCTCTTGAATTGTGTGCCCTGTTTACCTTAGGGTTTCTTGAAACATTAGCTTTTCTTGGGTTACTTGTTCATTTGGATCTTTGGGCTGTGTTTTTCATGATCCCTTGCTTTGTTTGAGGCTTCTACTTATTAACTCTCTTTTCATCTTCCTGATTGGTATGTGACGTTTGGTTACCAAAACTTTCAAGTCTTGTTCGTTTGGTTTCCTTCCTTCACTTGGCATAGATCACATTGCTTCCGGGTCAGTGAGAAAGCTTTCCATTTTTGCAAAAAGAAACATCTTCTCGGTTTTGAGTCTTAGATTCGTTTTACAGTAGAATGTTTTTCCTTGCTTATTTAATGGTTTCATTTAGAAAATGCTTAAAACTAGCATTGTTTTGAGTTTTGCATTGGGTTGCTTTTCATTTATTTGAAAAATCAAAATATTGCATTCATTTTGTGTTAGGAAATAAGAACAATCTTTTGAACTAGTAAATTCTTGCCATTTAGACCTTGAAAAGCAAAGGATGCATTTTTTATTTTCATAATTAGATTGCTTGCATTTCTCTTTCCTTTTGCTTGGTTTGCTTGCATTTTCTTGCTTGTCACTTTGGTTGCTTTGAAATGAACCTCTCACTTTTCTTTAGTTAGTTGTTCATTGAAAAGAAATGGTTTCTTCACTCATTTAGTTGCATTCTAGGAGATTTTGAACATACATTCAGTAGGGCCTTGAAACTGAAATTTAATTCAAGATTAACTGCTAAATTTTTTTGAATTAATCTAAAAACGCATTGGAACTTAACGCTCACATATCTAGAGGTCTAGGCTAGAGACATGTTCCAGCGTCGTTAAACCTAGTGGTTGTTGTTTTCACTAAGGTTGGGTGATTCCTCCTTTTGTGATTCGATAAGTACTAGTACAGACTTGTGCTCCCTATACCATCGCGTATATGATGGGAGACCCCACTAGGTTACAATCCTATTATCTATAGGAAGCCTAGTCATTTCTCTTTCATTTTATTACCAAGGTGTATATGCAGTTTTACAATTTTTCTGGTAAACCTTTTGCCTAGAATTCCAAAGAAGTCACTTTCATTCCTTTACGACTCTTTAAAAGTAAAAGGATCATCTGAGCACTTGTCCTTTTAGGCTCATTAAAATTTGAAGGAGACTAGAGTCATCTTTTTCCCTTTTTCTCGACTCTCTAAACATGAAAAGGCAAAGTTTCGTTTCGGTGTCATAAAATTTATTTGCCCACGATAAAATCCTACATGTTAATTTTGGCCACGTCATGAGTAATATCCTTGAAACAAAATTAAATCCCTCTTAATTAAATCTTCTCTCCTGGTCTTTTGAGTTTAGGCCATCCTGGCGGACTCATCGTCGTCTTTACCAAGTGATGGAGAGCCTTCTTCCCCCGTCCCTTCTGAGGTATCATCTGTTAGTGGCTCTCTTGCTATTGTTCCAAGTGTTCAGCCTCTTGCCTCTCGAGCTCCGGGTGAGGAACCTTTTGATATCAATTGGACTCCTCCCAACGTTTGGGAATTTTTAGACGAGGATCTTCCGTCTACTCCCCCTGGTGCTTTGATTCCTATGGCATCTTCTGACATCGATGAGTCGAGCCCTGTTAGCAGTCAAGAGAGCCTTGTGTCCACTGGTGAATATTAGTTTCCTTTGGAAGGTTTCCCTTTCCATACCTCTCTGGATGTTTCATTACCGCTTCGCTATCGCGCTCTGGCTAACATACTTGGTTCTACATCTCTACGCCAGAGCTCTGTATGGTCTTGTACAAAGGTTTTGACTTCAGGGTCGATCGTGTCTACTCAGTCGGCTTCGACCTCCATTACTCGGACGTAGGTTACATCAGTTACATTTGTTCTGTCGATGCCCACCGTTTGTTTAGCATCTTCGGCTCCTATTGTTAGTGTGGTTTTCACATCCTTGGTGGTCACTGCTGTTACTGGGATATCTTCCGGACCCGTTGATGGTGGTCCTTTGCCTCTGGCATCCAGATTCAGTTAACCTATGGGTAATGTACATATCTCCTCAAATTCCATTCCTGGGGGATTGTCGTATGATCAATATCTATTTGCTCTTTAAAATCTGACTTATACCCCACTAGGTTCTCAACAGATGTCTGTTCCACATAACCCTCCGCACTATTACGATCACCATGGAGCCCATATGTATTATATTGGACCTCTTCCTCAGAGGCTCCAGTTGACAGTCAAATTCCACCTTCAGTTTCCTAGAATCACACTACTTACCACGGCTCACAAGGACAACCTGTTCAGAGACAACCTTATGCCTCGGTAGGTCAGTATTATATTCAACAGGGGAAACCCTTGGGCTCGCAAGGACAACCCTTTTAGGGACAACCTTTAGCCCAAATAGGTTCATCCTTTGTTCTTTCAGGACAACCTCCATTATCTCAAGGACCAACTTCTAGTCAGTTAGGTCAACCTCAATTTCAACAAGTCCAACCTGCTACTCAACAAGGAAAACCTTCTGGTGAGTTAGGTCCGCCTCAGTTCCAACAAGGCCAACCTGCTGCTCAGCAAGGACAACCTTCTAGTCAGTTAGGTCAACCCCAGTTCCAACAAGGCCAACTTGCTGCTCAACAAGGACAACCTTTTGGTCAGGTCAATCCAGCTATTAGTCAACCTTGTGTTCAAATGCAACCTAGACCTCAAGCTCAAGCCAGTCCCCAAGCTCAACCTATTTATCAGATACAACCTAGGCCCTAGCTGTAGTTTGGGCCTCAGTTTCAGTATTGTCCTCAAGTACCTCAGCAACCCCAAGGGTAACCTCAGGGATCCATATCAGAACTATCAACAACCTCAGGTTAATCCTTATCATAATTTTCAGCAGCCATATGTTGCCCCTGTTGGTCAAGATGGTATTCAATGGTTTGTTGGAGGTAAAAATCCAGGTCAACAACCAGGGTATGGTTTCAATCCGCCCAACTATAACCCTTACGGAAAAAATCCTCCGGGACAAGATCCATGGGGGCAACAAGACCCTGGTTGGAACCCTAACACTAGTCCTTATCAAAGACCCATGATGTCTTTCAATCCTCAATTAACTTTTCCTGCGACTTTGGAACTGCCCGATGTGTCGAAGTTGACGAATGATCCTACACTTCATAATCCATATTGGCCACCTATTCCAACCAAGATCCTTGGTGGCTGTCCTAAGTTTGAAGGAAAGTCTCGAGAAGATCCCCAAGCACATGTCATGACTTATCACCTTTGGTGTTCATCCAATTCCTGGCTTGACGATTCTTTTCATCTCTATCTTTGCCAAAGGACTCTCACTGGTTCCGCTGCAAAATGGTACATTGAACTCGATCGTGGGACTTTCCAAGATTCTAACTCTCTCGCGATGGAATTCCTTACGCATTTTTAGTTATCAATTTGCTATGAAATGGGAACGCATCTTCTTACCTCTCTGAAACAGGACACGGCTACCCACATCTCTAATCATATTCATGAATGGAGAAGGTGTCGCCATTTGATCAGGTTCTGGATTCCTGATCAGTTATTGACTCATTGGTTCACTACCTCTTTTGTCGATCTAATAGGCAGAGATATTGCTATGGGGGCATGCGTTACTGAAGAGCAAGCCATCACGTGTGCTCAATATCTTGATTTGGTATATTCCCAATCTGGCACGCTTTATGATGTCTTTCCCGATGCTCCACGACCCGGAACTTCTAAAGCTCCACCGACACCTTCTGTCGATGGTGTTATTGGTTCCATCGCTCAGTCTTCTCGAAAGTATTCCATGACTCCTGCGAAGAAAAAATCCATTGCTTCTACTAAAACTTCTTCTCAGTCTCCATCCAAACCTGGGAAAACCTCAGAATTTAACACCGTCTAGTGCAACACGGCAGAGAAAAATTCGAAGGATAAGAAGAAAGGGAAAGGTAAAAATACATCTAACACGCCAAAGAAAGAAAGTCCTAAGCCTCCTACCGATGATGGTTCTAAACGCAAACCTAAGTATCCTTGTCTTATATGTGATGAGGATCACTTCACTAAAGACTGTCCTCGACGGTCTGAGGTAAGTCGTTTTCTTAAGGGGACTTCAAGGATTCTTGTTGTGCTTAAAGAACCTTTTCCTTCCCAGCAAACTCAAATGGTGGACCAACCTCAATCCTCTCCCTCATATGGTTCTCAAGTCTTTATGGTCGGGACTATTCCTATTCACATGTCTACTCGATCGAAAGTTTATGCTCCGCCGACCAGGAAAGAACTTGAAGTTCCTTCTAGTGTTCCCCCGTCCAGTTCTAGCCCTCTTCATATTAAAAGGCCTAGTAATGAGTTTGTCATTCAACCACCTGCTAAAGGAATTCTTCAGAAATGTTCCTATAATCCCAATGCTTGTGTTGCACAGCACTATAGCATTATCAAAGATCTAGCCCAAGCTCCTTCGGCTATGTCTACATTGGAGGTTCTCCAGAGTTGTCCTCTCCAATTGAATTCATTACTATCCGCCATCGGTGGAATTGATCCGGCCGATTTTGAGTTGATTACTTTCGATCTTGAAAATCATGTGTCGTGTTTGCCTCACCAGATCTCTTTTCTCATCCAGGTTGTTATTAACTCAAAGACTATCCATCATACTATTGTCGATGAAGGAGCCTCGACTTGCATCATGTTTGTTGCTTGTTGGAAATCCATTGGTTCTCCATCTTTGGGTCAATCCCCAAATACCCTGGAGGCGTTTGATGGAAGAGATTCTCATCTATTTGGTATTCTCCGCGTTTTCCTATTACCTTGGAAGGCAAGATGATCAACGTCAAAGTAGAGGTTGTCGATGCCAATCTAACTTACAACCTTCTACTGGGTCAAAGTTGGATGTATGTTATGCATGTTGTTGCTTTTTCATTGTTCCGCGTACTCCGTTTTCCTCACCAAGGGAAAATTGTTACGGTCGATCAATTGTCCTTCTTTGCTTCCTCTTCCATGGAAGGCAATGTTCCATATGTGGAGCATACCAGTATCCCTTATGAGAGTGTGGGCGTCAGGCTCTTTAAATCTCCTACCCTCATGGGTGTTTTTCCGCTCCCACCTCTTAATGTCGCCTTCGTTAATATGATCTCTGTTAACCCTGATCCTTGGGTGATTCCTCCCCTCGATCGGGTAGATTATTGGGGTGATGTTATGCCGTTGAGCCCTGCTGAACTTAACTATGTTGAAATCGTCTCAACTTCAATTTCTTCTTCTATCTCTACTCCTTCGAGTAGATCTCTTGACACGTATGTGCAATCCCCTTGGCTTGGAGATATTGCTTCTCCTGATCCTTTGCAAGAGACGTTCCTTTTGATGAGGCTATTCTTGAAACTTTGTCTTTTAAGGATCCTCCTTGGTTCGATAGTCATCATCGTTCCTTGTTTCTTCCTGGCTTTGAGGCAATGATTTCCTGTCTAGATGATTTTGCTTCCCATGTTCCTTCTCAACTGCTTCAGATGCCCATCTTAACTCATGAGGTCTTTTCTGAAGGGAATATAGGAAATATCATGCAAACCATGCCTATCGACATCTCTCTTAAACCAAGGGTTGGCAAAAATATTCACATTGGAGTAACTTGTACTCCCGAGGAGATCGAGATTTACACTAGTTTCTTCCGAGAGTTTCACGACGTGTTCGCCTGGTCGTATGAAGAAATGCCCGGTATAGATCTGAGTATTGTGGTGCATGATATACCTGTGTATCCTAATGCGAAGCCAGTTCGTCAACATTTACATCCCATGCACCTAAGAAAGGCAGCTGCCATTAAAGGAGAGGTTGAAAAACTTCTCAAGGTTGGGTTCATTTATCCTATTCCATTGACAGACTGGGTCTCTAACATTGTCCCTGTGACTAAAAAGCAGGGCACTATTCGAGTTTGTGTTGATTATCGTGATATTAATCGCACATGTCCAAAAGATAACTACCCCACTCCCTTTATTGACTAGCTTATTGATGACTATGCTGGGAGTGAAATCTTCTCTTTTATGGACAGCTTCTCTGGCTATAACCATATCAATATTTTACCTGTTGATCAGCACAAGACTGCCCTTATCTATCTATGGGGTACTTTTGCTTATAAAAAGCTTCATTTTGGTCTGAAGAATGCCAGTGAAACTTTCCAAAGAGAAATTTCCTATGCTTTTCATGATATTAGACACATTGTTTAGCCTTATCTAGATGATCTTCCTGCTCATTCAGCTAAATGCCTAGACCATCCGGACCACCTCCATCAGATTTTTCTTCACTGTATACATTACCACATTTGTCTCAATCCACACAAATGTGTCTTCTGCGTTGAGTCTAGAAGACTCCTTGGGTTTTTTGTTTCTAAGGAGGGTATTCATCTCAATCCACTCAAGGTCGAAGCTATTTTGAATCTCCCGCCTCCTGCTACTTTGCACCAATTGCAGAGTTTGCAAGGGAAGGCTAATTTCTTGCGTCGTTTCATCCCTAACTATGCCAAGGTCGCTAAAGGTTATACATGTCTGCTTAAGCATGACATTCCATTCATTTGGGATGAAATTGCCCAAAAGTCATTTGAGCAACTCAAGACCCTTCTTGTTTATGCTCCTTTGTTGCGTCCACCTAACTATCACCATGATTACTCGCTTTATCTAGTTGTCACTGATAGTACCATTGGCATGGTTCTGGTACAGGACGATGATGATGGTTCTGAGCATGTCATATATTATCTTAGCCGCAACCTTCTTGACATCGAGACTCGCTATGCTTATGTCGAGAAGTTGGCCTTGGCAGCCGTTCAGGTTGTTCAACGTTTTCGTCATTACATTTTGTTGCGTACCACAACCGTGATTTTTAATTGCAACCCAATGACATATATTTTGTCACGTCAATTACTGGGGGGAAAATACTCCAAGTGGATCATTATCCTCCAGGAGTTTGATTTGGAGTTCACTACTGCCAAATCTAAGAAGTCACTGGTTTTCGCTGAGTTGATTTGCTCCTTACCATCTGCTTTTGCTCCCTCTCGAATAGAGGACCGCATTCCGAACGATATGCTCTTCTTGATTAGTACCCTCGATCCCTGGTACAGTGACATCATCATTTACCTCCAGACATCTTCATTTTGCTCTAACTTGTCTAAGGATGCTCGGCGACGCATTCGCCATCATTCTCAACCATATCGTATTATTGGAGACACATTGTACTATGTCGGAGTTGATTCTATTCTCCGCCAACGTTTAACCCTCGAGGAAGCTAAGAAAGTCTTAAATGACTGTCACTTTGGCACCTGTGACGGTCACATGTACGGTTATGCCACTGCTCAGAAGATTCTTCGTGCAGGTTATTTTTGGCCATCCATTTTCAAGGATTGCATTCTTGTCGCCGTTCATGTCATGCATGTCAAATTTACTAGCGCAAGATGCATGCGCCACCTTCTCTTTTGCATCTTGTCATTATCGTTGGCCCTTTTGCGAAGTGGGGCATTGATTTTATGACCTATCACCCTCACTCGGCCAGGGGGCATGGGTATATCATCGTTCCATTGATTACTTTACAAAATGGGTCGAAGCGATGCCTACATTGACTAACGACGGTAAGACAGCTGCTCAATTTCTATTCAATCATGTGATTTCCAGGTTTGGAGTCCCTCAGGCCATCGTCACAGATCATGGCTCTCATTTTCGTAATTACATGATGGCTGAGTTGGCAACCCAGTTGGGCTTGCATCACGATAGTTCGATGCCATATTACCCCCAATCCAATGGCCAAGTCGAAGCAGTGAACAAAGTGTTGGTCACCATGCTTCAGCGTACCATTGGAATGCATAGGTCCAATTGGAATTTGATGTTGTTTTCAGCTCTATGGGCCTACCGAACCTCGGTTAAGGATGCTACCGAATTTACACCATTTCAGCTTGTTTATGGTCTGGAAGCTACCCTTCTGATTGAATGTGAAATTCCTTCTCTCAAATTAGCTATCGAATTACTGCCGAATACCACTCCGGTGGAGGAGCGTCTTCTTTATTTAGAACAACTTAATGAGACTCGTCAACTTGCTTCATTGGTCATTGAGGCACAGAAGAAACGAGTGAAATCTCACTTCGATCAGACAGTCAACCCATGTTCCTTCATTGAAGGGGATTTAGTCCTATTGTATGATCAAGCTCATGATAAGCTTGGGGTAGGAAAATTCGAACCCATGTGGCATGGGCCCTACATTATAAAACATGTTTTGCAAAAAGGTGCCTATGAGCTGATTGATTATGAAGGCAATCCTTTAGATAAGCCTTGAAATGGCCTTTATCTCAAGAAGTATTATGCATGAGTCTTTCATGCATTTCTGTGTACATAAGTGTGTTTTCATTTTTGTACTTGTTTGGCTTGGTGTGTAAGCATTTTTTTCTTATTGCATCCTTTTTCTTCTAATGCAAATGTCTGTCGCAACATATGTCAGTTTCGTTGATGGTGCCTGTCGCAGTACTTGGAATCTTTCCTCCGTGGCATGGGTTATTTATGATCCTCATGGTGAGTTGGTAGATCTCCAAGGTGTTTGTCTAGGATGTACTATGAACAATGTTGCTGAATATAGTGCAGTTATTGAGCTATTGACTGAGGTTGTTACCATCAATATTTGCGCTTTGATCGTAAATCTAGATTCACAGCTTGTTGTTCCCCAACTCAACGAGCATTGTTCCGTTAGAAATCCTCATATTTTAAGGTTGTATTTACATGTTCGTTTACTGGAAAGGAATTTTTATTTCATTACATATCAACATATTACTAGAATACTAGATACATTAACAGATGCATTGGCAAATCATGTGTTGGATAGACATTTGTGACATTTGTAAAAGTAAACATTGAGACATAATAAGTTGGTAAAGCAGAACATAGGTATGTATATATATATATATCATGTGTTGCACATCATAGTGTTCAAAAAATATGTGTTCAGATTACATCATGAGACAACATGTCTCTCAAAATTGCAGAAAATAAACCTAGGGGTCTAATCTGCGTGATTCTCTCTATAGCACACCACTGCTCGGACAACACGTCTAAGCAGTCAGTGGATCCTGTTCAACACCCCTATTGTGTGTCGTTGGTACTGTCGAGGGACATCCTTGAATCCTGTGTAATCCAGGATCCCCTCTGTCAAGCCCTCCAAGTCACGGGCAATCTCATCCTCCACGTCTCCACTAGGAGGAGGTAGCTCGAACTCCCTCTCGACTCTCCAAGCAATGGGAGACAAACCTGCAGGTCTTTCTGGTCCAACATCTGTAAGATTGAAACATAATGATTAGGACATATATATAAAAAAAATATCATAAAAAATTACAAAACTCTTTAAAAATCAAAAAATGAGTTTGTTACCTCTATCATCCCAGTGTTCCCCAGGAGGAAGTACTAGGTCTGGATCACCTCTGAAGTTAGTGCTGGCAGATGGCCAGTACTCTGCAGCAACAAGTTGGCGATCTAGCCACTCGAAGAACTATGGTCTCCACGACATCTGTTGACCGTTGCCTCCTCGAGACATCAATATAGCCCAGCGAGTGATCTGTGGCTCCCATGGTGGTGGCCTTGCCACGACCATTTCCTATCTCTGAAAGATGGGAAGTTGTTCCAGGATGAACGGTACGAGGATTGAGCCATACCCAAACTATTTGATATCACCTCATTAGCATTTTGTCAATTTCCTTTTGAGGTTGTCTGATACTACCTTTGCCCAATTGAATATGTTGGGGTTTAGGTATTCAGCGGCCAGACGGAGTTGAGTCTTAGTGGCCTCATGCAGGGCCTACGAACCATCTGCTCTAGTGATGGTGTAAACGAGGACTCACAGGAAAAGTCAGCTATTGTTTCTATCTTTAGTTTTCCTCCCATGTCTGATTTCTAGGCCTCCGGACACATCCTTCTGATGAGCATGTCCATCGTCTTTCTTGTGATCCGAGTACCTGTCATTCGGGGCCTTTCTTCCCTCTGTGATAACCCTGTCAGGAAATAGATGTTGGTGGCATCGATTTCTAATTCTTGCCTTGGATTGTTGAATCTCCCTTCATTGGGATCCCATGCTCCAACGAGATATTGGAGTAGATCTGGTTGTGCTCTTAGGCATGGCACCATGAAAAACTATAGAAGCCCGCAATTCTTAAGCACATCTAAACAATTTGGATCCCCCATGGCCAACTCATCATCATTGCTATGTTCCCACTCTTTCCATTCAATCACCATGATTTTCTCCCTGCAAACACACAAACATTCAATTATAAATGGCATTATTGTGCTAAAACCCCATGAAATTGCTTAAAGTTTGAGGAATTTTGGTTCTCGGCGCTCATCGAACCTATTTTTCAAACAGGTGCGCTGAGCTGGAATCCACAGTTTAGAAAATTAGGGCTCTTCATGACTGTTTGGTGTACAGTCGCGAAGAGCTTATTTTCCCTCCATTGGAAAATCCGGCTCTTCGCGGTCCCGAGCTGGGAACCCATGCCGACCATTGCAGACACTCCCATCTACAAACCTCCTCTAAATCACGACTAAAAACTTCAAAAACAAGATACATTATGTCTAAAAATGCAGGAAAAATATGTGGTGCCTACATGGACCAGACAGATTCGTGAACAAGCTTCTGAAACTCCTCCAATCGATTGCCGAAATCGCAAGTGCACAAGGGTAAATTTTTTCCACTCCAAGGTAAAAGTAAAAAGTGAATTGTTTTTTACCAATTGGCCCTTTTATAAGCTCTTTTTGGCAAATTAGGGTTTTAGGTTAGGGTTTTAGGTCTATTTTTGAATATTTTATGCATATTTACATCAAAAACAGATCTTACACTTGCTTTTTGTGCAGTGATAGGTTCCAAGTACTCTGGTGATGATTTACGAGTTGTATTTTGTACTTTTTCAATCTCAGTAAAAACACAAAAAAGTCCCTTTTAGAATCATATTTAAGCACTTTTATGACTCTCGAAACATGAAAATATTGTTGAGCTCTTGTCGCTTTGAACTCGTTAAAGGTTGTGAAGCGTCATCTACCCAGTATATGTTTACCCCTTTTATGGACTAGGATATGTTACTTACAAAAAAGGTATGTTTTGATCTATCATGGTCAATAGGTTCCCTTGGGTATTATTTTCTACCTTTTCAGATTTGAGGGAAAAATTTACAAAAAGGGACCTTTGGAGTTTTCTTTTCTGTGATTATTTCAAACTCTCTAAATATGAAAAAGACTCTGAGTTTTACCTATGTCGGACTTGTTAAACCCTGATGACATTGGATTTGTCACCATGACAAGACCGAGCTTCTCCTTGCTAGGGCTCGTTAAACTTTATTAGGTCAGATTTTTCTGAAGTACAAACTTACATTACAAGCATATGCTATCCCCTTCAAGCTTGTGTTTCAAAAATAATTGGGGTACTCGCCAGAAATGGCGGGGGAAAAATTTGGAAGTATTCCATTGGTTGTATTAATTTTTACGGCAGCTTGTTTCTCGTGAACATCGACACTCTTTCTACTTCGTGTCGAGTTGGGATATCCTCACTTTATCATTGGCCTTTCAGGTTTTGGGTTATCCATTTTGCCTCATTCCATCTAATCCTTGTTGCATCATCATGACCTTTGATCCCTTGGTACCAAAATGCTTCCAAACTCCGGAGTCGTGTCGCCAATATGTTCAAGAGCTTAATCCTTCTGTAGTTTGTATCCTTACACACCTTCTTTAGATTCTCTATCTCATCCACATTTATCTTGTTCCTTTGTCTCGCATCTATGATGTGGGAAACATTATGGCCCTCCTTCGACCGATTGCTTCCTATCGACTTCAACTCATTATCCACAAAGTTAATCTAGAGACTCCTTTCTGGTACCTTGGAGCTTGCATGCCTTAATGGCAAGTTCTTCGCATTCGACGACAGGCTTTCATTATTTGCCTTTGATTGGATGATTTCACAGGCGTTCAACTTTAGATCATTCTTCACACTTCGTGGATTTTACTAACAGTACCTTGAGAACCATTGACATTACTAGTGGTCTCTCTCGCGCTTGTTAACGGTTTACATCATTTACCGGTAATCAAGCGATTTTCCAGTATGCTCGACTTCAACACATCTATTCACATATTAGAAGTTGTACCTTGGTTTGGTTGGGATTCAAGACCCTGGGCTCAGATTACAGAAGTCCAGGTTGCACGGATTGGTTCATGATTGTATACTTGACTCTTTTGATTGGATGGCTGCGACCATACTTGAGTCTTTCATATGGTCCTTTTGATTGGATGGCTACATCCACACCACAGATCATTTATTTTTATCTTCTGGATGGCTACGCCCATGCCTTATACACATGTATTTCCTTTCACTATGTACTCATGTATCAGAGATATCAGTTGTACTTGCATTTGCAGGTTCTCTGTGATGGTGTTCTGTTTCAGTTATGGATTCATAAAGCATTTCACCCCTCCCACTCTCTCAGCCTTCATGCTTTATGGGGCATCTATTACATAGTAATTTGTCACCGACCCCACATTCCCTGATCCCGGACACTGCCGGTCCATGTTATTGACATCTGCCTTGTGTCATGTTGCAAATTATGTGTCAATGTCTTCCTTGTCATCTCAGGAAGAATACCTCAGTTCACTACTCCTCGAGCAGACCCTTTTTTACCTATGTTTTTGGGTCGTCACAGGACAACAATTGTTCCACCCGTGAAGATGGCCAAGATTTCACTAGCCCTAGCGAAGTCTTTGCTCTATCTCTGTGTTGCACTCGCGACGATCTACTTTTGGCAAGTTTTTTAAACAACTCGTCGAAGCTTCGAAGTGTAACAGCTTCATGGGCGGTCCTAGGGTTGGTTGTTGGACCAGATGAGCTCGCCTCTCTCCTTTGGGATGGTTGTTCCACCTTTTGTGAAACCTCTCAAAGGGATAAGCTCTTTCTCCCATTTCTTATGGAAGCTCCTCCTCCTATAAATACTTCCTCCATGACTGAGATCATCTAGCTTCAGAGTTCAAGAATTCAGCAGTAGAAGTAGAGAGTTTTGCTAGAGTGTGGAAGTAGCCTCTTATATAACTTAGCTTGGGATGGTTTTGAGTGGAGTTGGCTTGATTGTAAGAATGTTCTAGCATTAGCCTTTTGGGTAGGAGAGAGAGTTGTTTGTCCTTTTGGGAGACAGTTCATGAGTGAATGCTTGTGGAGACATGCTGACAGGACCCTTCAAGGAGACTTACGACGTCAAGGCTTGGTTGTAAGTTTTACTTCAATTTACATTAATACAAATCAATAGCTTATTTCCTATATCTTATGTCGAATTGCGTAGTGATAGCTTGAAGCTCCTTGACTCTTTAAGTAGATTGTTTTTGTCGTACTCTATTATGTTTGTGGTTGTGTTCTGTATGTTGTTTTCAGGTACAAGTGATTAGAAGAACGAGAGTTGGAGCAACACAACAGGGACTTCATCGAACGATGATTTGAAGGTAGGCCTTCCTGACATCAAATTTCTAATGAAATTTTCTTTGGTATTGTCTTTTCTGTGACTAGACCCACTCTAAGGCTAGAGGGGTTGCCTCTATCCACATAGGGAACTTGCCTGCGTAACAAGGTGTCTCCATGGGTTTGCAACTGTCCATGCGGAACCTTTGAAGTATCTTGTTGGAATAATTCCCATAAAGGAAAAAAAGTTCCCCCATCACCTTGCCATACTTCCAATCTGAAGAAGTAGTGCATGAAACCCATGCCCTTCATTTCAAACTCTCTTACAAGGTCCTCCTTGCAAGATTTGATCAGCTTCTCATCACTAGTTAAAATCAAATCATCAACATATAATACAATAATCAACAATTTACCTTCTACCAAGATATGATATAGGTTTACATCCGCTTCACTTTTAATGAAGCCTAAACCGATGAGATATCTATAGATCTTGATGTACCATGCACATGGTGCTTTCTTGAGACCGTACAACGTTCGCTTGAGTCTGCACACATGAGACTCCTAATCAAAAGTCTTGAAGCCTTCTAGTTGCTCGATATACACCTACTCCTCAATAATTCCATTGAGGAATGTTGTTTTCACATCCATCTATGTTGCCAAAGCAAGAATTGATCTAATGGATGAGTACCTTGCTTCAGGAGAAAAGGTCTCCTCCTAGTCAATCCCCTCAACTTGAGAGTACCCCTTGGCCACAAATGTGGCCTTGTACTTTTCTATGCTTTCGTCTACTACACGCTTTACCTTGAAGATCTGTCTCAAACCCACAACTAATTTTTATACTAGTCTTGGGACCACTTCCCAAACACTATTCTTTACAATGGATTTGTATTCCTCCTCCATTACATCAACCCATACAGGTTTCTATACTGCTTCCTCGAAAAAGGATGGATCAGTCTTTACAAGCTTAGTAATTAGATTTGTGTAGCCAGTGTACTGATCTGGTGACCTTCTCTTCCTGCGCTGATTTGAAGGAGTGCCCACATTCTCCCTCACATCCTACACAAGTCTCTCAACTTCCCTAGTATTTTTCTTGCCTTCTCTGGATGGTTCTGCTTAAATGATTGTCTCCACTCTCTGCTCCTCAATTTTTTGTTTCTCCACAACTTCTTAAGGCTCCTCCTTTGGGACTAAAATATCCTCTTCTTGTGGGCTATGAAGCTCCCTCTCAAGAGAGCACTACATGGATTTATCTTCATCAAATTTTACATCCCTTCACACAAATATCATTTTTAGGGATGGAAAGTACACATGGTAGTTGTGGGGAGTTTCTATGTAACCAAAAAATACCCCCAATTATGTTGTTTTATCTAGCTTCTTCCTTGATTCTTTAGAGACATGGTAGTAAACAAACACTCCAAAAATCCTAAAGTGCAACACATCCAACTTTCTCCCCAAGAAAGCCTCCTCCTATGTAATCATGCTCATAATTCAATGAGGACACTGGTTCTGTAAATAGACTATTTTGTTGCATGTCGTGGCCCATAAATGCAGAGGTAGGCATTGATCATGCAACATCGCCCTTGCTTCTCCCACAGTGCTACGATTATTTCTCTCATCCACCCCATTTTGTTGTGGGTTGTGTGGTGTTGTCAACTCTCATCGAATGCCTTCTTTTGCATAGAAATTTTTCAATTCATTTGACACTTACTCACCTTTATTATCACTTCTAAGATCCTTCACCTTCTTGCACGTTTCTTTCTCAACTAGTGCCTTGAATTCTACGAACTTGGAGAATGTCTCATCCTTCTTTGGCATGAAGAAGATCCAACACTTCCATTAGAAGTCATGAATAAAAATGACAAAATATGTGTGCTTGGCAGTGGAGGTTGTCGAGAAAGGTCCACAGACATCAAAGTGGATCCTTTCCAGGACGTCATTTTCTTTGTTGTCCTGATCATGGAAGGTGGATTTTGTGTACTTCCTCAAAGTACATCCTCTGCATACATCATATTAATCAAGTGTTCCTTTAGGGAGGCCTGTGGTTATCTATTGTATGATATTCAAAGTGCCATGATGCAAATGGCCAAGTATTCTATGCCAAATTTCACTGACATCATGGCTCTACACCTTCTCTGCCTTTGTGGTTAATGCAGCACAGTCTTCTACATCTAGTTTATACAGGTTGTTCACACTGACCCTAGTCTGCTTCACCTGTCCCATGGTTATGTGTCTCAAGAATGCCTTTCCTTTGTTCAAGATCACATCATAACCATGGTCTTCCTAAACTGCAACAGAGATGCGATTTTTCTTTAGGCCCAAAACGAACATGACATCCTTGATCCTAAGGGGGGAGCCTGACTCCCTCTGAAAGGTGATTGTACCAATCTCGATCATGTTATACCTTTCATCATCCTCTGTCTCGATGTGCATCTATAAATATTTCTACTCCATATCACTGAAAATTTCTCTACACCATATCATGTGAAACAATGCACTTGAGTCCAAGTACCACACGTTTTCCATCATTGTGATGACCATGCATGCAATGAGGGTGAATTCAAGCTCGAACTATGAATCCAAAGCTTCACCTACTGCTCCTCCTATGGTCTTCTTTCTTATCTTCTTATGTAGACACTTCGTGGCATAGTGCCTAAATTCATGATAATGGAAGCATTTAATTTTTGAAAAATCTTTCTTCTTGCTCTGTTGACTAGATTCTAGTTTGGATTGGGATTTCTTACATTTCCCCTTCTTTACCTTTCCATCTAATGCAAATTTTTCTTCATCCTTGCCCTCAGATGAAGTTCCTTTTATGGTATTCGCCTTATTTCCTCTTGTACCAAATCAGATCATAAGCACTCCCAATTCAGTAGTTTCTCCCTCTGATTCACCAAATCTTGATAGTTATGCCAGCTCTTTGGAAGGCCTAGAATGGCTAGGCTTACCAAGTCATCTTCAGGGATAGTAACATTGACCCTGCCCAGTCCATCGCGACATTATGTGAACCTGGTCAAACACTGTGATATAGTGTCATTCTGTTGCATCTTGATACTTTGAAGTTTATCCTTGAGCGCCAGCTTCCAGTAATCACTAATATTCTCGAATAATTTTTTCAGTTATTTCCACATTGCGAATGGAGTTTCTTTTCTGTGGAGATTTGAGACAATATTATCTCATACTCCCTCCAATATTATTCTCCTCGTATTGGCTACATCATTATTCCACTGTGCAAGGTCATGGACATCAACTGATGGTGGTCTTGGAATATCTATCTCAACATATACAAGCAATCCATTGTCATCCAATACTACCTCCATGTGGTCCATCCATGCAACCAAATTTGAGGTTCATTCCAAGGCATACTCTAGCCTTAGTCCATTGAAGGTCATCTTCTCAAATCTAAAGAAACTCTACTACACTAATCTTCAAATTCGAACCTCTGAGAAACAACTTCGAGTTTCTTACTCTAATGTGAATCTAGCTCTAATACCATGTAGAAATTAGGTTGTATATTTTCAATTTCTCGTGATGTTTTAATAAAAATCAAAAGACACAAACCTACTCTATTACTTTGCGGAAATTAATTCACAATTTAGAACAAAAATCTCAGACATGCAAGAATAAATAACACACATGCAAAAAGTATTTTTATCTAGGGAAAGAAATGTGCTAAAAACCCAAATGCTCGCTTTCATTAATCAAATGAATAGAGATGTATTACAATTATTTTTCTCAATTGAGCACACCCTGCAAGTGCATAACCTATCTCTCTACTCACTGATGGCCTCTAACCCAGACTTGGTCAAATTTTTCCACTACTTGAGCTCCTATTTCCTTGCATTATTTCCTTGAGGAATTAGGCCCCTATTATTTAGGAAATTCCCCTAATTAAATTTCGTAATTGCTTAGGTTGATCATCTAACTTCATGCAAAACTTGTACACTCAAGACTAGTCTACAACTAATGTTACATTGCCTTGGAATCTCCACCTCAATTGGGTAACTCGTTTTCTCTGCATTCACTAGCTATTTTGGCCCAATTGATCAATTAACTAGATGATCACTGAGTTTGACTGAAGTCCCACTGCTTAACTGACCTTCCACTAGTTCCTTCAAAAGTTGGAAATGTTTAACTGAAAACAACCTGAGATAACTAACCTTGATTGCTACAAATTAGCAATCACACATGCAGAACTAAACTTTAACTCCTCCAATTCGAATTTACTAAGTAAACTAGGTGAAACAAGCAATGTCACACAAGTTGTCTATTGATGTGGAAATTTGAATTTTCTCAATTTAATCAAGGCAAAATCAAATGGATAATTTCTTGCTACATTTTTCAACAATGCAAAACTCAAGGAACGATTTACACCTAAAGATATTTGATTTCTCTTAACACTTGGTAAATTCAAAGTCATATCTATATATATATATATATAGATTTCAAGTCCCGCTAGCACAACCAGTTGAGGATGGGCCTCATCAGCAAGGTGACCCAGGATCAAACCTCGTGAGGGGTGGTTGTGCCCTGTGCTAGGGGGAGGAGACATGCTAAAAAATCCAGTCAGCTAATGTCTGGTGTGTCCTGAGCCAGGGACAATCCTCGAGTGGCTTTGACGGCTTAGATGCCCCTATGTCGCGGCTTCTCAAGCCACTGGTCAAGGCCACTAGTCAAGCCTAGAGGATCAAAGATAACTTAACAAAGTATATATATATATATATATATATATATATATATATATATATATATATATATATATATATATATATATATATATATATATATATATATATAACTTATTTTTAATTTTATTAAAATATTGATAATACATATAGTTACAAATATATGAAACATTTTTCTTTAACATTTTTTATATTTTTATGGTCTATTTTTTTAATGTGATATGCATAACATTGATAATTGTGTCGATGGGCATTCTTCAATTATATTTTTCCTCACAACACTGTTGAAGATTCATCTTCCTCAATAGTTTTCCCCTTTATCTTTATCCGCGTGGCAATGTGAATATGTTGTCTTCTCTTACTTTATCCCGTAGCGACTTCATTCAATAGAATTTAATGGTAATCCAATTTCTTGTGGCTACTACATTTAATACAATTGAATCGTAATCCAATTTACCGCAACCAACACATACTCTGACTGTCTGATGAAATCTTTGCATATAATCAATGTATTGAATTGTAATCTAATTTACAACATGTATAACAATTTGACTATACGATCTAATCTTTCCACAACATATCGCAATATGATTTGAAAATGTAATTGATCATTTAGTCCTCTATTGAGTTGGTGGATATATCCTTTATTTATCCTTTAAATCTCATTCTAGAAATTCTTCTCATTCCTGAAACTGAAATTGATGTTTGCAAACATTGCAAGCTCCTGGTTGTTATTGTTGTTGATTCTTGCTGCTACTAATGTTGTTGTATGCTAAGTCGATACCTCCGATACATGTGCTTCCTCACTAGCCTGTACACATTTACTATCATACACATTTGCCTACTCAGTCATCTAAATTTACATTGAAAATAATTATCAGTGAATGGTTTAAATGTTGGATTTGTTATTCAATTTTTTGAATATACATAATCAAAGGAGAAGATCCACCTTCTAGCTGGTAGTCCACAATGCCATACTTTCCATTTAGGCTCTAGGCATACAATGTCTTTGCTTGGCATAGTGCCACTTGTATTCCCTTTGCTTAGGGTTGGTCTTTCCTACTTTATTCAAGTATTCGAATGTTGCCTTATAATTCTTGAGCCCTGTACAACTCCACCTTTTTTGTCACAGCATTTTGAGATGGATAGGATTGATTTGAAAGGCATCATTGGAATCTTCCAATGGCCATTTGATTTCTTTTATTTGTAGCCATGCCTTTGTCAACTTCAAATCAAGGTGTAGAGACACAATGCAACAAAACTCTAATATAAAAATCACATCCAAAAAATTCCCTGATTCACAAAAAAAATACATACATATATATTTATGCTTAATTTCCATCGGTATAAGATGTAAAAGGTACTCGAAAACACATAAATTTAGATTGCAAAGTTTTAGTTTGTTGGAAGCCAAAGGTACATATATTTATAGATTTAAAGAGAGAAATTAACAATGGATAAGGAAATCCATAGATTCAGGTCATTGATTGAAGACAAATAATATTTGCATGTTCAATAATGGGCTTCCTCTTTTTAAATGGTTGTATTATTTTTTGTTATCCCCCTGACATATAAATATAACTTGCTATGTAAAACATGATTGTCACCTTCGCTTTTCCAGGTCAAGGTTCGACCTTGTAAACTTATTCCTAAACATGACAAGGAACATGAGCACTCAAAGTTGTGTAGCACTCTCCAAGTGCTTGCATGGCTTGAACCTGCATCTTAAATTCCAAAATGTATTTTTTGGTCTCTTTTGAGAAAAAGAGCTTGTCCAGCCACTGGCTTCCTAGGATGAGAAACCTTGAGCTTTACATAAGTCAAGCCTGATGCCTCCTTCCTCATTATGTGATTGAAAATCATATAATTCATCTGAACATATATTCATAAGGATATAACATACTTTTGGTTTATTGGACAAAAACGGAAGCGAATGAGTTGGTACAAAGAGTCAATAACAAAATAGCAAGCATGCAATTGAAATTTCCTCATGCAATCCAAGTTAAAATTGCACTTGCATATTGCTACACAGAATTAATTTCCATACTAGATATATATATATATATATATAATCCAAGTTAAAATTGCACTTGCATATTGCTACGCCGAATTAATTTCCATACTATATATATATATATATATATATATATATCAACTCCACAGAAACGTGTAATCTTAATGAGGTATGAGTTTCCACTAATCAATACTCCAATAGTGTTACCATGTCAAGATTATGTACAACACAATAAGGTATAATTAGTAAGTACCACCAAAACTAGTGCATTAAAATAAAATCATATTGTGTGAGTTAAATTCCCATAACATAATATAACTTATATATATTTATATGCAAACAAAAATAAATTCATAAACAAACATAAGTTTACAAGCAAACCTATATAATTCAATAGGTATATTTATATACAAAAGTGTACAAGAAAACAAACACATGTTCATAAATAAACATATATATATATATATATATATATATATATATATATATATATATATATATATATATATATATATAACACACACACTAATGGGCACAAATAAATGAATTTAATGTCATAATCAAACATGCATAGCTTAGCATATATGTCTTTGTAAAAGGATATAAACCGACTCAACATTCGTCATGGTAAAGCCATACATATGGGTATGTAAGCATGTTGATACTTGCTAATCAAGTCCAATCTGTAATTTGGATCGGTTAATGCACATGGACTAGAGAAGTTCCCTTTTAATTTTAAGGATCTAGTCCCTCTATTCTATCTTGCGAATTGACTTGTGAATATTGAGAGACAGATCCTCAGACAAGAGCTCTATAACCACACTACACTGCATAATGTTAACTTGGGAGTGCTTCTATCTCACTAATACTTACTCATGATTATGGTATCTATTCATTATTAAGGAAAACACGCACCCATAAATTCAACCATAAATTCAACCAACGTACATGTCAAAAATATATTAAATATAACCATTCTTTATATAGTCACTATGTAGTTTTATTTAATCCTCCATAAATTTTCCTATGGACATTTATATTTCGATGTTTTTATTATTAAAAGAAAATACCTTCTAATCTCAGTTGTGTGGGGACTAGAGAATTAACAATACCATCGGCTGAAGACCACATAGGGGACTCATAAATTGATTATGCTTAATGAATATGGTTCACCATTCCCAACAAGTTTTGTATTAGCTCTCTAAATGGTACTCGAAGGGTGCTCTAGTTGACATAAGTAAACTATTGGGAAGAAAAACTAAGAAGGATATAGAAGAGATAAGGAGAATTCAATAAGATTTTTGGTTCATGAACCCAACAACAAAACCATTGGTGGTTTGAGAGACCCCCACCCCCCTCATGTTTTAAAAATTGGGATGGGGGTCCCCCAATTGTTAAATTTTCTTATGGCAACATTGTTCTTTGCTTTGATAATTGCATTTAATCATTAATCCATTAAGTTCACCCCATATCATCATTGCATTATTCAGATCTACATCATTATACATCAACATATGCAATTACATAGAAACAAACAACATCATCAATGCAATGAAACATAAAAGTAACAGTAGAAGAAAAGCATGCACACACATAGAGACCCCAGGATTGGTCGAAGGCCAGGGCAAAACCCACTATGGGGAAAACCCTTGCAAATATTCTTCTTCTTAGATCGTCATCAAATGATGCAGCAAAAGAGAGTAAAATGATCCATAACTTTATCTATGCAGCAAAACAATAATGATATCTATGACTCAGATCTAATAATGTTAGGGATCAGAACCCTCATACCGATGGTTGTAATGTGTTGTCACAAACTAATGTCAATTGTTGTATATTGATGTCACTGTGTCGAACGATACTGAGCACTTATGTCACTGTCAATGAACCAAATACATATGTTTGCAGGGAAAAATAACAAATCATATCTATAGATATATATAACAATAGATAGAAACCCAGATCTTCCATATCACTAAAGTCAAGATGTCAAACCCTAGATCTGAACTCTAGTCGCTCTCATCAAAATTGTCTGTGTGCAACCGAAACTTCTTGGTTACTCACTCAGATACTATGTGAGGGCAACTGTGATTGCTTGGTCTCTCTTTGGAAGACTATGTGCATACGACCAGGGTGAAACACACTTGAAACCATTGGTCGCTCCCTTGAAGTTACTGTGCATGCAACCGGGATAGCCTGGTTGATCTCAGGACCACTTTGTGCGAGCAACCGGGTACCAATGCCTCCATATCTGCCTATGAAGCCATAGTCACTCCCATAAGCCTCTCTGTTGGCATCCAAGGGTCTATAGTTTCTCTCATAGGCTAATGTGCCAGCATATAGGGACCAGAATTCTATATTATGTGCCAATGACTAAGATCCAGAAGACCCTAACCCAGAGCGAACCTTTCGCCTGTGATTTTGGACCCTTGAGTGAACTCTTTCCATCGAACCTGTGTGAACCAAGACAAAAGAGAAGAGAAGATGTGTCCAAATGATCTTGAGGTATCTTCTACTTATAGGCTTTCTTGAGGGTTCAATTGGGGTTAAGGATGACCCAAGCAATTACTCATGTGGTTAGGGCCAACCCATTCCATAATACATGTATGAATAAAATAATTCATAACTCAACTTCCACTTAACCAAATTGGGTGATATTTAGGTCGATTTTGGTCCTCTAAAAAAGAGGAATATAATGAAATAATTATCTCGGTCATTTGAGATGTATAAGGTGGAATTTTACCACAGTTTCAAAAATTAACACCAATTAACCTATGTCATTGATTTTGTGCAGGTAGTATTGGCACGTATCATCTAAGTCGTTGATCGCTAGTCCAAGATAACCATCCTCAAAATCACATTGACGCTCTAAATGCCTCCAAGCACGTTGACTCTACATTGTAGTATTCTCCCTAGAAATCATAAAAACCCATACAAACCACAAGGAATGATTCAACTCAGCATTGTTTATGGTATTTTAGAAGCATGAGTCGCATGCGACATCAACTAGAAACCATTGGCTGGAAGTGATTTAGCAGGAAAATTCAATCCTTAAGATAAATCTATCAAAATAAATATGTCTATATATATATATATGTTGTAGGAACTTTCCAACACCTTTATGAAATATTCACCTATGAAAACTATATATATATGCCAATAGTTCGTGCATGAGTTGAATATTAAATACTCGCATTAACTAAACAAGAACACATGTTGCCAACATTGGTATATTTACAGATGTAGGTATAATTTACACTTCACTCATAATCTAATATTATTAAAAACACAAATATGAGTAAAATAATAGAATTATAGTGATAGTTTTCCTTAATATTTTAGTCTATGTTAAAGACCTGAGTAAATCATATAAGTCATATGAACATATATTTGTAATGATATAACATAATTCTGGTTTACTAGACAAAAAAGGAAGCAAGTCGGTTAATATGGAGAATCAGTGACTAATTAATACTCCAACAACATTACTGTATCAAGATTATGTACAACACATTGCGATATAATTAGTAAGTACCATCAAAACCAGTGCATTAAAAGAAAAGCATGTTGTATGAGTTAAATTCCAATAACATAATACAACTTATATATATTTACATGTAAATGAAAATAAAATCATAAAAAAAACATATAAATTTTGTATATGTGTAAGGAAATATAAATTCACTATTCCACACGCACACACACACATGTAAAGAAATATAAATTCACTATTCTATATATATACACACTAATGCATAGATATAAACAAACATAAGTTCATAAGAAAACCTATATAATTCAATAGGTTTATATATATATATATATATATATATATATATATATATAGAGAGAGAGAGAGAGAGAGAGAGAGAGAGAGAGAGATATACAACAACGTACATGCAAACGAACATAGGTACATGTTTAGGTGTCTTTGCAAGAACCAACAGACACATGTACACTCTGAGATCCAACATAGTAATGTGCATCATTTAAAGTTTCATTAGTTTTCTTAATAAGGCACGGTTGATCATGAGAAGATTTCATGAGCTTTTTCAAGTGGTGGATTGATTTCTTAATGCTTGTACTTATTCTTTTGGAAGGATGGAATCCATTGACATTCCATGTTTCATCACGGAAATATCAACAAGAATACATTTACAACTCACCTCTCTTAGTATGTGTGTCTTTGTCTAAATCACCCTTCTCATTGTTCTTACAACCATGATGATCTGCACTTAAATTAATATATTTCTTGGTTTGAGAAACACCCTTTCTTCCTTAGTTGTTGGTCATGACATCTCCATTTTTTCAGTAATCAAAATATTTAGCTAAGTAATTTTGTGTTAGAATAGAGCCAATCATTTTGAAACGTTGTCGGGTGCGACTCGTGCTTTTGAAATACCATATCCAATGCTGAGCCAACTCATCAGTTATGTTTTGTATGGGTTTTTCCTATGGGGTTGGCAGGAGCAGGAGGGGTAATTCTTCACCTCGATGATCAAAGAGAGATACAATTCGCATGGGGATTGGGCATTATGACAAATAATCAAGCAAAATATTTAGCTCTTTGGAAAGGGATTGAAATAGCCATAGCCAAATGAATCTGACGACTTATGGTATTTAGTGATTTAATGTTGATAATCAAACATGTACAAAAACTCAAGTAAAATCGAAGTACCACTATCCACAACTTTTTGCCAAGGATCGATATGTAATTGAGGGAATTCGAGGAGGTAAAATTCTATGGTAATATATATGTGTGTGTGTGTGTGTGTGTGTCGTTTCCTTGTTGTATCGTATCCGGATTTTTTGAAAATTTTCCATATCTGTTTTAGTGTGTGTGTGTGTATATATATATATATATATATATATATATATGGATTTGTTTAATTATTATATAAAGCATTGAAACTAAAAATGACTTATTTATACTACCTATGTATTTTTTACCTATTACAAAAATATTTGGTTTCAAGACATGAAGATTAAACAAATTTTAGCAAATGGACTAAAGTATGTTTAAAAAATTATATAAATTCATTTGACATGAATAAGAATTTAATGGAAATTCAACAATAATAGTTATCAACTCAAGCAATCCATACCTCACCAAGTATACAAACTCCATCTTCAACACTTATATTTTTTAGGGCAAACATATTCAATGTTTCTCCCACATATATGCTTCGCAGAGACAACTACATATCAGCCCTAATATTGTTCGTAGTGACCCCATCAACTACAAATAAGCTTTGATATTGCTTGTAGAGACCCCTTCTCAACATCTAGTCAAGACAAGATTTGAAGGTCCTTCAAACTATATGTATTTGTAACTTACAAATATCCTATTGTGAGTTATTGCAATACCTTCTCGATAGGGACATCACCACTATAATGGCACTTGTTATTATCATTTTACTTTTGTATTTCGAACCCTATGCTTATTACATCATGGTTTTTACAATTAAACATTACACAGTAGATGTTAACCTCATACTATTTTGTAGTAACTTGTAAGATAAATTGTGAAGAAATACTTAATAAAACATCCACAATAATTTACATATCAATGACATTGAACACACATATCTTCACTCTATAATATTGTTTTATTTATTCCTTGCTATTGTGTTTGCACTATATTGCATTCTCTTTCTTGTCATTCTATTTTTACATGTAATATAATTAGCCTTTCACCATTACTCTTCATATCTAAACACTAAACACTCATAGCTTAAGTCTAGATCATTGTTTGTTATAATCATTGCATCATTATAATAACAAAGCATAAAATATAATAAGGGATTCCCACATGCTTATGAACACCCTTTAAAGAACCTAATGATATTGTAATTTGATTAAGATCTCAATCAACTGGTGCCTTACATTTAGTTTATGGAATGTCTCTGAGTTAGTAAATAAAATTAAAGTGATTGTCCCATGCCACACAAAATTAAAAGATAATTTTCAAACAAATCGGTTAGCCAATGAAGGAGTCACCAAAATCTCGATACTTTAGGTGTAGACTTTAGTAGAGGCATGCCCTAACCCCTTGCGAAGAGAATACTATACAATTTTAAAAGTAGATATGGAAAACCCAAATCGGGTGATTAACCGAGGCAAACACATGGAAAAGAGGATGGTGCACGTAGAAGGCACAATCCAAGGTGTATGGCGATAGTTGGGCAGTTTGATGCTTCTAGATGGTGTCTGTCTAAGAACATCAAAAGTTGTTAAGCAACAGTACAACCCCATTACATCAACCAAGTGCACTTATGTGAAGCATTAATTCCCTATGAAAGTGAAGCAGGATAGAGATTTAGGAAAGGAGATATTGGGATGCTGATGTGACAATTTTAAATATGCTATGCCCTGTCATGCATCATTCAAAAGTAAACGAAGAAATGGTGCAATCAATTTGAGGGACAATAATCATTTCATGGCTTTTAACATGGAATGAGGAATATATATGTGGTTTGACAAAGTAGATTTTGTCCTAGAGGTTCTCCAAGATAGAATATTGGGAATTGAGGGTCATGAGTCCCATCTAGGACCACCACCCAACGCAAAATTTTATTTTTATTAAAACCCTCTTCACTCATGTTATTCAAATCTCTTCACCCCATCTCCTTGAGAAAGATAAATCCCATCTCATTATAGCCCTTGAATCCAATGATTATTCCATCTTTCAAATCAATAGAGAATTTTTCTCAACCCTCAATTTGAGATTCAAAAACCCTCCTCCGACTACCCCTTCTATCTTTCCCATTTCTCTTCCTCGTATCCATGGTGTAGGTGATCATATCTCAATTAATATTATCTATAAATAATAGTGAGACTATCTTTAAACCACATAAAACCCTTAAACATATTATCAAATCCACTAATGAGAAGTCTAACCCTATGTTAAGCTTAGGGGTTTACCAAATTCCTTGCTCTTTGAACAAATCCTATATTAGACAAAAAGGTAGATCAATCAAAGCCCACCCTAAAGAGAAAATGGCTAACACTCCACAATACCATCCATAAATCAACCATAGTTGAACATTCACACAATTCTAAACACCTTATATGTTTCGACCTAGCAAAATCCATAGCCTTTGATCCTTATTAATTCTCTCGCATCATACGTGGAGCTCTTGAAATCTAAAAAAACCCCAATAATTTCAATCACAAATATGGATATAAACTCATATAATATTGGATACCCACCATCCATCACCTTAGTCAACAAACCTCATTCATCCCCCACCCTACTCCACTTCTTTCTAACTAAATCCTATAATCCAATTCTTCCTCGTCATTCTTAGATTTTAAGTTTATATTCTTCATAGCTTGATATTTTATCATTATTTTGTGCTTTTATTTCCCATTGGTTCCTTCTTCTTAAGAAATGATCCAAGAGGATCGAAGATGGCCTAAAATTCAAAATCCCCAGAGTTTGGTGGAAATAGAACCAATTCAAAGAGCTCGATGATATGATTCCAACCCAATTTCAATCGCATCGAACGGGGTCCGTATGAGGAAGATATCACATTTTGAAGAATTTTGACTATTCAACAAAAAGTCAAAGTCAACCTGCCATGACATGTGGTAACTTCTTAGAGTGACGCGTGGAAGGTCATAGAGATGACACTAGGTAGATGTGAATTACATGGCAGTGATGTAGGTGATGTGGCAGTACAACACGTGGCACAAGGTAGGCTAACTAGGAAGATGCTACAAAACTGTGAAATCTACTATGAAATCAGATGTCGTGTATTATATATTAAATATGTTTGGTATAACAGTAGAAAATAATGATCACATGGGTGTCATATTACATTGGTCATCAGGTATATTATATTAAATGTGTTAGTTACGATACCATATACCATACCATGTTATGATTGGTTTGTTGATGCATAGTCTTGAACACATGGGCAGAGTATGTACCGATATATGGTTTTTGTAACCACATCCAAAACACGCCATTGAAATTTTAATATGGTGGAAAAATGTGTGGGCCAACGAATATCGAATACGCCAAGATTTATTGGTTCTAGGTATATCAGCCAATGGTTTATTATATACGCACCAAGGATAGTTACAATGGTATGCCATATATAATGTATGGTTGTAAAGTGTTTTAACACATGGTTCTTTTGTTAATAACAATTTTTATGTTCCAGGGGGCAGCTCAATTGGTTATCAAAATAATGTGAAATTTGTGAAAACTAAGAGATCCAAGGTTCAAATCACCCCCAATTTTGACTTGGTTTACGAAGAGGAGGATGGAGCATAGATCCCAAGAGGTTTACTAGCAATTACATGTTAAGTGAGTTGTTGGGTTCCTATGGGATACAAAAAAAAAAAACATACCATTTTTATATGTGTTGGGTCATAACCCCCATGGGATCGACCCTAGAGTACAGACCCTCAAAATATATATAATTTAAAATGAATTGCCAATGCAGCACAACTTTGTTGTTGTTTTGTTTTGGCCTAATGATTGTCATTTAAGGCCTAGTTTCACAATGTGTATTATGTGTAAAACATTGCGTTGGCCCTTTTCAAGTGCAACAAAAGGAGAGATATGTCAAGAAGATTTTGTAAAGGTCATTGTTCAGCTACAAAAGAGATTATATTGTTATATGCACATAGTTCTAGTTTGTATAAAGGCTAACCCCTTGCCATTTTGTAGTGTGGTTATTGTTGTTTTTTTTTATAAGTCATAAAAAATTTCCCTTTCAAAGAATTTTGAAAGGAGAGTCGTAGAGAAGGGTTTTTAGAGTCTTTTGAGAAGCTACAGAGTAAATATTCAACTTTGGAGATTGGGGATTTGATGTAATTTGAGTCATTTTGCATCATAGTTGAAGAGGCCACTCCATTGGAAGAGGACCTGAAGACGTAGCCCACACTAGGTGAACTCTGTTATCAATCTCGTTTGTGTTATTATATGTTATCTATAGTTTCTTATTTATGTTATTCTATTTTTAATAGCTTTTGTTAAGATTGGTATTTCGCATTCAATTTTTAAGCCCGATGAATCATAGGTTCACGATAAAAGATCCTGATCAAGTTTGGTATCAGAGCTTGATGAGTTAGTTTGATTTGGTTGTTGAGTGTGAATGATTACCAAGTCTAAGCTTAATAAGGGAGAAGGTGAAATTGAAGCTTACAATCCTGAAATCGGTTCGAGAAGATTCACTTAAAGAGGAGAGTTGTCTTCACTAAGACGAGAGAATCCTTTTAAATCCGAGGTGGATTTTCTCAACACATTCACTTTATTACAGTCAAAGGTGAAAGAGATTTATAAATAAAAAGAGCTTTTGAAAGGAACAATCAAGTAAAGAACGAGGGTGATCAACTCCATCTTCCTATGTCTTCTCCTCCCTCCTTGAGCCCATCATCTCCTCCTCATCTGTCGCTTCCTTATTCTTTCTTTCCACTGCCATCTCCTCATAATAATATTGCTTCGAAGAAGCCATTATTTAAGTCGGATGTTAAGTTTGAATTAACGTTGTATAATGGCGATCTTAATGCAGAGAAATTGGATAATTGGATTGGACAAATAGAAGTTTATTGTCATATTCAACAAATTGATGAAGAAGAGATAAAGATATAGTTGGCCTCTCTTTGGATTGAAGATACAACATTGATTTGGTGGGAAAGTAAACTTCGAGAAGGCAGCAAAAATAATGGTAAGCTCCTTTCTTCTTGGTCAGAATTCAGTAGTGCATTAAAGAAGCAGTTTTATCCATTAGATTATACTCAGAAAGAAATTCTGGAGTGGGAAAATATAAGACAAGAAAAAATACAAGGCATACAAAGTTTTACCAAATAATTTAGGAAGAAAGCATTGGCTTTGAATATTCCATTTTATTCTCTAGAGACGCTTTTTAAATATATTGGTGCATTGCATAGTTATCTTCACCATACTCTTTTAATGTTTAATCCCACTAATTTGGATGAAATATGTGTCCAAGCTACTCGTCTTGAGTCTAGGGGAAAGAGTGTGCATAACTATTTTGAAAAGAAGCAACCATCCAAGTTCATTGAAGGAAAATCTAAAGGAAAGAGGAAAAGTGAGAAAGATGTGACAATGAAGAAAGAAGAGGCAAAGTCGACATGCTCACATTGTAAGAAGGAAGTGTATGATGATGCTCATTGTTGGAAGTTACATCCTGAACAAAGACCTTATAGGTTTGGAGTTAAAGGAAATCAGAAGATTGTTGTGATAGCGCAGCAAGATTTGGGATTTGATTCAGGCAATGAAACTCAGGTCACAATTGTTAGAGGAAAAGGTAAAGCATCTTCTCATGCTATTTCTTCTATTCCATCTCCTAGTGGTGAAAGAAAAAAAGTGAGCCTTTTCATGTAAGGGTGATTATTAAGCATATGAAAGTAGATACTATTTTTTATATTAGTTCCCAAGTGAATTTGATTTCTGAGTCAATTGTCAAGAAGCTAGGATTAGAAATGCAACCTCACAAGAAACCTTATCCTCTTGGTTGGATGTAACACCCTCCTCCCACATCCACCCAAATAACTATGTCAATAGGGGTAAACATGAGATGAGAGGCTACTATGATCAGATTTGACCTCCTATGTGACCTTAACGAAGTGGAATCGATGGAACATCACACATAGTCATCCAACATCATCAATAGAACCCTCAGGAGACTAGTCAGCCACATAGACAGTTTGTCCCTAGGTTCCAATGTTGTTCTGAACCTTTGATGCCATAGTCGCTCTCATAGGCCTACCTGCCAATGACTATGGACTAAAGTTTCCAATTTTGTGCCACCAACACTGGGATTTAAGCCACTTTTTTAGGCCCAGGGCCCAGGCCACTACCCAGAATGGAATGAAAGCTCATAATCAAGTAAAGTATAGGGAAACAATGCTACAAAAGTAAATAGTTGATCAAGACCTTAACCATACCCCTAATAGCCATGACAGGAATTTCATTAAACATATCATCAACATGTAACATACAGGTGTAAATAACATAATTAAGTGTAGGGATCTCATACTTATTTGAGAATCGCCATGAACCATTGTTTCCTCATGTCATTTGTTGCCTTATCATGTATTAGGTCATAGATACATTATCCATTCAAATACAAGTAAAAACATGCTGAGAGCCAAACATAGTTGTTGTCATAAAATGTGCATATAACCAGCATAATAGGAACAGAAATACAATAAACATATCATCCATCAAAATACATATATATACACTAGTAAATTTACACATGAAAATCAATGGAATGAATTTCTCATTAATCAATGCAATGAACCAACTAGTGATGGGACTACCATGTTCCACCCGACCATAGATTGGTTGATCCAAGTCTCTCTTCAGGAAATCACCCCCGTGCCATATTCCAAGCATGAATGTGGGACTCATAGAACACATTTAAAACACCAATCAATGTGGATTTCACTGCAGTTCTCTGCCTACACCATGAGTAATTTGAGTGTCTCCTAGTCTCTCAGGCTTTACCATGCATCCACAGTCCGACCCATGGATCACTAGGCCCTACACCGAGACACACTCTTCAGGTGTTACCATGCATTCCATCCCGGAATCACTAGGGCCAACGGAGAGAAAATCCACCTCTTGGCTTTACTGTATATCCCGCCATTCAATGGCAAGGATTCCTAGGCCCACCAAGGCACACAATATGGCTTTACCGCAACCCACGGTCTGGTTCAGGGGTTACTAAGCCAATGGCTTTGTGCATCCTCAGTCTTGTTCAGGGACCACTACACCATGTGTTTGTCAATTCGGAGATCCACCCCACCCAGCTTTCAATAGAATCTGTCCATCCCACATAAACCAAATGAGAGAACCCATCTCACCAAAGTTATTAGGAAATGGCAAGGCTAGCCTGAAAATATTGTCACACCTAGAAAAACCTATGTCATGGTAGAAAAGAAACACATGCAATCCCATGCATGCCAAATCTATCAAGGAAAATACACATGCAAGTCAATACCTGCAATGAAGCTTGGTGTAGATGCTTGATCCTGCCTTTCCCTGCTTGATCTTTGCTTCCTTTTTCCTTCTTTTCCTTTCTTGCTCTAATGCCAAAATGCTCCAAGAAAACCTCTAAGTGTCCAAGATTATGAGAGAGAGAGAGATAATATTGAAAGATCTCCAAAGATAAACTGAAAAAAGATTACCAACTAATCCTCAGAAGCCTTTTTATGGATAAGGCCTCTATTTTTTTCATTTTCCATTATTTTCCTTCATTTTCCTCCTCACATGCAACCTATGACCTTTCACCTCCTTTTTCACATAATTTCCATTATTTTCATAAATAATTGTGACAAAATTCCATTTTACCTTTCCAAAGCCTTAGCCATTGCCTTTGCCTATTTCCTTTTCCATAAAAAACCAAATGAACACCCCCTAGGATGTCTTTCCCAACATTCATCTTGGAATAAGTGTCCCATTCATCTACAGTTATTGTTTTTTAACTTTTATTACATGGAATTTTCACCAAGGATGTTACAGAACCCTCCCCCTTGGGGGACACCGTCCTCGGTGTTTAATCACACATATACCTCAGCAACCTGCTGAAAGAAGACATAATGCTTATGGAGCTTTATAACACAACTCGATGTAGTATTTAAAATGAAAGAACTGCTCAATAGAAGAACATCATGACAACATGATAACATACCACATAATGGAGCTTTATATCACAACTCATTACGGTATTTACAATGATCATCCTGCTGAGTGCCAATCCACATGACATCATAACATCATGATAACATAACCACATGATAGCATAATAACATGATAACATAACCATAATGACATGACACCCATACCGCATAATGGAGCTTTATAACACAACTCGTTACAGTATTTACATCCATACACATGGGTACATATAGCAACATCACCATAAATATAGATACCAAAACATATGCCAAATCATATACCAAAACATATACTAGTCATCATATCTAAGCACATATCAAAACATCATATAGCATATATCAAACCATCATAAAGCATATACCAAACCACCATAAGCAAATACCAAACCACCATAAGCAAATACTAAACCACCATGTCAAGTTGCTTTACCTCAACCAGCAAATAAGGAAGGATACATGTTCTGCATCTGATCCATCGTCTCCCATGTAGCTTCATCAGGCCCAAAGTTATTCCATTTCACTTTAGCTTGCTCAATTGCTAAGTTTTGGAGCATGAGCACATTTTTTCTACAATATACACTAAGGCTATAACTGGAATTCTCCATATGGTTCCACCTACAATACAGACCATTCAATTACATTATCAACATCCTTAACATACTTCTTAAGCAAATATACAAGGAAAAGATCGTGGACTTTTATTGTCAGAGGCAGTGCAAGTCGATAGGCTACTGGCGTGTTCCTCTCAATGATAATTAAGGGTCCACAAAACCTTGGTGCTAGCTTGGCACATGATCCAATCTGTAAGGATCTCTTCTTCAGTTTGATGCGCAAGTACACATGTTCCCCAACCTGGAACTCCTTGAACAACATGTTCTTGTCTGCATAACTCTTCTTCCTATCATGTGCTACCTTGATATTCTTCTTGATCACTTGCATCTCATGTTCCATGTCTGCCAACATATATGGTCCAATCAATACTCTGCTAACCAAATCACTCTAACTAATGGGAGTGTTACAACTTCACCCATACAATGCCTCAAAAGGACTCATCCTCAATGATTCCTGATAACCATTGTTGTATGTGAACTCTACCAAAGGGAGATACTCTTCCCATTTCCATTGTTGATGCATCACATACATCCTCTACATATCCTCTAATATTTTTTTGACCCTCTTTGTCTATCCATCTGTCTGCAGATGATAAGTTGTGCTGAAGGGAAACCCTATGCCCAAACCTAAAAAATAACTCCTTCCAAAAAATTGAAGTGAACTTTGGATCCCTGTCTAACACAATATTCTTCGAAACACCATGTAGTCTAACCATATCTCTAATGAACACCTGTGCCACATCACTAGTTAAGTATGTAGACTTCACCGGAATGAAGTGTGCAACCTTCGTCAACCTGTCCACAATGACCATGATGGAATCATGCTACTTCATTGTCTTTGGCAACCCTCTGATGAAGTCCATCGAAATGACCTCCCATTTCCATTCTAGATTTACAATTGGTTGTATCAAACCACCTGAGTGTTTACACTCTGCCTTCACTCGCTAACAATCAAAACATCTAGCCACGAACTCTGCTACATCCCTCTTCAGATTTAGCCAATAAAAATACCTCTTCGCTGTTGTCAGTGTCTTTTGATAACCTGGGTGACCTGAATAAGGTTTCGCATGAAACTCCCTCAAGATCACCTTCTTGAGCTCACTATTATCTGGTACATATATCTTGTCTTAGAACCTAACAAATCCGTCTGGTTTAAGAGAATAGTCCATGTCCTTTGCACCTACACATGCACATGTACCTGTACCACCACATGTATTTGTACCTACACCTATACCTATACATGTACCATGACCTTGTTGCAACTTGTGCACAATCTCCTTATACCTGACATCTTGTTGTCCTGCCTGCAAGATCCTATCTTGTAAGCCTATCACATAGGAACTCACAGTTTCCAAGTGACGTACCTATACCTGTTTGCTAAGAGCATCTTCCACCTTGTTCTCTTTACCTTTGATGTACCTAATCTCTAAATCAAACTCGCTAATCCTGGCCAACCATCTAGCTTTCTAGCGTTCAAATCCGGTTGGTCAAACAAATACCTCAACCCAATGTGATCACTCATAAGCACAAATCACCTGCCAAGAAGATAGTGCCTCCACATCTTCAATGCATGTATAATCGTTGCTAACTCAAGATCATGTGTCAGGTAGTTCTTCTCATGCTCATTTAGTTTATGGGACTCATAACATACCACCTGTCCATCCTACATAAGGACTCCACCAAGCCCTCTCTTGCAAGAATCTATGCATACCACAAACTCTTTGTTTAGATCTGCAATATGTAGTACCAGTGCATGCGTCAAAAACTACTTAAGTTGTTCGAAGCTAGCCTCACACTCCTCTGTCCATTCAAACTTCTTACCTTTCCTTTGCAATGATGTAATGGGATAAGAAATATGTGAGAAGTTCTTGATGAACCTCCTATAATATCTTTCCAAACCCATGAAATATCTCACCTCATCCACACTCTTAGGAGCTACCCACTCCATGATGGCCCTTATCTTCTTTGGATCTACTGCAATTCCCTCCTTGGAGACAACATGCCCCAAGAAATGTACCTCAGTCGAAAAGAAGCTACGCTTGCTAACATTAGCACACAACTGATGCTCTCTCAACAACCTCAATACTACTACTAAGTGCTCAACGTGCTCTTCCTCATTTTTATAATATACCAGTATATCATCAATGAACACAATAAAAAACTTATCGAAATATGGACACAACACATTATTCATCAAACACATGAATGTAGTTGGAGCATTATTTAATCCAAATGGAACAACAACAAACTCATAATCCCCATACCTGGTCCTGAACGTAGTCTTGTAAATGTCATCCTCTTTGATGCGTACTTGATGGTATCCAGATCTCAAATCAATCTTCGATAACATTGTTGCTCCCTTCATTTGATCAAACGAGTCATCATACCTCGACAAAGGATATACGTTCTTGATAGTCACTTTGTTCAACTACCTGTAGTCAATGCATAATCTAAGAGTACCATCTTTCTTCCTCACAAACAAGACTGGTGCTCCCCAAGGTGATACACTTGGCATAATGTATCCCTTGTCTAACATTTCCTTTAACTTTAACTGAAACTTTTACTCAACCAAATAAGGTGTGCTCATCCTAAAAGGTGCTTTCAATGTTGAATCTGCCCCTGGAACTAACTCAATAGAAAATTCTACCTCCTTGTGAGGTGGAAACTTTGTAATGCCCTCAGGAAATACATCCTGAAACTGCTGCAACACTGGATATTTGTTTAACACATCTGCATCCTCAACCTCCTTACCCTTACAACTAGAAATGTGTACTGCAAATAGCTTGTACCTTTTCCTGTGGCTACGCTTTTCTTTCATAGTTGTCACCATCCTAACTGATGTGGCTTTCTTCTTACCTTGCAAGTGTTCTTGGTTCTCCATTGTCATCAACACACTCAATATCTTTGTCGTACCAATCAATCTTGGTTCTATGTAGATACAACCAATCCATGCCCAACAACATATTGTATGATCCCAATGGTAACACATTCAAATGTGTTGTTGTAGGCATACCATTTAAATCAAATGCACAAGCTCTTACCTAGTGATGAACTCACTTCTTTATACATGTAGCCAACTTCACTAACCAAGACTTTGCATGCAATTCCTTATTCAAATTGCACTTATCCACCAAGTCAGGACTAACATAGCTATATCCAGGGTTAATCAAAATAGAAATAACTTGATCACAAAGCTTACTGTCCATCTCAATGATAGATGCATGGTGTTCTGCTTGCCCATTTTCCATTGTTGCATAGATACGTGGAGTACTTTGATCAACAGTCTGCACCTCCTATTCACTGTATATCTTAGGCCTTCCACCCTGATGTTTTGGAGAATCTCTCCTAAGGTGTTCCTCACCACATGTCCAACAGTCCAACCGACCAATGCCCTCACCTCTATGTTGTTGTTGTGACCCATATCTCTATCTAGTTTCATTAAATCTCTTTTGCGGAGCCACATTCTCTTTCCCATCTACATGTTGAGGCCTTATCCTCTTAGGCTTTCATTTACCTCTACCTTTGTCTTTTCCCTTCCATCCATGCTGAGATTCATTCTTACGCTTTGATTGCTCATAACAATGCTTCAATTTCCCAATAACTTCCTCAAGTGACTGAGGCTCATCATACTCAATCCGATCTCTAAATGTTAATGGAAAACCACTGACAAATCTTTGAACTTTAGCCTTCTCATCAGTAAGATATGGTACATACCTCAATAGTTCCAGAAACTTGGTCGTGTACTCTTTGTCTATCATTGATCCCATATTTAACTCATAAAATTCTTTAGCCTTACTGTCATAGTACCTTTCTGACAAGTACTTCTTCTTGAAAAGCCTCTTGAATTCCCACCAACTCAAGTCATCTGTCCTGATGTCTCTAACCTGCTTAACATCTTCCCACCAGATGTATTCTTTACCTTTCAAGCTTAAGATAGTTATTATAGCCTTCATGTTATCTGTGTAACCATGCAACTCAAAGAATTTGTTCATCCCAAGTATTCAAGCCTCTGCATCTTCTGGCTTTTTCACATCTCCATCAAAATTAGGTGGTTTTTCTTTCTTGAATTCATCCGGTAAGTATCCCCTATCATTCCTCCTATAAGGATGATAGCGATGACAATCATGATGTGTATCAAAACCAGAACTAGAATAATACCTGTACTCATTGCCCCTCCTTTCTGAAGTGTCCAACAACCTACCATCTCTCAGTGTGTCAGATCTATCCAACCTATGTCTACTAGGAGATCTATTGCCATATTCTCCATTATTTCCATCCTCATGTGCATGGCTGATCTGAAGCGGCCCTTGTCGCTGCAAGTCTAACAAAATCTGAAGAAGTATAGCATTAAACTCTGCTTGCTTCTCTTGTGCCTGTATGATCTGATCATTATATGCCTTACAATTCCTTATCTCTCCCTTCAAGCTTCTCAATGTATCGGCCAAATAATAAGTATGCCCCACACCACATTGCTCATCTTATGCATAAGGAGATTCGACATAATCTACCACCTTGCTAGCCATTTGATCTTTCTCTTCTTGCAATGCATAATATGTCAGATAAACGAAATCATAATAAACCAATGTACCTTAGTATAGCTCAGGGAGGATACCTTGTCTACAAGATCACCAAATCAATGTGATACATGTATAACATAAACATAATAACATATCGACATTCGCAAGTAAGTGTATCAACTCATAAACATCATTGTTGGCTTGATGGGGCTTGACCCAGGTTCAGCATTATCTGCGCCAACCAACAAAACCCTAACTGTTGGCCCTTTTTGGCAACAACCTACTTAGCACAGGTTGTAGTCTCACTCGAAGTAATATTGGGGAATGACAGAACCAGGTTTCTGCATTTAGAGGTCTGTGTGATATGTTTTTAAAGTCCTAGGGCTGAACCCTTAACCCTTCTGAACAGACAATTACTATAAATGTACTTAAACAAGTTCTGGATCTTCGTGAAGGCTCATAATCATTCATAACATGCATAAATATTACTGATCTACTATTTTCGCACACCAAATAAGCATTAATTCATATAAATTATAACACAAAGCAAAAATATAGAAACTTGTAGAAGTAAGAAAGAAGACACAGATGCATCAGAATTGGCACAAAATTGTCTTTATTGAGTATAATTAATTTAGTACAGACTTATTTTCCCTGCCCACTCAGCTACAGGGGCCCACGCACTCAGCTTGTGGACTTACCAAGGTCTCTATGCACTCAGCTTCAAGAGTCTTCCCCTTTCGCCTAAGTACAGGAAACAGACCTTTCCTGCCTTAGCTTACTTGCCCTTACAAAATTTCTTCTTCGTTCGATACCTCTTAGACTCCCTATGACTCATCTATATATAGAATTTTGCTTACAATACCATGGTCCGCAGACCATGGGCAGGTCTCAAAACCTCCCTATCACTTACCCACCTAAGGGACTAAATCTCTTTTGACTCATACTAACTTCGTGCTTTGCTTCCACATTTCGCAGAGACTTTACATGCTTACAAAAATATATTACAAATTTTACCCAAATTTGACCAAAACTTAACCCCAGGGACCCCATCCCAATAGGCCCCCAACACAAATTGGGTGACTTGCCCTCAAGTCACTCGATTGGCACTGCAATCTTGTCCTGGAGTTTGTGGAACTCCATCTTCAAAACTTGCAAATCTGTTGTACTTTGCACCGCGGCCTGTTGTACTTTTTCGACCAACTTCTATGTAGTGGGGCCTTCCATCGTGAGGCCCATGTCTCTTTGTGTCTGTTGGATGGTGTTCAACTTGTCTTGAACTCATAGAGTAAGTTGGCTTGCTTCCTTTGTCCATGGTTGTGTTCTGGCCCTCAAGATGGCCTCTTTATGGTGCAACTCTTCAATCTCTATCTGCAGTTGTTTTCCTTCCTGGAGTCGTACAAGGCGTTGGACTAGCGCCAAATTTCGCGCAGTCGACTTGAGTTCGTCAAACTATTGCTACTTCTCCCGAATATCAGTACCAATCTTCTGTAGAGTGGGATCCTCCTGCAGAGATTTCTAGAGTTCCATGGCCTTCTCAAATAAAGTTGTGCAGCCCTTAATTGGTGTGTCCAATGTGGCCATGCCTTCTTTGATTGCTGCTCTTGGACTTCTAGCGGAGTGGTCGGCTACAATTTCAATTGTAATTTTGAAATATGTAGCTAAAATTTGAATCTGACTCTGCCAATTTCATCCTTTGATTCCCTGACTTCCGCAGCCAACTTATGAATTTTCTCTGTTGAATTTGTGTCTACAGGAATGTTGAGCTCTAGCAGTGTATTACAAGCCTGTGCATTGTTGCTTCCAAATTCTGGTTGCGTGTGGCCATTTCTTCCCTTTCCTTCAGCGCCTGCACCTTTTCTGCAAAGATATGTTGGTTGTTTGTTTTGAATTCGGTGATCACCAGCAACACCCGTTTCTCCCTGACCCTTAGCTCATCAGTTACTCCTTGGTGTATTTCATGGAGGGTCTGGATAGGGAGTTTCGCGAGATTGACAACCAGATCCTTGAGTTGTGACAACTGTGTGTTCGCTTCCTCTAACTGTATACGTAGGTATCCCTCTAGCAATTGAATGACTCTGAGATCCAGATTCTGATCTATATCTAACACAGTCATGCTCGCTTGGTACAGGCTCACCTAAATCCTGCTCGCCTGGCCAACGCTTAATAGCAGCCATCCTGCTTGAATCTGTAGGTCATGCAAATCCTTATGTACATTACCCAGCGCCTGTGGGTACTATTGTTTGAACTGCATCCATAATTTTTTTGTGGTGTCGTGGACCTAATCTCCAATTTCATCCAAGTACCCCTCAGTGAGGACCATTGGATCAACATGTGCGTGCCTGTCGAAATTATGCTTCTTCCTAGGTCCTGAAGTTGTCTCCTTGGGGTGCTTCTATACTCTAAAGGGGGTTCCCTACTCTGCTCCCCTGTCTCCTTGAACATCGGACTCCTCCTTGTCCTCGGTATGCTGAGAATCAGACTCCTCAACGTCAACAGTAATCTCCTTAGCCACCTGCTCTTTTTTGTCAATTGCCTTATTAGCAGCCGCCTTGGCAACAGCTTCCTTCTTCTGTTGCGCAACTTTCTCTCAAGCTCCACCCTGCTCAGCCTCCTTCTGCTTTTGCACTTCTATGGTCTGCGGTGAAGAACTCTCCCCAACCTTCCTTGTACCCATGCCGAGATCTGCAAACACTCTGGCCATTTGCAAACATCGGACTCCCCAGGTGGTATGGCCTAAATCTACCTCAGGCTGAGAAAGGCAGGATTTAGGGTAACATCAAACCACGCTTAACCTTGTAGCTAGCCCTACCAGGTTGGGAGAGGGCTCGCTCCTTATCAATCTCAGAAAAGGTGGTCAGTAAAGCTTAAGATGACTAATATAAAGATTGATTTTAGGCTAGGTATGTGGACAGAGAAATTTGATTGAATTTAATTTTGGTTTGTTGGCTCAAATGTGGAAGGCAGATTTGGGTCCAGGGAATGGACACAGTCTTGCAGAGATCTCTATGGGGCGAGGTAGGCAAATGGTTTAGTACTTCAAATTGAGTGAGATGGAGAAATTTTAGACTGATTAGGAGTTGGAGAGGGCATGAAAATCTCAAGTATCCTCTTCAAACAACCGAAAACATAAATAATTAAACAAACCCTAGGTAGAGCATTGCAATTTCAATGAATTCTACCTTTTATCCTTGTTTCATTTAGTTAAGATGAGAAAAGAGAGATGATGACATAAAAAAAACACATATAAACTTTCAATTACAGAAGGAAACACAATACCAAATCAAGTTGCCACAAGAATCCCATAAAGTGCTGCAAACCTTGGTCTATTCCCTAGCCAAACTACTGAAATGAATGTATAATAATGCTCAAAGCATTCACAAGAGTCAAACCTTTACAAATGACTGAAAAACTACTAGATATAGGCAAAAAAAAACTCATGCTAGGCTTTAGGGGTCGAATTCATGAATTTAAGCGCTGTTTCAACAAGATCTAAACTAAGAACTGAAAAGTAGGCAATGGAACAACTTGCCTCTAAAACCTAGGAAACTGATTCATTCAGTTTCAAACTACCTTTTCATGATGTATCTAACTACATGAGTGAAATTTTAGCATATTTACATCAAATTACATCATGATTTTGACTATGATAGAGAGAAAAGTCAAACTGAGAAGAAACTAGGCGAAAAAACAGAGTTTTTTGGCAAAAAAGTCAATTTTCCATCCTGTGTGCCACGCCTCTGTCCTTGTGCGTCGCGCATTTTGCGGGACACTTTTGGAGGCCTTCCCAGTGTCCAAATTGGGCACTGGAGAGCTCATTGGAAACATTATTGAGTCTACTTTCCAACACAACTTTAATTTTTCAATTTGGAGTTCATTTTCCCTATCAAAAGTCAAATCTCCAAAGACTGGTCAAAATGTGCAAAATGAGGCTGCCTAAAGGAAAAGTGTTGTTGCAGTCAACGTTTGAAGGTCTTCCTCAACTCCAAATTGAGCTCATGATAGCTCATTGGAAATATACTTGTGTCTAGTTATCACTTGACTCATCAAGCAAGTCATTTTGCCAACCAAGCTAGGAGAAATATTGATTTTCCCAAAGGTCACTTCAAAGGTGCATCAATTCTCCTAAGGCAACTGTATTTTTGACATTTATCTAAAACAATGACACTTGTGTAAAAATTGAAGGAGTTTTTTCTTCACTGGCATATTTTAGACAAAAACCTCTCTCAGTTTTCCCAAATTCATCTTTTCTTGCTTAGAAACATCATTGGAGTAAAACCTATCCCGATGTGTGGAACAGGGGATTTGTCAAAACGAAGTGAAATGAAGAGGATAAGGGGCTTCTAAATTCTTGAGAAAATTTTTGGAAGTAGGGAGGGATGTTAGGAAGTAGGGGAAAGTGGAATTTCAAATATTGAGTGAGGGGAAGGGGTCCAAAAGGTAAAAACACAGGCCTAGCGTAGAAAATTGTCAAGTTGTAGCAAGAAACTAGTGTTTGTGTGAAAATGAGGAATTTGAGCGATATCAGTAATGGGAAGTGTTTAATAAGGTACATTAAGGATAGGGGAAGGTGTATGAACATCAGGATACAAGTTTTGCTGATAATTTTACCATCCAAGAGAAATTACCTTCAAAACCCTAGGGGAGGGAAATGAACCTTAACTAGGTGCAACCGAAGCATGAACAAGGTGTAAAATGACCCATTGGAACCTGAGATGATGATGAAAACCCTCTGAATGATGGTACACTCAGCTGAATGGTGACATGGACCAACATTTGGACAACTTTGAAAGGAATGAAAACAAACCCTAGACCTAATACCTAGTGATCAAATTTTGCTTGAAGACTCACTGAAATGACAAAATTTGACCTTGACACATTAAAATCACTTTGTAAGAGCATGTTTGATCACTGGAGGAAGGTTTCAAAGACTGACACTAACATTGGCTCCAATGGGGATGGTAGCTCCTTGGAGGTGCTAAGAACTGTAGATCTTTGGGAGAGCAGACAAGTGCCTTCATCCATTGGGCAATGGAGTCAATAACTTCAAAACACCCAAAAAACAATTACTATGAAACTTTGACTCAAGACTCATAGTTGAACTGACTAATTCAAAACTGAAACAAGACTCTCAAAAGATGAAACTGGACACTCAGCTGAAACTATCTTTAAACTAACTGAAACAAAAAATGACTCAAGACCAAAACACAACTGACAAACTGGAAAATATGCTCAAAATGGAGCTTATTCAATACAACCTACTCTAGTTGTTCCATTCATCACCTAATCAAGTGAAATGAAACAACCAATGCAACCAAGTAAGCATTCTGGCTGCTGTTTGCATTCTCCACAAGTGCTTGCTTATAAACAACAAGAGAGAACTACTGAAAGGAAACTCCCATGACAACTTGGAAATAGATCCATTGAATGATATGGATTCTCTATCTGCCTCCAAAAACACTACATAAGGATCTTGAAGTTCATGCACACTAGGACTTAGCTCATCCAATGGATTACTTCTCTTCTCCTCATACCATGAATGCAAACTTTGATCTGAGCTTTGTGACGAGACTCCTGCTGAAAATGACAAAGAAACCAGCTGTCGGGTCAAGTTTATATCAGTACACATTTCAGGCTCACATGTAGTCAATGGAGAAGGACTTTGACTGTAGACCTCATCCAAAACATCAGCTATTGGATCATGAAAAACTTGAAAACACTGTTGCAACCCATTTTCTATTGGTTCCGATGAGATTACATGATTTCCTACAGGCAGCTCATTTGAAGATATACTATGCAATTTACCCTTCAAAAAATGAAATGATTCAAAACAAAATGGTACGAAATCATCTTGTATCATTTGATCATATGTGCCAGCTTCCAAGTCTTCATTTGCAACTTGGCAATCAATGGCATTCAGGGGCTGCAAATTTGGATATGAGAAATCTTGAACAAGGTTTTCATTGCCCTCAAAAAGGTTCAGATCAAGACTTGTCGACAGTTGATTTCTGATTGCATGAATGTTGTCTCTGATGAACTGAAACGAAGCAAAACAAAAAGGCAAAGATCCTTCACTTACTTAAAAATTTGTTGCACTTTCTTCATCATTTCCATAGCTGATATGTGATGGCTGAACATTGTATTCGAGCTACTGAAAGTGAACTTCTTCCTCCCACAAACTAGCTGCTGGTTTGTCTATAAGATTAGCTTCTATTTGGAGAACATAATCATCATCATACTGATCAAACTGAGGAAAATCATCAGTATAAAAGACATCATCAAGCATACATGTCATATCAACAGATCTCTCTTTTCCAAGATGATCTATAAAACAATCATTATCATATCTATGACAACTGGGATAAGAAAGTTTTGGATCAGCAACTTTTTCTTCTTCAATCAGCGAGCCATGGGCTTGAACATTATACTCATTCCTTGTGGTGATCCTTTGCATCATCTCTTCCACTGCACTTACCAAAATGTCAAGCTTTACCTCTAGAGATGTCGATTCCTCCGGATCTATGTTTTTCATCTCTTCTTCCTTCAACTTTGCCCTTCAGATCAGCAAATGAGCCTCTACATCTACTGCATTGTTTTGCATCTCTTCAAGTGTTGCAGGATTCCTTTCTCTTAGCTGAAACTCCATTTCTGGATCAAAGGCTTCTGGGTAGTGCAAGAGAGCAGATCCAGGAGGAGGCCTTATATTAACCGGCATAAAAAAAATAGACTTGGTTAAACCTGGCAGAAAATTGTTGTACTGTCTGCCCTGGAAATCTTTTCAATTGGTTATACTCTTCTATAATCAAGAAAGGGTTTTGTCTGATCATCCACCTATCGAGGAAAACTTTTATGAACTGCTGGAAATCTGAGATGCTCGCATCAGGCAGGGTTTTGAACCAACTCTTGACTTTGACTTGCAAAGAAAGAGCAAAAAGCCTAATTCTGACATCCTCTTCATCAACTTCAAAAAGGTCAAGAAAATATTCAAAATTCAATACATGTCTCTCAGCAGTGATATTGTCACGTTCACCATCAAATCTTGGTAGATATAGGTCATGATTTTAGGGAAAGCATGGGATATAGGAGGTAAAATCATAGGCTTGTATCGATCTAGAATTTTACAAGGTATAGGGGTATGTACAGAAGGTATAGAATCATTCGTGGTCTCTTTAAGCTCATCAGTTTGAAGACAGTCATCACAAGCTTCAGAAAAAGGGTCTTGATCAAACTCAAAGGCATGCAAATATTTGGTATTCACAATCTTCAAATGGAAGGAATCAAATGCAGGCCAAGGATCTTTTCTCAAATACAATATACTTTGCAAAGCCTTCTTGACATTCTCAGGAAAAGAGAAGAAATAATTTAGAACAAAGAACAAAATGTCTTGGATGAAATTCCAACTTGAATACCTGATCTTTCCATATTTTGCTTTCATGTTTTTGCTGGTCAGGTTCATCCTCCAGTGGAGTCCTTAGATCTGATCTCGAAACTGATTTAGAGTCACTGGGTGAAGGATTTCAGCCTTGCTATGTCTGATCATTTTCCACAATCAAAAATCAGATCTAAACTTGATTACATTTTACTGAGGAAACCAGATGTTCAGTTTATAAACTAAACCGGAGATTGACTGAAGCAACATTCATCTACTATGCACTTGCAGAGCAAGAGCAGTTCGAAGGCTACCTGGCTAACTTCAGGCTCTGTATGTAGTCTACAAATTGAACAATGATAATAAACTTTTCTTCCCCAGTGGAGTTGCTAATATGTTATGGCTTAAATCTACCTCAGGTTGAGAAAGGCAGGATATAGGGTAACATCAAACCACGCTTAACCTGGTAGCTAGCCCTACCAGGTCAGGAGAGGGCTCTCTCCTTGTCAATCTCAAAAAATGTGGTCAGTAAAGCTTGAGATGACTAATATAAAGATCGATTTTAGGCTAGGTATGTGCACAGAGAAATTTGATTGAATTTAATTTTGGTTTGCTGGCTCAAATGCGGAAGGCGGATTTGGGTCCGGGGAATGGACACAGTCTTGCAGATATCTCTATGGGGTGAGGTAGGAAAATGGTTTAGTACTTCAAATTGAGTGATATGGAGAGCTTTTAGACTGGTGAGGAGTTGGAGAGGGCATGAAAGTCTCAGGGATCCTCTTCAAACAGCTGAAAACATAAATAACTAAACAAACCCTAGGTAGAGCACTACAATTTCAATGAATTCTACCTTTTATCCTTGTTTCATTTAGTTAAGATGAGCAAAGAGAGATGATGGCATACACAAAACAATATAAACTTGCAATTACAAAAGGAAACACAATACCAAATCAAGTTGCCACAAGAATCCAATAAAGTGTTGCAAACCTTGGTCTATTCCTTAGCCAAACTGCTGAAATGAATGTACAATAATGCTCAAAGCATTCACAAGATTCCAACCTTTACAAATGACTTAAAAACTACTAGATATAGGCAAAAACAAATCATGCTAGGCTTTAGGGGTCGAATTCATAATTTTAGGAGCTGTTTCAACAAGATCTAAACTAAGAATTGAAAAGTAGGCAATGGAACAGCTTGCCTCTAAAACCTAGGAAACTGATTCATTCAGTTTCAAACTACCTTTTCATGATGTATCTACCTCCATGAGTGAAATTTTAACATATTTACATCAAATTCCATCAATTTACATCAAATTACATCATGATTTTGACTATGAGAGAGAGAAAAGTCAAACTGAGAAAAAACTAGGCGAAAAAACAGAGTTTTTTGGTAAAAAAAGTCAATTTTCCATCCTGTGCACCATGCCTCTGTCCCTATGCGTCGCGCTTTTTACGGGACACTTTTGGAGGCCTTCCCGGTGTCAAAATTGGGTGTGGGATAGCTCGTTGGAAAGCTTATTGAGTCTACTTTTCAACAGAACTTGAATTTTTCAATTTTGAGTTCATTTTCCCTATCAAAAGTCAAATCTCCCAAGACTGGTTAAAATGTGCAAAATGAAGTTGCCTAAAGGTAGAGTGATTTTGCAGTCAAATTTTGAAGGTCTTCCTCAAGTCCAAATTGAGCTCATGATAGCTCATTCGAAATATATTTGTGGTTAGTTATCATTTGACTCATCAAGCAAGTCATTTGGCCAACCAAGCTAGGAGAAGTCTTGATTTTCCCAAGGTCACTTCAGAGGTGCATCAATTCTCCTAAGGCAATTGTATTTTTGACGTAAAAAGTGAAGGAGGTTTTTCTTCCTTGGCTTATTTTGGACAAAAACCTCTCTCATTTTTCCCAAATTCATCTTTTCTTTCTTAGAAACATCATTATAGTAAAACCTATTCTGATGTGTGGAACAGGGGATTTGTCGAAATGAAGTGAAATGAACGGGATAAGGGGCTTGTAAATTCTTGAGAAAATTTTTGGAAGTAGGGAGGGACGTTAGGAAGTAGGGGAAAGTGGAATTTAAAATATTGAGTGAGGGGAAGGGGTCCAAAAGGGAAAAACACAAGCCTAGCCTAGAAAATTGTCAAGTTGTAGCAAGAAACTAGGGTTTGTGCGAAAATAAGGAATTTGAGGGATATCAGTAATGGGAAGTGTTTAATAAGGTACATTAAGGATAGGGGAAGGTGTATGAACTTCAGGATACAAGTTTTGCTGATAATTTGACCATCCAAGAGAAATTACCTTGAAAACCCTAGGAGAGGGAAATGAACCTTACATAGGCGCAATTGAAGCATGAACAAGGTGTAAAATGACCCATTGGAACCTGACATGATGATGAAAACCCTCTAAATGATGGTACGCTCAGCTAAATGGTGACATGGACCGAAATTTGGACAACTTTGAAAGGAGTGAAAACAAACCCTAGACCTAATACCTAGTGACCAAATTTTGCATGAAGACTCACTGAAATGACAAAATTTGACCCTGACACCTTAAAATCACTTTGTATGAGCATGTTTGATCACTGGAGGAAGGTTTCAAAGACTAACACTAACACCAGGTATGGTAACATGTGCCACATCTTCTTCGAATCCCTTCTCGCGCGTATAGACACATTGTGAAAGTCCTCCTTGAACTCTACATAAGCCTCCAATTGTTCATATAGAGTTGGTGATAGCCTTGGCCTCTGGCTAATCACCATGCGGAGCTCCATCTCGACCAACACCCAAAACATTTTAGTTTCCATGATCTGCAAGGTACTTTGTCGCCCATAGCAAAGCGAACTTCGCGGCTTCTAGTAAATCAGATTCTCGTGGAGAGATTTGACTGTCTTCTAGAAGCCTCCACATGACTAGGGAAATCAATAGTAATAGCTAAGCATATTGAAATTCCTTGCCCTCATCTTGTGCTTCATGACAGTTTACCAAATATTCCTTACATAGGTATTGCGCCCAGTTGTATTGCACACCCTTAGCACATTGGGCAGCTAATGAAATTACCAGCATCGGAACCTCGTACATGCGACACTTCCTCATGATCTTGCAGGCCAAGATGTGCATGGAAAACTGCATTGCCTTGTCTATAATAGAGCAGGTGAAATATCTGGGTGATTTCTTCACCAAGCTAAACCCACTCTTCATCTGGTCCACGAGTTGTTTTTCATTGGTCTTTCCTCCAAACACCTCCGCTGGATCCACCCCTTGGTAAGGCAACATCGTGATGTGGTGGATTAGCATATCAATATTGGGGATGGGTTCTCCCAACCAGAGACACCCATCATGCACCAAGGTGAGCAGTTGTCTAACATAGACTGTGTTGATGATTGTTCTACTGAAATGCGGCACCCAGAGCATGTTCAGCAGTCCTACTTTCTCAACCCCCGCGATCCACTTCATCAGCTCCAATCGCGTTACTCTGGTTTCTTCATAATAAATCTTTACCAAATACTTATTTTGTGGAAGTTGTGGGAAATTTTCATGGTTTTCAAAGTCCCAATCCTCCAGCATGTGTGAGGGAATGCGCCCTAATAGTGAGCCTTCAAACACCACCTTCTCTAGTAGCAGTGGTGTAGAGACCATAAATTTGGCAGAATCTGTGTCTTTCGCCACCTTCGCTTTTCCTTTTCACATTGGAATATACTTTGGGAGTCGAGTTATAGGCTCACCCTCTTTGGCATCCAACTCCTCACCACCTCTGCAAAGCTCTTCTTCATCAAGGTCAAGGGGCTCATGCGACTGTTGTGACTTATCCATTTTCCCCTTTTGGAGAATCTCAATGGGCTTTTTCCATCGTGACTATCTCACCAGAACTTGCTGCAGTTTCTGTTGTTTCTTCTCGAAGGCAAATGTCTTAGGCCTAGGTGACCTCAACATCGTAGGTACAGAGGGTGTTTCTTCCATTTCCGGTGCGACTTCACAGGTTGTAGCTTCAGAACTTGCGGCTTGAGAACTGATGGATTCTGTGGGGCAAGTTTCAGCCATTTTGTTCAAGAAGGCCTTACGGAAAGTTTTGAACATGTTAGCTAACCTTGGGTGTGAGAAAGTTCTTCCCAATCAGGCTCGTTCATAGACTTTAGCTTGTGGTGCAACACAAGGTGAGATTGCTCACAATCGATTTTCAGAGGGCAAAATGTTCTAATGCAGGGTGGCATGCCAGATTTATAGGTGATTTCAAATTCAAATCCAACCATTCCATCCAATTCTCAATCATTAATGCATCTTTGGCAGTAGATTTCCAAAGATTTTCGCCATAAATGTGCCCTTCCCGCTCCTCCTAATGGAAATTTAGGCATCCAATCATCTACAATACACCCAACGGCTACTTTTTCACTCAGTTGTGTGGCACCAGCCTCCATGGCACAGCCCTACTATCGCAGCTCCTCCTGGTGCCCTTCTTGTTTCCATCGGGCAACCCCCTTACTTCGTGTTTCTAATTCTCGGGCAATGTATTTTATATTCCAGTACTTCCTTGCAGCTTCCTGGAGTACTAAGACTATCCCGCCATCATATAGTCATTGCGCAGGGGCGGGATCACCCTTGTACAACTTTGATCAACTGCCATTAGCTCTTCTGGAAACAATTCTTCATTCAACTTTGCGAGCTGAACTGCGCCACCATCTGTAATTTCCTTGACTACATAAGGTCCCAACCAATGCATTTGAAAAATTTCAGGGAAATTTTGTAAACTTGATGTGATATAATAAGACTAAATCGTTCACCTGAAAGGTGCACTGCTTTATGTGTCGATCATGCCATGCCTTCTCGCGCTCCTTTGCACCTTTTGGTGAAATCCTATTAAAAATTCATCCTCTTCGAACTCCATCAATTGCACAAGGCGCTCCTCCATAGTCTCACGATCTGCCATATCTGTCAGTGCTACAATCCGCAAGCTCGACACAATATACTCCATGGGCATTACAACCTCTATCCCATAGACCAACCTGAACAGAGTTTGGTCTGTCAATTTTTTACACGTTGTCCTATATGCCCATAGGACAACTAGTATGTGTATATCCCAATCATTCCTTTTCACGTTGCAGACCTTCGTCAGCGTGCTCTCCAGGATCTTAATGAATGCTTCAACCGTACCGTTAGCTTAAGGATGATAGGGTGTACTCTTCTAATGATAAACCTGGAATTATTCAAGCATCGTGGCAATTGTTTCATTTAATAAATGCATACCCCTATCGCTCATCAGTATCTTAGGACACCCAAACCAAGTCAAGACAAACTCAAAAAGGAAATTCGCATTTGTCACAGCACTACAGCCTTTGATCGGCTGTGGTTCTACCCATCTCATCAAATACTCTGTTGCAGTAATAATGTATCGCGCGCCTGTCTTTTTCCCTCATGGTTGTATCGGACATACAAAGTCAATCGCCCATTTGTCAAATACCTGCAATGAAATCTGTGGGTTTAAGGGTAGTTCAGCCCTCCGTGATGGCTTCCGCATTCTCTTAAAAGCATCACATGCCCTACAATACGCCTTAGAATCCTTATGCACCATCAGCCACCATAATCCTGTGCGCAGAATATTCTACGCGGTTTCTCTGTCAGCATAGTGTCCTCCTGCCACTCCTCCATGTGCTTCGGCAAGGATGTTGGGTCTTTCAAACTTTGGAACATATCAACACAGTATTTCATTGTACCCCATCTTATACAAGTGTCCAACAATCATAGAAAAATCAGTCGCTTGGACAACCAATTCCTTTTTATATTGTGTATAATATCCCTCTAGGGTTGTTCTAGTGGCTAATAACTGGATTATGTCAGCAAAATTATCATCTATGACACGTACAACAAAGAGTTGAGCATCTGGAAATCCTTCTTCCAAACTAATGGGCTCTTCATCTATCTCAATTTGAGATAAGTGATCTAATCGCGCATTCAATCTTCCAAGCTTCACAATCACCTCAAAATCATATTCCTGAAAAAGCAATAGCCACCAACAGATCTTCTACCCCAACATAGGCTCATTGTCCAGGTACTTGAGAGCGGAGTGATCTGTATACATTTTGAAGTGCACACCTAACAGGTAATGTCGAAATTTTTACAGCACGTATACCATCGCCAACCCTTCACACTCTGTAGTTGAGTAGTTCTTCTCTGCCTTTGATAATTCCTGCTCGCAAAGGCTATAGGATGATCAATCTCGCCTTCGCATGGTTGGGTCAATACCACGCCTAATGCAATACAGGAGGCATCCACATGAACATGAAATTATTTCTTCCAGTTTGGGAACACCAAAATTGGTGCAGTCACCATCTTTTCCTTTAAAACATCCAAATTATGCTGACACTCCTCATCCCAGCAGAAAGTCACATCCTTCTTCAGTAATTTCTCCATTGGCGTAGTTATCTGTGCATAAGCTTTGATAAACTTCCTATAGTATCCAATGTGGCCCAGCATTGCGCACAGTTGCTTTACATTCTTTGGAGCTTCTAAATTGACAATAACAACTATCTTCGCAGGCTCTACCATTAATCCATGTTTTCATACCACATGGCCTAGAAATATCCCGTAGGGCACACAAAAGATAAATTTCTTCAAGTTTAGGGCAATCTGATATCTGCGGCAAGTATCGAACATAAGCCGTACACTTGCAACGTGGCGCTTTACCAACCCAAACACAATCCAATCATCAAAATAAACTTCTAAGAATGTATGGATGAACTCCTTAAAATATGAAATTACGAACCTTGAGAAGATCATGAGCACATTCTTCAGCTCGATTGGCTTCACTGTGTACTAGAAGCATCCCCATTCCATCACGAAGGTGGTCTTGTTGTGATCCTCCGATGCGATCTTAATTTGATGGTACCCCGAGAATCCATCAGTGAATGAATAAGCTTCCTACACGCCAACATTCTCTAAAACCTCATCTGTAAATGGCATTGGAAATGGGTCATGAACTTATGTATCATTGAGCTTTCTCAGATCTATGGATATCCTAATTTCATCTTTTTGCTTCTTTTCCTGAACAACTATAGGGCTTACCCAATCAGACTCTTCCACCAGCTTAATGATTCCAGCCTCCAACATTTTGTCCAGTTCTTTGTGCACCTTCTCCTTATACTTAGGATTTAAACAGTAGGGTCTCTATTTCACAAGATTCACAATGGAATTTAGAGTGATCTTCATTACACCCAGATGCCCTACTATTCCCTTCAGGTCCAAGAACTTGGTAGGAAATAAGTCATGGTACTCGCGTAGTAGTTCTGCAACTTTATCGATTGTATCTTCATCCCAATAATCACTTATCTCTGCAAACTTAGGTTGCGCATTAGATCCAATGCTCACTTTCCTCTTCTTCAAAGGTTCTATTATATTAGGGTTAACTACTTTGGGGCCTTCAACCTTGTGTTGTCCCTCGGGCTCTGGAATGTTGATATTTCTTAGATCATCTTCTTCTTCTTCTTTTGCAGTCACGTTGTAACATTCTGGCGCATGGCGCAGTTGTGTATTCCAATCCATTTGAACCCATTCTACTGGATCCTTAGGCATTCTGAATATTGTTGCCTTAATTTCCTAGAGTTCCTCATCAATACATGCAAATCCATCCTCAAAGCTGAAAGTTAACAAGAAACATTCCTTCAGAATATACCACTCGATCACCCCATGGCGAAGCTCCGTTTCCAAGTACCAATTCATTGGAATAATATCTAGGGTATGAAAAAAGATATGTACCCATTCAGGTTAAGGCTCTTCTCCCCAAGCTTTAGTCCATCGCACCAAGTGCTCGTGCAGATCATCCTTTCTGGTGTATTTTTCAGTCATACAGGTATTAGCGTACCCAAACCTTAGCTTCATCATTCACATGTATTCCTTCCAGTCCGCAAAGCTACCCTTATGCGTACCCCACCAACGGGTGGGTGTAGCGTGTAGTGCTAGATCAAGTGCCTGGAATCAATTCTCTTCTGGCACCTCCATTTCAAACTTATATAGAAACAAACTAACATCATCTAGACAATCATAATGAGGAATATTTATTACTTCCATGGATATGCACTGAAGCGATTTTTTCATCATATTGTAGTGTTGCATTGAAACTTCGTGCAACCTATTATGCCAATGCTCATCTTCTTAATCTGAATCTGAGGTATAGGAGTTATCTTTATCCCATGTAATTCGCCCATCTACAGTGGGATTGATCCAATATTCATCGCGCATAGTGATCTTGTATATTTGATCCAAATTGTCTTCCTCTTCATAGTCACGGACTGGTTCAGTGTAGCACGCACCTTCAGCGGGATCCAACGAGACAATAACCTTGAGTGTCTTCTTCTCAAATGTCATCCTTCGCTTCTTCAAATTATTTACCGCATCCATGTCAAAGGCCCAATCAATTCGTAGTAGCATAGGGTAAGGATTATTGTCATCCACTATTTCAATTACTTCAAAGTCAACCAGAGCACTTTCTCCCTCAATGTCTACTGTTACCCCATACAAGCGCCCCATAGGAATGATCTTATGTTGATTGGCCATGCGTAGCTGTATAGGAGACCATTGTAGCACAGGTCTCCCCATCATTTTCCATGTCTTCTTTGGCCGCACGTTCGAATCAGATCCCAGATCCAAGATGACTTGGTCCATTTCGTATTCGCCAATCTACGCGATCAACCTCATTTCGTGCCCTGTTTTCTTCTTATGTTTACCCAAATTCCTTACAGCACATCGTTCAGGAGGCATATTTATTTTACCTGTACAGTTTTCAATTATCTTCTGGAGCCCTTCCACCTTATTCTCATCCCACAACAGCTTCATACAAGTTTTCAGAAAAGTAGCCAATAGTGAGGGATCCACGTCCCAGTTTCATTTTTTTCAACCGATTTCTCATAATTTCATGACGTCGAAGCTTTATCAAAGTTATTCTTGGCCTCCTTAAAATTTTCCTTACCCTTCTGAAATCAAATCCGGCCTCTTTTTTGACAGCCTTGCGCACCCAACCTTCAGTGTCTGGCTGCTTTCCTTTATCTTCTCTCATGGTAACACCACTTCACGTTACTATATTAATGCTATGGTCCTCTTCGCGAGGTTTTGCCCTCATCATCTGTATATTTTATGTGGGTTTTTGAGTTTTTTTCTCCTACATTTTGGCTATCAGCACCAGGCAATCTTCTATCACAAGATCAAACTGTCTGCAATACTAACAAGATGGATGTGTTGAGTTTTGACAATCACGCAAAAATGCCCTGCTTCACCACAATTATAACAAATGATTTGTCCGCGACCTCTGCTAGTCGCTCCTCCTCTTCCTCTTCTACGGCCCTAGAATCCTCCATGCATTGCACCTACGCCCTGATCCAGAGGCCAATATTCTACCTGCATTCAGTATGTAGGAGTCCGGTCCCATCATTAATTCGTAGCTTCAGTAGTTTCGCTCATCATGCCCAACTGATATACAGAAGGTACAAAAAAATCGTTGCGGAGTCTCTTCAAAATTTTGCAATAGCTAGCAATGGTTAGTCGTATTCTTTCCAGCTATATGGAAGATAGCACACCATAAGGGTACTCCTGTGCTTGGTCCCACAATGTTCTCAGGCTTCAAAGGAACAGGACAGTGACCCTTATCATGTCCCCTGTCTTTACATTTTATGCACCATACTTTTGCGCGCACCTTAGGCTGAGTTTCCTTTCCTATATTTAAGATCTACAACTCCATGTGCATGCTTGCCAGCTGTGACTAAATCTGTTGTACTCCAACATTCATATCCTACATTGGTGAGGCTTCCAACCTCATCGCAATCTCAACAGCCTGAGCTTGTGTTCCTATCTTCTGTTATGATAATGGTAATCTTATATGGGGAAGGAGAGAAGCGATGTACAAGTCCCTATGCTGAGAATTTGTGATAGACATATTAGCCTCCCGAATCAGAAACTTTAGCCTCTAATTGAAGTCCCATGCAGACTCATTTACCCTCTGTTGTATTTCCTTAAACATTGTTACAGACTGCGCTTGAGACTTAGGCTTTTTAAACTCACTGTTCAGTTCCTGCTGAGTCTCTGCCATCGTCGCGTCGGGTCTATCTATACAGAACTTGATATACCAAGTTAATGCCTTGTCCTGCAGCATCGTGACTAGCTGGGCTTTCTTCATATTATCATCAATAATCTATTGTACCTTCCACATAAGATCCGTGATAAACAAGAACTGTTCAGGGTCCTCGCTTCCCAACCCTTTAAATATTGGTGTCTTCATCGTGTTCGCCATGTTGAATAGTTGATGTGGAGGTGGAGGTGGTGGTGTGGGTGTAGGTGTATGTGGCGAAGGTGGAGGTGGCAATGGAGTGGATGGATGGGGTATCCCTGGGATACCCTAGCTTACTATCTGCAGTGCACTTCACGGTGTTCTCACAATAGTTACTTTATCATCGCTATCAGAAGATCCTAACAACGGACTATATTTGGAGCCTGATTCTTCATTTCCTCTTAAGGGTTTTCCACTTCGCGTAGTCCCAAACATTAATGTAATGGCATAACCCATTTTTCATACAATAACATCTTAATCCAGGTTTTCAAAGATTTTAAGTACTTACCTCTTGATCCCTTGAAGAACCTTCACTCTACTTCACTATAGTTGATGGTCGTATCGATCGTGAGCTCAGTGATGAATCCTCCAAAGATATGATCAATCCAGTGATCAACAGCCCACGTGATGTTATTTTTTGAAACTTCCAAGAACTTTACCAGTTTTGGGGTCCACAAAATAGGGTCATGAAGCTTCCACTTACCCTGATTATCCACTAAACTAGACAACCACTCATGCAACTCATAAGGAAAGAAATAGAAGAAGGCTTCAAGATCGTCTGCGTACAGGTATTTATTCAACCAGACTTCCTTGGATAATCACATATTTATCTTCTCTTGTGCTGCAAACGCATGCAGTTTTCGATCAATCCACTTCTCAATTTCTTTCTTAGTAGGGAACCACTTATTCGAGATCACACATTCCTCAGATAGATCCTATTCTCGGCAACAAAACCATTTGTTGGCTTGATGGGGCCTAACCCAGGTTCAACGTTATCTGCGCCAACCAACAAAACCCTAATTTTTGGACCTTTAGGCAACAACCTGCATAGCGCAAGCTACAGTCTCACCCGAGGCAGTATTGGGGGATGACAAAACTAGGTTTCTGCATCCAGAGGTCTGTGTGATAGGTTTCTGCAATCCTAGGGCTAAACCCTTAACCCTTTTGAGTATACAATTATTGTAAATGTACTTAAAAAACTTCTAGATCTTCGTGAAGGCTCGTAATCATTGAAAACATGCATAAATATTACTGATCTACAATTTTCGTGCACCAAATAAGCATTAATTCATATGAATTATAACACAGAAAAAATAAAGAAACTTACAGAAGTAAGAAAGAAGACATAGATGCATCAGAATTGGCTCAAAATTGTCTTTATTAAGTATGATCAATTCAGTACATACTTCTTTTCCCTGCGCATTTAGCTGCAGGGGCTCGCGCACTCAACTTGCGTACTTATAAGGTCTTCGTGCACTGAGCTGCAGGAGCCTTCCCCTTTCGCCTAAGTACAAGAAACAAACCTTTCCTACCTTAGCTTACTTTCCCTTACAAAAATTCTTCTTCATTCGATACTTATTAGACTCGTTATGACTCATCTATATATAAATTTTGCTTACAATACCATGGTCCACGGACCATGGGTGGGTCTCAAAACCTCCCTATCACTTATCCACCTAAGGGACTAAAGCCCATTTGACTCATACTAACTTCGCGCTCCACTTCGACATTTCGTAGAGACTTTACATGCTTACAAAAATATATTACAAAACTTACCTAAATTTGACCAAAACGTAACCCCAAGGACCCCATCCCAATAATCACTCTAACTAGGGCCCAGTCATCAATGTAAGGCCATATCAGCAATGCATGCTATGACCTCATGCAAGACAACAACCATTACTCCATTATACACATTGCTACATGCTATCAACCATATGCATAAGCAATGCCTAACCAACTACAAATACGCATAAACGCATGTAGTGGAACATAATCGACCACTTCTTGTAATAAACCTACAAGACTCATACATGTAATCAAAATATTCAAAATGTAACCTAACATACAAGGATGTAAGTAGGTGACATAAAATCAACATGTAAGCGACAAATAACCATATACAGTTAATCACATACTCATGTCAAATACTCTTCACAAAATCAACATCAAATTCTCCATGATAACCATACTACAACCCTAATCCAACATCAATCAATTGCAACAAGTATATAAGTGTAAGAGACACACATGCAACTAACATGCATGCATGACTAACACATTCAACCCATCTAGTCTGAGAGTTGAACCATGCTCTGATACCACTCTATAACACCCTCCTCCCACATCCACCCAAGTAACTATGCCAATTGGGGTAAACATGAGATGAGAGGCTACTATGATCTTATTCAACCTCCTATGTGACCTTAAGAAAGTGGAATCAACAGAACATCACACACAGTCATCCAACATCATCAACAAAACCTCGAGAGACAACTCAGCCACTTAGACAACCTGTCCCTGGGTCCCACTATTGTTCTTGACCTCTCAGGCCATAGTCGCTCTCATGCTATGGGCAAGGGAGCGACCAAAAACACAAATTCGTTCTCATAGTCCTATCTGCCAACGACTATGGGCTAGAGTTTCCAGTTTTGTGTCAGCAACCCCGAGATTTAAGCCACTTTTTCAGGCCCAGAGCCTAGGCCACTTCCCATAATGGAATGAAATCTCAGAATCAAGTAAAGTATAGGGAAACAATTTACAAAAGTAAATAGTTGATCAATACCTTAACCATACCCCTACTAGCCATGATAGGTATTTCATCAAACATGTCATCAACATGTAACCTACATGTGTAAATAGCATAATTAAGTATACGGATCTCATACTTATCTGAGAATAGCCATGAGCCATTGTTTCCTCATGTCATTTGCTGCCTTATCATGTTTTAGGTCATAGATACATTATCCATTCCAATACATGTAAAAACATGCTAAGATCCAAACATAGTTGTTGTCATAAAATGTGCATATAACCTGCATAATAGAAATAGAAATATAATAAACATATTTGTCATCAAAATCCATATATATACACCAATAAATTTACACATGAAAATCAATGGAATGAATTTCTCATTAATCAGTGCAATGAACCAACCGGTGATGGGACTACCACATTCCACCTGACCATAGATTGGCTGAGCCAAGTCTCTCTTCAGCCAATCACCCCCATGCCATATTCCAATCATGAATGTGGGATTCATAGAACACATCAAAAACACCAATCAATGTGGATGCCATCGAATTTCTCTACCTACACCGTGAGGAATTATGAGTGCCTCCTAGTCTCTCAGGCTTTACAGTGCATCTGCAGTCTGATCCAGAGATCACTAGACCCTACACCGAGACATCTCTCCAGGATTTTCCATGCATTCCATCCCATAATCATTAGGCCCAATGGAGAGAAAATCCACCTCTTGGCTTTACCGTATATCCCGCCATTCACTGACAAGGATTCCTAGGCCCAACGAAGAGAAAATCCACCTCTTAGCTTTACCGTATATCTCGCCATTCACCGAAAAGGATTCCTAGGCCCACCGAGGCACACAATCTGGCTTTACCGCAACCCACAATCTGGTTCAAGGGTTACTAGGCTAGTGGCTTCGTGCATCCTCAGTCTAGTTCAGGGACCACTACACCATGTGTTTGTGAATTCATAGCACCACCTCACTGAGCTTCGAATCCAATCTGGCCATCCCACGTAAAGCGAATGAGAGAACCCATCTCATCAAAGCTATCAGGAAATGGCAAGGCTAGGCTGAAAACACTGTGACGCCTGAAAAAAATATGCCATGGTAGAAAATAAATACATGCAATCCCATGCATGCCAAATCTAGAAAGGAAAATACACATGCAAGTCAATACCTACAATGAAGAATGTTGTAGTTGCTTGATCCTACCTTTCCCTACTTGATCTTTGCTTCCTCTTGCCTTCTTTGCCTTTCTTTCTCCAATGCCAAAGTGCTCCAAGAAAACTCTAAGTGTCTATAATTATGAGAGAGAGAGAGAGAGAATAATGAAAGATCTCCAAAGCTAAACTGATAAAAGGTTACCAACTAATCCTCAGAAGCCTTTTTATGGATGAGGCCTCTATTTTCTTCATTTTCCATTATTTTCTTCATTTTTCTATTCACGTGCAACCTGTGACCTTTCACCTCCTTTTTCTCCTAATTTCCATTATTTTCATAAATAATTATGCCAAAATTCCATTTTACCTTTCCAAAGCCTTAGCCATTGCCTTTGCCAATTTCCTTAGCCATAAACAACCAAATGAACACCCCCTAGGATGTCTTTCTCAACGTTCAGCTTGAAATAATTGCCCCATTCATATGCGGTTATTATTATTTAAATTTTATTACATGGAATTTTCACCAGGGTTGCTACATTGGATTTGTGATAATGTGAAGTTGCAAGTGACAAAACAGTTTCAACTTAGATTTGCTATCACTTCAAAATTTGTTGATGAGGTTGAGTTAGATGTGGTTCCTCTTGATATTTGCGGAATTATTTTTGGAAGCCCTTGTTTGTATGAAAGGAAAGTCATATTCTTTAGGCAAGAGAACAAATATCACTTTACCATTATAGATGGGGTTGAGTATATTATAAGAGCGCACAGCATGAAGACTAATTTATCACTAGCTAGTGCAGGGCAAATGAATCGGCTCATTATTGCTAGCAAGAATTTTGTACTTCTGGTTGTGAAAGCAAATGATATTGGTCAATCTAATGTGTTTAAGGGTTGTGATCCATCTCATAAGGATGAATTGGTTAAATGTATTTCTAATTATGATGAGATATTTTAGGAGCCTGAAGGATTGCCTCCTAAAAGGGAGATACAACATGAAATTAAGATGCAAGAAGGTGCCCCTCTTCCTAATATTGGTATGTACAATATGTTCGTGATTGAAAATGTTGAGATTAAGAAGCAAAGCTCAAAATTTGCTTGAGAAGGGAGTCATCAGACCAAGTACCTATCCATATGGATCGCCTATTGTGATGGTAAGTGGAGAATGTGCATTGACTTTCGTACATTAAATAATATCACGTTAAATAATCGATACCCTCTTCCTCGTATGAATTATTTGTTAAAGCAGTTGAAAGATGATATTTTCTTTACTAAGATAGACTTGTGAAGTGGTTATCATAAGATTTGGATTGCAGAAGGTGATGTTTGGAAAACCACTTTTAAAACAAATATTCAAGGTTTGTTTGAATGGTTAGTGATGCCTTTTGGGCTTTGCAATGCCTTGAAAACTTTTATGCATGTGATGAAAGGTGTTTTTTGGCAATTCATAGATGACTTTGTGATTGTGTATCTAGATGATATTATGGTATTTAGTAGAACTTGGGATGAACATGTCAAGCATGTTAGGCAAGTATTTGATACTTTGAAAAAAGGAAAGTTGTATGTGAAATTGTCGAAGTGTGAATTTGGAAAGTCATCATTAGTATATTTGAGTTATGTCATAGAGGGTGGTGAATTGAAAATAGATCCCTCTAAGGCTAAAGCAATTGTGAACTTCCCAAGCCCACAACAACAATAGAAGTTAGAAGTTTCCTAGGATCAATCCAATATTGGAGGAAATTTATTGCTAACTTTTTGTATATTGCATCTCCTTTACATGCATTGACTAGTGTGAAATAGGTCTTTCAGTGGGAAGGAAAGCAACATAAATCCTTTGATACATTGAAACAAAATATTAGTATTACACCAGTGTTAGAATTGCTAGATTTGCAACAACAATTTCTGATAAAGACATATGTTCAATATGCCTAAAATCAAGCATTGCACTCATCTACACATAGCTCTCCATTTGAAGTTTGTTTTGGGTACCTATCAAAGTCTCCATTGGATTTGGATTTTGAGAAGGATGTTAATTTTGATGAATAGAGAGATGAATATTAGGCCCAAAAATTCATACAAAAAATCCATATGGTGCATCAAGCCATGTAGGAACAGCTGGAGAACAACCAAGCCTAGTATAAGGTGGGGCATGATAAACACATAATGGATCATCATTTCCATGTAGGTGATCGAGTTTGGTTACACATCAAAAAGGATAGGTTAACAAGGGAAGGTAAGAAGCTCAATCCAATCTAGTATGGCCCATTTACTATTTTGGAGAAGATTGATATTAATTCTTTCCGATTAGATCTACGAACGTACATGCAGATTTATTTAGTTGTGAATGTGGATAATTTGAAATTGTATGAGCCACTGATGATCATGGATTAGGGTGGCAGTGTTCAAGTTCCTTCCATTGATGCTTTTTCTTCTAAATATATAGATAATTTGCAAAAATATGCCACTCTAGACAGGAAAATGTGGACTTCACGTTGTGGAGATGTGGATAATCTTTGAGTAGGTCTTAAGGGAAAGAATTTGAGCCAAGCATGGTGGATTGAGGTAGGCAAAGTGAGGGAGAAATATCCTCACTTATTTGATGAGTAGTTTACCTTTTGGTGACCCAAAATCTTCCCAGTGGGTACAATTGATCCAGGAGGATCTAAGATAACCTAAAAGTCAAAGTCCCCAAAGTTTAACGGAAATAGTGCCAAGTTGAAGAGATAAATGAGACAATTCTAATGCAATTTGAATTGTGTTGAATGGAGTCTGTATGAAGAAGATATAGTAGTTTGAAGAATTTTGACTATTTAATAAAAAGGCAAAGTCAACATGCCATGACACGTGGCAATTCGTACGGATGACACTTGGCATATGAAATGACATGGAAGTGATGTAGTTGATGTGGAAGTACAACATGTGGCACATAGTATGCTGATTGGCCAGATGCCACGAAACTATGAAATCTACTACAAAATCAAATCCTATGAAACTGTGAAATCTTCTACAAAATTAGATGTTACGAAACTATGAAATCTACTATGAAATTAGATTCCATGTATTATATATTAAATATGTTGGTTATAACAGTGGCCAAGAATGATCACGTGGGTGTCATATTACATTGGTCATCGGGTATATTATATTAAAGGTGTTAGTTATGATACCATATACCATACCATGTTATGATTGCTTCATTGATACGTAGGCTTGACCACGTCGACAAAGTATGTACCGATATATGGTTGTTGTAACCACATCCAAAATGCATCGTCAGAATTTTAATATGGTGGATATGTTAATGCCTGGGTTTTATGACAACCATAAAATACATGGACCAATGAATATCAAATATGCCAAGATTTCAATTGGTTCAAGGTATATTGGTCAGTGGTTTATGATACACACGTCGAGGATAGTTACAATTGTATGCCATATATAATGTATGTTTGTAAAGGGTTTTAACATATGGTTCATTTGTTAATAACAATATACCATTTTTACATGTGTTGGGTTGTAAACCCCATGGGCTTGACCGTAGGATGCAGACCTTCAAAATCTATATAACATAAAACAAATTGCCAATGCGATAAAGCTTTGTGGTTATTTTGTTTTGGCCTAATGCTTGTCCTTTAAGGCCTAGTTTTACATTGTGTATTATGTGTAAAGCAATGTGTTGGCCCTTTTTAAGTGCAACAAAAGGAGAGATAGGTCGAAAAGAGTTCACAAAGGTCATTATGCAGCTATAAAAGAGATTATAGTGGTATAAGCACAAATTTGTGGTTTGTAGAAAGGTTAATCCCTTGTCATTTTTTAGTGTGGTTATCACTATTTTTGTGATAAGTCACAAAATTTTTTCCCTTTTGGAGAATTTCGAACAGAGAGTTGTAGATAATGGTTTTTAGAGTCTTTTGAGAAGCTACAAGGTAAAGAGCCAACTTTAGAGATTGGGGATTTGATGTAATTTGAGTCATTTTGCATCTTAATTGAAGAGGCCATTCCAGTGGAAGAAAACCCAGAGATTGTAACACCCTCCTCCCACATCCACCCAAGTAATCGGTCAACGAGGTTAAATATGTGACAAGAAGTTACTATGATATGATTCGACCTCCTAAGTCACCTTAAGGAAGTGGAACTGGCGGAACCACACCATACAGACCTTCCACATCAACAACATGGCTCCTAGGAACCATCCCAACCACTCAGGTAGTCATCCCTTGGGTCCCACTGAGTTTTTAGACCATTAAACCCTAGGACGCTCCCTTGATATGGACAAGCATGTGTCCAAAAGGCTCCAGACGCTCCCACGGCATGGGTATGCATGCATCCAGGGACGTTTCTGCCCAATTATGTGCCTATGTCTTCATGCTTTGAGCCACGTTTTTAGGCCCAGATCCCAAGTCACTACCCAGAACTCAATGACACTTTTAGAATTCATACATTACATGACCACAAGAATTAAAAATCAAAACTGACTCAATGACTAGGCCTAACCATCCCCAACCGAGACTGACATTTTTTCAAATACTTGGCATCAATGCAATCTATAGGAAATGAATACAAGACAGAGCATAAATGACTAATAACTCATATGAGACTCGACAAGAAGGATCACCACCCTCTTCCCTTAACTACTTTGACATCAATTAGGTCTTGCATCCATTATCCTTTCAGCTACTGTAAATACATGAAATAACCATGATAATAACTAGTCATATAACCATGCTTATAACGAACATTAAACGATGAAAATAACAATGAGATAACAGCCATTAAAGCCACATATTAATAAGTACAAAGCAGTATAACTTAGATTTTATTAAACAAAGGCAAGACGACCAAGTTTGGGACTTCCACGTACCACCTGACCGTAGACATGGCTAAACCAAATCTTTCTTTCAGCCAGTCACATATTCCAAGCATGAATGTTGGATCTCATGGATAAACCAATCCAAAAAGAAACAAGGGAATCTAAAGGTTAAACCACCTCCACCCTCATCAAACCGTGATCGCACCAAAACCAGCATCGAGATCACAAAACCAAACCGAGCTTGGAATGCCTTTGGACTCCATCACTATCATTGAGGAATTTTATGTCTCCTTGTATCTCAGGATTTACTGCAATCCACAGCAGATCACTTGGCCCTAAATCGAGACTCCACCCTCAGGCTTTACCATATATCCTGCCAAAACTAGTCAAGGGATTCCTAGGCCTTTGGGAATTTCCTAAGACCACCTCTGCCCCGATTCCAAAACCATCCAGAAATTCCAAAGCTCAAAACCAAGAAAACAATCCCATCACACCATGGCTATCTGGAAAAAGGCAAGGCAAGGCAGAAAACCACTGTCATAACATGGTAAAACCATGCCACCAATAACAATAGAACCATATAACAACATGCAAAGCCATGTATGTCAAAACCAGCTAGGAAATCACACATGCAATATGTTACTTGCAAGTATTACGTTGAAGTTTCTTGATCCCGCTCTTCCTTGCTTGATATTTGCTTTCCTCGTTTCCTTGTCCTTCCTTTGATTACTTTTCCTTTCCTTGCTCCAAAGCTAGAATGCTCCAAAAAAACTCCAAGTGTCCAAGAATGTGAGAGAGAGAGACAGAGAATAATGAGAGAGATCCAAAACTAAACTAACAAAAAGACATGAAATGGTCCTCATAAGCCTTTTTATAAATGAGGCCTCTATTTTCTTCATTTTCCATTATTTTCCTTCAATTTTCTCCTCATATGCAACCTGTGACCTTTTACCTCCCTTTTCTCCTATTTTCCTTTATTTTCATAAATAAATGTGCCAAAAATACATCTTTCCTTTTTAATGCCTTTGCCAATTTCCCTTAGCCATAAACACATCCAACGATGCCCACTAGGATATCATTGCCCAACATTCATCTTGGAATAAGTGTCCCTTAACAGTGGTCTTATTTTGACTTTATTAACTTTTATTACATGAATTTTTAACCAGGGGTTGTTACAAACCCCTCACCCTTAGGGAACATTGTCCTCAGTGTTAAACTACACCAATACCTCAAAAAAACTGCTAAAAAGAAAACATAATGCCCTGGATATTTATTACTTAGCTCGTTGTAGTATTTACAATGAATGACTTCCTCAAAAGTAAAACATCATGAAAACATGACAAGTTAACAACCATACTGCTTATTGTAGCTTTATAACTTAGCTCATGGCAGTATTTACATCCATATACATATGTACATACCAAAACATCAGCAAAACATATGCCAAACCTATACCAAACATCATACCAAAATTTCTTTGCCTCAACCGGAAAACAATGAAGGATACATGGCCCACATTTGATCCGCCATCTCCCATGTAGCTTCTTCGGGCCCAAAGTGCTTCCACTGCACTTTAACTTGTTCTATGGCTCTATTCCTAAGCATGAGATGCTTCCGCTGCAATATGCACTGAGGCTCTAGCTGGAATTCTCCTTCTTGATCCACCTGCAATATAGACCAATAAATAACATTATCAACATCCTTTATATACCTCTTAAGCAATGGAACATGGAAAACATCATGGAATTTCATTGTTGGAAGTATTGCAAGTCGATAGGCCACTGGTCCAATCCTCTCAAGGATCTCAAAAGGCCTGCAATATCGTGGTGCCAACTTGGCACATGATCCAATCCTCAAAGAGCTCTTCTTAGGCTTGATGCACAAATACACATGCTCCCCAACCTGAAACTCCTTGAATGCCCTGTTTTGGTCTGCATAACTCTTTTTTCTATCCCGTGTTGCCTTTAGATTCCTCTTTATAACCTATGTTATGGCCTAAATCTACCTCAGGCTGAGAAAGGCAGGATCTAGGGTAACATCAAACCACGCTTAACCTGGTAGCTAGCCTACTAGGTCGGGAGAGGGCTCTCTCCTTGTCAATCTCAGAAAAGATGGCCAATGAAGCTTGAGATGACTGACGTAATGACTGATTTAGGCTAGGTATGTGTACAGAGGTGTTTGATTGAATTTAAGATGGGTTCGCTGGCTCAATTGTGAAAGGTAGATTTGGGTCCGAGGAATGGACACAGTCTTGCAGAGATCTCCACGAGGCGAGGCAAGAAAATGGTTTAGCACTTCTGAATGAGATGGAGAGATTTTATCCTGGTGAGGAGTTGGAGAGGGCATGAAAAACTCAGGATCCTCTTCAAACAACTGAAAACATAGATAACTAAACAAACCCTAAGTAGAGCACTACAATTTCAATGTTTATACCTTTATCCTTGTTTGATTTAGTTAAGATGAAGCAAAGAGAGATAATGGCATACATAAAACACATGTAAAACTTTCAATTACAGAAGAAAACACAATACCAAATCAAGATGCTACAAGGATCCCATAAAGTGTTGCAAACCCTAGTCAATTCCTTTGCCAAACTGCTAAAAATGAATGTACAATAATGCTCAAAGCATTCACAAGAGTCAAACCTTTACCAATGACTGAAAAAATACTAGATATAGGCATCAAACAACTCATGCTAGGCTTTAGAGGTCGAGTTCATGAGTTTAGGAGCTGTTTCAAAAAGATCTAAACTAAGAACTGAAAATTAGGCAGTGGAACAGCATGCCTCTAAAACCTAGGAAACTGATTCATTCAGTTGCAAATTAATTTTTCATGATGAATCTACCTCTATGAGTGAAAATTTAGCATAATTACATCAAAATCCATCAAGTCACATTAAATTACATCATCAGTTTGACTATTAGAAAGAGAAAAGTCAAACTGTGAAGAAACTAGGCAGTGGAACAACATGTGAATGAGCAAATTTCATCCTATGCGCTGCATTGATTTCCTTATGCGTAGCGCCATTTTGTAGCTGATTTTAGAGGCCTTCATATGCACCAAATTTGCTCCAAGTGAAATTTTTGGAATGGTCTGCCTGTCTACTTTCCAGAACAAGTGGAATTTCTTAATTTGGCCTCCATTTGCCCCTCCAAAACTAAGTTCTCCCAACATTGCTTCATGTGTGTCCAAAAAGGGGCAAAAGGGTCATTTTTGAGGTGTTTTTGACCTTTTGGAAGCCCAAAACCTGTCAAAATTTCTTGTCCATGTGAGGGCATTCATATTTTTCCATGGGAAATCCAAAAAAGTAAACCATTTTGCAAAATTCTTAGCCAACTCAATGCGTAGCGCCGGTGGCGCGGCGCATCAGATGAAAATTCCTGTGTTGCAAAATTTGATGCGTAGTGCCACTAATTTGATGCTTATCGCCCTTTTGTAGACCGTTTTCGAGGCCTTCCCAGTGTCAAAATTGGGTGAGGGATAGCTCGTTGGAAATAATATTGAGTCTACTTTCCAACACAACTTGAATTTTTCAATTTAGAGTTCATTTGCCCTGTCAAAAGTCAAATCTCCCAAGACTGGTCAAAATGTGCAAAATGAGGCTGCCTAAATGCAGAGTTCTCTTGTATTCAACTTTTTAAGGTCTTCCTCAACCCCAAATTGAGCTCATGATAGCTCATTGGAAAGCTCTTTGTGTCTAGTTATCATTTGGCCAACCAAGCTAGGAGAAATCTTGATTTTCCCAAGGTCACTTCAGAGGTGCATCAATTCTCCTGAGGCAACTGTATTTTTGACATTTCTCTAAAACCATGACACCTGTGTAAAAATTGAAGGATTTTTTTCTTCCTTGGCCTATTGTGGACAAAAACCTCTCTCGGTTTTCCAAAATTCATCTTTTCTTGCTCAAAAACATCATTGGAGTAAAACCTATCCCATGTGTGGAACAGGGGATTTGTCGAAATGAAGTGAAATGAAGGGGATAAGGGTTTCTAAATTCTTGAGAAAATTTTTGGAAGTAGGAAGGGATGTTAGGAAGCAGGGGAAAGTGGAATTTCAAAGATTGAGTGAGGGGAAGGGGTCCAAAAGGGCAAAACACAGGCCTAGCCTAGAAAATTGTCAAATTTTAGCAAGAAACTAGGGTTTGTGCGAAAATGAGGAATTTGAGGGATATAAGTGATGGGAAGTGTTTAATAAGGTACATTAAGGATAGGAGAAGGTGTATCAACATAAAGTCACAATTTTTGCTGATGATTTGACCATCCAAGAGAAATTACCTCCAAAACCCTAGGAGAGGGAAATGAACCTTACCTAGGCACGACTGAAGCATGAACAAGGTGTAAAATGACCCATTGGAACCTGACATGATGATGACAACCCTCTGAATGATGGTACACTCACCTGAATAGTGACATGGACCGAAATTTGGACAACTTTGAAAGGAGTAAAAGCAAACCCTACGCCTAATACCTGGTGGCCAAATTTTACTTGAAGACTCACTGAAATGACAAAATTTGACCTTGACACCTTAAAATCACTTTGTAAGAGCATGTTTTATCACTGTAGGAAGGCTATAAATATTGACACTAACAACCTACATTTCATGGTCCATTTTTACCAACATATCCCGTCCAATAAGTACCTTATTCACTCCATCACTCTAATTGATGGGAGTATTACAACTCTGCCCATACAATGCCTCAAAAGGACTCATCCTCAATGACTCCTAATAATCGTTGTTGTATGCAAACTCAACCAATGGAATATACTCTTCCAATCTTCTTTGTAGGTGCATCACGTACATCCTTAGCGTATCCTCCAAGATCTTATTGACCCTCTTGGTCTGTCCATCTGTCTGTGGATGATAGATTGTATTGAAGGCCAACTCTATACTCAAACCTACAAATAGATCCTTCCAAAACTTGGAAGTGAACTTTGCATCCATGTCTGACATAATCTTCTTTAGAACACCATGTAATATCATGATCTCCCTAATTAAAATGTGTTGCACCTCACTGCTTGAATATGTAGTCTTCAATGGAATGAAGTGAGCTACCTTGCTCAACCTGTCGACTACGACCATAATAGAATAATGTTGTCTCACTATCCTCAGAAGAACTGTAATGAAATCCATGGAATTTACCTCCCATTTCCATTCCTGCCAAAAGCGAGGGCAAATACCCACCCCCCATCCTCAATTCCCGAAATACCACTAGCGTATAGCTCCCCTCCCCATATATTGGAATAGGTTGTAGTAAACCACCTAGATGCTTACATTCAACCTTTACTTGTTAACAAGAAAAACATCTATCCATGAAGTCTACCACTTCCTTCTTCATATTCGGCCAATAGTATAATTTCTTCACAATCGTCAATGTCTTTTGATATCCTAGGTGACCCGAATATGGCTTGACGTGAAACTCCCTCAAGATAAGCTTATGAGCTCACTAGAATTGGCATGTAGATCTTGTCCCTGAATCTCACCAACCATCTATCGTGAGACAATAGTCTGCATCCTGATCACCTGTACCGGTACATGTACCTGTACCTATACTTTGTTGTAACATGTGCATAATCTCCATATACATGTCATCCTACTGTCATGCATGCAAGATCTTATCCTATAACTCTGTCCCATAAGAGCTCATAGCTCCTATATGATTCACTTGTACCTTCCTGCTAAGAGCATCTGCAACACGGATCTCCTTTTCATTAATGTATCTGATCTTGAATTCAAACTCACTAAGGGTATACAACCATATAGCTTGCCTGGCATTTATATTCGACTATTCAAACAAGTATCTCAATCCATTGTGATCGCTCATCAATACAAATCTCCTGCCAAGAAGATAATGCCTCCACAACTTCAAGGCATGAATAATAACTGCCAACTCAAGATCATGAGTCACGTAGTTCTACTCGTGCTCATTCAACTTCCTGGACTTATAGCACACTACCTATTTGTCTTGCATAAGGACTCCACCAAGTCCTCTATTGCAAGCATTTGTACACACTACAAACTCTTTATCTGGATCTGCAATCCTAAGGACTTGAGAATTGGTCAACGACTGCTTCAGCTACTTGACATTGGTCGTACACTCCTATGTCCATTCGAACTTTTTACCTTTCCTCTGCAACGATGTCATAGGATATGAAATGTGTGAGAAGTTCTTGATGAACCTCCTGTAATAACTTGTCAATCCCATGAATTATCTCACCTCATCCACATTCTTAGGAGCTACCCACTGCATGATGGCCCTTATATTTTCTAGATCTAATGCTATGCCTTCCTTGGAAACAACATGTCCCAAGTAATGCACTTATATCTAAATGAAGTTGCACTTGCTAAGCTTGGCATACAACTGATGATCTCTTAGTAATCTCAACATTGCTGCTAAATGATCGACATGTTCTTCTTCATTCTTGGAGTATATTAAGATGTCATTAATGAATACAATAACAAACTTGCCCAAATAAGGATGCAACACACTATTCATCAAACACATAAATGTAGTTGGATCATTAATCAAACTGAATGGAACTACAACAAACTCATAATGCCCATACCTAATCCTCAACGCGGTCTTGTAGATATCCTCTTCCTTGATGTGTACCTGATTGTATCCTGATCTCAAGTCGGTCTTAGAGAACATTGTTTCTCCCTTGAATTGATCAAACAAATCATCAATTCTCGGCAATGGGTACCTGTTCTTGACCGTTAACTTGTTCAGTTGCCTATAATCAATGCACAATCTAAGAGTACCATCTTTTTTATTTATGAACAACATTGGTGCACCCCAAGGTGATACACTTGGCCTAATGTATCCCTTGTCAAGCATATCCTTTAACTGCAATTTCAACTCCACTAGCTCTGGGGTACTCATCCTGTAAGGTGCCTTTGATTTTGGTGTTGCCCCTAGCACCAACTCAATAGAGAAATCTACTTCCCTGTGAGGATGTAACTCTGAAATCTTTGCTAGAAACACATCTTGATATTGCGAAATACAGGGTACCTCTTGAATATTTCAGTATCCTCGGCATCTTTACCCTTGTCACTAGATATATGCACTGCAAACATCACACAACCTTTTCTGCAACTACACTTATCCTGCATAGCGGTAACCATCCTCATCAGTGTAGGCTTCTTCTGTCCCTGCAAAATTCTCTTTTCCCATTATCATCCAAGCACTCAATGGCCTTGTCGAATCAATCTACTTTGGTCGTGTGAAGGTACAACCAATCCATACCCAAAAGCATGCTATACTATCCTAATGGTAGTACATTCAAATGTGCTATTATAGGTATACCATTTAACACAAATTCACAAGCTCTTACACAATGGTGGACTCTCTTCTTTATACCTGTAGCCAACTGTACCAACCAATATTATGCATGCACTTCTTGTCTCAAACCACACTTATCCACCAGTTGGGATTAATATACCTATTGGGTTGTGTTATATTCTTTCCACGACTAACCTACGTAGTGAACCGGGGGGTTAGAGGGGGGGTGGAGCCCCCCCTTTGTTGCACCGATTGCGCAGCGGGGGGGTCATGGGGGGGTGGCAACCCCCCCTGTCCGGGGGGTTTGAGGGGGGCGGGTAGCCCCCCTCTATGGGGTCCGGGGCAGCACCCCGGGAAAAATTTTTTTGGACCCTATATTAGGTTGGGTGAATCTACCTATGTTTTTTGGTCCATGGTTTTGGACGCGATGGTTTTCGGTCCATGGTATTGGATGCTTCGGCATGTATAAATATGTATTTTAACATTGAAAGGAATATAATGAAAAATCAAGCTGCTAGTCCCGGTTTTGGGATCCAGGGGAAAATCTATGTGTATATGTGTTTTATGTGTTATGCTCTCGCATTGTGTATTTTCTGTGTTTTAGAATTCGTATGCAGGTAATTTCTGTACAGGGTTAAAACCTACATTTGGTATCAGAGCTATTTTGGCTTCAAGGGGACGCCTTTGTTGCTGAGGGGTTTCGCTCGAGTCTATGGTAGACCCTGTTCAGTGGGAGATCTGCGGGATCGATTCTGGTGGTGAAAGAAGATGGCGAGTAGCGGAAAGATAGAGATCGAGAAGTTCAATGGTCAGAGTTTTGAGTTGTGGAAACTCAAGATAGAGGGTCTGTTGGTGGATAAAGATCAGTGGATCGCGGTAGATCCAGGTACTAAACCAACGGGAGTGACCGATGAAGAATGGAAGAAGTTGGATCGAAAGGCAAAGAGCACAATACGATTGTGTGTCTCAGATTCAGTATTGCTGAATGTATCAGGGGAAGCTACGGCGAAGGCTTTGTGGGACAAGTTAGGGACTTTGTACCAATCTAAGTCTCTGGTGAATAAACTGTTCCTGCAGAAAAAGCTGTATAACCTGAGGATGAAAGATGGAGACTCGGTGACAGAGCATCTAAACGCATTTAATACTGTGGTAAGTTAGTTAGCGTATGTTGATATTAAAATTTCAGATGAAGATAAGTGCATCAGTTTGTTGTGTTCTCTACCAGATTCGTGGGATAGTCTGGTTATTGCAATAGGTAGCAATGCAACTCCTTTGTAGTTTGATGAAATAGTCTCAGCCTTGCTGACGGAGGAGATGAGACGGAAAAATATGGAGAGCCAAAATTTTGATTCCTTGTCTGTACGAGGACGGTCCCAGAATAGAAACAAAAATAAGTCATCGAGTGGGATATCTAAATCTAGAGGGAAATCTAAATCTCCAGGAAAAACTGTAAAGGTGGTGTGCTGGAAATGCGGAAAGGAAGGGCACTTCAAAAGGGACTGTAAATCTAAAGCTCCTGATAAAGGAAAGGGATCTGATGATGCTCCTTCTGCAGAGGCAAAAACCACCTCAGATGAAGGTGGGGATGTGTACTTGGCTTCTTCAAGTACACATGTAGATCATGAGGCATGGTTGATTGACTCAGGTGCATCCTTTGACTTCACTCCCCATAGAGAGTGGTTCTGCGAGTATCAGAAATACGATGGTGGTGATGTCTTCTTAGGAGATGATAGGAAGGCTAGAATCATTGGTCGTGGAAAAGTAAAGTTGAAGTTGCAAGGTGGAAGGGTTAGAACACTTTCGGGTGTTCTGCATATTCCTGCATTGGCCAGAAATCTGATTTATGTAAGCAAGTTGGATGATGCAGGTGTAAAAACATTGTTCGAGAAGGATACCTGCAAGATGGTTCGGGGAGCACTGGTATTGATGCGGGGAGTTTGGACTGAAACTCTGTACAAGCTGCAAGGTAGCATTATTGTTGATGGGTGCAACAATTCTATGGTTCCTGAAACTGGAGCTGAAAATCTAGTGGTCTCTGGAGAGAAGACCATCCTGTGGCATCAAAGGCTTGGACATATTGGAGAGAAGGGCCTTTGAATACTTCATGGTAAAGGTATGGTAGAAGGTATAATCAATAGCTCTCTAGATTTTGATTTCTGTGAAAATTGTGTATATGGGAAGCAGAATCGAGTGAGTTTCCCCTCTGGTGCTAAGAGGGCGAAACAGATATTAGAGCTTGTGCACAGTGATGTGTTTGGACCTGTGAAAGTTCCATCACTGGGTAAGTCTGTGTACTATGTATCATTTATAGATGACCTCTCAAGGAATACATGGATATATTTCCTTAAGAAGAAATCTGAAGTCTTTGACAAGTTTAAAGAATTTAAGGCTCTGGTGGAAAATCAGACAGAGAAGAAGATAAAGGTGCTGAGGACAGATAATGGTGGAGAGTTTTGCAGCAAGGAATTTGAAGAATTCTGTAAGAAGTGTGGTATAGCATGGCAGAAGACTACTCCATATACACCTCAGCAAAATGGAGTCACAGAAAGAATGAACAAGACGTTGATGGAAAGGGCAAGAAGCATGCTCAGTGGTGCCGGGTTAGAACAGGAATTCTGGGCAGAGGCGGTGCACACTGCATGTTACTTGGTCAACAGGTCACCTTCATCAGCGTTGGAGGATAAGACTCCACAAGAAGTATGGACTGGTAAGAAACCCTCTCTTTCACATCTGAGGGTATTTGGATGTGATGCATATGTACATGTTCCAAAGGAGAAACGAACCAAGTTGGATAGTAAATCTGAAAAGTGCATCTTTATTGGGTATAAGGATGGTTTAAAGGGTTATAAGCTTTGTAACCCAGTCACATGGAAGGTTGTGTACAGCCGAGATGTGGTGTTCAGAGAGGTAAAAGATGTTATTAAACATGAAGTCCAACCAAAGGAACCTGAGAAGATAGAGTTTGAGCTAAAGGAGGAAGAATCAGACTCTGCAGCAGAGGAGGAATCAGAAGATGAAGAGCCACAAACTCCGGCTGTGAGAAGATCAGTTCGAGAAAGAAGGCAACCAGAAAGGTATAGTCCTTCTGCTTTCTGTTCAAATTTTGCTTTGTCTGTTATTGACGATGATCCCAGAACTGTGAAGGAAGCAGTAGATTCAGAGGATGGAAAACTCTGGAAAGAGGCCATGGTTGATGAAATGGCATCTTTGCACAAAAATGAGGCTTGGGATCTAGTGGAGTTGCTGGTTGCAAGGAAACCCATTGGCAGCAAATGGGTGTTTAAAATGAAGACAAATGCAGAAGGGAAGGTGGAGAAATACAAAGCTCAGTTGGTAGCAAAAGGTTATTCCCAGGTGCCGGGAATTGGTTTTGGTGATATTTTTTCTCCTGTTGCCAAGGTAACTTCTATTAGGTTACTTTTATTTGTTGTTGCTGCTTTTGATTTTGAGGTAGAACAGACGGATGTGAAGACAACATTTCTTCACGGGGATTTGTAAGAGGAAATCTACATGAAGCAACCTGAAGGTTTTGCGGTGAAGGGTAAGAAAGAACTGGTATGCAAGTTAAAGAAGTCTCTGTATGGGTTAAAACAGTCACCAAGGATGTGGTATCAGAAATTTGATACATTTATACGGGGACTTGGCTTCACCAGAAGCAAAGTAGATCACTGCGTGTATTTTAAATTAATTGGTGATCGTGTTATTTATCTGGTCTTGTATGTGGATGATATGTTGCTGGTTGGAAATGACAAAGAAATTATCCAGGACTTGAAGACCCAATTGTCCTCCAAATTCGACATGAAAGATCTTGGTGTTGCAAACCATATTTTGGGCATGGAAATTAAAAGAGAACGGGCAAAGAGGATGTCGAGACAATACTGCAGAGGTTTAATATGCAGGATAGTAAATCGGTGAAGGTTCCTATTCCTGGTGTGAAGTTATCTACTGAACAGTGTCCCAAGACACAAGAAGAGGAAGAGGACATGTCCTGTGTTCCATATGCGAGTGTAGTCGGTAGCCTGATGTATGCAATGGTCTGTACTAGACCAGAAATTGCACATGCAGTGGGAGTATTGAGCAAGTTTATGTCAAAACCAGGGAAGGAGCACTGGACAGCAGTGAAGCGGGTTTTCAGGTATTTGCGTGGCACTAGTGATTATGGTTTGTGCTACCAAGGAAGACCAGGATTGGACAGAGTGTTGGATATTCGTGGCTTTGTTGATGTAGACTGGGCTGGAGATCTGGATCAAAGAAGATCTACAAGTGGGTATGTGTTTAACCTATTTGGAGGTGCAATCAGTTGGATGAGTAAGACACAATCTGTAGTGGCACTATCAACTACAGAGGCAGAATACATGGCAGCCACTCATGCAAGCAAGGAAGCAGTTTGGTTGCAGAGATTGTGTTCAAGTATGGGGTTAGTACAGGGAGCTATAAGAATAGACTGTGACAGCCAAAGTGCAACTTTCTTGGCAAAGAACCCTGCTTATCATTCAAAGACAAAGCACGTTGATGTTCAGTATCACTTTGTGAGGGATGTGATAGAAGACAAAAAGGCGTTGCTGGTAAAGCTGGACACTTTGAAGAATACTACAGATGCATTAACAAAATCTGTGAGCTCTGAGAAGTTCTCTTGGTGTAGAGAAACAATGGGCATTTCAGGGCTGGAAAAATGACTAAGCTCTCCTGTGGCCCCCTGTGGAAAGAAAACAACAAGTGGGATATTGTTGGGTTGTGTTATATTCTTTCCACGACTAACCTACGTAGTGAACCGTTGGGTTAGAGGGGGGGTGGAGCCCCCCCTTCGTTGCGCCGATTGGGCAGCGGGGGGGTCACAGGGGGGTCGGCATCCCCCCCTATCCGGGGGGTTTGAGGGGGGAGGGTAGCCCCCTCTACAGGGTCTGGGGCAGCGCCCCGGGAAAATTTTTTTTGGACCCTATATTAGGTTGGGCAAACCTACCTATGTTTTTCGGTCCATGGTTTTGGACGCGATGGTTTTCGGCCCATGGTATTGGATGCTTTGGCATGTATAAATATGTATTGTAACATTGAAAGGAATATAATGAAAAATCAAGCTGGTAGTCCCGGTTTTGGGATCCAGGGGAAAATCTCTCTGTATATGTGTTTTATGTGTTATGCTCTCGCATTGTGTATTTTCTGTGTTTTAGAATTCGTATGCAGGTAATTTCTGTATAGGGTTAAAACCTACAATACCTATAATTAGACCCAGGATCAATCAAAATATAAACAACTTGATCACAAAGCTTACTGTCCATCTGAAATGATAGATCCCTAATGATCTGCCTGCCTGTTTTCCACAGCTACATAAGTCCAAGGAATGTTATGACCAACATCCCTAACTGTATGCACATACTTAGCACTATAGATATGCGGTCTACCACCCTGATACTGTGAACAATCTCTCTTACAATGATCCTTGCTACATATCCAACACTGCAATGGTGCTCTACCATCACCTTTAGTATTTTTCTTTCTATGCCCCTTCTCAACTGCATTGAACTTCTTGTAAGGGAATACATTTTATCTATCACCTACATATTGAGGTATTCGTCGCTTTGGTGGCCATTTTCCTCTAGCTTTCTAATATCCTTTCAAGTCACGCTTAGGCTCAACTTTGCGCTTCGACTACTCGTAACAATGTTTCAGCTTTCGGATGGCCTCTTCCAATGATCTAGGCTCGTCGAACTCAATTCGGTCTCTATATGCTACTGGCAGTAAATTGATGATTCTATGAACCTTGGCCTTCTCCTCCCTAAGGTGAGGCACATATCTCAACAGCTCCAAGAACCTGCTAGTATACTCATCATTTGTTATGGGACCCATCTCCAGCTCATAAAATTCCTTAGCTTTGTCATCATAGTACCTTTCAGCCAATACTTCTTATTAAAGAGCCTTTCAAACTCATTCCAAGTAAAGTCATCCTCTTGAATACCTTTAACATTCTTCAAATCCTCTCACCATATATTTGCCTTCCCTTTAAGACTGGAAATGGCTATCCTTGCTTTCATGTTCTCTGAATAATCATGCAATCTAAAGAACTTCCTCATACCAAGAAACCATGCCTATGCATCCTGTGATTTCTTCATCTCTCCATCGAATGTAGGTGGCTTTTCTTTCTTAAACCCATCTGGAAAATATACCTTGTCACTCCTCTTATAAGGATGATAACAATGACAATCATAATGCCTGTCAAAACCAGAACTAGAATAGTACTTGTGTTTATCACCCCTCCTATCTGGAGTATCCAAGGACTCTCCATCTTTGATTATGTCCTCTCCATCCAACTTGTACTCACCATGAGACCTGCTACCATATACCATTAGTTATTTCCTCCTTCTCATGGCTGATCTGAATCGGTCTGTGTTGATGCAATTCTGACAAACTCTGAAGTATCATTGCATTTACCTCTACATTTTTCTCATGTGCATGTATGGTTTTGTCATTTTCTGCCTTACAACTCCTTATTTCTGAATTTAAACTTCTCACTGTGTCTTCCAAATCATAAGAGTGCCCAACACCATGCTTCTCATCTCATCCATAGAGAGAGTCTCAAGAATCGTAGTCTACCATCTTGGTAGTCATCCTTGATACTCTTCCTATAAGGTATATCATGTCATCTAAACCAAATCATAATGAACCAATGTACCTTAGCATAATTTGGGGCGGATACCTCATCTGCAAGATCAACCAATCAGCTTAGTACATGTATAACATAATCATGACAGCATATATACATATAATACATAAGCATATAACCATAATTCTATCTAGATTCCAGTCATCAATGCATAACCATATCAACTACACATGCCATGACCTCATGCATGACAAAAACAACCATATCAATGCACATTTGCCAACTTATAATAAGCACTGACATACATAGAAATGCATAACCAATCACACAATCATGACGACACACTCCACAACAACAACACCCTCTTTCACATGGAGACATAACTACAATCATGACCGACACTGTGCATATACAACAAGCATATAGACCACAAGGATGATTAACACACGTGCAATCGACATGAATACATGACCAACACATAGCCCGTCCAGTCCAAGGGGTGAACCATTCTCTGATACCACTCTATAATGCCTCCCTCCCACATCTACCCAAGTAACCGGCCAATGAGGGTAAACATGTGACAAGAAGTTACTATGATATGATTCAACCTCCTAAGTCACCTTAAGAAAGTGGAACTGACGGAAACACAACATAGAGACCTTCCACATCAGCAACAAGGCTCCCAAGAATCAACTCAACCAGTCAAATAACTAGCCCCTGGGTCCCACTGACTTTTTAGACCATTAAACCCTAGGATGCTCCCTTAATATGGACAAGCATGCATCCAGAAGGCTCCAAACACTCCCACAGCATGGGTATGCATGCGTCCAGGGACTTTTTTGCCCAGTGTTGTGCTTGTTTCTTCGAGATTCGAGCCAATTTTTCAGGCCCAGAGGCCAATTCATTACCCAAAACTCAATGACACTTTATAAATTCATAAATTACATGACCACAAGAATTACAAATCAAAACTGACACCAGGACTAGGCCTGACCATCCCCAATCGAGATTGACATTTTGTCAAATACTTGGCATCAATGCAATCTACAGGAAATGAATACAAGACAAAGCATAAATGACTAATAACTCATATGAGACTCGACAAGAAGGATCACCACCCCCTTCCCTTAACTACTTTGACATCAATTATGTCTTGCATCCATTATCCTTTCAGTTACAAGTAAATAAATGAAATAACCATGGCAATAACCAGTCATATGACCATGCTTATAATCATCATTAAACCATGAAAATAACAAATAGATAACATCCATTAAATCCACATATTAACAAGTACAAAGGAATAGAACTTAGCTTTTATTAAACATAGGCAACACGACCAGGTTTGGGACTTCCACATACCACTCAACCGTAGACATGGTTGAACCAAATCTTTCTTTCAACCAGTCACCCCCGTGCCATATTCCAAGCATGAATGTGGGATCTTATGGATAAACCTATTAAAAACAACCAAGGGAATCCATAGGTTAAACCACCTCCACCCTCACCAAATTGTGATCGCACCAAAATTGGCACTAAGATCACAAAAGCAAACTGAGGTTGGAATGCCTTTGGACTCCATCACTATCCTTGAGGAAATTTTTGTCTCCTTGTCTCTCAGGCTTTACCGCAATCCACACTAGATCACTAGGCCCTAAAGCGATACACCAATCTCTCATGCTTTAGTGCAATCCACACCAGATCACTAGGCCCTAAACTAAGATTCCACCCTCAAGATTTATTGTGTATCCTACCAAAACTGGTCAAGGGATTCTTAGGCTGTTGAGATTTTCTTGAGACCACCTCCGCCCCAGATTCTGAAACCATCTGAATTTTCCAAAGCTCAAAACTGGGAAAACGGTCCCATCACACCATGGCTATTTGGAAAAAGGCAAGGCAAGGCTGAAAACCGTTGTCATAACCCAACAAAACCATGCCACCGACAACAAGAGAACCATATACCAACATGAAAAGCCATGCATGTCAAAACAAACTAGGAAATCACACATGCAATATGTTATCTACAAGTATTTTTGTTGAAGTTGCTTGATCTTGCTCTTCCTTGCTTTATCTTTGATTTCCTTCCTTTCATTGTCCTTCCTTTGCTTGTTCTTTCTTTCCTTGCTCCAAGAAAACTCTAAGGGTCCAAGAATGTGAGAGAGAGAGAGAGAGAGAATAATGAGAGAGCTCCAAAACTAAATTGATAAAAAGACATGAACTACTCCTCATAAGCCTTTTTATCAATGAGGCCTTTATTTTCTTCATTTTCCATTATTTTCCTTCAATTTTCTTATCAGATGCAACATGTGACCTTTCACCTCCCTTTTCTCCTATTTTCCTTTATTTTCATAAATAAATGTGCCAAAAATACCTTTTGCCTTTTTAATGCCTCAGCCATTGCCTTTGCCAATTTCCCTTAGCCATAAACACATCCAATGATGCCCACAAGTATATCATTGCCCAACATTCATCTTGGAATAAGTGTCCCTTAACAGTGATCTTATTTTGCCTTTATTAACTTTTATTACATGAATTTTTAACCAGGGGTTGTTACAAAGACGTAGCCCACACTGAGAGAACTTCATTATTAATCTCATTTACGTTCTTTTATGTTATCTATAGTTTCTTATTTCTGTTATCATATTTTTAATATATTTTGTCGATCTTGACATTTCACATTCAATTTTTAACCCTGATAAATCATACGCTCACGATAAAAGATCTTGATCAAGAAATTATTTGCTAGGTTTTTTTAGTTGTTTCAAATTTCATGTTCCTACTCTTTTGAAATTGGTATTTTCATTTCTAATTTTAATTTCTCATTCTATTTACATTCAAGTAATGGATATAATGTATTTTGTATAAAGCTCATTGGAACCAAGGAGTTATAAATTGTCTTGTGCTTCCCTTGAATTAGGGATTCTCTTCTAAAAATTTCTTATAATTAACATGATAAAATAAATAAACAATAAAAAAAACCTTTGAAATAGAAAGAACATGGTTAATAAATAAGAGAAGACAAATTTAATAAATAAAAACAATGAAATCGGCTTAATTTATGTATGTACATATATGTGTAACCATGTAACCCTTAAGTTAAAGAAAGATAATGAAGACCATCAAAACAAGTATTGCATGGTTCCTGACAAGTAGGTTTGAAAAACAATAATATTGTTTTGACAAGAACTAAAAATGTTGTAGAGGTACAATGATAAAATTTAGATAAAATAAGCTTAGTCCTTCCCCTTATTCCTCTTAAGAGCTAAAAAGGGGAAAAATAGTTAGTTGTTTATTCTAGAACTAATAAGACTATGTATGCACAATGTGTTGGCAAAAATATTGTGGGGATGGGGGTAGGGAAGTGGAGGGGTGGTGGTGAATTAGTATTTTAAACTCAGTTCAACTTTTCATTTCTTATTCTGATTATGTACACTATTGTCATTCAGGAAACCAGCATATATACGTGACTTTAGTAAAGGTAAACATCATATATCTAGTCAACTAACTTTTCATATATTTCATCATCACCTCATCTTTAACCAATGCATCATTACTTCATTATTCATTAATTAAACAGTAGCCATGAGCAGTAAGTAGCAGATAGATCATCAACATACAAGAAACATATCAACGCATATGAACACCAAGATTTTAGGTGGAAACCCAATGTGGAAGAAAACCATCGTTGTCGTCATCTCTGTCTTCTTTTTAGTATAAAGAAAAACTTCTTACAATCTTGTACTGGCGCAAACTCATACTAGTATGTAGGAAACCACCTGCAGAAGGTTGCAACCTTCTCTCATTATCCAAAACCCACTAGAATGGAGCTCCAACCCCTTAATCTCATTTACCAGCTCCTACCAGAAGGGAGCTCCTACCCCTTGCACAAATTCTCCAGCTACTACAAGAAGGAAGCTTCAAGTTCCTCACTGAAGGCTCCAACCCTCAACACCTCTGTGAAACACATTTCATAATATTTCATACTAGAACCACCTTAGTCAAAACATCAAACATGTAGGCCACATTTCATCATATTTTTAGACTAGACCCACTTCCATAATTAAGCCCAATATCAAGTAATAATACTGAAACTAAATATTGAATCAATTCACCCAATCATTGAACTAATTGGATCAACAAATCAATCACTAGATCTAAATCAACCAATGCAACTAGATCAAGCAAATCCATATTAGATCATATCAATGCATAATCACTTATAAGTATATGAGACCACATATTATTCATCACATAAATCAAATGTTTTCATTGCAAGATTTGATCAAACATATGTCAAAATGTATACGCTACTATTTTGAATCATGCTAACATATGTACATGCTTCCCTTGAAGAATACCTGTGTACAGATCTCAAATAAGTGATACCTAAATCTGAATCACTATCACATTAAACCAATCAATGAATCACATACCGAATCCATCACAAATTACTGAACCAAATACAAATCACCACATAGTAACATTCCATTCCATGACCATAATCAAATAAACCCAACTAGTATTGTCAAACACATATTATTATGAGAGATACATCATCGATAGACAACAGAGAACATAACAAAACTGATCAAACATCATCAACTTCCCATAGTGTAAAACCCTAGCATGTATACACAATTTTTACACAGTATATCCATGTATGAGTGCACTTCCCATTCTTAACACCTGCATACAAATTCTGAACTTTTACAACACATATACGCGACTACTTAAAAGATGATATCTGTGTGTACGTGATCTCTCAGAGGAAAACCAATGTACATATCTGAAATCATTGATTCAAACCTTCGCTGCAACCACAACACGTACTGCACATACTTCACCATCACATATCCACATCATAGCATTATTATCATAACATATCTATCATTTTTAATTATAATCACAAACGGAGCAAGCAATCATATTCATTACTATTCTTTCATATCTATCAAATCTGAGCCTCTTCCATGCTCCATGGTGCACACATATTTCAGATCATATTACACATTAATAACCCATAAATTGCACACTTAACACTTTGACCTTCATCTCCTTACATATAATTTTCCTTAGCCAATACCTTAGGCCAATCCCTTAGTAATATTGTTGGTATTCTTCGATGAGATCAAATAATCGTTGTCGCACTTATTACTATGGACCAATACTAGGGTAAAGACCCCTGGTATTCATAATACCATGGCGTGGATTCTATACATTACTTCTCTCCACCATACCTGCGTATGTACGCACGCAACCTTACTTCACAATACCCGTGTATACTTTCTCACACTTTACCTTTGTCATCCATCTGTCTTAGAACTGATACTCCTTTGTTCATATCACCTGTAGACTTTGCATAAACATCATGTTGAAATATTTATTAAGTAGGTTTCCATCAAGGACAACACATTATCCATAATGCCAACAATCTCCCCCTTTGGACTTGATGGCAACCACTTTAGTGTTTGGTCACCACCACCTGTAAATACCTACAAACATATCTATAAACACACCAAGCTTCTCTCCCAAGACATCTTTCCAAGCTTCTCTCCAAACACCAAGCTTCTCTCCCCCTTTGACATCAAGGGCAAAGAACAACCTTGAATGAAGACATCTCTTCCCCTGTGTAGTGAGGATCAGTGCAGGGTTGATCTGCTGAAGGTGGAGACTGTATATTGACCATGCACCCTATGAGCATATGTTGAATCTCTTTCAAGATATTCAATGAAGTAAATGAATATGTGACTCAACCAAATATTACCTTTCCTATCACCAAGGACTCATGCTTAAATCAACCACCCAACACAGTGGGGTTACATATTTGACTGACCATTACATCAAATGCCCAAAATAATGGGATTGCATACATAAATGAATTGACCCCAATAATCCATACATGACTAAATTTTATAATGATTTAGAACATGGGTCTTTACATGACCTTTACATCAAGAGATAGATATGAAATTTATAACCAAAGACAAGGACCTCAACCATGAGATAGCAAGACCATAATATCATCATAGGAACTTGCAACATAAACTTTTGATAGAAACAATATGAACAATAGCATGCACATCCTCATCATCAATATGCAAGATAAGACATTGTAGCTTCAATATCATCAACCTATGACCAAGTCTACAGCATAACCTATCAGCAACAACATAAGATTGTTCCATAGAGCTTTGTCATCAACTCATCCCCTTGAACTCATCAAGGTCAACTTTCTCTTTTCATTTGTAGGAAGAGCCACAATCACCAAATACCAAGGACATATCAATCTCTAGTATCACAATATCATATTAATATTCTTTTCATGTACCAACAACATATGTGAGAACCAATAATTCCTCCAACATCACAAGCCATAGAACTGATCATCATATCTTCAGTATACATATCTTCGAGCAACTTTACCAAACTTGAGAAATATATAGCAACATATCAATGTCAACAAGCAACGAGTGAATCATAAACTCATCATCATCAACCAACGACCATAACCTACACATCTTCTTCATCAAGTGTATCAAGTAGGATTAATAAATTTACTAAGTGCAACAAAGATCCTCCATGCAATCCATGCATATTATCAACATTTTTAGACCAAGCAACATATATCTCCTTATTAATGCCAACAAGCTCCTAAACATCATTATGCAATAATAAGTGTTCAAGATACCATAATTCCAACAATGAACTAATTAGAAGCATAACAGATTCTCCCCCTGAACCTTTGCCAACTATTAGATTTTCTCCACTTCATCAATTAGAAAATTCTTCAAAAAACCAAAGCAACAATGACACTTTGAAGCAATTCATGAACTATCATAAGTCAATATCATCTCTAAGTAACATCTTAGCATCATCAATAGACTGTAACCAATCAATATTAGAACCAGAAACCAATAAGTACATTAGAAACTCCCCCTGAGTCTGTCCCATTGTTTCTTCATCTCAGAGAAACATATGTGACTGTTTAGATAAAAACGTGTGTATATACGTGATTGTCCTTCATGAAATCTGCGTACAAAAAGTAAAATGTTGAACTTTCATAACCACAACTCCCCCTAAGCATGTACTGTATGTTCGTGTTCACTATTACTACATCAGATGCAATGTCAATAATATAAGCATCACCAAACGAATATCAAAACAGTATGGGAATCATCATCAAGATATACTTATGTATAGATCCCCCTCAGATTATACGTAAATGATTTTGAGGACCTGATAGTCATCATTAGCTCTTCATGAGATCATGTACCTCACATCACTTATGCAGTCATTGTGAGAAGTAAGCTTTAACAGAAATGGACTACAGTGGGAACTATCTTCTTTTATTCTGAATCTGAATAAGGAGGAACTATACCTCTTATTTCTACATGAATTATTCTCTACTAGTACATATAATTTGTCTGGATTTATGTATCCTCTTGCTATAACCTTTCCAGTTTCTTCATCTATAATTTTTCATATAGTTGATGTAAACACAATTATACATCATTTGTCATCCATTTGAACTACACTTAAAATATTCTGCTTTATCCCTTGAACTAATAATGCATCAACTGCTTTTGCATGCTTCTCAAGTTTGATTCTACCTTTTCCCATAACCTTTGTTGGAGCACTATTTCCAAGAATCACCTTACCATCTTTGTTTTTCTTGAGAGAATAAAATTTGTCATTGACTCCAATCATGTGATGGTATCATCTGCTATCTATGTATCATTCTTCTTCATCTTCAAATGAGCAAAGAGCAAGTCTACACCTTGTTTCTTCTTCTTCTTTCTGCAAATTATGAGAAGTGTTTGTGGATCCATCTTTCTCAAGTCTTTTGGTAACAATATTCTTTTCTGATTGTTTACCATGTTGTATGTGGAGGTTCATTGACATGTTCCTGCATTCTTTTGCTACATGCCCAAACTTTTCACAAGCATAACATCTTATATTACAAGAAATGGAGTTGATGAATCATTGTATATATGTTTCATATTCCTTCTATTGAAATCAATATCTTTGTGGAAAAATAGAAACACAATATCCCTTATAGAAACTTCAGTGCCTAAGAGCTAATGATCTTCCTGTGAAGTGGTTATTTGCTTGAGATCGAAACAATCTACTTTTGCAATTTGTTACAACATGTCTATAATTATGACATATAAAACATTCAACATTATTGATGAGAGGAGAGAATTGATTAATGTTTCTATTATTGGGAGAAAATGATTTCTTTTGAAAATTCATCTTCCTTGGATGTTGATCTGGTTGACTTCTTATCTCTTTCACAGGAATTTCAGATTTCATATTGTTATCCTTCAAGATCCTTGTACAAGCCTGTGAACTAGATTCTCCTTTTACAGTTTCATGAAAACCAAGACCGGATTTAATGGCGGGAGACCTTTGACTACTAAGAATGTTATCCAAAATATTAGTACTATCTTGAAATCTTAAGTGTTTATCCTTTTCTTCTAATTTACCTTTTAGAATGTTTACCTCAACCTCCATTCTTTGGTATTGTTCTTCCTTTACCTGATATTGCTTCCTCATTCCTTCTTCAACCTTTCTTCCTTCTTCTAATTGCTCCTTCAATTTGATAATCTCTTCCTTCAACCCATTTTATTATTATTCAAAGACTTGAAGTAGCTCTTCATTTTGCTTGTTTGACTTTTCTAGATTTTCTCTTAGAGAGACGATCCTAGCTTCAAGTCCTTCACAATATTGTTTAGATTCTATTGCAGCATGATCCCTGTTATCATATGCCTGCAACTTATTCTTAAGATTAATAATCTTTTTCAAAGAAAAATCAAGTTTTCTTCTAAGATTAAGAACTTCCTCTAACATGTCTACTTTTGAATTAGTAACTCCATCTGACATAACATACTTATCATTATTTCTTTTAGAAATAAGATTACCTATTGGTTCTCTTGATGAACAATCTTCCTTTGTTTCTCCTTCATGGAAATCCTGAATACTATCCCATAGTTCCTTTGCAGTTTCATACATAATCTTTCCTAATGTTGAATTAGGTATGTTACCAAAGATTCCATTCAATGTTACATTATTCTTTCGTAATTATTCACCTGATGGAGGGGTTTTAGTGCAGCCATTATATACTAAATTTCAAACATAAAATCCTAGGTTCATTAACTTATACTTCATCTCTTCTTTCCATTCATGATAATTATCATTAGTCAGCATAACCATACATTTATTCTCTATTGTTCCTAAATTCCTTGTTCTTCTACTTCTAGGGCCATCATTTTTTAATTTGTTTTCTCTTTAGAATGATTGCTTTCACTTTCACCCATGAGAACAATTTCAGTTGATTCATTGTCATATTCAATATCATCATTATTACAAAGACAAGGAAATGGACCACAATTAGAACAAAAGCTTGTACCTGGTGATTTTTTGTTATTGTCTTCTTCATTATTTATCAATAGAAAGTGAGGTGCTCCCAAAGCTGAAGATTTGCTGACATCTATAACAATTACTTCATCTGATATATTACCACAATTTTTTGACTCCTTCCTTTGGGTTATCTTCTTCTTTCCCATCGTCCTTGATCCACTTTAAGAGGTTCAGATTCAAATGAAGTGACCTACTCTGATACCAATTGTTAGGAAAAATACTTAGGGGGTGGAAGGGGTGAATCAGTGTTTTAAACTCAATTCAACTTTTCATTTATTATTATGATTATGTACAATACTGTCATTTAGGAAACCAAAGTATGTACGCAACTTTAGTAAATGCAAACAACGTATATCTATTCAACTAACTTTTCATATATTTCATCATCAGTTCATCTTTAACCAATGCATCATTACTTCATTATTCATTAACTAAGCAGTAACCATGATCAGTAAGAAGAAGATAGATCATCAACACACAAGAAACATATCAACACATATGAACACTAGGATTTTAGATGGAAACCCAATGTGGGAGAAAACCATCGTTGTCGGTGTTATCACCTAAGAATTCTAATTTCCAAATTGCTTACATTAGTTTGATGGTAAAGGTTCGGTGCTAGTCTAGGTTTGATTTTTTTTTGTTTGTCTTAGAGTCTGAATCTTAGGAGTCTTGATGGTATGCTCAAATAAAGGTCAATCATTCATGCTCATTCATCACTGATCTCATAACTCACACAATTTCCATGTGTCAGCTTTTTTCAAAGGTTATTATGTGCTACAAAGCTCTTTAGGTCTTTTCGCAGCGCAACATGCTTTAGGTGATTATGTAGCACATAATCCAGATTTTACACTAGCTGCGCTACGAAATCGGAGATTCGTGCAACCCGTAGAAAATGTTTCCTAACTATCAAATCTGTCAAGTTCAGTTACGGTTTCATTATTCACTGTCAGCTTATACACTCCACATATCATGTACAACCGCTTATTTCCATTATTACAGTGGTTAGGTACCTTGGTACGCTCAGATTGCAAGCTCCAAGAAAAGCCAGGTATTCATAGTCTTAATTATGATTGTATTCGTTGCATGAGGAACAAGTCTGCAAGTTTTCAATTTCAATTCATTGAACACCAAGCGAGGCAGTATTCAAGTGAGGCAATTATCAAGCGAGACAGGGATCAAAGATTGAGCAGTGCTAGTATTTCTAACCTTCGTTACGCTGAAGTCTCATGGAAGGATCTACAGAAATAAAAGAGCACAGGTCAGGGAGATGTTTGAGGAATGAACCTGAAGTTCTAGACCTTATCCTGAAGAACAGAGAAGTTGAGCATGCGTTCAAGCAGGTTGGATGTTTGAATTTTTGCGAGAAACTCCAGGGAGGTCATGCACAAATCACCAAGGAATTTGATTTGAATTTCACAGGACTGAATTCAAAGGTTGGGATGATCGAATTGCAAGTCTCACCAGAGGTAATATCCATAGTTACTGAGATTCCAAGGGGGCAAGAAACTTGGTTTAAGAATTTCAAATTTGATATGACCCCCTGCAACTAATTTCTGAAGCCCGAGTTCATTGACTCAGATTTAAACAAGTCTGTGCCTAGAAATTATGTCAAGGACTCATATGCCAATTTGCTTACTTGCATACAAAGGTACCTTACCTGTGAAGGGAGATACAATAAGGTGTATTCATATCATTTTAAGCGTCTACTGCATTTCACAGGAAAGATATCTCTTGATTTACCTTTCTACTTATTTCGTAGTTTAAGCAAAATGTGTGACAAGGTGCAGCTAAGGAAAGAAGCCTGTGAGACCTCATCATTTCACCACGGCTTAGTTAAGTTGATCGTGTTGCATGAACTCCAGAAAGTAGGTAGGGATTGGCCCACATTCATGTTTATGTCTTGTTTCAAGAATGAGACTGGTCTCAGTCCTCAAGCTGCAAAATATCTTCCAACAACAACTGGTCATCAGGCAGAAACAAGATCCAGGAGGTTTGCAAAGTTGAAGGCTAGGAAACAAGTAAGGGAATCCACCAAGCCACTGATTATCCAAGATACACCCCAGCAGTCCCTTAAAGATAAAACTCAGATCAAAGAAGGTGCACATGAATCAAACATAGGTGAAGGAGTCCAAAGAAGAAGGACTATGAGCCATGTAGCTAAAGAAAAAGGCAAGTCAGTGATTATTGAGGAAAGCCCCGTTTCAAAGGGATACTTGAATGATTTACTACAAGCCATTGATATTGAAGAATCTCCCCTGGTTCAAGAAGATTTGATAGAGTCACGAAAAGACAAGGCTAAGAGAATCAAAGCCTCGAAAAAACTCAAGTTTGATGATTAGGTTGCTCAATTTGTCTTTAAGCCAAGAAGACCCATAACGAGGAATTTCAAACACAAACAAGAGATATTGCCAGGAGCAGATGAAACAGAGGAGATAACACAGTCTCATGAAGGACAAGATAAAGGTAAAGCAGTTACCCTTCAAGAAGAAGATAGTGTTGAAGAGTTGAAAAGGAAGTTGGAATTGGCGAACTTTGAAATTGCTAGACTAAAGAAAGCATCCAGGAAACATGCAATCAAGGAAGCTTATTTTAACCAAATGCAAGCTCGGTGGGAGGAAAAAACATTTCAAATACCCGAGGTGGTCGACTGTAATGTTCAATTCCGTAGCTGGACTGTCCCTGCAATAAAGGAAGCACAATTCATCAGAAAGGTCAATACAAAGCTGAGAGCTGGGATCAGAGTCATGAAGAAGCAAATTGAAGAGTTGAAGCTGCAGCTAAGGCAGCGGGAAAGATCTCCTTAAGGAAACCACACAACAAGTAAGGTTACATTCAAAGTTTTGATGATTTTCCTTGTTACAGTTTCTTGAAGAATGATACATCTACACTCAAGTTTGATAGCTTCAAGGCAGTTGAAAGGGATATGTCAAGATAAAAGAGGCTCAAGTCAGTCATATTTTGATGTTAAACTATGTTTTTTGATTACATAGCAGTTTCGTAGCGTGCTACGAAACTGCTGGTAAAGACGCATAATGCACAGCGGTTTCGTAGCGCGCTACGAAACTGCTATAGCTACATAATTAAAACTCAGTCAACCAATTTTGAGGGACCGAGGGGAAAGTTTTGAAAAAGGAATCTCTTCAAAGGATCATGTAACAGGTGTCAACATTCAACAAGGGAAAAACAGGTGGAGGAAACATATATTTGAACTCTAAACTTTTTGTTATAAAGTGATCATAGTTACTACAGTTCATGATATGTCAGACAGCTTGGAGGAGGTTTTGTCTTCACACATTGTTATAGACATTTTTGGGCACTGCAACCCCAAGCATAAAATGTCCATAAACCAAGGGCTCCTAAGTCCCTAAAAGTGTTGTTCTAACCCCTAAAGGAACAAGGTCAACTGATTACAGCTTCTCCCAGAAGTTCTCCATGAAAAACTGCTCAGAACTAGTAAAAACAGGATCATTTCAGCTGCTCCATAGGCAAAGTGCGTTGCATCTCACCTAAGTACACTTTGTGGGTGCGTTGCATTTCAAAAATCCCTTCTATGGGGTGTGATGGGCGAGAAGTGACAAATGGCAGTGTCAATCCGCGAGGTGGAGAGGCATGGAATCTTCCAGAAACTTCTCCTGTGACACTTGCCTCTCTGAATTCAACCAAGGATGAGTAAGAGATCATCAATCTCCAAGTGGAAGCAAGAACTATCAGATGGAAGATACTAATCAAATCACAAGCTGACTCATCTCCCTTACAAATATCTATATATGGATCCCTCATCCCAGAGATCCAAGGGCTGGAATTTTGCATCTTGTAAGGAATTGTTGTTGGTTTCTTGAGACAACATAATAGTGTTGGGTGATCTAAGCTTTGTACGAGGTGAAAAAGGGCTTACTTGCTGAGAGGATGATGCTGGGTTAGAACAACTGGTTGTAACTCCCTTGGCTCTTTCTTGATTATCAATAAAAGCTATTCAAGTTTTCCTCCATACTCTTGTGTCATTCATGTTTTATGCATTTGTATGGTCAATTTACATCTGATCCTAGATTGTTTATGATTATAGATCCATGTTATGTATAGTGTTATGCTACTTTGATCCTACAGGTACTCTGTGAAGTTGGCCATACAAGGAAGCAAGTAGCGAAGGACTATCAGGAGAGAGAGGAATCGAACTAGGAGATAAGCGCAAGACAGAGGTTGGTCTCCTTTGTTCTTCTCTCATCTATATTTCATAAAGGAAAAATGAAAGTAGCTTTACTTTGTTTGTTTCTAAGGTAGCTACCACACCTTAGTGGGATAAGCAGTTCTGTGTAGACACTTTTCCCTGTAACAAAATGGCAACTCCACTGGGGAGTGACTAGGTTGTTTGTTTATCTTCCTTGTTGTTTATTTTATAAACTTACAGATGGAGCCTGAAGTCAAGCCAGGTAGCTTTCGAACTGCATTTGCTATGCAAATGCAAAGTAGATAAATGTCGCTTCAGTCAATCTCTGGGATTTGTTTATGAATTAAACAACTGATTTACAAACTCTCTAATTTCCCCTGTGGTAGCTCCAGTAACCTCCTTAGATCTACCCCTGATTGTTGGTTTACTGATTACCATTTGCTCGGCCAAAACCCCTGAACTGAACTGCAAACTGTGACCCGGAACCCAAGAAAAGTCTCGTCTCTGGCCCAGCGCAGGCTTTGTTCTATGAATCTGAAATTCAGCGCACTTCCCGAGTGTAGTAGGTGCGCTGCATTTCAAGTTCACTGTGTTACAGGTGCGCTGATCAGACTAGGCATTGTTCCTCAGTTTTGGTTTCTGTGTTCATTCTTTTCAGTTCTATTCATGAATTTTGCTGCCTGTAGTCAGTATATCTCTGTTTGAAACCCCTTTTCCTTGCTGTTATTCTGCCTCCATTGTGCAAAGAACTATAAATGTTTTTGTGTATTTGTTGAGTCATTTTCAGTTCTCCTTTGCAAAAAGTAACGTAATTGTACTGTCATTTCTTGATTTGAAAGTGTCGCAAGTGTCGTTTTAAGTCATAGAAGAGAGTTTGGTTGCTCTTGATAGTCGATTACCCTGTTACTATTGTATTTGGTCTAAATTTGTAGTTTTTCTAGTGTCGAAAGCAAGTATTCATTTCCAAATCGTAAAGTGTTGTGATTGTCTTCATTTTTTATTTTGAAAAGAAACTTGTTAGTAATTGTCGCTTGAAAATTAATTCAGATTTGCGCATTAGCTTTCTTTTTATCATTCACATACTAAGAAAGCCGCAAAACAAATACATGCATGTGCATTTGCATTTAGACTATTTGATTGGTTTGATTTAGGACAGTGCATATAGTGTGTGCTCTTTGCTCTTTGTGAAAGAATACTGTCTCTCTTTCCTTAGTAGCTAGGATTTTCATTGCACAAAGAAGATAAAAGATTGTTTATCATCTTAGATTGCATTTTAGGAATTGTACATCTACATCTCGCGGTGAACTTGAAAGGCAAATTTCTTAAGCAAGATCAACTATAAAATAAATTTAATGAATCTAACAACACTTTGGAACCTAACGCACAACATCTAGAAGTCTAGGCTAGAGACGTATTCTGGCGTCGTAAAGCCTGGTAACTGTTGTTCTCACAGATGGTTGGGTGATTTCTCCACTTTGAGACGATAAGTGCCAGTACGGAATTATGCTCTCACATACCGTCGAGTATATTTTGGGAGACCACAATAGGCTTGATCCTTTATCCATAGGAAGCCGTGTCTGCCACCCTATCGATCGCAATGCACTGAACACAGCATTCGGGAAGATTGACTACCGTACCGTAAAAAGTATTCTGCAGTTTTGTGATTGGTTTGGTAATCCCTCTGCCTAGATTTCCAGAGCAGTCCCTTTTGTTCTTTTTCAAACTCCTTAACGGAAAAGGTCCATCTGAGCACTTTTCACTTCAGGCTCATTAAAAATTGAAGGCGACTAGAGTCATCTTTTGTTTTTTCTCGACTCTTTAAAATTGAAAAAACAAGTTGTGTCAAAGCGTCTAAAATTTATTTTAAACAGAATAATCATCACCCTTTCCTACGTTGATATTAGGTTGAGAAATGGAATCCACCAACCAAGGAATTCCCCTTGGAGGAAATCCTAGTCCCTTCTCCTCTTGGGGAGATGTTGGTGCACCCCATATGGCCACATTGTCGTTTCTAGGATTGACAATCGGCTTGCCCGTATGGCTCTTCTCAACCTCTGTCGTTCAGAACACCGCAATTCCTGAACAATCGAGTCAACAACTAGACGAATCCAGAGTTACCCACCAACCTTCTACTTCCTCCAATTCTTCCTCTCCTCCTTCCTCTTCGCTTGATGGGGCTGGTAAAGCCAAAAATTAAGTACCTGAGAAGAAGAAAGAAAAGAAGAAGAAAGAGAAGAAGAAGAAGGAGCCAAAAGCGAAAGGGGGCAACCAAGCATCGTCTAGCGAAAATCCACACACTGCACCGACCAGGCCTAAATCGCCATGTGTCATTTGCAAAGGATACCACTATCATAGAGATTGTCCCTGCGTCCCTCGGATCTTAAGGGACTGGTCTCCTCGTTTGCACAACCCGGTGTCGTTAACCTCTGATGATCATGTTGAAAACACACCGTCAACTAGTGAAAGTGAAGCCCCAGGACAAAAAGGAAAATATAGATTTCCTTGTAAACTGTGCGAGGGCGATCATGCCGTCCACCGTTGTCCCTTCTTAGACGAGGCTAAAAGAGATTTGGACGATCGTCCGGTTTCACCGTTACGACTTCCTCCTGGATATAAAAAACTCTTACCGAGTCCGTCACTAGTTGAAAATCTGGCTGACCTGCCCAGGTGGTCGGCCGAAGCATCTATCATTGAAGACGAACCATCTGAACCCATACCAGACGAAATTCAAAAGGTCGAGGCGGCAGTTGACCTGGTCTTGCCTTCAGAGATTCCATCTTCAGATGATACAGTCACAGAAGAGAATAAGGATGACACCGTCAAAATTCTTTTCATAAGCACAGACTCCGATGAACGTGGGGGAAATTACCCACTCCTTTATCGCAGGAAGGAAGTTCGTCAGAGTCGTACCCGACCGTCTATTCGGTCCCACCTCCAAGCAACTTAGTTGTTTCCTTCGACTGGAATCAACTAGGCAGACCCCATTTACCAGCTAGTGTACCATTCCGAATTATTGCTCAAATATATAGAATGGTTATGGCTGGTACCATCATAGATGAAGGGTTTCTATGAGTATCCTTTCCTCGACTGCTTGGAAAGCGCTTGGTTCGCCATCGCTTTTGCCTCAGATGATAAATCTAACAGGCTTTGACAAAGGAACTAGTCGACCGTTAGGGATCCTTCCCAATGTGCCCATAACATTGAGAGGGAAAACCGTTCGTATGAACGTAATGGTAGTTCAAGGACCCCTCGATTATAATCTACTCCTTGGACGAGACTATATTTATTGCATGGGAGCAATTGTCTCATCACTCTTTAGAGTAATGTGTTTTCTGCACGAAGGAAGAGTGGTCAAGCTCGTAGACCAGCTTTCATTTCCCGGTTCACACATAGCAAATAGTCATATGCCATCCCTGAATGGTCTTTTCACACAAGGAATGACTCATCAATCTCCAGTCCATCCACCTGATGAGCGCGAGTGATTCGAAGGACATCACTGAAACCCAGGGGGCATGCACCCTGGTCTGCTTCGGCAGGAAAACTTCGGGTATAGGGTAGGTTTCCGTGAGAGATATATGACTAGTCTGTACTCCCGTCCGTGATTGGAAAAGGGGGTTAGACTGGAATAAGATTCCCTCGTCAAAGTTATGTGAGTGGATTGGCTCACCTTTGTCTATTTCAGTAGACATCGCCGAAGAAGTGTTTTGTTTGCGGTGTGAATAGAACAATCTTTGGTAACCTGAAAGAGGTAGACCTTTCCTGATAAAACAAATGTTTTGTCGATAAAATGAAAGGTGACCTTGAAGCTTTATTTCATACCTGGGGGCGTGCAAACCTTTTGGCGTGCAAGCGAAGAGCGACTATTTATTTTTTTAATTTGTAGGTCCTCTAACCCTTTAAACTCGTAGGATTGGTCGTTTCCTAACTTGCATAAAGAAAGGATGTGGGGAAAAAATTTGAAAAATGTCGTTTCATATATGAGACATTCTTATTATACGACTGGATTAATCGAGCAGTTTTAGCACATAGTTCAAGCTCGTTAAAAAATAAACATAAGTCATGAGCAAATGTTTCTCCCCGCGTTTAAGCTCATTAAAAAATGAACTATTTCCCGGTAAATAACCATCGTGAATGTAGTACTTCAGCCTTTAAAGCCTTGGTCATGTTCTCATCATCACCTCCACTCTGTATTGGCCGATCATTCACCTCCATTTGATTGTTTACCCCTTTTGAGGAACAGCTGCGAAGAGTGATCCCACTAGCCATCCTTGTAACACTGCCATGGTTGGAAAATTCCAAACCTTACCTGGAATCAGCTGCTACCCAAATTTATCACTCGTTCCTCAAAAAACGAGTCTTCTTTAAGCTCTTTTCAACTGACTCGTAAAATATGAAAAGTTTTCCGAGCCATTGGCCTCTCCAGCTCGTTAAAGGGACCGGAAGTGCTATCCCTCCTTTAGATTTTAATCTTTTTGGACCTGAGGGATTATTGCACAAAAAGATCGAGTGCTTGTTTTGTTCGGCTCATTAAAAGTATCAAAAACTCATCCCTTCTGTATTGTTTTGAACTTTTTCAGACTTAAGGGATTAGATGATGAAAAAGGAATTTTGGAGTATCCTTTATGTCCCTTTTCAGACTCTCTAAAATTGAAAAAGGACCGAGTTATCTTTGTCGTTAAACTCGTTAAAACTTAATAGCGACAAACTTGTCCATAACAGACAAGAACGAGTTTCACTATCGCTAGGCTCGTTAAAACATAGCGATGGGTTTGCCCAAAGGGCAAATTATAGAACAAGCATATGTTATCCTCATCAAGCTTGACAAAAATAAAGAGGTACTGCTCAGCAATGACTGGGGAAAAATTGGGAAGAAAACTTGAAGAAACTTTGTTGGTAGCAAGTCGCTCTTGAACATGACACTTTCACTCTGCATCCAAGTCGGGTTGGGTTGTTTCATTCACCGGTCACATCACCATGGTCCCATCACACCATCCATATTTGGGGTTAATGCTACCAATCCATCGCGTCAGTGTCGCCGATATGTTCAAGAGAAGTCATTCAGAGAATTCACCTGTGTCTCACCTGCTACAATACATTTACACTCCATTCTTTCATGACCGCCACCCTGAACCTTATATCACCAGACCATTTTCACCTCCATTAAAATCATTTGCTCCGTTCCGTGTCATTGATGTGGGATTCATTAAGGCCCTCCTATGACGGATCGCTTCTTGTCGACATCAGCTCATTATCCAAGAAGTCGATCTAGGAACACCCCGTTCAGTACTTTGAAGCTTGCATGCCTCAATGGCAAGTTTCTCACTTCCGGCGACAGGTTTACATCAATGGCCTTCGACCGAAAGATTTTGCGTGGTGTTCGATGCCAAGTCCTTTATTCACACCACGTGAATTGTACTGCAGTACCTTGAGGGTCATTATCATTATCGGTGATTCCTCTCGCGCTTGTTAACAGCTTACATCATTGGCTGGTAATCAGGCGATGCCTTTCCATGTTCGACTCCAGAACATCTCTCACATGGATAGACTTGTACTTTGAGTGAAGATCAAACGAGATTGAAGACCCCGGATCTAGTTTCATCCATCCGGGCTGCGATATATATTCAAGGAAATAAAGACATCAAATGTACATCATTGCTGCACAGATAATCATCCAATCAAAGGGATGATGACTCTACCAGAATCATCAGTCTACACTCAGACGATTGTCTGTTCTATGTACATGAAAATGAATTTATAAAGTTGAGCGTGGGAATGCCCGCCTCAGCTAGATCATGAAAATATTATGAAGATAATGTATTGTATTGTATCTTATTACAGGTCTCCTCCCAGCTTGAAAGAACTTCGGATCCTCATAATAAAGCATTTCATCCGACATCAAAAGATTAACGACCTCATGCTTTAGGGGACAACTGCTATAAACATTTTTGGGCACTTCAACCCCAAGCATAAAATGTCCATAAACCAAGGGCTCCTAAGTCCCTAAAAGTGTTGTTCTAACCCCTAAAGGAACAAGGTCAACTGATTACAGCTTCTCCCAGAAGTTCTCCATGAAAAACTGCTCAGAACTGGTCAAAACAGGATCATTTCAGCTGCTCCATAGGCAAAGTGTGTTGCATCTCACCTAAGTACACTCTGTGGGTGCATTGCATTTCAAGAAGCCCTTCTATGGGGTGCGATGGGCGAGAAGTGACAAATGGCAGTGTCAATCCGCGAGGTGGAGAGGCATGGAATCTTCCAGAAACTTCTCCTGTGACACTTGCCTCTTTGAATTCGACCAAGGATGAGTAAGAGATCATCAATCTCCAAGTGGAAGCAAGAACTATTAGAGGGAAGACACTAATCAAATCACAAGCTGACTCATCTCCCTTACAGATATCTATATATGGATCCCTCATCCCAGAGATCCAGGGGCTGGAATTTTGCATCTTGTAAGGAATTGATGTTGGTTTCTTGAGACAACATCATAGTGTTGGGTGATCTAAGCTTTGTATGAGGTGAAGAAGGGCTTACTTGTTGAGAGGATGATGTTGGGTCAGAACAACTGGTTGTAACTCCCTTGGCTCTTTCTTGATTATCAATAAAAGCTATTCAAGTTTTCCTCCATACTCTTGTGTCATTTGTGTTTTGTGCATTTGTATGGTCAATTTACATCTGATCCTAGATTGTTTATGATTATAGATCCATGTTCTTGTATAGTGTTATGCTACTTTGATCCTACAGGTACTCTGTGAAGCTGGGCATACAAGGAAGCAAGTAGCGAAGGACTATCAGGAGAGAGAGGAATCGAACTAGGAGATAAGCGCAAGACAGAGGTTGGTCTCCTTTGTTTTTCTCTCATCTATATTTCATAAAGGAAAAACGAAAGTAGCTTTACTTTGTTTGTTTCTAAGGTAGCTACCACACCTTAGTGGGATAAGCAGTTCTGTGTAGACACTTTTCCCTGTAACACACATGGGAAAGGTCGACAGCACATAAAGGACGTGGCACTCTAATACATTTTTGTATAATCAAGGAAGAAGGACATGGTTCATTGGTTTCGAATATCTTTAAGGAAAACCAAAAGCAGATAAACAGGGGCAATTTCCTACTTTTCAGGAGCAATTGAGAAGATGTGACCTTAAGGGCCAACTGGTAGCTACAAACACCAACCACAGCTAAAACTAAAAGAGACCACTTGTCAAAGAATGAGAATTGAGTGTAATTAATGCTATTATTAGCATGATATGGAGTTAGACTCCTATTTTCCTTAGATTTCTAAAAAGTCTAGTTAGCAGTTTGTTACATTTAATAGGTAGTTAAAATTTGAATAGGTGTCATAAGAAGTAGAATTCGAGTTCCCCTCACGTTGGAGGAGGAATCTCGACCTTGTAAAAGAATTATGTATATAGGAGAGAGGGAAATGTACCAGGGGTGAAAATTTCAGAGAAATTGGAACTATTGTGCTATGTATATGACCTTGTTTTAGTAATACAATACTTGACTTTACTTCTCAGGAATCAAAAGGAGTTTACTGTTCAGAATGTTGTGTGTTATATTCTCTTCAATATTTGCAGTGGTATAGATGTGTGATTACTTAGAAATCACTGTATGTGCTCTAATTTCCTTCACATATTTACAAACTGTGTGCCCTATATGTTTCTAATGTATTCTGAATGGTTGAATTTTATATGCCCTAACTTCCATGTAAGGTTGATATCACTGTTATAATGAAATGAATTTGACTCCATAAGCCCAATGGATACTTTCTAGTTGTGTTTCTACCACTCATATTTTTACATTTGTTTCATAAGAGTTAGCCATCTTTATCATAATCAAAGATCATTAATCCTTTGAGAGAGCCCTCTCAGGTTGGGGAGGCTAAGCCTCAGCCTAAAGTAGGTTTGAAATAGTTACTTAAGGTCTTCCTGGTCAGCATCCTTCCAGCGTCTGATTTTGAGATAACATTTTGGTGCGTCTGCCTGGAGCCTGAAGGTTAATCATTCCCAAAATCAAGAGACTGAACTTCTGAAGGTAGCAGGAGCTCAGAAGACTTTTCGAGGCTGCAATCTACCTTGGTGACTCCATACATTTTCAAAAGTTTAAAAGGTGGCTTCGAGAGGGAGATATACACGGAGCAATACTGACCCAAATCCACCTACTCCTGTGGACAATCCAAACACCATTTCAAGGAGCAGACAAAGATTTACTGAAACACCAGGTACTCCATCTTTTTCAAAATCTTTGCTCACTGAATTTTCAAGAAGTCCTGAGGACAAAAATTTTTGTGATAAGATTCATGAGGTGTTGTTGAGGTCTAAAAACGAAGAAGAACTTATTGGAATTATTCTAGATTTACAAAAAAGAGGTATTGATACTTCGTCCTTAGTGTCACAAAAAGATAAGGAGGAATTTTGGGAGGTTGTTACTTCTGAATTGTTGTTAGAAGAGGAAGATTTAAATAAACTCAAAGAGCTTGATCCTTTTGAAGTCTTACTCAAATCTAAAACTGGTCTACCCCTTCCAAATTGGAGTACATTTGTCAGTGGTTTGCAAAGTCCAAATAGTCCTTTTCATATCAACACTTTATCCTCTGCCTCTGCTAGTCCTAGTAGCTCTCAGACACTAGGAAATCCACCTCATATTAGTTCTGGTTCCTCTGTGCCTACAGTACCTGTCATCACTGCTCCTCCATTAATTATGTCCGTACCTGCTAGGTATGCTCCACTAGCCCTCCCTGTTGTTTTACATGACCTTCCTAGCAAATATGTTGCTAGAATTCCAACATGGGGTGGGGATGAAGAAATCACAGCAAAAGAACATGTAGACAGATTCAATGATTTTGTTGACAGAGAGGAAGTTGATGATGAGGATGTGAAGCTAAGATTTTCTGCATAAACCTTCATTGGAGAGGTTAGAAAATGGTTTAAAGCTCTTACATCTGGAAGCATTCACAGTTGGGCAGAGTTTGAAGATAGTTTTCTAAGGAAATGGGGAAACAGAACTAACCCTGTCCAAGCTCTTACTGAATACAAATATCTTATCAGAGCACCTGATGAAACCGTTCAAAACTTCTCCAAGAGGTTTAATAAAATATACAATTCCATCCCAGTCCATTTGAAACCTCCTGGGGCCTTGGCACAACTGAGATACGCCGAAGCATTTGATTCTGACTTCTCTCTGTTACTCAGAGAAAGGGATTCTGCTACTCTTGCTGACATGAAAAACGATGCAATTAAAGTGGAAGTAAACATGATTGCTGCTAAGAAATCAAAGATGGCAAAAGCTAAACTGAAAGAAGAAGAGAAACCTTCCACTTCAGCTCTAGAAGATAAGTTTGACTCAATGATGAAGACCATGGAAAAACTGATGGATCGGTTGGCTCTTGGGAATACCTCTGCTCCTCCAACACAGCAGGAACCTCAATTTAGAAATCCTCAATTTAGAAGACCTCAAAATCAACAAAGGCCAAGAGAAAATAGGAATCAACAGCCGGATCCTCCAATAAGACCTCCTTTCCAACAAAATTTGGTGGATGAAGAAGATGAGCCTGAAATTCCTGAGGAGTCCATCCATTGTCTTGATGAAGAAGTTCCAGGGATTTTCTTGACTAAGGAAGAACATGATGAGTCCAGTATGACCAAACCAGGAGAGGAACCTTCAGACTATTTAAAGGGCTATCAGCATGCTATCTTTGAGATGCAAAAGCAGTACAATCTCAGGAATAGAAACGTGCCCATTACAGCAAGCAAAGCACAGCCCAAGAAGGATGCCTCAAAGGTTGTTGAAGACAATAAGGACAACTCAAAGGTTGCTGAAGGTAAAAATGATTCTCCACCTGGAAAAAAGGATATTCAAGCTCCATCCCCTACTAAAGAAATGGAGAAGACTGTTTCTGTTTTTAACCTTGAGAATGAGATTGCAAAAATCAAGATATCAGTCCCCTTTAGTGAAATCCTCAAGGTAGACAAATACAGAAGTAATATTGTTGAAATGCTCAATTCACAACCAGGAGTAGCTGATATCTTAAATGTACAAGAAGATAATCCTATTATTTACTTGGGTCCAAGACTTGAAGATGAACAGAATGAGGAGTTTCCTCCTTTCTACATAAGCATTAGCATTCATGATATGACCTTACATAATGCTATGTTAGATTCAGGGGCATCTCATAATCTTATGCCCAAGGTGATCATGGAAAGATTGGGATTACAGGTAACTAGACCATATAAGGATTTATTTTCCTTTGATTCAAAAAGAGTTCAATGCATTGGTTTGATTAAAGATGTTGTTGTGGGTCTCACATAAATTCCAGCAAAGACAATTGTCATGGACATTGTTGTGGCTGACATTCCACCTAAGTTTGGGATGCTTCTTTCAAGATCGTGGGCAGCAAAGATCAAGGGCACGATGCAGATGGACCTTACCTATGCTACTATCCCTGTTTTTGGTGAGCAAAGGAGATTGTATCGGGAGACCAGAATGGCTTATATGGTAAGCATCAAAGACAAACCTCAAAATTTTCCTATTTATTCATTTGATACCGGTCTCGGATCAGCCATTCTATTCAATGAATCAGTTGGAGGAGAATCAGAAGAGAAACTTTCAGAAAATCAGTGTCAAGGAGGTCAGCAAAGAGATGAAAGAGACACAATAGGCTGGTGGTCATTATACTTCGATGGATCAGCAGGAAGAGAAGGGGCAGGAGCTGGGATTTGGATCACAAGTCCTGATAAGGAAAGTAAGTTTCTCTCCTACAAGCTAAATTTTGATTGCACTAACAATATGGCCGAGTACGAATCTCTGATTTTGGGCTTAGAAGCTTTGTTAAAGTTGAAGGCTAGAAACATTGTTGTTTGTGGAGATTCTGAATTGGTAATTAAACAAGTAGAAGGTGCTTACCAAACCAAGGATGTAAGGATGAGGGAATATAGAAACTTAGTGTTGGATATGTTGGAAAAGTTTCAGGCCTATTCTTTCACCATCAAAACCAGAGACCAAAACTCTATTGCAGACTCTCTTGCTATTTCTGCCAGTCTTTTCATTATTCCTATGCACTCTTTTGAAAAGTATGAGGTGGAGGTTCGTCACTGACCAGTTATACCAGATAACATCACTAATTGGCAGGTCTTTGAGGATGATCGGCAGGTAAAGAATTTCATTGAGTTAAGGGAAGAATTTGAGAGCACTCAAATGGATCAGCAAAATATGTTTGTGGAATCAAAGGAGAAGTCTGAAGTCTTACAATTAAAAAACAACTTAATTCCAAAGGGTCTCATTCCCCTTGAGAAATTGTTTGATCAAAATGATGTGTTCAAAGCTCCAAAATTACAAGCTGATGAGGAAGAGGTAGAAAGTTGCAATTTAGGGGATTCAGTTGTACCTAAGATGGTCAAGATTTCGAAATTTCTTTCAGCTGATATGAAGACTAAATATGTTGAGATGATGAAAAGGTTCATTGATGTTTTTGCATGGAGCTATGCTGACTTGAAACAATATGATTCCTCAATTATACAGCATACCATTCCTATTAAGGAGAATGAAAAACCTTTCAAGCAGAAGTTAAGAAGAATTAATCCTCTCCTTATGCCATTGATTGAAAAGGAAGTGAAAAAACTTTTTGATGCTAAGATTATTGTTCCAATCAGATTCTCAAATTGGCTTGCTAATTTGGTCCCAGTTAGGAAAAAGAATGGAGAGATCAAGATTTGTATAGACTTTAGAAATCTGAATAAAGATTCATTGAAAGATAATTATCCTCTTCCCAAGATGGATCTGATTCTGCAAAACATTGTTGGTTCACAAAGGATGTTTATGCTTGATGATTTCTCAGGGTACAATCAGATTCTTGTTCATCCAGATGATCAAGAGAAAACAACCTTCACAATGCCATGGGGAACACTCATGTGCGCCAAGATTCCTTTTGGTCTCATGAATGCAGGGGCCACTTTCCAGAGAGCAATGGATATTGCTTTTGCTGAAGAAAAGGATAAATCAATGGTGGTTTATCTTGATGACATCACAGTTTTTTCAAAGAGAGAAGAAGATCATTTGAAGCACCTTGAAAGAGTTTTGTTGAAATGTAGAAGGTTTGGTATTTCTCATAATCCCACTAAAAGTATTTTTTCTTTAACATCGGGCAAACTTCTTGGTCATATCATTTCTGAAGAAGGAATTAGGATTGATCCTAATAGAGTTAGTGCAATTCAAAAGTTAGATCTACCAAGAAGTAGGAAAGAAATTCAATCCTTTCTTGGAAAAGTCAACTTTGTTAGACGCTTCATTCCTAACTTTGCTGAAGTTGTCAAGAATATAACAAAGATGTTGAAAAAGGGAGTAGACTTTAAGTGGAGAGTTGAAGCAAAGAAATCTTTTGAGGAGATCAAGAAGGCACTCACACAAGCACCAGTACTTATCAGCCCAGATTTTACCAAGGAATTCCTTATTTTTACATTTGCTTCTAAGGCTACAATTGCTGGAGTTTTGTTGCAAAAGGGAAATCAAGGTACTGAACAACCTATTTCTTTCTTTAGAAAGACATTAGCTAATGCTGAACTGAAGTACAATATCCTAGAGAAACAAGCTGACACCTTGCTGAAAGCAATAAAGGATTTCAGAATCTATGTTTTGCATTCTCACATTGTTGCTTACGTTCCAAATGTTGTTATAAAGGATATTCTAACACAGGCTGATCTGGATGGAAAAAGGGGCAAGTGGATAGCAAAATTGTTAGAGTATGACATTGAGATTAAACCCACGAATTTGGTAAAGGGTCAAGGCTTAGCCAAGCTACTGACACAATCAAATTTGGACTGTCTTGACATTAACTTGAGTACAGAGATCTCAGAAATTTCTGAAAATGAAGAGGAGTTGGTCCAAATAAATGAAAAATTCTTGGTTTCAGAATGGTACAAGGACGTAGCATTTGTTTTGTAGCATAATAAAGCCCCTGCTAATCTTTCAAAGTCCAAAGCCCGGTTTTTCAAGCTGAAGTCTTCAAGATATTTTGTGTATGACCAAAATTTGTTATGGAAAGATGCAGGAGGGATATTATTAAATTGTCTCCTTGAAGAAGAAGTTGATAAAGTAATTGATGAATTCCATAAGGGAGATTGTGGAGGACATCACTATTGGAAAGCTACTGCAAACAAGGTCTTGAGGGCTGGATATTTTTGGCCAACTATGTTCAGAGATATCTATAAAAAGGTAGCTACATGTCATGAATGTCAAGTATTTGAAGGAAAGAGGAAGCTTGTGCCATTGCCTTTGATTCCTATATATGTTGAAGCACCCTTCCAGCAATGGGGATTGGATTTTATAGGGGAAATTCATCCTCCTTCATCAGGTCAGCATCGCTGGATTCTCACAGCCACTGATTACTTTACCAAATGGATAGAAGCGGTCCCAACAAGGCAAGCAAATGATTCAGTGATTATCTCTTTCCTAGAAAATAATATATTATCAAGATTTGGTTGCCCAATGAAGATTATAACTGACAATGCTCAAGCTTTTAATTCCAAGAAGATGATTAATTTTTGCCATCAGTATCACATTTCTCTTGGACACTCTACTGCTTGTTATCCGTAAGGAAATGGCCTTGTTGAATCATCAAATAAAAGCCTTGTGAGGATCATTAAGAAGGTGCTGCAAGAAAACAAGAAAGCTTGGCATTTGAAATTGAAGTATGCTTTGTGGGCTGACCGGATTTGTACAAAGAGATCCATTGGAACATCACCATATGAGTTAGTATACGGTGCTGAAGCCATATTTCCAACATCACTTGGAGTACCTATAATGAAACTAATTCAAGGGTTAGAGGAGGAACCAAACGCTGTACAAAGAAGAATCAATCAACTGATAGCCTTACAGGAGAAAAGAAATGAGGTGTATGACAGTCATCAACAAAGTCAGAACAGAATCAAGAGAACATTTGATAAGAAGATCAAAGAAGTTACTTTTCAGATCCATGATAGAGTGCTGAAATGGGAAGCCAGAATTGAAGAAAAAGGTAAGCACGGTAAATTTGAAAATTTGTGGAAAGGCCCATATCAAATTTCTGCTTTCCATGGAAACAACACTTACATTCTGCAAGAAATTGATGGAAAACCATATGCTGGAGGACCTGTTAATGGCAGGTTCCTAAAGCATTATTATTGATCAAAATATTACCAGTTTCTCACAACATTGTATATACCCGTTTTATCAGTTTTTCTTTTGTTGCAAATAATGACAAGCTGAACAGAAAGCTTAAGCCCGAGGTGAAGGCCCAAGAAGCTGGAAAAAGATGCTCGTCAAGCAAATCTATGCTTGTCATAAAATGGATGAAGCACTGGACCTACGAGTTCTTAGTGTACTATAGGAGCACACTATCCCAAGTGGAGCCACTATTATCACCTAAGAATTCTAATTTCCAAATTGCTTACATTAGTTTGATGGTAAAGGTTTGGTGCTAGTCTAGGTTTGATTTTTTTTTGTTTGTCTTCGAGTCTGAATCTTAGGAGTCCTGATGGTATGCTCAAATAAAGGTCAACCATTCATCCTCATTCATCACTGGTCTCATAACTCACACAATTTCCATGTGTCAGCTTTGTTCAAAGGTTATTATGTGCTAGAAAGCTCTTTAGGTGTTTTCATAGCGCAACATGCTTTAGGTGATTACGTAGCGCATAATCCAGATTTTACACTAGTTGCGCTACGAAATCGGAGATTCGTGCAATCCGTAGCAAATATTTCCTAACTGTCAAATCTGTCAAGTTCAATTATGGTTGCATTATTCACTGTCAGCTTATACACTCCACATATCATGTCCAACTGCTTATTTCCATTATTACAGTCGTTAGGTACCTTGGTATGCTCGGATTGCAAGTTCCAAGAAAAGCCAAGTATTCACAGTCTTAATTATTATTGTATTCGTTGCATGAGGAACAAGTCTGCAAGTTTTCAATTTCAATTCATTGAACACCAAGCGAGGCAGTTATCAAGCGAGACAGGGATCGAAGATTGAGCAGTGCTAGTATTTCTAACCTTCGTTACGTTGAAGTATCATGGAAGGATCTACAGAAAGAAAATAGCACATGTCAGGGAGATGTTTGAGGAACGAACCTGAAGGTCTAGACCTTATCCTGAAGAACAGAGAAGTTGATCACGCGTTCAATCAGGTTGGATGTTGGAATTTTTGCGAGAAACTCCAGGGAGGTCATGCACAAATCACCAAGGAATTTGCTTTGAATTTCACAAGACTGAATTCAAAGGTTGGGATGCTCGAATTGCAAGTCTCGCCAGAGGTAATATCCACAGTTACTGAGATTCCAAGGGGACAAGAAACTTGGTTTAAGAATTTCAAATTTGATATGACCCCCTGCAAAGAATTTCTGAAGCCCGAGTTCATTGACTCAGATTTAAACAAGTCTGTGCCTAGAAATTATGTCAAGGACTCATATGCCAATTTTCTTACCTACATACGGAGGTGCCTTACCTGTGAAGGGAGATACAATAAGGTGTATTCATATCATTTTAAGCTTCTGCTGCATTTCACAGGAAAGATATCTCTTGATTTACCTTTCTACTTATTTCGTAGTTTAAGCAAAATGTGTGACAAGGTGCAGCTAAGGAAAGAAGCCTGTGAGACCTCATTGTTTCACCACGGCTTAGTTAAGTTGATCGTGCTGCATGAACTCCAGAAAGTAGGTAGGGACTGGCCCACATTCATGTTTATTTCTGGTTTCAAGAATGAGACTGGTCTCAGTCCTCAAGCTGCAAAAGATCTTCCAACAACAACTGGTCATCAGGCATAAACAAGATCCAGGAGGTTTGCAAAGTTGAAGGCTAGGAAACAAGTAAGGGAATCCACCAAGCCACTGATTATCCAAGATACACCCCAGCAGTCCCTTAAAGATAAAACTCAGATCAAAGAAGGTGCGCATGAATCAAACACAGGTGGAGGAGTCCAAAGAAGAAGGACTAGGAGCCAGGTAGCTAAAGAAAAAGGCAAGTCAGTGATTATTGAGGGAAGCCCTGTTTCAAAGGGAGACTTGAATGATTTACTGCAAGCCATTGATATCGAAGAATCTCCCCTGGTTCAAGCAGATTTGATAGAGTCAGGAAAAGACAAGGCCAAGAGAATCAAAGCCTCGAAAAAACTCAAGTTTGATGATCAGGTTGCTCAATTTGTCTTTAAGTCAAGAAGACCCATAACGAGGAATTTCAAACACAAACAGGAGATACTGCCAGGAGAAGATGAAACAGAGGAGATAACACAGTCTCATGAAGGAAAAGATAAAGGTAAAGCAGTTACCCTTCAAGAAGAAGATAGTGTTGAAGAGTTGAAAAGGAAGTTGGAATCGGCAAACTTTGAAATTGCTAGACTAAAGAAAGCCTCCAGGAAACATGCAATCAAGGAAGCTTATTTTAACCAAATGCAAGCTCGGTGGGAGGAAAAAACATTTCAAATACCCGAGGTGGTCGACTGTAATGTTCAATTCCGTAGCTGGACTGTCCCTGCAATAAAGGAAGCACAATTCATCATAAAGGTCAATACAAAGCTGAGAGCTGGGATCAGAGTCATGAAGAAGCAAATTGAAGAGTTGAAGCTGCAGCTAAGGCAGCGGGAAAGATCTCCTTAAGGAAACCACACAGCAAGTAAGGTTACATTCAAAGTTTTGATGATTTTCCTTGTTACAGTTTCTTGAAGAATGATACATCTCCACTCAGTTTTGATAGCTTCAGGGCAGTTGAAAGGGATATGTCAAGATAAAAGAGGCTCAAGTCAGTCAGATTTTGATGTTAAACTGTGTTTTGTGATTACACAGCAGTTTTGTAGCGCGCTACGAAACTGCTGGTAAAGACGCATAATGCACAACAGTTTCGTAGCGCGCTACGAAACTGTTGTAGCTACATAATTAAAACTCAGTCAACCAATTTTGAGGGACCGAGGGGAAAGTTTTTAAAAAGGAATCTCTTCAAAGGATCATGTAACAGATGTCAACATTCAACAAAGGAAAAACAGGTAGAGGAAACATATATTTGAACTCTAAACTTTTTGTTATAAAGTGATCATAGTTACTACAGTTCATGATATGTCAGACAGCTTGGAGGAGGTTTTGTCTTCACACATGGGAAAGGTCAACAGCACATAAAGGACGTGGCACTCTAATACATTTTTGTATAATCAAGGAAGAAGGACATGGTTCATTGGTTTCGAATATCTTTAAGGAAAACCAAAAGCAGATAAACAGGGGCAGTTTCCTACTTTTCAGGAGAAATTGAGAAGATGTGACCTTAAGGGCCAGCTGGCAGCTACAAACACCTACCACAGCTAAAACTAAAAGAGACCACTTGTCAAAGAACGAGAATTGATTGTAATTAATGCTATTATTAGCATGATATGGAGTTAGACTCCTATTTCCCTTAGATTTCTAAAAACTCTAGTTAGCAGTTTGTTACATTTAATAGGTAGTTAAAATTTGAATAGGTGTCATAAGAAGTAGAATTCGAGTTCCCCTCATGTTGGAGGAGGAATCTCGGCCTTGTAAAAGAATTCTATATATAGGAGAGAGGGAAATGTACCAGGGGTTGGAAAATTTCAGAGAAATTGGAACTATTGTGCTATGTATATGACTTTGTTTTAGTAATACAAGACTTGACTTTACTTCTCAGGAATCAGAAGGAGTTTACTGTTCAGAATGTTGTGTGTTATCTTCTCTTCAATATTTGCAGTGGTATAGATGTGTGATTACTTAGAAATCACTGTATGTGCTCTAATTTCCTTCACATATTTACAAACTGTGTGCCCTATATGTTTCTGGTGTATTCTGAATGGTTGAATTTTATATGCCCTAACTTCTATGTAAGGTTGATATCACTGTTATACTGAAATGAATTTGACTCCATAAGCCCAATGGATACTTTCTAGTTGTGTTTCCACCACTCATATTTTTACATTTGTTTCATAAGAGTTAGCCATCTTTATCATAATCAAAGATCATTAATCCTTTGAGAGAGCCCTCTCAGGTTGGGGAGGCTAAGCCTCAGCCTAAAGTAGGTTTGAAATAGTTACTTAAGGTCTTCCTGGTCAGCAGCCTTCCAGGGTCTGATTTTGAGATAACAGTCGGCATCTCTATCTTATTTTTATTATAAATAAAAATTTCTTACGATCTTGTACTAGTGTAGACTCATACTGGTACACAGACACCCACCTACAGAAGGCCACAACCTTGTCTCGTTCTCCATCACCCACTAGAAGGGAGCTCCAACCCCCTGATCTCATTTACCGACTCCTACTGGAAGGGATCTCCTACCCCCTACACAAATTCTCCAGCTACTACTAGAAGGAAGCTTCAACTTCCTCATTGAACACTCCAACCCTCAGCACCTTTGTGGACCACGTTTCATAATATTTTATACTAGATCCACCTGACTCAAAACATCAAACTTGTAGGCCACATTTCATCATATTTTTAGACTATACCCACTTCCATCATTAAGCCCAATACCAAGTAATAATATTGAAACCAAATACTGAATCAATTCACCCAATGACTGAACTAATTGAATCAACAAATCAATCACCAGACCTCAATCAACCAATGCATCTATATCAAACAAATCCACATCATATCATATCAATGCAAAACCACTGATAATTATACCATACCATATATTTGTCATCACAGAAATCAAATGTTGTTACTACAAACCCTGATAAAAAATATGTCATAATGTATATGCTACTATTTTTAGTCATACCCGTCTATGTACGCACTTCCCTTGAATAAGACCTATGTATAGATATCAAATAACTGACACTTGAATCTAAATCGTTGTCACATTGAACCAATCACTAAATCACATACTGACTCCATCGCAGATTATTGAACCAAATATAGATCACCACACAGTAACGTTCCATTCCATAACCAAATCAACTTAACCAGTACAGTTAAACACATATTATTATGAGAGAGACATCATCAACAGACAATAGCAAACATAACAGAACTATTGAAACATCATCAATAGCCCATACTGTAAAACCCTAGCATGTATACACTACTTTTACAGAGGATATCTATGCATGTACGCACATCCCATTTTTAACACCTTCGTGCAAATTTTGAACTTTTACAGAATATATACGCAACTACTTAGAAGATGATCCGCGTATGTACATGATCTCTCAAAGGAAAACCATTGTACAGATCTGAAATCACTAATTTAGATCTTCGTTGCGACCACAACACATACTACACATACTTCACCATCACATATCCACATCAAATCATTATTATCATCACATATTTATCATTGTTAACTATAATCACAAACAAATCAAGCAAGCATATTCATTACTATTCTTTCATATATATCAAATTTGAGCCTCCTCCCTACTCCTTGGTGCACACCTATTTCAGATCATATTACACATTAATAACCCATAACTTGCACACTTACATTTTGATCTTCATCTCCTTATAGAGCTTTTGTCTTAGCCAATACCTTAGGCCAATCCCTTAGTAATGTCGTTGTTATTCTTTGACAGGATCAAATAGTCGTTGTCACACTCATTACTATGGGCCAATACTATGGTAAATACCTCTGGTCTTCATAATACCTAGGTGCATATTTTCTACGTGTCTTCTCTTCACCATATTTGCGTATGTAGGCGACCTTGCTTCACATGACTTGCATATACTTTCTCACACTTTAGCTTTTCCATCCATTTGTCTATGAACTGATATTCCTTTTTTCATATCATTTGTAGCCTCTACATAACCATCATGTTTAGAGATTTATCAAGCAGGTTGTTGTCAAGGACAGCACATTAGCCATAATCCCGACACAATGATCATGGTATTCATCTGCCCTTCCTACATGGTGTTTGACATGGAGAAAATTGTGAGTGAGAGCAACAAATCTAATTCATTGTAACTCATAATGTGGAATTATTAAGAACACATTTGCACAATACTCTACAAGTGGGTAGATACATGCATATATTCTTTCAGTTGTCTCTAGAGATTCTATTCTTGTAATGATATTCAAAGAGTTAGGTAAGTTTCAAGTTTGGGTATGAATATTACGGTGCTTAAAAAATTCAAAAGCTACAAGATGGAAATAAATAGTATTATGATTACATGGACAAGGGCTTAATGAACTTAAAATTTATGAAATGGAAATAAAATAGGTTTTTCCATTACCATCATGCATGTGCAATGTAAAGAAGCAAATTCTAAGCCAAATGTCATTGTCGTCATGCCTATCCAATATAAGTTGTGGATTTTTAGAAATAGTGAGGAGACTATCTTCCATCCTTGGAAGTTGACTTGGCCTTGTGTTGAGGATTTTATTCCTAAAACATATTTACCACCCTCTTCATTGATGACCTATTGATGGGTGTTCAATGTTTATGCAAAGGAGTCTGTTGTCGCTGCTACAACGCCCTCCAAAATTTCACTACATTCAAATTTAGGAGCCTACTTCATTGTCATATAAAGTGTCGCTGATGGCGAGGGTGCAGGCTTTAGAGACAATCTCCCTAATCTGTCTGCAAGCTCTTCAATATCTCGATCAACCTCCCTTTCTTCTGCTCTGGGCGCATCAGTCATTAAACTGATGTTTCATCCTTTTAAAAAAACTCACTATCAGGCTTATTAACAAACAGTGGCTTTTCGGGAGCTCTTAAAAGAAATGTCCAATTGGCGGACTTACGCAACACAACATATATATATATGCTACGTTATATAGTGTTTACACCTCAGCTCACATATTTCCACTATAGCAAGCAATCCACATGACCCCAAACCGCTTACGCAGACATAATTATATATAACAGTGATGTTTCCCTTTGCTCCTTGGCCTGATGCGAGATCGCATCGGCGATGATTATAGGTGGGGCCTTACCGTGGACAAGGCTCGGTATATATCGCACCGATGGCTATATGTCTCCGCCTCTATGCTAGTTTCGGGCCGATATATATATAAGTCGCATCGCCCAAACAATGATCTTCTTTCCTCCGGAACCGATACACTTATACACAGCGTTTAATACTTTGGTAGTTCCGCTATTCGGTGGTTGACTCAAGTAATAACTTCCCACCTCCGAAACGACGGACCTGGCGATAGATATATGTCGCAATTTATATTAATTCGCTCCCAAATTCTGAACTCGGCCCTTTGCCATGCTATGGCTCCTTTCGGGAGGAAGGCTTTGTAAATCGAGCATATAAATAATAGTTTCAACGAACCTCTCGACGCCAATATAGTCTCGGACCAATATGGTAAGAACTTCCAGTTATAAAGTTCCAAAATCCGCTACAGCCACTTAATGGAAGTCGCAAGAGTTCTTAGAACAAACAGAGACATATGCGCATTTGTAAAATCAAGCCCGTATAACCATAAAATGAAAGGAAAGGTGCTTTCGATGCTTAATATACAGTACTACAGCATGCGGAACCCAGGCACCGATTCAACATTATTAAAGCGCCACACAATAATCTACACATGCATATACAGAGTCGTTTAATAAGAAACACCGAGAGAACAAATTTTCAAAATAATACTATGGCACTCGCCCCTCTCCTCTGTCCCATGAGAGCTTTGCTGCCTCTTTATTTATAACTAAGGATAGGCCCTCTCGGTCCTTATCTGATACAAAGAAAAGCATGCTTTACATAATGATTTAAAGCTTGAAAAGCTCTGTTACAAATAGCATGATTTATTGCTAGAATTTATTCTATTTTTTAAATAAGAAAGCATAGAAATTGCAGGCTAAAGGACCCCACTCCCTTGCCTGTAGATTTTTTTTTGGATTTTTGGAATAATTTGGAAGATTTTCCCCTCTGAGTCACATGCTCCCACATCAGACTCCTGAGGACAAAATTCTTCATGGGCTCCTGTCCATGAGCTCATCTACAGATTTGCCCAATTTCTGTAGAATGTCTTCTGTAACCCAAGTAGCTTCAACGATCGGCTGTCCCTTCCATTTCACCAGATACTGGAAATATTCTCGTCCCCTTGTCTTTCTATACACTTTCTTGTCTAGAATTCTTTCTGGCTGTAAATTCTTGGCTGTGGGTAACTGTTTTACCCAATCAATCTCTGGAGTCTCTTGATCCTGTGTTGTATCATCTGTAGCTTCATTCTCATACTTGTACAAGTCTGCAACATTAAAAATTGGTGATATTCCCACACCAGGTGGTAATTCAATCTCATAAGCATTTGCAGAGAATTTCCTCAGTATCCTGCATGGTCCAATTTTCTTGGATTTTAACTTATTATATGCTCCCTTTGGAAATCTCTCCTTTCTGAGGTGTGCTAAAACCAAGTCTCCAACTTCAAAGTTCATTTCTTTTCTCCTCATGTCTGCTTTGGTTTTATATTGAATGTTGTTGTCCTGTAGCTGTTGTTTCATTTTCATGTATCGCCTGCATTTTTGAAGCAAAGTCTTCACCTTCTGCACTTCTCATTTCTTCTTTTCCCAAATTCCTTAATTCAGATATTCCCCTTGGGTGCATTCCATAAACAATATGGAATGGGCTTTGTCCTGTGCTCCTGTTTGGTGAGTCATTATATGCATATTCAACTTGTGGTAACACTTGATCCCATTGCTTTGGATGTTCTGCAGTAAAGCTCCTCAAAAGATTGCCTAAACTTCTGTTCACAACTTCAGTCTGTCCATCAGTTTGTGGATGATAGGCAGAACTGAAACTTAATTTAGTTCCCAGCTTCTTCCATAGTGTTCTCTAGAAATGTCCAACGAACTTTGAATCCCTGTCTGAAACAATGCTTTTGGGCAATCCATGTAATCTTACAATTTCTTTAAAAAACAAGTTAGCAATATGAGAAGCATCACTAGTTTTATAACATGGAATAAAGTGTGCCATTTTTGAAAATCTGTCCACTACCACAAAAATTGAATCATAGCCTCTTTGAGTCTTTGGCAATCCTAGCACAAAATCCATACTTACCATATCCCAAGGCCTATCTGGAATTGGCAATGGAATATACAACCCTGTATTTTGGCTCCTTCCTTTTGCATACTGGCAGACTTTACAATTTCTTACATACTTCTCTACTTCAGATTTCATTTTCGGCCAGAAGTAAAATCTGTTGAGTTGTTCAAAGGTCTTCTCTCTACCAAAATGTCCTGCAAGTCCTCCACTATGCTTCTCTTTGATTAAATTTTCTCTCATTGAACAGTTTGGTATGCACAGCTGATTTTTCTTAAATAACAGTCCATCTTGTATAAAATAATCCAGCCACTTGCTCCTGTCCATCAAAACAGGATTTTTACAAGCCTCAAATGCCTCCTTAAAATCTGAATCGGTCTCATATAATTCCTTAAGAAAATCAAACCCCAGCACGTGGATTTGACTTTCTTGTAGCAATACACTTCTCCTACTTAAGGCATCTGCGACTTTGTTTGACTATCCAGTTATATGCTTTAACACAAAATGAAAGCCTTGAAGATATTCTACCCATTTAGCATGTCTCTGGTTGAGTTTTGGCTGCTACATTATAAACTGCAATGCATGGTTATCTGAATAAAGAATAAATTCTTTCGACATTAAATAATGCCTCCACTTCTTTAGTGCCTGCACAACTGCGTAAAACTCCTTATCATAAGAAGAATACTTCCTTTTTGCATCATTTAGATTTTCACTGAAATAAGCTATTGGTCTATCTTCTTGGCTTAAAACTCCTCCAATTGCTTCTGCGCTGGCATCACACTTAACTTGAAAAGTTTTGTTAAAATCAGGAAGAACCAAAACAAGCTTTTCAGTTATTTTCTTCTTTAACAGCTGAAAATTTCTCTCTGCTTCAGCAGTCCACTTAAATCGTTGTTTATCTTTCTTTATGGTCTCAATAATAGGTGCATTAATCTTACTAAATTTCTTAATGAATTTTCTGTAAAAACTAGCAAGACCATGAAAGCTCCTTACCTCAAAAATACTCTTGGGTGAAGGCCACTCCACAATTGCTTTGATCTTTTCTGGATCCATCTTCAATCCTTCAGCTGAGATAACAAATCCCAAGTACACCAACTCCTCTTTCATAAATAAACACTTCTTCAGATTCAACAATAATTTTTCTTGCTGCAGCTTCTGTAGAACATAATTTAAATGCCTCAAGTGTTCCTCCTTGGATCTGCTATAGACTAATATGTCGTCCAGATATACTATTACAAATTTACCAATGAATTCTTTAAGAACTTCATTCATAAGCCTCATGAATGTACTTGGTGCATTGGACAACCCAAAAGGCATCACTCTCCACTCATATAATCCTTCATTGGTCTTAAAAGCGGTTTTCCATTCATCCCCTTCTCTTATTCTTATCTGATGATAGCCACTTTTAAGATCTAACTTTGAAAAATATTTTGCGCCAGACAGGCAATCCATTAAATATTCAATTCTGGGTAATGGGAATCTATACCTGAATGTAATCTTATTGATGGCTCTTGAATCTGTACACATTCTCCAGCCTCCATCTTTCTTCAGGCTCAGCACTGTTGGCACTGCACAAGGACTCAGGCTTTCTTTGATCAACCCCTTGTCAAGCAATTCTTGCACCTGTTTCTTAACTTCTTCATTTTCTGCAGGAGTCATTCTATATGATGCTTTGTTAGGTAGACTTGCTCCAAGAATCAAGTCTATATGATGACTGATTTTTCGAATTGGCAGTAATTCATTAGGCAAGTCATCAACAATAATATCATAGTAATTCTCCAGCATTTTTTGAATTTCAATAGGTAATTCAGAAATTTTAGTAGAAGTCAGTATTACCTTGGGCTTGCAAATTACAGCAAAATTTACCTCATTTTCTTCAATCTGCTTCAAGTATTCCTTCCCTCCAAGTAACAAAGTTTTTGGATCGGTCTTCTGTCCCGGTACATCTTCTTCTTGCAGAGGCAACAATGTATGATTGACACCATCTTTTCCAAACTTGTAGGTGTTTTTCTTCCCATCATGTATGGCTCCTCTGTCATATTGCCAAGGCCTTCCAAGCAATATGTGACACACGTCCATAGGCATCACATCACAAACAATTTTATCTTTGTACTTGCCCACTTGAAATTCCACTTCACATTGTTCACTTACCAACAGTTGATGTCCCTTTTGTAACCATGACACCTTATAAGGTGTTGGATGCTTCATTGTCTTCAACTTCAATTTCTCCACTACCTCTGTAGGAACCAAATTAACAGTGCTGCCACTATCAATGATCATCTGGCAACATTTTCCTTGGACTTTGCACACTTTTCTGAATAAAGTTTTCCTTTGTGGCGGTTCAGCAGCCACCTCCTTCATTGGCTTAAGTAAGACTTTATTAACCACCAGAGATTCTCCTCTTTCTGGTGTATTTTCTTCTTCTGCTACCGCTGTCGCTGGTGCTTCTTCTTCAGTTGGAGCAACAATTTCATTCCTCTGCTTTATGTCTGCATTCTCTGGGCACTCAAAAGCTCTGTGTCCCAGCTTGTTACATCTGTAACATCTTATTTCTCTGCCTCTTCCTCTGCCTCCTCTTCCTCTGGAAAAACTCCCTCTGCCTCTTGCATCACCTTCTCTGGTTGCATGCTGGGTTGAGCTACCGATAGCTCCTTCTCTAGGTGCTGTAGATCTTCCTCTACCACCTTGACTTCCTTTTCTTCTGAAAGTCCCTCTCCCTTTGGCATACTGCTTCCTTATGAGCTTTTCCTCAGCTTTCAGCGCTATCTGATAAGCTTCCTCTACTGTTTTAGGAGACAGCAGACTTATCTCATCCTGAATGTCCATCCTGAGGCCATTCATATATCTAGCTACCTTCTCATCTGTGTCTTGGGCTTCTCCAGCTCTTATACTCACTTTATAAAACTCTTCCGTATACTCTTTTACTGTTAAAGCTCTCTGTCTAAGATTTGCATTTGTCTAAATAATGTTTGCTGATAATTACTTGGCAAGAATTTACCTCTTAACTTTGCTACCATTCGACTCCAGTTCTTGATTGGCTGCTTACCAAGTCTCTTCCTTTCCGCCTGCACACCATCCCACCAGAGTGTTGCGTGGCCTTTTAACTAAGTGACAGCAAACTTTACCTTCTTCTCATCTTCTGTTTCCTCGTAATTGAAGAATTTCTCCATGCTGTTAATCCAATCGATCAATTCTTCTGGGTTCAATCCTCCTTGGTATACCGGTACTAATTGGTTCCATGGCCTGGCGGTGGATTTTAACACTGACTGAAAGAACCTCATCTCAGGAGTAACCTGTACAACTTTCTCCTCTTCAGTAGCTTCCATTTCGGATTCACTGACATCTCCATCATCTATATTTCTATCTGAAGTTAATGCATCCACTCTAGCTCGCAGCTCTTCTACTGTTTCCATTAGTTCAGCATTTGTAGCAGGTCGTCCTCTTCCACCACGTCCTTGTCCTCTTCCAACTCTGAAAGCCATCCTTCTTCTGCTCCTGAGATTCAATTCATTGTCAGTCGATGGCTCCGATACCACTAATGATGGCGAGGGTGCAGGCTTTAGAGACAATCTCCCTAATCTGTTGACAAGCTCTTCGATATCTCGATCAACCTCCCTTTCTTCTGCTCTGGGCGCATCAGTCATTAAACTGATGTTTCATCCTTTTAAAAAAACTCACTATCAGGCTTATTAACAAACAGTGGCTTTTCGGGAGCTCTTAAAAGAAATGTCCAATTGGCGGACTTACGCAACACAACATATATATATGCTACGTTATATAGTGTTTACACCTCAGCTCACATATTTCCACTATAGCAAGCAATCCACATGACCCCAAACCTCTTACACAGACGTAATTATATATAACAGTGATGTTTCCCTTTGCTCCTTGGCATGATGTGAGATCGCATCGGCGATGATTATAGGTGGGGCCTTACCGTGGACAAGGCACGGTATATATTGCACCGATGGCTATATGTCTCCGCCTCTATGCTAGTTTCGGGCCGATATATATATATATATATATATATATATATATATATATATATATATATATATATATATATATATATATATATATATATCGCATCGCCCAAACAATGATCTTCTTTCCTCCGGAACCGATACACTTATACACAGCGTTTAATACTTCGGTAGTTCCGCTATTCGGTGGTTGACTCAAGTAATAACTTCCCACCTCCAAAACGACGGATCTGGCGATAGATATATGTCGCAATTTATATTAATTCGCTCCCAAGTTCTGAACTCGGCCCTTTGCCATGCTATGGCTCCTTTCGGGCGGAAGGCTTTGTAAATCGAGCATATAAATAACAGTTTCAATGAACCTCTCGACGCCAATATAGTCTCGGACCAATATTGTAAGAACTTCCAGTTATAAAGTTCCAAAATCCGCTACAGCCACTTAATGGAAGTCGCAAGAGTTCTTAGAACAAACAGAGACATATGCGCATTTGTAAAATCAAGCCCGTATAACCATAAAATGAAATGAAAGGTGCTTTCGATGCTTAATATACCGTACTACAGCATGCGGAACCCAGGCACCGATTCAACATTATTAAAGCACCACACAATAATCTACACATGCATATACAGAGTCATTTAATAAGAAACACCGAGAGAACAAATTTTCAAAATAATACTATGGCACTCGCCCCTCTCCTCTGTCCCATGAGAGCTTTGCTGCCTCTTTATTTATAACTAAGGATAGGCCCTCTCGGTCCTTATCCGATACAAAGAAAAGCATGCTTTACAGAATGATTTAAAGCTTGAAAAGCTCTGTTACAAATAGCATGATTTATTGCTAGAATTTATTCTATTTTTTAACTAAGAAAGCATAGAAATTTCAGGCTAAAGGACCCCACTCCCTTGCCTGTAGATTTTTTTTTGGATTTTTGGAATAATTTGGAAGATTTTCCCCTCTGAGTCACATGCTCCCGCATCAGTCGCCTTGGTCGTCAAGTGTCATTTCATGTTGCTCTATATGCTTTAAGTGTTCTTGAATGTTCTCAAGTGTCGTCCCATTGATCAGAACATATCTAGATGCATTTTATGGTTGTAACATCTTTTTCGTGGTAAAACGACACTTTTGGGTCGCGGTTGCACACACTTCGCTTTTAATACTTAGGGAATGTGTATAAAGTGGTGCTTTGATGTATATTCATTGTTAATAAAAAATTTCTAAGTTTTCTCGATGAGTTGGTATGTGCCGCACATGGTTTTATGTATAGAACTCATCATGTTCACCTCTTTCCCTATCATCCAGACTTAAGACAAATTTTGGTTTCAAATTAAACCCATTAATGCCAAGAGTGCATGAGCACACCTTGAAGCCTTGATGGGAAACCCTTCAATGTTCGGAATTGCACCATGCACCCTCCAAGGGCATAGAGTGCACTCCTCAAACCCGACTCCCCTTCCTTATTTCGAATTGTGCCCTCTAAATGTCTAAGTATTCCTTAAGCACACTCCTTCGACTTGAAGAAGTGTGCCCTCCTTGAGCGCATTGGCACAAATTGAAGACCCAAAGCTCAATCCTTCAGCCTTTCCCTGCGTTCCTTGCACCCTCCTAGATTCCTTGAGCACATATGCACACTCCAAAGGCATGAAGCCTCAGCCTCCAACCTTCAAGAGTGTGCCATGTGCCCTTCCTCAAGCCTTTTGAGCACATGATCGTACCCTGAAGGAATGAAGCCTCAACCTTCAGCCTTAGAGAGGGTGCCCTCCCTCTATCTCTTGAGTGCACAATGCACTTAGGAAGCGCAAATCCTTCCCCTTCGTCCTTTGGACTTGTGCCATGATCTCTGCCTTGATCGTGTTCTTCTTTTAGATGCATGAGTGCATGTCAAATCCCTAAATCCTCTCCTCTTCAGCCTTTCAAAGTGCGCCCTTGTTCCCTATAGACCCTTTTACCCTTTGTTAGCACACAGAAAGGAATGAACAGAAAGTATGCATGGGTCATGGTATAATAGGATATTTTCATAGTTGAATTGAGGCTTCTGTGATCCATAATAGTTGAAAGAATAACTTCGGCGTAAATCACATGTAGACAAACATTTGTCTTGAAGAAAAATAAAAGTAAAAGACGCGTTTCAAACCAACTAGTGTGGTTCATCGTCAGGACAAGTTGAAGAAACAGATCCAACTTAGCATGATAAATAGTCTGAGCAGAGTCTCCAATGGCTAAATTGACTAACGGCTAATTTTGACCTTAGGACCCAGGTCTAATTATTTTAATATTATTATTATTTTTATTATTATTTATCTTAATATTATTTATGGAAATAAGTTAAATTAGGTAAAAATACATAACTAAATTAATATTAATGGTTGGTTTAAAAAGAAATTTAATTATTTATTTAAATTATATATATATATATATATATATATATATATATTTTAATTAAAGTTATAATATTAGGTTAATAAGATAAAGGTTAGGATTAATAAGTAAAATAATTTCAATGGTTAGTTTAAAAAATAAATAAATAAATAAACAAAAATAAAATAATAATATTAATATTAATATTAATAATTTATTTATTTATTTAAATTAATTCATAAATTCATAAATATATATATATATATAAATTAAAATCATAATATTACGTTGTTAAGTGAAGAGCAACTTAATGGTTAGTTTATTTTTAATTAGTATTATTTATGGAAATTAGTTAAAAATATATAAAATAATTTTAATGATTGGTTAAAGAAGTAATTTATTTTTATTTAAATTATATATATATATATATATATATATATATTCTAATTAAAGTTATAATATTAGGTTATTAAGATCAAAGTTAGGATTAATAAAATAATTTTAATGGTTAGATTAAAAAGATAATTTATTTATTTACTTAAATTATTTAATAATTATATATATATATATATATATATATATATATATATATATATATATATATTAAAATCATAATACTAGGTTGAGAATTTCATTTATTAATTTAATAATAATTTATAATGGTTAGTTTAAAAAAGTGATTTAATAGTTATTTATTAATAATCATATATATATATAGATATATATAATTTATAATAAAAATTATAAAGTTAGGATAAAATACTATATAAATAAATAGAATAATTCAAAGGTTAGCTTAAAAAGGTAATTTATTTATTTAATTAAATTATTTATTAAATATTGTTAATGTTGCATATATACATATATATTCTAAAAAAAAAAAGGAGGGGGCAGAAAAACCGACTAAGAAGAGAGTGCTGGAATCCAGCACCTACTGATTTTCCAGCCATCATCTCTATTGAGATTGCTCAGCTTCTTTTCAATCTCAATAGCTTCCCTCAATTTACGATGGTGGAACTGAGAAACTTTGGCAACAACCTTGGCCTCCTCAATACACACCTGATGCTTGGTCTTTTCCACATGCTCAGCTAATGCTGAAGACTTGGATCTCCCATGTCTCAGGTCGGCCGCATGTTCGCAGATCCTTTGACGGATGGAGCGCCCTGTTTCCCCAATATAGGGGGTCCCACAAGAACAAGGGATCAAGTAGACACCCTTCATGTCTTTAGGGTTAACGGGATCTTTCACCGATCAGAGGGATTTGCGAATGGTGTTGAGGGGCCTAAAGGTTGAGGGAATATCATACCTTTTAAGGATCCGAACAATCTTGTATGTGGTTCCTTGAACATAGGGAAGATGGACACCTGGATGACACTCTTTTGGCTCTTTCTTGATTAACGCGGTTTTAGAGGCTTTATGGAAAGCCTTCTGACCCAGGCGTCTACTATATCCATTCTCCACAAAGACATTAAGGAGATGAGAACTCTCCTTATCAAAGCTCTCACGATCAGAGATCCTAAGGGCACGATAGTTTCTCGTCATGAGTGGTTGTAAATACAAGTATTTCAAAATCACCATGGAAAGCACACACAAGGAAGATCGGGCAAGGAGAATAAGCAAAGGAAGCATGGAAAGAACAAAGAACACACTTAAATATTGATTATTGAAGCACCCTAAATACTCCAAGATTAAATACCCTTGTAGGGTGAAAGAGCCATGATCAAAATAATAATAAACAATAAAGACACAACTAGCAGCCATGTCACCGCTGAAGAAATTCCATGTCATCAGACACTATTAGTCCCAGTCATCAAAATAGTGACATGTCAAGTCTCATCACATGATGATGTGGAATTCATGATGTATTATTGTAATCATTATAAAGTACAAATAAGTGGAAGTCCAAGAGTCATGTATGAACTAAAGATTCATGGAAGTGAAAAAGACATGTAATATCAAAAGTCATGTAATTCCAAAAGTCACTTGGAATCCCAAAGGTTGTAGAAGTCCAAAGGTCACAAGAAGTTAGAAAGTCAAAAGTCATGAGGATGTGAAAGGTCATTACTCAATTTGTAAATAGATCCTCATTTCTTATGTAACAGTCTTTTGACCTTAGCTTCTCCCACAAGGCATTAGATAGACAAAGTTAGTACTTTTGGGGAGCAAGTAGTGGCTCTAACGCTCCACTATTTGAGCTAGTGGTGTTTATTGCATTTATGTATCTTGGGACTTTTGCTTAATATTGAAGCCTTCCAGGCCAACACATTTTCACACATGGATTGTGAATGTTTCAAGACTATTATTTGAATATTTATGGTTCATGTTTTTTTTTATTTAGTAATGGATTAGTTGAACTATTTCGGTTACATCAATGCTCCTAGTTGGAAATGTGTTGTTATTTTTATAATGATCATCGCATCCTTGTGAACTATTTCACGTGATGTTAGATGAACCTTTATCTTTCACATGTGTCTCTATCAGGGTAGTATTATTACTTCTCTCTTAGAGGCTCACATAATTTTTGCTCACAATAGAAGAACCTTAATACATTAACAATTGAACATTCACGAGCCATATTGGCTTACACATTCGAAAGGACAATTGTGCATCTCTCTCATGATGACAGCTAAAGCCAAGGCATATCTTTAAGTAAAAGGCAACCATGTTGTATTCTGAATGGGACTCCTACACTAAACGGTGTGAGGTCTAGTTGGGATCTTATGTCGGGGAGATCCCTTGTATGTTGGCAATATCCAGCACTGTCAACATTCCGACGCTAGAAGAAGGGCCGCCAATTTTTTATAACCAATCACTCCACAAGCCCTCATCATTCTCCTTCCGGTGAAGGTAGCAACATTCTGAGTACTACTATGATTCATGAAGTAGGAGGATCTTCTCAGCCTGGCCCAGAACCAACTTGTGAAGTTACTTATGGACATATATGGGAAGTTCGACCTATAACCCGTCGGTTTGCAAAGGTTATCGAATTAATCCCTGGAGCATAGAACATTCCACATTTTCTAAAGAAGAAAGAGACAACTAGTACTAGTATCTCAGTTTCTATAGTGGGAGATTTGATCTTTGCCACTCTTGAGCAGTTGGCAGAACCTGCAGATGATATCGAACATCAAGAACAACTTCCACCTCCTAACAAAGGATATGAAAACGATATAGTTGTTCTTTCTGACGACCTCTTCGATAGATTAGACAGTTAAGACTCCTCAAATTCTGACAAGGAGGAAGAATGTAGAGATGAGAACATGGTAGGCTGGGATTTGGATTGGATGGCCCAAGGGCCTCTTTCTCTTTCAGATAACTTGCATAGGATGTCGAGACATCCATAGAAGCTACTCTCAAAGTATGATTTGGATAAGAGGAAAAAGGAAAAATATCATCTCAATGATTTCTACCTGCATTTATGAATGATGGAGGTGAGGTATGACAATGTGGCTTGTAGGCTATTCCCTTATACATTAGAAGGAAAAGTGACATCATGCTACCATAGTATGCTCGTCAATTTGATCCACACCTGGAGGGAGTTTAAAAACATTTTTATTGAGAATTTTGTTGACGACAAAACTCCTGCCATGCTACTCAAAGAGGTCAGAAGTATGAAAATGAGGGGAAAGGAGAAAGTGAAATATTTTAATTAGAGATTCAATCACATAATGAATAAGTTTCCCCTAAACACGCAACCACATGACTCGATTACTACATTGTTACCTTTGCCTACCAGTGTTTCCTAGTTTGTAAAGAGAGATGTGAAGGCAAAGTTGGCACTAAACTTTGTGGAAGAAGTCGCCATTGAGAAGGACTTGCACACGATTAGGGTCATTATGAACTATGAAGAATTAAAAGACTCCAAAGAGACTAGTAGGAAGTAACGACCTTCTTCTAGTAAGGCTAAAGAGAAGGAATCATTTGATTTTGAAAGATTTACCAAGATGGTGAAGACGTTCATTAATGAAATTTCAAAACTAAAGAAAAGGTCAAGTGAGACTTCCACCAGCAACAAGCCTCCCAAGTATTTCCCTTTCTAAAGCAATAGTAATAATAGTAGTAATCAACCCGCCAAGTCTGCACAAAGTTTGAATGTTGTGATGAACATAGAAAGCATTAGCATAGATAATTATTGTTCGTTCCATTAGGAATATCATTCAAAAAAAACATGCCCTCAATGGAATCACAACATGAACGCTCTGGTTGTACTCATTATAGATACTCTATTACCAGATGAGCAAACAGAACAAGCAGAAGAATCAGAAGAACTTGCACCGACTAAGGAAAGAAGAAGTGTTGGACATCCAGGGAATGCATATCATTGTATTTACAACGTTGATAAGAAGGATGTTGGAGAACCACCAAAGAATGAGCCCCCTCCTCAGAAGAAAAATGGTAGACATAGTCTAAGGAGTAAAGGGGCCATATCTAAATAGGAATTGACAAGACATAAGTTAAAAGAGCATTTTCTAAGAAGAATTTTACCACAAGTCAATCCTACTCATAATACATAGAGTAAGTCTAGACACACAACCAAGTCCAGGAATGCTTCCTCTAATAACAAGGGTAAGTCTAGTATTTTGTAAGCGTGAATCAAAGTCACTCCTCTAGACACTTCAGTATTGTTTGTTATTGGTGAAACAATTGAATATAATATTATGGAAGATTTGAAGAAAACATGAGACAAAATTTCCATTTATGAGCTCACGAAGATTAAAGGGCAGCGTGAACTCACTGTCCAAACTTTTTCACAACCGTTGACAGGTAGTAAAGGTTCCCCCCTCAAAAGGTGTCACGTAACTCTTTTGGTCCTCTTGAATTTGTAGCAAATGCTTTAACATTAGAAGCTAACACTCTCTACCCACCATTTTTTTTAACTTTTGAATTTTTTAATTATAATGTCCATAATTGTTTAGAAGACTTTGGTGAATCTGTGAATGTCATTCCATTATCTGTAGCAAAGAAAATAGATGCAAAATGTGAGAAAATTGTTGCACATATTATTCAACTGGACAGGTCTCTTTTCTAAGATATTGGAAAAATTAATAATGTGCTTATCATATTATCAAAATATGATCGAGTTCACCAATGTATAAATATTGTAATTGTGGACATAGCAGAAGCTTATGGTGTACTACTTAGCAAAGACTGGTCTAGTAAATTATAAGGATATTTTGCAACAGACTGGTTGCATTTGTGGCTTCCATATAAGTGCAGGAATAATTAGATTTGAGTAAACAGTGAGCCATACATGAAACACACTGTGACACCACTTGAGGGCCACAACGAGCCTCTTGCTTTTGCTGATTTGATTTTTGGGAATTGCTTTCTTGAAACCGACCTCAGGTGCTATCAGGTGTAGCCATCACCCATTCCACCAAATACACAATTGGGACTCATTCCTTGCTCTTTATCTAGTGCAAATGAAATATGTAATATAGATGTACATAATAATATTAATAAAAGTAATAAAAGTATAGGAAGTAGCTCGATAGCTTGTAATGTTTGGATTTTACATTTTGAAGGTTCAAAGATGTAGGATGGTTCTAAATCAGGTTGTGTCCTTACAAACCCATGTAATAAGAAGCATATCCTCTCATGTCATCTGGAGTTCAAATGAATCAATAACACTGCTAAAAATGAAGCATTCGTACTCGGATTAAAGAAATTTATTGACCTGAAGGTAGAAATTCTAAAGGTAATCGGTGACTCAGAGGTGGTCATTGTCAGGTATGAGATACTATACATTGTGTTTCACCGCATCTTAAAAACTACTAGCAAGAGGTATGGTGTTTGATCAATCATTTCAAAGCTTTCAATATCGTTTTTGTTCCTAGAGTTAAAAATGTTGCAGCAGATGCATTAACAAATGCAACTGCCAGGATGTCGCCATTGAAAAATGGTTTTTCTGTTGAAATTATATATAATCCATATGGGCCAAACAATGTCACTAACTTACATGTTTTCAATGACAACCAATAGATACTACACTTTATGGCTAATGCTAACATATTTCAAGATGTTGCCATAAAGGAGGATGAGCACGAGCAAACTCTGCAGGAGGTGTCTAATGCAGTGAAAGGAAACATTATGCCTAAGGGTGTGGTGTCCGTGGAGAAATTATATGGCCTACATAACTGATTCAAAGGGCCAACCAACACTAAGAATCAGGGTTCAAAGTTAGCATTTGAACAAGTCAATTTGGGAACCCCCAAAGATTCGAAGTATGTGAACCTCGGTACTTCTTGCTCCCCACAAGAGCAGCAGGAGTTTATTTGTTTACTCAAAAGGTATCGTGATGTGTTCGCATGGACCTACAATGATTTAAAGACTTATGGCACTTATATTATCAAACATGTTATCACTATAAAAGAAGGGGTGAAACCATTCTAGCAGAAACTACGGAAAGTTCATCTAACACTGGAACCTCTTATACAAAAGGAGTTTAGAAATTTTTTGTATGCTCATATCATCTTTAAAGTTAGACATTCCACATGAATCTGGTCCCAATCAGAAAGAAGTGTGGAGAAATAAGGCTATGTGTAGATTTCTGCAATCTTAATTGGCTTCTGATAAAGATAAATATCCAGTGTCATCCATTGAGTAGATACTCCAGATAGTATCTAGGTCTAAAATGGTTTCACTACTAGATTGGTTTTAGGATTATAATCAAGTGCTAGTAGCAGAACCCAATTGACTGAAAACAACCTTCTAGACCAAATGGGGGACATTTGCTTTTAAGATAATGTCATTTGAACTTTCAAACATAGGTGCGACTTTCCAAAGAGAAATGGACATCACTTTTTGTGGTCTGATAGGTCAGAGCGTTGTTTTTTATTTGGATGATGTTACTATGTTCTCCAAGAAGAGATCATACCAATTATGTCATCTGAAACAAATATTCGAGCGATGTAGAAAGTATGGGATTTCCATTAATCCCAAGAAGGGTGTCTTTGGTGTGTCTGAAGGGATTCTATTGGGGTACATCATAGAAAAGTGTGGAGTCAATATTGATCCCAAAAGGGTCAAAGATATCACACAAATCTCATTCCCAGTGAATAAGAAATACATGCATTCTTTCTTAGGGAAAATCGATTTCCTGAGGAAATTCATCTCCAATTATGCTCAGATATTCAAGCCCATATAGGAGATGATCAAGAAATATGTAGTATACAAATGGGATAAACAAGAAAAGGATGTTTTTTCTAAGATTAAGCAAGTTATTGTTGATGCACTTGTGCTTTTCAGTCCATATTATGGAAAAGATTTACTTCTCTATATGTTTGCTTCAAATTTTTCAATTGTGACCATGTTGACTCATAAATATAATGAAGCAAATGAGCAGCCTCTCTCTTTTATGAGCACTAGTCTACAAGGTCCCAAATTAAATTATCTTGCCATCAATAACCAAGCGTATGTAGTATACAAGGAAGCTAATTATTTTAGGCCCTACATATTGAAATCTCACACAATTGTATTTGTACCTCATCTAGCAGTAAGAACATTGTTTGTGCAGCAAGATTTGGGTGAGAAGAGGTCTAACTAGATGACATGTCTTCAAGAATATGACCTAAAGTTTAAGCCAGTTCATACCATAAAAGGTCATGTCCTATGTAAGTTATCCTCTAAAGCAAGAGATGCTTCTAAAAAATATCTTTTAGGGTGGGAGCAGTAGATCAAAATATATAACATTAAATATGTTCCGCATTCCATGTCTACAACACCTCGGTATGCAGATCTATGGAAAATTTTGGAGCATGGCACCTTTCCCTCACACTTATCGAATAAGAAGAAAAGGGAAATTAATTTAAGATCTCTATCGTATCAATTAGTGCATGGAGTGCTTTTTCAGAAGCACCACAATGGTGTCCTATTGAGGTGCCTTGAGTCACCGGATACAAAGAAGGTCTTCAAATATTTACACAATGGACCGACAAGTCGCCACTTTGCGGGTGACACTACAGCACATAAGGTTATGAGGGTTAGTTATTATTGGCCCACACTATTTAAAGATGCTCACACTTATTTCCACAAGTGCCAAGCATGTCAGAGATGTGTTGGTCATGATCAGAGCCCAGCTGCCCCACTGCTACCAGCGGTAATTCAAGAACATTTTCAATAGTGGGGCCTTGATGTTATTGGAGAGATTTTTCCTCATTCGCAAAGAAACATCAATATATTCTCATAGCAACGGACTACTTTACTCATTGGTCCAAGCAATTCCGTTTAGACAAGTAAATGACTAAGAAGTCATCCACTTTCTGCAACAAAATATTATAACCAGGTTTGGCATTCCTACATCACTTGTCTTTGATAATGTGACATATTTTTCATCGTTAAAAATTTATGAATTCACATTAGAAAATGGAATTGTATTGAAACACGCATATTATCTGTAAGGAAATGGTTTGGCTGAATTAACAAACAAGAACCTTATTCGTATAATCAAGAAAACAATATCCTCTGAAAAGAGGAACCGGCATAAAAGTTTGACCAATTCTCTTTGGGTCGACCGTGTAACTCCAAATCCTTCCCTAAGAACCTCATCATACTTCCTTGTGTGTGGTATAGAGGATATATTTCCCCCGAACCTGTATCTTCCAGCCTTGTAACTCTCCCAAGAGTCACAAGGTAAACCTTGCTTAATCATTCAGAGCAGGATAGATATGTTACTCAAACTTGAGGAATAAAGGTGCAAGGCCAATGATTGATTTTTCGTGCATCAAAATCGTGTAAAGCATTGGTTTGACAAAAAATCTGCAGGGGCAAAGAACTTTGATGTGGGTGACCTAGTATTGAAGTGGGATAAAGCCCACAAAGACAAAGGTAAATACACAAAGTTCCAGCCATTGTTGATTGGACCATCGGTTATTGAATAAAAGCTCAGTCATAATGCTTTCAAGCTAAAATATTTAGACAAGAGGATTGACCCCCTTCCAATAAATGGCCGAGACTTGAAACATTATTGCAATAGTAGTTACGGGTTGCACTTCCTACACATATTGTTTTGAGTCTCTTCTTTTCTTTTCTTTTCTTTTATTTCCGTCAGTAGTATGTTTGTTATGTAGTCATGTCTTGTTGTGTCCTATTGATGGTCATTGTACATAAATAAGACCCTTGGGTAAAGTGAATGGCTCAAAATGGCTCTATGGTGCAATCAAAGAGAAGTGTGATAACCACAATGCTTGGGTTTTTGTTGTTCTCCTTCTTCATTTAGGAAAATTCCATAAGTTGAGCTAAGCCCGAATGGAAGATATGATTCATCCAATAAGAGAACCTTGAGGGAACCTATAAGATCCGTGTCTATGCTAGTATCTGAACTGCTCAAATTGGTGTAAGTCAACTCGTGTGTTAACGATTGTCCAATCTAGTAGAGAAGGGATAAGGGGGAAATCTAAAACGAGAAAACCAGTATCTGAGGTCTCAAATACTTCTCTGAAGGGGAAACCTCCTCCGCTCTCAATAAGTCAAGATCTCTATTCTGCTCGTGAAGCAAGTGACTTCGTCAGGGTACTGTATAGGCTCGCTGGCAGCAAAGCAACATTCGTGCTCCTAAAGTGACTATGTCGGGGTACTTTCCAGGCCTACTAGCACCGGAGCAACACTAGATATGAAAACAAAATACTCTTAATATAATAAACTCACTGCGCACATTACCCTTTTCCCTTATTGAAACAATTGTGATATGGTGTATCTTTATATGTGTTCAACCAAGTAGAGAAAAGTGAAGATGACATGTACAAAACTAGGTCGAAAGGGGGAAATTGATGCAATCAATAATTCCTGAAGGACTAGCCCTTAGCCAAAATATGTTCCCGAATAGAGAAGCTAAAGTTCGCTCAATAAGTCACCAAGTGTTGCCGCTACTACAACACCCTCCAAAATTTCACTACGTTCAAATTTTGGAGCCTGCTTCATTGTCATATCAAGTATCGCCTCAGTCATCAAGTGTTGTTTCATGTTTATCTATATGATTTAAGTGTTCTTGAATGTTCTCAAGTGTCATTGCATTGATTAGAACATCTCTAGATGAATTTTATGGTCATAACATCTTTGTTGTGGTAAAACAACACTTTTGGGTCGCAGTCACACACATTTCACTCGTAATACTTGGGGAATGTGTATAAAGTGGAATTTTGATGTATATTCATTGTTGATCAAGATTGTCTAGGTTTTATCAATGATTTTGTATGTATCACACATGGTTTTATGTCTAGAAATCATCATGTTCACCTCTTGCCCTATCATCCAAACTTAGATAAACTTTGGTTTCAAAGTAAACCCATTAAGGCAAAGAGCGCATGAGCGCACCTTGAAGCCTTGATCAGAAACCCTTCATTGTTTGGAAGTGCACCTTGTGCCCTCCAAGGGCACAAAGCACACTCCTCAAACCTGGCTCCCCTTCCTTATTTTGAATTGTGCCCTCTAAATGACTAAGTCTTCCTTGAGCGCACTCCTTCGACTCAAACAAGTGTACCCTCCTTGAGCGCACTGGCGCATCCTAAAGACCCAAAGATCAATCCTTTAGCTTCCCCTATGTGCCTTGCACCCTCCTGGATTCCTTGAGTGCATAAGCAGACTTCGAAGGCTTGAAGTCTCAACCTTCAACCTTCAAGAGTGCACCTTCTTGAGGCCTTTTAAGCGAATGAGCGCACCCCGAAGGCACAAAGCCTCGTCCTTTAGCTTTTTGGAGTGCGCCCTGTGTGTTTCCTCTCTCCCTTGACTACACATCAAACTTGGGAAGCCCAAATTTTATCCTCTTCATTCCTTCAACCTTTGAAAGTGTGCCCTTGCGCCTTGTATCCCCTTTGACCCTTTTTTAGCACACCCGAAAGGAATGAACATAAAATATGTATGGGTCATGGTAGAATAGGATATTTTCAGGCTAATAGTTGCTCTTCATGAGTGATTGGAAATACATTTATTTCAAAAACACCACAAAAAACACACATGAGGGAGATCAGGCAAGGAGAACAAGCAAAGGAAGCATGGAAATAAAGAAGAACACAATTAAATCTTGATGATCGAAGCACCCTAAAGACAACAAGATTGAAGACCCTTTGGAGGGTGAAAGTGCCATGATCAGAAGAACAATAAATAATGAAGACACAACGAGCAGACATATCACTGTTGAAGAAATTCCATGTCATCAGTCACTATTAGTCCCAATAATAAAAATAGTGACATGTCAAATCTCATCACATGATGGCGTGAAAGTCATGATGCATTCTTGTAATCATTGTAAAGGACAAATAAGTGGAAGTCCAAGAGTCATGTATGAACTAAAGATTAATGGAAGTCGAAAAGACATGTAATATCAAAAGTTATATGTAATTCCAAAAGTCATTTGGAATCCCAAAGGTTCTAGAAGTCCAAAGGTCACAAGAAGTTATAAAGTCAAGAGTCATGAGGATGTGAAAGGTCATTCCTTAAGTTATAAATAGATCCTCGTTTCGCATGTAAAGGACTTTTAACCTTGGCTTCTCCCACAAGGCATTAAAGAGATAGAGTTAGTACTTTTGGGATCAAGTAGTGGATCTAACGCTCCACTATTGGAGATAGTGGTATTCATTACATTTATGTATCTTGGGACTTTTGCTTAATATTGAGGCCTTCCAAGCTAGCATGTTTTCACATATGGATTGTAAATTCTTCTAAGACTATTCTTTGAATGTTTATTGCTCCTTTAGTACTGGATTAGTTGAACTATTCTGGTTACTCTAGTGCTCCTTGTTGGAAATGTGTTGTTATGTTTATAATGATCGTCACATCGTTGTGAACTATTTCGATTGATGTTAGACGAGCCTTCTCTTTCACGTGTGTCTCCATTTGGGTAGTACTATTACTTCTCTCTTAGATGCTCACTTAATTTTCCCCCACAGTAGAAGAACCTTGGTACATTAGCAATTAAACATTCACAAGGCATACTGGCTTGCTAATTCGAAAGGGAAATTCTGCATCTCTCTCATACTGGCAGCTAAAGCCACAACATATCTTTAAGTAAATGGAAGTCCCATATTTTGGATGGGACTCCTACACGAAACAATGTGAGGCCTAGTTTAGACCTTATGTTGGTGAGATCCCCTGTATGTTGAAAATATCCAGCATTTTTAATAGAGTCCTACTTTTAGAACCATGACTATTTCCTCCTTGAAGCAACCCACGAGCTTGGGATCCACCACTTCCTACAATCCATTTTTTGTCTAGTTTATTGCACATCTACTTTACAAGATCTCAATTATGTCCAAATTTTAGAGCTCTAAGATCAGCACTTTTAAACTACATATGTCATCTTTTTCATTTACCTTCTGTGTGTAGGCACACTCTGCATAATGTCACATGTAATTTTCTTGAATACTCCCTTGAACTATTCCAAAAGCAAAGGAAAAGTAAGATTAATAGAAGATTGTATTCCTAATCAATTTATAATGTTAGCTCTCTAAGACCACTTCAAATAGAAACATTAAGAAATTTGAATCCATAGATAAGATATTCACATAACAAAGGACATCATGCTCAATAGAAATAAGAAAGTATGAAGCACATAAAAAGAAGAGAACCTTCATGGAAAGCATAACATAAATACCAAGTTAAGGGTGAAGAAATTATTGTAGAGTTCAATTTCAAGGAAATTTCATGCACGTTATAAAAGAAGAGAATAGCTTGATAGGATAATGTTGTCAAAAGAAGAACCGCAAATTGTGGGTAACAATCTCACTAGGCTAGAATGAGAAGTAAGTGATTTTGTGGACCCAACCTGCATTTGGAGCAATGAAGAGAGTTTAGGTAGGAGGTCACAATGTGATACTACCACTTAACCCCCATATCAAGAGATGTAGATGTTTATATTGATCCTCCACCATACTATCTCTATATCACACACAGTTTTTAGGTCAAGATTCAGTTAATTGAAAAGAATTCCAATAGTAAGCATAGTCAGCTACGTGAAGGTTATATTTTTATATTATACCGACTATAAGAAAAAGTGTAGCATGAACTGAAGGTTTGAGCTATGATTTATAGACCTATTATGATGCCACCTCTTAGCGATGAGGTGCAACCTTACTCAGGATAAGATAGGCATGTCGAGCTCTTGAATGAAAGGAGAGTTTGGATAGGATCTATGCTTATTTTTAGATCCTTGAAAAAAAAATCATCTACTTGTTATGCCCTTCCCTCGCCACTTTTAAAAGCCAAAGGATCTAGAAATACTCTAAGAAAATGTCCCATGTTCTATCATGATGTGCTTACAACCAACACAAACTCTTACACTTCTCTAAGGTTATAGGGTGAATCACTCCAGTTATGGGTTGCCAAAAGGAAATAAATTGAATTCAAACACCATATAAATTTCTTTTACAATATGCAATAATAAAAACTTGAAGCTAAATTACTTATTGGTATGGAGTAGCGAGGGTTTCTGAGCAAGAACGCCTAGGGTTTGACGAAGATGGTGTTCAGAGGGGGAGGGACTGGGGCTCCCTACTATGGGAATGTAATAATGGATAAGGGGAAGGGGTTCAAGGCAAGATTCAAGGTCCCCCAAGGTATATCTAGAGTAGGTTGGATTGGTTAGAAAAGAAATGATGAAAGAGGTACACCAGGGAATCAAGCAGACTACCACCAGCAATAGCAACAGCAAAATTCAAAATTATTTACAGGACTGTGTAAGCCCAAAACAACAGTAATCCCAATGACACTAATCATTTATCCTGAGACACAGGTCTTTAGGGATTGCATGAGATCATATGTTGTCATATGAAATTTTATGGGCCCTTGGCCCACAAAAAAATCCTTGTTTGATTGGATCAAACATCACTGGAAACCAAGAGGTGAAATAGAGCTACATTTAGGGTCCAAAGTTTATTTACGGTGGTCTATTCCAATATGGAGGATAGAGACTGAATCTTTGTTGGAAATCCCTAATTCTTTTCATCAATTAGCTTGTACATGCATCCATAGATGGATAATTTTACCCCGGAGAAGGAGACCTTTACCAGAGTCCCATTTTGGGTTAGATTGTACTCCCTGCCTATGGATTATTGGCTACCTTCAACCCTAAAACTGATAGGAGATACATTGGGGAAGTTTATTAAAATATCATAGGCAATGCTACAAGGAATATATACATCTTATGCAAAAATATGTGTGGAAATGAATGTCTTTGGAGTCCTACCTGAAGTAGTCAAACTAGAGTTCAGGGACGAAATATGGCTACGATATGTAGACTATGAGAATATTTTGTTCAGATGCAAAATATGTCATGAACATGGCCACCTAATACGTGAATTACCTCTTAACAAAGCAGAGGAATAAGGAAAATAATCATAATGAAAGGATGCAGATGGATTTGTAAGGCCTGGCCCAAGGGCAAGGGAAAATCACAGACAAAAATAGAGAAACCAGGGAGGGAGAAAAGCACGGGGAAATAGCTTTGAAATCTTATCAGAAGAGAACCCAAAAATTAATGGGGCGGAAGAAGAGAAAAATGAGGAGCAAGAAGAGGGTAAAGAAGAAGAAATGTTGCATCCAATAGAATATATTGGGTAGTAGGTAGATATTCCAAATCTATCAAAGGATTTTGAGGGATATGCAGAGATGACCCCAAGAAATGTAGGAATAAAAGACCCAGACTTGCAGGAAATAATAGAAAGTGAAGGAATTGACCTCCAAAATATGGTGGAACAAGCAAGAAAATAGGGACTGGAGGCCATCCCAACTAATCAAATGGATAGGATTAAGTACCTATACCTGATGAGAGAAGAAACAAAAATAAGAGGCTATAAAAGTTCATGTTCAGAGACAGTCGACATGGGAGTGAAGGCATCGAGATCTCAGACGATTTTGGCACCACAACACAACTACCAGAAAAGAGGAAGGAAGTTTAATAGTGTTTTCCTCCTGGAGCTGGGAGCCATGCTAATTAATTCAGGTAAGATGAGAGCATTAAGCTCGCAACCCCTTCATCGTAGTTAAATCATGAAAGTTTTAACATGGAATATAAGAGGCATAAGTAGCCTTAGGAAACAAATATTTCTTAAGAAGAAGATTAAAATAGACAACCTGACCTTAATTTTCTGCAAGAAAAAAAGTGTTCTGCAAATAAAATCAAGGAATTAAGTAGGAAATTGGGGATGAGGTTTGAGATAATGTAGGTCACAACGTATAGTTGTGCAAGGGGACTAGTGATTGGTTGGAACCCCCAGTCTTGATGCAGAAGTGACAAGGTCCTATTTATCATTGGAAATGCAGGTAATAGTGGCTCCAGGATCTCTAGTTATTACGAATGTGTATGGTCCTCAAAGAATGAGGAGAAGATCAAACTCCTTCAAGATTTAAGAGAGATAAGAACTAGGAAAGGCCACCTCCCCTAAGTTTCTGGGGGGGAATTCAATATGATAGCCTCTCTATAGGAGAAAAATGGGGGACAAAGACATATAAATAGAGATGTGAAGCCTTCAAGAAATTCTTTGAGGATGGAAATATTATTGACATGGAAACTATCAATGGTTGTTTTACATGGAGTAATAAGCACAAGGGGCAGCATCAAGTTGCATCTAGGCTTGAAAGTTTTTTAATTTTGGAGGATCTGTTGATGCGAGGGATAGATGCGAAAGAAAATATCCTTCTCAGTGGAGGATCAGATCATTGGCCAGTGGTATTAATGATCACGATGTTAGGTACCCCCAAAAATAAACATTTTAGATTTTAGGCCTTCTATTTGGATCACCCTACCATATGGAGAATATTACAAGATGGTGGGGCAAACAGATCCCAGTTAGGGGCTTCAAGATGTACATCTTACAGGCAGGGTTAAAATATATCAAATCGAATTAAAGTAGTGGAATAAGTTAGAATTTGGTAACATATTCCAAGCAAAAAAGGAATTTGAACAAAAGATGAAAACATTACAACAAATGTTGATCACAGAGGGCTACTCAGATGAAAGCAGAAAAGAGGAGATGGAACTACTGAAATAGTTGGAGGAAAGATGCATACAGGAGGAAATTCTATGGAGACAGAAGTCCCAAGTTTCATGGCTTAGGGAGAGAACACAAAGTTCTTTCACCGCTCAATGATTAAACATATAAATTCAAATCGAATTCTCAGGATTAAGGATTTGAGGAGGCACACCTAAAAAGTTTACCAGGATATGAGAAATTCTTGGTTCAACACTTCCAAAACATAGCAGAGGAGCCTCAAGTAGATAGACGAGAGAATATCCAAAGAATTTTTAGGAATATCCCTAATCTAATCACAAAGGAACATAATAAGAATTTGAATAAGTCAATTTTCGTGGAAGAAGTGGCATAGGCTGCAAATGAAATTCCAAATGGAAAAGCCCCCTGTGTTGGATGGATTTACTATTGATTTCTTTAAAGCGTTCTAGGATTTAATTAAATAAGATGTCCATGAGGTAGTAGCAGATTCACAAGATTCATCAACTATTATGAAAGCCTTAAATTCGACTTGTATTGCCCTCATTCCAAAGGAATAAAGGACCAACACTCCCGATAAATTCAGGCCAATAGCCCTATGTAATGTGTTATACAAGATCATATCTAAAGTAGCTACAAATAGGATGAAAATTATTCTTCCATATCTGATCTCAGCAAAACAATCTAGTTTTGTTGAGGGAATATTTTGTTGAGGGAATACAGATTTTGGATAATGTGATTCTTGCGCATGAGATAATTCACTCGTTGAAGATCCATAAAAAGGAAAGTATGATTATTCAGCTAGATTTGTCAAAGGCGTACGATAAGATTAGTTGGGATTATATGAAATTTATATTAGGGGCATTTGGTTTTGACAAGCAATGGATCAGTTGGATTATGGCCTTGGTGTTATCCCCCATTTTTCCAATATTGGTTAACAGAATATGGTAAGAGGACCCCATGTCTCCCTTTTTGTTTATCTTAATTATGGAAGACTTGGGTAGGGTGATAGTTGCGGCAAACAAGAAGGAGATATAAAGGGCCTCAAGATGCATGAGGAAGGTCAGGCAACAACACATCAACAAATCATTGATGATACCATGTTGCAAGGTATTACCATAGTGAAGGAGGCTCGTTCATTCAAATGTATCCTGGATACATTTACCTCTGCTTCAGGGATGGGGATCAATCAGTCGAAGTCCATGATTTTTTTCTTTAACACTTATATTACTATCCAGAGGAATTTAATGGTTATCTTAGGGTTCTAAATAAAATCACTCCCATCAAAATACCTAGGGGTCCCTCTAACGGTGCAAGCCTAAAATAGCCAATTGGGCTAAATTTATCTCAAACATTAAGGACAGGGTTAAACGATGGATAGTAAGAGCCTTGAACTTGGCTGGTCGGTTGGTCCTAACAAAGGCAGTGCTTCAAGCTATCCTAGTTTACATGTTATCTATTCTTCCTGATCCTAAGGGAGTGCTCCAGAAGATCATTGATGTTCAAAGGAACTTCTTGTGGCGAGGGGCAAAGGAAAAATGCAAATGGGCGTTAGTGGCTTGGAATATTATATGTAAACCGAAAAATGCAAGAGGCCTTGGTCTTCAAGATCCATAGATAACCAGCATAGAAAATGGAGAAAAATTGTGGTGGAGATGGTTAAAAGGGGGATCGACACCATAGGAGAATTTGTGGAAATCAAAATATGCTCCTAACTGCCAAACAAAAGACCTAGTCAAGCTCTTAGGTTTAATCTAGGGTTCAGTTATTTGGAATTTGGCATGGAATAACAGAGACATCATACAACAACATGGTTTATGGAAAATAAGAAATGGAAAAGAATCCCTATTTGGGGATGATGCTTGGCAGCAACAATCAAAGTTAAGTAGAGAGGAATGGCTTTGCTTCCAACAAAGCACAGAAAACTAGGAATACAGTGAAGTCCACTAATTTTGGATCGGGGACTAGAGAATAGCAAATGGAGACAATGGAATTTTAACATCCTTCGACAACCATCCTTGAATGACATAGCCACTTAAAATTTAATGGAGGAACTGATCCAGAGACAAAAAAAAATTAATAACGACTAGGACCATCTTAGGTGGGGATAAAAAGAAGGAGGGGAGTTCAACCTTAAGGAAGCTAAAGCATATCTCAGTTTGGTACATACTTATTCCAATGACCCATCATGGAGGAAAGTATGGTTGGCTCCACACTGGCCTAAAATTAAAATTTGTATGTGCATAATTTTACATGGGAAGGTTCTAACCTAGGACAATCATATAAAGAGAGGATTCACAGGTGCATCTTAGTGTTGTCTCTGCAAAAAAGTAGAGGAAAAATAATCATCTATTAAACACTTGCAGCTATACAAAGATCATCTGGGACTGGTTAACCTTCATCTTTCAATATACAGATCGAAACAGGGAGAGCATACAGGAAACAATAAATAAGTGGTGGGTGTAGTATACTAAAAAAGAGGTGGTGAATATGACTTGGAATTTACTTTTGGGGCTCATCCTCTGGGTAGCTTGGAAGGAGTGCAATCAGCACATATTCCATGATAAGAATCTTCCTATCAAAAACCTGGTTGAGGAAATAGGACGTCATCTTAGAGAGACAACTATTACTAGAGGCACTCAATCCTCAGAGGAATAGTCATCCCCTCAGGAAGTGAGAATTCTGAAATTTTTTGATATGAATACCTTAGTGGTCTGAGCCACCGACCCCGTGAATGCCATATCCAACTTGGCTTTGCAGTGTGGCTAGTTCCCCTGACGATTTCCTGAAACTAAATTTTGATGGGGCGTCAAAAAGGAATCTGGGCAAGGTGGGGGCTGGAGGAGTCATTCGGGACTAAACAAGTAAAATATGCATATTATACTTCATAAAAATGGGACACGCCTCAAACAATGTAGCGAAATTTTGGCCCTCAATCATGGGCTGGAAATGATGATCCACGAAGGAATGATGAACGTGATATTCGAAGAGGACTCTATGTTATCCATCCAAGCGGCATGACGAATACAATGTGGCACACAATTGAGTAAAGTAATGAAGAATTGGTGCCCAACCCAGCTAATCTGATGCATTCAGAAACATCTGGAGATATTGAAAACTGTGGATTTCAGCTAATCATGTTACTCAGGAAATGTGTTGGTTGACAGGGTGGAAAATGCAGGGGTCAAGAGCGTCTAATCGTTAACTTACGTGGCATGGGAGGAATTGTCTAAGAGTCAATTAAAGGAGGAATGTCGAAGGTTGACGGAGAGAGATTACTCCACATCAGGAAGGTGGGTTGATAGAGAAGAGGTGGGCCCGAATCGAGACAATGACCCACTTGGCGATGCAAATGAATAACCCTCATTACAGAAAGATAGGTAGCGGGTAGTTGGGAAACAAGAAGGGGTACATGTTCACAGTATACGTAAGGAGTGACGGTTGATGATTGGAGAGAGGGGATTTCCTCCTTAATGGATTGTCCTTTGGATTGCCTCATTAATTGGAGAAGGTTACAAAAGGAGTGGAGAAGTATAATATCTCGAGGGGAGGCATACAGGAGAAGGGAAATGGTGATTATGACTTGGTATGGACTGATAAAAGGGGAATGAGAGGGATGTTTCCCACAGGCTCGCGTGTTTTTACTGCAACTTCGCTAGCATGATGATGTTACTGAAATTAGAAAAGGAATACACTAAAAAATCGGTGAGTCTAGTCATGTAATAGTTGTTTCCTTTAAATTGCAAGTCAAGGCAGGGAGTAGGAATTGTAGCGATAAGGCTGAAAGTTGGAAAGTGGTGTAACAGTGAGTGTGAGTTAGCAATTTTAGCACAGGAAATTAAGGTTTCGGGGAGTGTAATGGCCAAGGGTCACAATGTTGGAGGCAAGTTGAGGGGAATACCTCGCATGGATTCTTAGGGTTCAGAGGCTAGCAAAAGGACTCGAATGGAGGATGTGGCAAGGTTGGCTATGATAAATTATCAAACAACTGTCCCCTAGAAAGGGAAGGAGATAGTGGAAACTTGGGAGAATGAGGTTAGAAGATAGCGCAGGGTTGTTCTGGATGGCCAAATTGGGGAGGAAGTAGATTAGATCATCGACATAGGGAAGACCATAACTCGGACGACAGTGTACCATAAGGCTTTGGAGAGGGCTTGGCACGTAAAAAGTCTAGTTGGGAAGCTACAAGCTAAGGCAGCAAAGGAGCGAACTAGGGGACAAATTGAGATTCAACTCCAATTGAAGGCGACAGACCAGATACTGAGAGATATTAAGGAGGTTCTCAAGGGTGTGGTGAGAATAGAACGCTTGCACGATAACAAGTTTTGGGATATGCATAAGATGCTCTCAATCTACCTTAAGTACATCCATAATCTGGACATCACGCTAGGTGAAGAGAAAGGGGATCTGACCCGTCTAAGAAAATATTGTGTTTGAGAGGTCAAAGATGCAGGTGGTTATCAACAGGTGACTCCAGGTGCGGGGTGAGGCATCAACAGCAACTCCAGGTGAGGGAGCCACTCTTGCGGCTGATCAAGGTCCAGAGGCAGCGACGAAAGCAACTCATGTTAGTTGATTATGGCATTGGTCACACTTTTTTTTAGATTTTTTGTATCGTTTAATAGGAAATATGGTAGTTATTTTGTTAAAGTCGAGTCATAGATCTAAAATGTGTAGTCAATAAGATAGACAAACCGATAATTAGCAGTAGTAAGGAAGGTGATTTTGTTAAACTATATAAGGGATACCATAGACAAAAGAAACTTATGGCATGCCTAGTTAAATATGTGATTAAGACAATCTTTTTCTGCAGCTGATCTAGTTTCCAATCTAGCAGACCCACTGCCTTTTTTGTACTTCGTGTTTATTTCGTAATATAAGGATTCGTTGTTGACTTATTAAAAAAAATACAAACTTGAAGCTATGTAGCCATAAAGCCCAACAATTGCAAAGATAGAATCAATCCCTTTGCCATGACTTTGCAAAATTTTTGCAACACTGAAATATGTTATATGAACCCCATAATCCTCATCCAACAAAATCGTAGCTATTGAACTTGAGAACTAGCTCTTTGAAATATTGATCTCTGCAATTTGTTTGCATAAACTGATTTTAGAAAAAAACTCTCCCCATGCTTGGAGGTAAAGCACCTAAGAGTAAATTAATGCTAGTAGTTATTCCATGGACTACTTATGCAGACCACCCAATGTGAATGAAATGGCTAACACTACCACCTCCAATCATGCCCCTTCATAGCGTCGACAACACAATGAGATGATTAGACAGTCATATAGATGGTGTTATCCCTTGGGAAGGATATAATAAGATATTAAATATATTCACAAAAGAAATACTAAGAAAAAAATTATATATATATATATATAAAGTTAGACATTACATATTGTGTGGTCAAAGATAAACTAATAACATTCTAACCATTGCTATAATTCTGCATTGGCAAAGACTTATAAGAGTGAAAATATTAATTACATTAATCATGTTGTTTTAATAAAAAATAACTAAAATAATCTATTATAAATATGAATAAAAAAGAATGATATTGAAACATCATTAGGTGTATAAAGTAAAGAAAAGAAAATGATTCAATTGAGTTTAGTTTGATGGGTTGGGTGGAATAATTGTTATTCTCCATTCAAGTTCAAGTTTTGTAAGTTGATATGTTGAGAGGGAGGGTGGTATTCAATGCAACAACAAAAAAATGTGTTGGAGAAAAAGGGAAATTTTTAAATGTATTATATTATTTGTGTTATAAAATGAGAAAACCTATCGTAACTTGGTTGTCAAATCAGCAATGTAGACAACCATCAACTGTTATTTATGAATGCAAGTTGATTCATCAATATTATTCAAGGAAAACCACAACACCTGGAATTAGCCATTGGTGGTAAGTAGCGCAGTGAGAAAACCTATCATAACTTGGTTGTCAAATCAATGATGGAGACAACCATCAACTGTGATTTGTGAATGCAAGTTGATTCATCACTATTATTCAAGGAAAACCACACCACCTGGAATTACCCATTAGTGGTAAGTAGCACAGTGAGAAAACCTATCATAACTCGGTTGTCAGATCAGTAATGGAGACAACCATCAGTTGTTGTTTATGAATGCAAGCTGATTCATCACTATTATTCAAGGAAAACCACACCACCTGGAATTACCCATTGATGGTCAGTAAGGAGGCATGATTTTACTCTTGTGAGATGTATTTGAGTCTTAGGTCATTATCCTATATCCAAAATAGACAAACTCTTGGTCATTTCTAATGCATACTCCAAAATTTTATATATATATTCTTTTTTCTTATATTTAATTATTTTATATATTTTTATTTAATAAATATAATTATAAAAACATTGTTTTTTTAATTAATATAATAAATTTTTAGATATTATTTAAATGACATTATATTTAAATGATGAAAATGAATTTTTTATATGGATACATGGTTAGATATTTGATATGAATATGTAGTTTGATGCACTCGAATTGTAATTAATAAAAGTCTTTCGGTAGAAATCACATAAGAGAATTTTTTGGCCAACGCTTTTTGAACCAACAAGTGTGGTTCATCATCAAGACCAGATCAAAAGATAGACCATGGCAAAGGCTTAAATAGAGAGCAATGTAGAGACCATAATTTCAAGTAACAACTATATTTGAACAATAATATTTAAATTATGATATTAATTTATTAATATATTAAAAACAAATATTATTAAATAACGGCTATATTAAACAAATAATTTTTGAAAAATAATATTTAAATTATGATATTAATTTATTAATTTATTAAAAACAAATATTAATAAGTAACGACTATATTAAATGGCTTATTACTCGGAAATAATCGATGAAAAAAAACTAAAAAAAAAATTCAAAATCAAAGTCCAAACAAGGAGAGAAGTCAAAAATAATAAAAATGAGTCAAGGCCCCAATCGAAACAAGATCATTTAACAAATAGAAATAAAATAAACTAAAATAAAAATAATTAATGGAAAATAAATAAAATTAAACACAAGTCTCTCTCTCTCTCTCTCTCTCTCTCTCTCTATATATATATATATATATATATATATATATATATTCAAAGAAAAGTAATCAATAAATAAAATAGGGTCAACAATAAAATATGGTGTTGAGGTCTATTAAACAAATAACAAAAATACTAAAAGGAGTTAAGAACGAATAGGATGATAAAATACTTAAGAAAACACAAAGAATCAAGAATATAAATTTTAATGAAGAATAAACAACAACAGATACTTTAAAAAAGACACCAATACCTACGTAGATAAATAAACAAAAAACCTAAAAAACTAGGAGGATATGACAGGGACCCAACTTCTACTAATAATCCAAACTATTCAAAGAAGACATGACAAGGACCCAACTTCCACTAATAATCCAACCATCATCTCTATTCAAAGACATGATAGGGACCCAACTTCTACTAATAATCTAACCATCGTCTCTATTCAAATTATTCAAATTAATATAGTCATTACTTAATAATATTTGTTTTTAATATATTAATAAATTAATATCATAATTTAAATATTAATAATATTTGTTTTTAATGTATTAATAAATTAATATCATAATTTAAATATTATTGTTCAAATATATTTGTTACTTGAAATTATGGTCTTTACATTGCTCTCTATTTAAACTTTTGTTATGATCTCTCTTCATCTAGTCCTTATGATGAACCACACTTGTTGGTTCGAAACCGTGGACCAAAAATTTATCTTATATAATTTCTACCAAAAAAACTTTTCTTAATTCATTATAGATCACATAAACCTAAATTCAAAAAATATACATAATCTATAATTTTAATAAGAAAATAAATTTATTAAAACTCAATTAAAAATATTTTAAATAAACAATATTTCTTAACATTTCACATCAAACCCCCAAAAGGTGCCATGATGAATTTGTACCTCACTAGAATTTTAATATTTCACATCAACCAACCCAAAAAAGCCTCCACGAGGAAGTTGTACCTTGAGTACAATCTAAATTCTAAAATGTGCGTATTACAACGTTCATTCAATTTCGAAGTCAAAACGTCTTAGTACACATTTTATCAATATTTATTCCATTTTATATATTTTATCGAGTCATTGTTAATTTCTTGTGTCTTTAAATTTTATTTTCTACTTGAAAAACATAACTTCTTACTTTGTATGTATTAATTTTTAATGAAATTATTATATTAGAAGAATAGATTTGTAAAATGATTTTTTAATAATTATAATTAAAATATTTTTTAATTATAATTAGTTATCAAAAGGAGATTTAATTTAGATAAAGAGATGTTGTCATGTTTTGTTACATAAATATTTTATTTTGTCAAATAAAATAAAAATAAATAATACAATTAATAATTATATTTATTAATACAAATAAAATAAATCTATATTAAACATTTTTATTTGGTCAAAAATAAAATAAATAAAATTAAAAATAACTTTAAGTTAAAATAAAATTAACTTTAAACTAAAATAATAAGGTAAATTTTACTTGGTTAAGTTAGCTCCAGGTTTATGAGAACCCATGGTATTCATGTGGAATATAGCCTATGTAAAAGAGCAAACTAAATCAGCGTAAATCTATCTTAACTCCGAATCTATTAAGCCTAGAGGGATCAAATCTGTTTTCATTATAAAAGAGGTTTAAATATCAAGAGATTTGGTCCCTCTCGAGGCTTGGTAAGATGGATCTATGTTGGTTGAGCCAAGAGGCTCATTCTACAACCAAGTTTGAGAGGATGTGTAAGTTTGTATGTCCTTTTAAAATAAAATTAAAAATTAAAAATTATGCTCTAAATAGAAAAATAATGTCAGCTATAATTAAAAAAAAAAAAAAATGAGTATGTTGTAAAGTAATTAGAAGTAAACAAAATGTGTGAATCAGATGTTTAAATCTTATATTTTTCAAAAATATTTCAACAAGAGATTCATATAAACTATTTGAAGATCTATGTTAACTAATTTATGTCGATATCAATTTCATATATTCATAGGGAAAAAACAAATCAAGTTTTTATGGTTAAAATTTTTAATTTTTTATAAAAATGAGTTTTTCTCCATTAATAACATAAACACCTAAAAACTAAAATAAATGAAATAAAAATTTAGGGATTTGTTATGATTGCTTCAAACTCTAATCAAAATCACTTACAACTCAAGCAAGGTGAAGAGGCTACTTTAATCACTGACAACTCAAGCACGCTGAAGAGACTACTTTAATTACTCACAATTCAAGGGAAAAGACTATATGAAAATCAATAATATCAAAATTATATTATATATAATTTAAGGATAAATTGTGATGGTATAAAGATTTAAAAGATAGCAAATAATTAGGTGGATGTATGTCGATTTTTACATTGATAGACAATGTTTGTTTTAGAATAGGGCTTCCAGAATCTTAATTTAATTATTAGTAATTATTAGGTGAATGGTAGGGATTTAACCTCCACAAAACATTCTAGAATATTCTTAGTATTAGTCATATATCAAAGGTTGAGATTTTTCTCAAAACTAGTTACTATTTTTGTCTTTTTAATCAAATTGATTATAATGACATATAAATTAAATGGCCGGTAAATGCTAATAGGCATCAAAATACTTATTTCATGATACATCTCACATTGCTAAAATTTTAAAAATCATAAAAATTAACTAAATTATAACTTTATTTTAAATTGTTATTATTAATGATTAAAAGAATTAATATACACATATACAAACATGTAATGAGATTCTTAACCATAAAGATTCCCCCCACTTGATCATGAACATTCTTTATTTGTAAATAGGCTTTGTTATAATACCATGGGCTAATACAATGTCTTATCAATACCACATGCCCAAAAACCATAGCTCATTTTAAATCCCTGTCATCCACTATTGAATATTCTAGAATATTCTCAATAGTATTCACAAATCAAAGGCTGAGATTTATCTCTATGGTTAAGATTCATGTTACATGTTTTAAAATGTATATATGTTTAACTTATATTACTTATTTTTATCACTAATAATAATAATAATGTTATAATTTAGTTAATTCTTGTGATTTTTTTTAATTTTAGCAATTACTATGAAGTAAGTGTTTTAAAGCTTATTATGTATTTATCCCTATCATCATTTACCAACCATTTGATTTATATGGATACATTAGTTAGGTGGATGGTAGGAATTTAAGTTCCACAACATATTCTAGAATGTTCTTAGTAGTAGTCACATAACAAAGATTAAGATTTATCTCAAAAGTAATTATCCTTTTTGTCCTTTTAATCAAATTAATTAATAAAAAAGAATGTCACATGAACAAGTGTCATATGAAAAGAGTTATGATTTTTTGGGCATGTGGTATTGATAAGTCATGGTATTGGCTCATGGTTGTTGGCATTATGAGACAAGTGTTGTCCTTGATGGCAACTCACACAAATGGTAGATCATAGTGCAGCAGGTCAGTAGCAAAGAATTGATGATCAGACTACAAAGAATGAAGAAAGAAGAGTATATACGCAGGTTCGCTATATACCAAGTAGGGTATACACGCGGGTTCACTATATACCAAGTCGCGTATAAGCAGGTTCAATATATACCAAGTCGCGTATACGCAGGTTCGCTATATACCAAGTAGGGTATACACGCAGCTTCATCAACGGAAAAGCGCGTACATGTCGGAAAGCTTACCTTTGGTCCGTGGTAGTTAGTCCTCGGTATTTGAACCTATGTTTTTGGACCATGGTATCTCGACAAGTGTGTTGATCCCAAGTATTGGGCTCTTGGTATTGATTTATTATGGTTTTGGACCGTGGTATTGAAAGAAGCCTAACATATATAAGGGGAAGATCATTAGGCAAAGGAGGGAGCAAGGAATGGATGTCTGACGAAGTGGGAAGATTTATTATTGCTGGTTATCTGTTTGTGACGCTTGGCTAAGGTTGGATCTGACAGCGAAGGTATAAGTAATTATCTTTAGATCTGTACGCGGGTTGTCTCTGGTGAAAGCGCGTACACACGCGGTTTTGATATAGTCAAGTAGCGTATGCATTATGAGATTTGGTGTTTCAGGTTGCTGTTGATTCTAGTGGTTGTTGCAGAGTTCTGGGCTCTGGTTTGTGTTCTGTGTTTTTGATGACAGGGTTTCAGTGATTCAGTATTGTGTGATTTAGAGATTTATGATGATTGTATTGCAGCAGTGATTGTTTTGTACTCATGGATCCAGTCTGAAAATTAATGAAACGTGGTCCCTGAAGAAAAGAAGGTTGTAGCCTTCTGTAGGTCAGCACCTACGTACTAGTATATTAGCTAGTACAAGAGCTAAGGGGGTTGTAGCTCCCTTCCAGAAGTAGCTGGAAAAACGAGAGAGGGTTGTAGCCCTCTGCAGGTTGAAGCCTGCGTGCTGGTAAAGGACTGCACCAGTACATTGTAAAAGAAGTTTCTTATTAAAGGAAGAAAGAGACGAATTGCAGCAGGTGGTTTTCACCCACATTGGGTTTCCACCTTATATCTTGTGTTCATGTGTGCTTCTTATGTGTGATGATTTGTTCTGTTTTACTGCACCTGATTATTGTTATTATGGTTAATAATGTTCTGATGAATTTACTGAAGATAAGCTAACTGATTCATAAGATTACTGCATGTACGCTAGTTGCATTTAACACAGTCGCATATATACGTTGATATACTGAACTGAAGCCGCGTATATGAATCTGAGTATGAAATTGAAAAGTATCTGAGTTGATAATACTAATTCACCCCCCCCCTCTCAGTATTATTTCCAACAATGGTATTGTAACAAAGCTTATTTACAGGTTAGAAACTTTCATGGTAAAGTGGGGTTGAATCTCCTTGGTTAAGAATATTATTACTTGTTAATGTATATATGTTTAACTCGTATACTAACTCAGCCATATAAATTAAATGGTTGGTAACATTGATAGGAATCAATCCATGATGAGCATCAAAACACCTACTTCATGATACATCTCACATAGCTATTTTTTTTAATGAAATGGTTATCATTTTGCATTAAAAAGAGTTGGTAACAAGGTTAAAACATTTTACATTTTTCAGTATTCTCAGAGGCTTCACTATTCCAGTACATCCATAATAAGTTTTTCTTCCCTATGTGGGTTCTCTTAACTATAATTTTACATTGAAATCTACCATAGATTCTACAAAAAACTCCTAAAAATAGAGCATACTTGCAGAACATTTTTCAGAACTTTGAAATTTAGTATGCACCAGATGGCCCAACTTCTTATGCTATGCCCAAGTTTCCACTGTCACGTTATGTGCCTTTTCTCCCTACTTGGTCATCACTCATACCTCTGGATTTTGCCATTCTTTGCCAACCTCCCATTCTTTCATCTTGAACTCAGACTCATTGTTGGACGGTGTCACCATCCCATTAATTTTGAGCCTCATTACTAAAATATTTTCCTCTATGATTGCTAACATTCTGTCCATTTTGCTTTGCAACCATTCACACTTATTTTCCACCAACTAAAACTTCGCATCCTTTTCTTTCTCTACTATTTCCACTCTTCTGTTCGATAGCTTCATCATCTCTACAACTACCCTTGACAAGTTGTCTATCACCTAGCACCATTGCTCTTAATCATGTTCTTCTGAGTGTGTCTCAGGTGTCGCCAACTCCTCCCGCTTAGAACTCATTTCACTTGAAAAAATGGTGAACCAAAGCTCTGTTGAATCTAACATTAACTCTTGAAGGCCAATTCAATATATACATGCAGAGATTGAATCTTGAGGTGACAATGCCTACGGTGAGAATTAATTGCCATATTTGTCCAGGACCAGATACCACAAGAGAAGTCCATTTCAACAAAGGATTTATTTCACATGTTGGACTAATTTAATCTGCATTTAAAACCATTGTGAAAGAAAGTAAGGGAAAAATCCAAGGAATTAATGGCGAATGATGGTTGTTTGCAGCTCACTTAGGCTTAATTCATCCTCTCTATCATTTGGCATATTGGCTCGCCCTTCGAATCATGATTTGATGGGTGTTGTACGCACGAGTTCCACACGTGATTAAATACCTTTGGTTTCCTTAGGACAAACCATATGCAAGGTATATGACACCTGAGACATTAACTTCGGTAGGCCCTCGAAAATTGTCTTTTCTATTTTCCTCACTAGCTTGATGGTCAGATTGGCCATTTTTTCCGATCAATTTTATTTTATGCCACTCATGGGATAGGGGTAAATATCCTTTGAGATTGATCTAGTTCCATTATTCCATGCCTCATAATTTCTCCTCTATTTTCCAATTTGTTTGCTTCTACACTCAATTGCATGTAGATATGGTACAATTCTAACTCCTCAGATTTCCTTAGTTGTAAGGAAATCCTTTGCAATATTGTTGTGTTGGTCGTCCCTTCCCCCAACTTTATTTTGGTGACTTGCCTTATTACTAGCATTGAATCTTCAAGGACCAACATTCTCTTTGTACCCCTATTAATGGCTAATTCTAATCCTTTCCAAAGAGTCAAATATTATACCTAGTTGTTTGTTAGGGTGCCCAACCCCCAAGTGAACTGAGTCTCTCTTTGTTCATTGGGGCTAAATATTTCCCGCTCCCCTCCCACTCCTACAAACCTGAATGTTGCTAAAATTAAAAAATTCATAAAAATCAATTAAATTATAACTTTATTTCAATTAGACTAGGTGATTATGGCATAGTCTAACTAGTAAATGAAATGGTTTCTTGTTAGGAATTTAGCAATATTGTGATTTCTTGTAGTTTAAAGTGCACTTTTGAATGCATGAATTGATTCAACACCCTAAAAAAACTCCTAAGGCACTTGAACTTTATAGTTCAAACAACTTAAACTTATGATTCTTAAAAATATTTCTTGTATTTTTCACAACATTGATGAGAAAAAGTGCTCAAAAATGGTCATTTCATCTATTAGTTAGACTAGGCAATTACTAATTATAAAAATAATTAATATATAAGATAGACATTTATACATTTGAAAAAAATAAACAAGATTATTAACTATGGAGATTCACCCTCACTTTACTATTGAGATTCTTAATTTGTAAGTAGACGTGGTTACAATACCATGGCTTACCAATACCACATGTCAAAAAAACCATAAGTCATTTCCTATGACACTTGTTCATATGACATTTTTTTAATTAATCGAATTAATTAAAAGGAAGAAAAAGGCGTAATTATTTTGGAGATAAATCTCAACCTCAGATTTGTGAATACTATTAAAAATATGTTAGAATATTATGTGGAGGTTAAATACTTATCATTCAAATAATAAATATTGAAAATTAAATTAAAATTTTGGAATCCTTATTCCAAAACAGACATGTTTGACCACGTAAGACATCTCCCCACAGTCCTCACAAAATTATTGGATGTGAGGCTCATTAGCAGAAGAAAGGGACCTCTTCATCAAAGAGATCAATCTCAATGGATTAAGATTATACAATTATAGGGACTCTCTAGGTTGGAGCTAGGATTTCTCAGCTGGAAAGATCATAGCCAATTTTGCTTATGAAGAGATAATACACTCTCAAATCATATTAGTTGACAAATGGTGGTACAAAATCATCTAGAAATGGAATATCCCAAATAAATTAAGATGTTTTACATGATTGGTCCTCCATAAAAAAATATTGTCCTTGGAAAAACTCCAAAAAAGAGGATTTTAGGGCCCTAACGGTTGTGGCCTTTGCAAACAACAGGATGAGACTTTAGACCACCTTTAAATAAATTGTCCAGTTGAACAAGAAATCTAGTCATGTGTTTTACAAATCTTGTGCATCAAAGAATATTTGAAGCGTTCCACCTTTGCAAAAACACTTTACATATGGGCGAAGAAATTTAATCATCTTTGTACTCTGCCTATATTTATTGCTTGGGGAATTTGGTTGCTAATAAATAAGGCTATCTTTAGAGATGATCAAACATGTATTTCACTTCGGGTCTCAAAGATCATCACACATTTCAGGAATACCTTCCTCTCCATAAAAGATATTTTCATAGAAGAGTTGACTATCCTTCCATTCAGTAGGACATTACATTGGGATTCTTCAATGGAGCAGCTCAAGAGAAGGTTTGTGGAGGAGGGGGCATGACTAAGATGACAGATAATTGATCAGTCCAATTCAAAATTGGTCTTGCCACTAGAACAAATACCAAAGCAGAATTGATTTTTGTTTAGACGCTCATGATGATAGAAAAATTAAAAAACATAAATCATATCCTCATTCTTGGTGACTCAAAATGTGTTATAAACTGGCTACGAGGAGAGGCCCACCTTGAGGTATTAAATCTAGCAGCATGGAAACACAGAATTGAGGATCTAAAATCTCATTTTCAAGACATTAGATTCCAAGACTTCTTCAGAGAATAAAACGATACAACAGATAGTCTTTCTAAAAGAGCTCTAGAGTTGGAAATGGGTACAATTATATATGAAGACTCAATAGGTAACCAAATTCAAGAATCGTACTCTATTACCATAACAAATATGAGCTAACTCTCAGTACCCTGGCATTGGGCCAAGGCGGAAAATTCAGCAATTCAGAAGAAAATCCTTTAGGCCATCTTGGGATCAGCGTGATCCTAAACAATCAAAATAATTTTCAATATGAAGAGTTTGGATATTTTTAGCATAATTTTCATATCTTGTTGTTCCAGTCAACTCAGGTTCCAAAGTCCTGTTGAATTCAGTGTTAAGAGTTTGTTGGCTATAATAGAATTTTATTTTCCTATTGTATCAGTCCACTCAGATTTTCTCTTCTGGATACTATTCACACATGTGGATGAAACTTTTTGTGAAATTTCCAGGCTGCTGAAATGATCAGCCTTGAGATGAAATGTTCATCCTTGAGCTGAAACGTTCAGACTTGAGCTACAACACTGTCAAAAATTTAGACAATTTAAGCAATTATGTATCTACATGTATTTTTTTATTTCAAAGAAATAACAAAAAGGTAATATTTTAAAGTGAAAAAAAAATAATAAATAAATAAAATAAAATAAAATAAAAATAAATAATAAATAATAATAATAATAATACTATTTTTTATAATAAGCCAACATAGATCCATCTTAACCATGGATCTAACATGAGCCAATAGGGATCAAATTTCTTCAAGTGTAAACTTATTTTAGAGTGCCAAAAACAATGTGTAATTTTTTATTATTTAAATTGTGTATTCAAGAGTTATAGAAATTACATAACATGCAGTGAATCAATGCACATTAAACTAGTTTTTTAAATTAAACCAAAAAAAAAATCTAAAACCATTTTTTTTAATTAAAAAAACAAATAAAAAATAAAAACGTCATTAGAAAAAAAAATTAAAACAATTACCAAAAACAAATAAGTAAAGAGTTAAGAAAAAAAATCAAAATTAAATAATATTTAAGTTAAATAATTTTAAATAAACAAAATAAAAAATAAAATAAAATAAAAATTTAACAATTATTAAAAAAACATTTCAAAACAATTAATAAAAAAAAATTAAAAAAAACAAAAAACAAAAAAAAAACAAATTATAAAATTTAAATTATGGGAAAAAAAAAGCTTCGACCCATCCTCTCCCTCCTTCCGCCCCACCCCACCACCTACCTCCCCCTCTCCACCCCACCCCTGTTCCCCCTCCCTCCCCGCTCCACCCCACCACCCCCTCCCAACCCCAACCCTCCCTCGCTCCCTACCCACCCCCTTTGTCACCCCTCTCCCGTCCCCACTCAACCCTCCCCACCTACCCAAGCCCCTAGCCACCAGCCAAAGGGCCGCAGGCCAATTCCTAGAATCAACTTGCGGCCCCTTGGCTGTTGCTGACTGCGGGCCCGGGTGGGGAGGGGACGGGGGTGAGGGAGGAGGGGCGAGGGCGGTGGGGAGGGACAAAAGGGAGGAAGGGGAGGGGGCGGAGTTTTTTTTTAATATTTAATTTTTTTGTTTTTTTTAATAATTTTAATTCTTTTAATTTTTTTATTTTTTTTTTTAATTTTTTATTTTGAAATTTAAATATTTTTTTTTGTTAAGCTTGGCATGTCCATTCCATTTTCTATTATATAATAAGCAAGTTTGCACTACACAAATTAACCAGGTGGCCTCAACTTGCCCCGAGGGAAAACCAAGTCTGTTGGCCATTGGTCAGCATTGTAATCCATCCAAAAACAGTATTGTTTTAATCTTTCCAACCAGGCTAGATATGTCTCTATCTCATGTCCAGACACTACATAACTGTAAAAACTGACATTTGCAACATAAAAATTAAAAGCTAACCGCATAGACCAAAATTATGCATGGGGATGAGTCTAATCCTTATGTTCCTCTAAGGCAGATGCGATGGGAGTTGGATCCTCAGCTGATGCCCTTGGCATGCCATACAACTCCAGAATGCAAGGGATGTGGTGGTCAATTCTGTCCATCCTGATATCCTGTTTGTGCAGCTGGAAGAGAATTTTCTCCATGTCCTTCTTATAATTCGACATTCCCTGAACTGTCACCGCCATACCCACGGATATTTGCTCCATCGCCTTGCCTAGTAGACTCTTCATTAACTAGTACAAGTACAGTGTTTGCTTGAACTGTGTGATTCTCCCTCGGGTGTTCCCTGGATCCGGAACAAGAGTCCTCCAATTATCCATCTCTTCCTCCGTCTCACTTCCTTGCTTTACCTCATCTTCCTATTCTTCGAACAATTTTCGAATGCCAGCATCTGTCCCCTCACGGTAAGCCTCTATTACTTCAGTGATGAGGTTCTCTTCTGATTTCCGACCCCTGTGAGTTTTTGACGTGCTCGACCCCTATCTGTCAGGGGAGTCAGGCCTCTCCTGCTGTGCCCACATCTTCTAGCAGCACGGGCCATTACCTGTTTACCAGAACATCGATTTCTGCAAGCGTCCCACCACCTTTCTCCGGGTGTCTTTCGCTCTTGCGTTGCACATCGAATGACCTCGCCTACTCCACCACCCCGCCTTATCTCCTATCCTGCCACCTTGCCCACTTCCCCAACATGCATTCATGCAGAGGGACAGTGCACCCCCTGCCCTGAGCATGTGTGGGACGGTGGTAATAAGTGCCCGGGTACTAAGCATGGTTGCACCCAGGCTATCCCGACTAATGACCTAACGACCCGCATCTCGATCGGGAGAAATTTAAATATTTTTTAATTTGTTTTTTTTTTTAATTTTAATTTTAAATTTTTTTATTTTTTATAATTTAAATTTTATAATATAATTTCTTTTTTAATTATTTTGAATTTTTTTTTAAATGATGTTTTTATTTATTTATTTATTTTAACTTTAAAAAATGGTTTTTTTTTAATTTTATATATATATATATATATATATATATATATATTTACAAGTTAATTTTGATATTTTTTTAACATTTTTATGGTTTTTTTTTGCTTTTTTAATTTTATTTTATATATTTGATTTATTTTTTGTCATGAATCATCCCCTTGCCACCCCTTGGGCCTCAGGGTGGCAGGAGAAATTTAATTTATTTTTTTAAGTTTTTAATTTTTTTAATGTTGTATTTAATTTGTGTAACTTTTTTATTTTTCTTATTTTTTATTTTTTTTATTTGGTTTTTATTTTATGTTATTCTTTTTTTTAATTTTACATGATATGGTTAATCTTTTTTACATTTTATAGTTTTTTTTGTCATTTCTATATATTTTTTATATTTGATTTTTTTTGTCATGTTTTTTATGTTTTATTACTTGTTATTATTTTTTTTTATTTTTTTTCAATATTTGAATTTTTGTTTTCTTTTGTATTTCTGTGTTTTTTTTATTGTTTTTTTTGCAATATTTGAATTTTTGCATTTCTATATATATTTTTATATTTGATATTTTTGTGATGTTTTTTTTATGTTTTATTACTTGTTATTATTTTATTTTTTTAATTCAATATTTGAATTTTTGTTTTCTTATGTATCTTTCTTATATATATATATATATATATATATATATATATATATATTATTTTTTGTAGGGTCCGTGTCGATGCTTGTCTAGCAACTCGATGCCATTATGTGTAATTTGATAGTTGATTTTTAAATTTTTTTTTTGCAATGTATCAAGTTGTCTTAGGGCTAAAATATTAAAATCGTTATACATTTAGCATTTTAAAAAAATTACTCTTGGTAGAATAACTCTTTCATTCACGTGTTCATTTTTAAAGTTTTTTTAATCATAAAATTTTTCCATAATGTCATGCTTGAAATATTTTGAAAACTTAAGATTGTTTTGTAGTCATGAACATTGGTTTTAATTCCATGGTTGAAAATTTGTCAAGATTTTAATGTTTTTATAAGTTGTGATATTTTATCTTTAATGCTATGGTTGAAAACAATTATAAGTATTTTTTCTTAACGACGTGCTTGAAAATTGTTGGAATTTTAAGGTTTTTCAAAGAAGTTATATTTTAAATTTAATGTCATGCTTAAAAATCGTTGGCATTTTAAGGCTTTTCAAAGATGTGATATTCTATCTTTAATGCCATGCTTGAAAATCATTGGAAATTTGAAGTTTTTCAGAGCCATGATATTTTATTTTTAACATTATTATTAAAAAATGTTGAAAATGTACCATGCAAAAAAAAAGGGGTGTTATTCCGGCATCAACACTTTTTGGGATTTCAAGTTGTTTTTTGCACCAAACAATTTTTTTTGAGATTTTTGGGCTCGAGTACCCATTTTTAGGTAATAGTTCATGTTTGATCAGTAACAATGTTAAAAACATATCTTCCATAATGGGCTAGAGAGTGCCTATTGACACAATCATAGATTGATGTCTATCATACATTTATACCTATCCACCTTTATCAAACTTTTTTTTTGAACTTAGGTCAGAGACAACCCCAATCTTGGGTGCAAGAATGATTTGTCCACCAATGGGATGTTATCACAAGGATTGTGGGAAGCTCAGTCGAGCTTGGACGCTCCATGGGAAAATTTAATTCCCCCAAAGGTGGCTCCCATCCTCAACCCCTCCCCATGAGATTTGAACTTATGACCTTCTGGAGACTAAACCCCACACAAATCAATATCAATCATTAATTTATATAGCTACATTGGTTAAGATATTAAGAGGAATTGATTAAATTTAATTTGAGAAATAAGAAATTGCTTTAATTGAGTAAAGAATAAAATATAATTTGTTATCTTTGTAATAGTGAGGATCTAGATGAAAATCATTTTTTCTTAAATTTTAATGCATATACTCATATTAAGTCTTTATTTTTTAATTTTTATTACAATATCAACCTTAACTTACAGAGCTTTATTACTATATATAAGTATTAACAATACCAACCTTTATAACTTACAAAACTTTATTTATGCAACAACGTGGCATGACACGTCAACAAATGACATCATCACAACAATGTGGCACCAGGAGTGGCCGCCACATGGAAGGTACATTTGGCAGCTTTTGATTGTTGTAAATTTCAAATATGGGTAACACATGGCGCCCCTCATGGGCTACCATATGGCATGATGACATCATGTGGATGGCCATGGACCCCTAGGGATCGAGTCACATGGAGTGGTCATATGGGGTAAAAATCCGGGTGTTAAAGGTCACATGGTTGGTTGTATTCTACATGGGTTAAACTCTGAATTTGCAACATTGGTTCTATGGTCGACTCTCTAAGCCACGAGACCACATAATTGTATATATATGTGCATATGATTATAATGCCAAAGCATATAATTCGAACAACGATGTGATACGAGTTCTGAGTTTAGTGATATATCAACTGTATTTTCTGGGTTCAAAGTTTCGCTTATGAAGTTATGGTTCTGGTCGCGGTTATAGTGTTTTGATTCTGGTCATGGTTATGATAACGAAGGTTAATTTTGTTGGCCAATGGCACCCTGACTCAAGGGGGAATCCATTGGCATGCTCCAATTCTAGCTACTTCGATGTGGCATTGATTCTAGTGTTTTTCCCGTGCTAATGTTGGCAGAAGGGATTTGAGGTGGATTAATTGCAGTGAATTGAGGTATGTGCAATTATTTTGACTCAGAATCTCTACTAGTATGCTTATTTGCTAATAAAATGCGTCATTTGAGGCACAAGAGATCCTTGTTAGAGTGCAGCGTTAGGTCCATTGGGAGATGTTTTATCCCTCCTCTCCCAAATTTCTAAAAAATTACGGTAAAAATGGGTTTGGTTTGCTCTATGGGAACCCTTGGCATTATTTGTACCTTCTTTTGGATGGCTCAAATTCTCTGGTCTCTGAGACCCCCTTAGGGGGATTAAACCTATTTGGGAGGATTGTTAAGTGCTAGTCTAAGGGGCATTTTCAACATGTTGGTTACAAGTGGGATATCTTTAACTTATCAGTGTTGTTCAGGAATCAATTTGGAGTAAACTTTTTTTTTTTATCTTCCTTCACTCAATATTTTGTTTCTAGTATTGGAAATCAAGGTTGGTTTTCTATGAAGAATACAAGGAGTGTATTTCGTTAAGCAATCAGTTTCTAAGAGGAAAACTATAACTAAACTTGGGGTTGCAATCTAGAAATCATATTTAGAATGTCCATGAAGAAGAATATGGAACTCGAGCTGCAATATTTTCATAATGAACTCATGAAGATGAAAATAAACTACAATCAAATGGTAGCCACCCTTATTGTCTCTTTGGACCAAATTACTGAGTTCAAGGTTAAAATTAGCCAAAATGGAGGATAAGATCGCTAGCTTGTGAACTCAGATTGAGGACCTAAACCAGAAGATGAATCTAGATCATCCCTTCACTTTTGATAACTCCTCATGTGTCAACTTCGGGAGTATACCAAATTTGAATTTTGTTGATCTTGCTTATAAAGTTGACTATATCCTCGGAGAGAATGAAAAATTAACATTATTTTCGTCAATGAACCATAAATTTTGCCAAATATTAGGAGTTTACTAAAAATATATATAAATAAAACAATGTATGGGTTAGAATATTTTTGAATATGCACAATCTCGAAAAAAGAAGGATGATAGAGGAAGTACTATTTTTCCCTACTGTCCAAATGTTGTATCAAATTCTGTCATATTTGTATCTCTCGTGGAATGGCTCTAAACTCGACTCAATGTTTTAATACAATACAAATTCACACTTTCAAATAAAAAAATGATTTTCATGTTAAACAATCAAATATATTATCATATTAGATATTTATATTGTCCCATTATAAATTAATAATTTCTTGTTTTAAATATAATAAATTTAATTTAATTTTAATAATATTAACTATTACTTTCATATTTTACATTTTTAATTATCATATTAATTAATTTTAGCACGTGGATTTTCATAGTTGACAATATGATGATGACAATTTCTGGAATATTGTGTGGTATTATTGGGCTGTCTGAACACTTCACCCATATTCAGGGATAGTAAGCATATTGTCCCTAAAGACAGGTGAAGTGTTCACCCGAAACATCAGACACCTCAATAATATCACAAAGTATTCCAAAAGTTCTTATCAAAATAATTAATTATCATTATATAATTAATTAAGGCCTTTAAAGTCACTAGGGAAATTTATGCAAATATTCTAGTAGCTAGCTCTTAGGATAATCTATTCAGTGAGGGGTTTGTCGAGAAGTTGGAAAAGTTTATTGTGAGACTTTACAAGAAAATGGTTGAATACAAGAACGAGATGGAGAAGCAATTTGTTCCATATGATATCTTTATCTTTAGCCTAGTGGACATTAAAATAATTTCTTTCTTTCTTTCTTTCTATATTTTATTTTATTTCTTTATATTTTAAAAACATAAAATAATTTTATAAACTTTGCATAACTCTTAGCTCATAGTTGAAGTGGGGTTGTTAATACTTGTCTAGCCCACACGTATACTCACTTAAGAATTCACAAGGCTCAAATCCAATATAACAATATATGTAGGGACAAGGCCATTACAACAATATTTATCAAGGGATCATAGCTCATCATGTCACTAGCAGGAATTTGAACATGGATGAGGAAGATAACAATCATTCCGCCTAACCACCTGAAATAACCTCAATTAACTAGACTTTCATTTTTTATATTCTAAAATTTTACATTTTTACACTATAAAAATTTATATTATCTTTTTTCTTGGTATATTATTAATAATTTTATAACTTTTTAAAATAAATCTAAGTTATAAACTTAACTTTATAATATTTTAACCCGGATGCGGGTGGCATTAACAATTATCAATGACAAACCGCACAATTCAGACATCTGGCCTGACGGATGGCAGGCGGATGGTCCGTAGGATACGCGTCGTAGGATGGCGAATTAAGTTAAGGGCAGATGAAATTAATATCGAGCAGTCTCGAATATGGTCTGGCATTAATGCGAGCATGGTTGCACTGCAAACAAGTCGGCTTATTGGCATGGATCCGCTCAATGCCCCTGTCCCAGCTACTGGCTCTTTTTATTATGAAGCAGAGCCGCTTCAGCACCCCTGCTTGGTCTTTCGAGTCTGGCTGTTAGCTTGGATTTGGAAGCTCCCTGAAAATTTCCGCGCTCCTACTATTTCTGGCCTGCTTTGCCTCAGTCGCTCTCCCGGCACATTTGCCTCTCTGACTATGCCTCGCAGCCGAGGAATCCCACGTCGAGGTAGCCATACAGGGAACAGAGGTCGCCCTTCTCACCCTGCTCCACAGAATGTTGCCCCTATCGCCTCAGCTCCCCCTTCTTCTCCGCCTCTGGATCAAGCTAGGCCTATCCCGAACAATTCATTCCAGACCTCTAGGTTTACTTTTCAAAGTCGGCTCAACAGGCCTGTTTTGACAGCAAGTATTACCATAATTGTCTCGGAGGAGGAGAGCAACCAGCTCAACTCGACTCCAACTATCTCCACCCACTCTCAGGAAGATAGTGTTCTTCAAGGGGACTTGACAGGGATGGTGTTCCATGCGGATCACATGCAAGAGGATGCCCCTGTTTCGGAAGCGCCTCAGCAGCCAGTGGATCCGACTCAGAGTGATATTCTGGCCTGCGGGCCGTCTCAAAGGGCAGTTGGTATTTTACATCTGGTAACTACTCCTGATGGAGGCGCACCGGCATATGATGAAGACGGTTTCGTGACCTGGGTAGCTTCTACCAGCCAGGTGAACGAGGATACGCCAGCTTCACCAAAACATGCAGATTAATCATGTCTCCTCTCTGCCGGGTGGCCTTCTAGCCTATATGCTATGCAATTTTGGTTTTGTGTCTTTGATTCTGAAGTTAGATGTCTGTGTCTGGTTCATACTCCTGCTACAGGCAGTGGCAACAGCCAATATAGGTTCTACTTTTTGTTATAAATATGGCTATGCTAGTTGCTTTTCTGCTTTTTTGGTCAATGAAGGGCATGACGATTTCAGTCCTGGTAAAATATTTCAGTATGTCAGAGCCCAAAGTCAAAATTTTGAAGTCTGTACTGTAAATTTGGTTGAAGGCCTGAACTGTAATGTCTCTGAGTTTCTGGTTGAGGAATGGCCTCGGCCTCCTCTGAGGTCTTGACCTCATTGTATATATTTTTTCACCTTTTTTAATAGAATTAGTATTTACGAAGAAAAAAAAAAAAAAAACTTTCTAATATTTTAAAATAAAATAATGTTGTAAACTTTTTATAATGAATTGATTTCCACATTAGATCAATTCATTACATCAATATAGAGATGAGTAGGTGTTATTGGGTCGCTCTCCAACCCAGCATGCTAGAGATGTTGTAATGTAATGTTTAACATTTTAACTAAGTCAAATTACATAAAAAGAATGAAATAAATAAAAATATTAATGTAATGTAAACATTTTAATTCGCTCAAACTAAAAAAAATAACCCTATAAAAATAAAATAAAAATAAAAATAAGAATGGCCCATAATATTGACCCATTGTATTCATGTGGAATATAGCCTATTTAAAGGGGGGAATTAAACCAACCTTGATCAGCGCTCTTGATATGCAAACCTCCTCTTTTAGAGTGAAAAGAGATTTGATCTCTCAGTGCTTGGTAGATTTGGAGTTATGATGATTTCTATTAGTTTGTAATGTAAGAAAGATTGTATGTCAACATTTTTTAAATATTTTATTTTAATTCAACTTTATAACATTTTTTAAATTAAATAGTGGTGTAAAATAATAATTTTGTAGCTATATTTAAATCTAATTAATAACCGCATAAAAACCATAACAATTAGTAAATCACTGTTAACTATGGTTTATTATGGCTAGATATGTTCAAGTTATGGTAAAAAGAGTTTATTATAGTCAATATATGATTAACTATGGATGACCATGACTAACTAATCATAAAATTAAATAATATATATATATATATATATATATTGCTTAATAAATAATTTAATTAAAAAAATTGTTTTACAATTATATACATTATTATTATTTATCATTGCGTTGAGAGGCCTTCTACAATCCAATATTGAGGATATGTGTAAGCTTTAGATATAATGTAAGAAAAGATTGTATGTCCACATTTTTTAAATGTTTTATAAATATTTCATTTTATAACATTTTTTAAATTAAATTTAAAAGAAAAAAGGTATGGGGGAGATGAATACCATGGGGGAATACCATGGCCTATCAATACCACATGCCCAAAAACCATAACTCATCTCAAAATCAAAATATTTCATAAATATTTTATTTTATAACATTTTTAAATAAAATTTAAAAAGAAAAAGATATAGGAGAGATATAATGTAATAAACATTTTGAGTCAGTGAAAATATTATGAATATAAAATTTAATTTAAAATTTGGTCAAATTACATAAAGCTAAAAATAAAAATCAAATCAAAACATAAAATTGATAATTATAATTATAATTATTAATAAAATCAACCTAGATCTTTCTTAACTCTGGATCTACGAGGCAGCCTGAGAGGTATCAAATCTATTTAGATGAAAACCTCTTTTAGAGTGAAAAGGGATTTGATCACTCTCGGGGCTTGGTAGATCCGAAATTAAGATGGATCTAGGCTGGTTACCTAATTTTCTCATTACATGATTGATAATTTATAAATCAGTCCCTAATTTCGATAAATTTTATATATTGATTTTAATTGAAATATACTTAAGAAAAACAAAACAAAACTTATATAGTTAGGAGGATATGTCATAAATCCAATCAATTGCTCAATTATATTAATTTTTTGTTTCATAAATAAATAAATAAAAGGAGTAAGATATTATGAGAAGAATAAAGAAAGTCAAACACACACTAACATTTTTTTTTATAGATTTAGCTTAGAATCATTTTAACTTTGGATCTACCAAACATCCAGAGGTATCAAATCTCTTTTCACTCTAAAATAGGTTTGCACATTAAGCGATATCTCTTTTCACTCTAAAACAGATTCATTTGGGTGTTTGGTAAATGTGGAGTTGAGATTGGTAGATGTGGAGTTGAGATGAATGGTAAATTTGGATTTGAGATTAGTAGATCTGGAGTTGAAATGAATGGTAAATTTGGAATTGAGATTGGTAGATCTCTAGTTGAGATGAATATAGATTGGTTTAACATACACATATATATATCATTGGAAAAAACATGGATTGTCAAAACGTAGAGCCCAAAATCTACCAATAGTGAATTGACTATTTAAACTCAATTTTATTTTAATTATTAAATTTATTTTATTTTAAATTTTAATTTATTTTTAAATTTTAATTAATTTGACAAATCAAAATGTTTATAAGACAAGACATATCATAACTCTTCCATCTTATTACAATCATAATTATTATATTTTTATTTGAGTTTATCTTTCTTTATATGAATATAAGTAGAACCGACCAAGTTATATTCCTCATTTTCCAGTTACATCATTAGAACCGACCAAGTTATATTCCTCATTTTCTAGTTACATCATTAGCTATGCATTTCTCTTTGTACATGTTGTGTTTATTATATAGATGCATGATTGTGTGGATAAGTTATATTCCTCGTCGGCTAGTTTCATCATTAGATATGCATTTTTTTTTGGTACATGTTGTGTTTATTATATAGATGTATGATTGCGCGGATAAATGCTCTCTAGTTAAATATGGTAGAGATGTTGTAATGTTTAACATTTTGAATTAGCCAAAATAAAATGAAATATATATATATATATATATATATATATATTCTCTAGCCCAGTATGGTAGAGATGTTGTAATATCCCCATGTTCTAATGTTTCGTTTAACATTTTCGAATTCCAACCCATGGTTTTTCCCATGGTATTCTTAACTGGTGGTGTTTTCCCATGGTATTCAACTCTAATGTGACATATTTAAACACTAATAATTAAATCATTCTAGATCCATCTTAACTCCCACAACCCATGGTTTTTCCCATGGTATTCTTAACTCATGGTTTTTTCCTATGGTATTCAACTCTAATGTGACATATTTAAACTCTAATAATTAAATCATTCTATATCCATCTTAACTCCCAATCTACCAAGCATGGAGAAGGCTCCAATGTCTTTTCACTCAAAAAAGGGTTTGCACCTCAAGAGAGAGATTTGATTCCTCTCGGTTGTTGGTAGATCTAGAGTTAAGATGAATCTAGGCTAGTATTTATTATACAATTAATTTATAGTTGATCATTATTTAGTTAACCTCTGATTTTAAATATTTTTGGACTATTTAAGGGTGTACATAGGATTAGCATAGATTCGTTTAACTTTTTTGGATTTACCAAGTTATGGATCAAATCTCTCAAGATGCAAACCTCAGTTTGAATGAAAAACCCAAGGAACCATTTACACCTAGAGAAATTTGGTTCCTCTTAACACTTTGGTAAATTCAAAATTAAATAAATTTATATGTATATGTGTGTATATATATATATATATATATATATATACACACTTATTTTTAATTTAGTTAAAGTCTCGTCCGCTTAGGGTAGCTCAATTGGCAATGGTCGTGGAAATGAAGTCTCATCGAACCGAAAGTCTTAGGTTCAAATCTTGTGCTATCCCCCCGATCGGGTTGAGAAGTTGGACATGATGAAGGTGTAGTCCTACCAAGCTTACAACAACAAACAAAACAAAAATTAAAGACCCGATATTACATACACTTACATATATATGTTGTAACTGCCCCTGGTTGATTTTATATGTAAATAAAATAAGACCAAGGTCATGGAACACATATTCCAAACTAAATGTTGAGAAAAACATTGTAGTGGGTATCACTTGTGGATTAATAATGGCTATGGAAATTAGCAAAAGCAAGAGGCAATAATTGGAATTTTAACTATGAAAATAAAGGAAAATATGAGAAAAAGAAGATGAAGAGACACAAATTTGCATGCAAGGAAAATTAGAGGGAAAATGAAAGAAAATGAAGAAAATAAAGGTCTCAATAATAAAAAAGCATTAGAGGATCAGTTTGCATCTTTTGTCAATGGAGCTTTTGGCAGTTTTGAGTTGAGCTCTCCTTTCATTCTCTCATACTCTTGCACGCTTAGAGTATTCTTGGAGCATGTTTGGAGCACTCTAGCATTCACTTGGATTTGCAGAAAGAAAGAAAAGGAAAGCAAGGAAGTGCAAGGAGACGGTTGGATCAACAACTATAGCTAGATTGCTTATAGGTAACAGATTGAATGTGTGATTTCCTTACTGATTTTTGGATGCATGGTATGTGCATGTGATTCCTTTGTTATGTGTTGTCATTGTCATGGATATTTGCCTAAATTGACAGTGGTTTCAGCCTTACCTTGTCATTTCCTGGATAGTCATTGCGTTGTGGGTTTTCCACTTGTTTTTCTCATTGGTCCTCAGGTTCCCTATGGTTGTGGGTTGGAACAAATGCTCTAGAAGCCCTGGATCAGTTTGGGTTGAGTTACTAGTTCCTGTAGTTATAGGTTGGGACAAACACTTTGGAGCCCTTAGTGGGTTAAGTTACTAGTTCCTAGATCCATAGTTGGAACAAATGCTCTAGAGCCCTGGAAGGTTGTGGGTTGAGTTACTAGTTCCTAGAGCCCTGGACAGCTTGGGTAGAGACCGATCTGGTTGATGTTAGTGATTTCTGGACCGTAGAGGTGGAATCACTATGGTTGAGGGTTGAGGTGGTTTGGCCTCTGGAATCCCTGGTTTGGTTTTGTTTTAGTTCAACCCATGAGATCCCACATTCATTCTTGGAATATGACAAGGGTTGATTGGCTGAAAGAGAGATTGGTTCAACCCAATCTATGGTCGGGTGGTGTGCAGAAGTCCCTGAATTGGTTGGAACTTTCATATGTTAATAAGATTTATTTTTCTATTGTGATCTAAGAGTACTTATATTGGTTATCATGTTGACATTATCGTTGATTTGTCATGGTTTCTATTCTGGTTATTTGTTGGTTATATGTCGGTCATATGATGTATTCTATCTATGGATCTTGACATGTTTTGATCAGTTATTGAATGGTTGATGAATGCATGGCCTAACAAGTGTTATTACAACTAGCTAGAGAGGTCTTAGAGCCTTCTTGGTGATTCGTAGATGAAAATCAGAAGTTTATGATCAAATATGCATTCATGACCTGTAGCTCACAAGTTTACCATATGTTTGACAAAATGTTTGATGTGGATTAAGCATGTCTAAGTCAAGTTCTTGCTTAAGTTTGAATGGTTATCATTGTTATTGTCTCTTTTATGATTCTAGAAAGTTACAAGAAGTTCTAGGCAGTGGTCTGGATGGTAGCCTAGGAAGGTGGCTCAGATCTTCGGATCGCTGGCACTGAACTATAGGATTTGGGTCATAATCGCATGGAAGCCTTCTTGTGTGTGCATTTAGGGCCTCATAACTAGACTCGTGCCTTGTTAAAGCATTCCAACTCAGGGATTGATCACCTGGGGTGGTTGTTAAGCTCCTTAGTGATTTGTAGTCCTTGTAGGATGTCAGTAAGTGTTCAGTTTGTAGGCCCCACTTCCTTAACTGGAACTTGGAGGTCAGATCATATCATAGTGACACTTGTCCCATGTTTACCCTGGCGAGCTTGTGAATTTGGGTAAATGTGAGAGGAGACGGTTACAGGGTGGTATCAAAGTGAGGTTGCAACACTGGACCTCGGGGTAAGTGAGATTGTTATGCATGCATTGTAGTGGTTATGGTTGTCTTGTATGTAGTTGGTGTTACAGTTTGTGTTATCATGCATGATGTCGATAGGTTTCTATGTTGGTTTCATTATATATATATCATGCTAATATGGATTGATTTGTGCAGATGAGATAGCCTCCCCTAAGATACACTAAGGTATGATTTTGATTATGCCTATGTTTGGTTTATATAACATGGTATGTTTGTAGGAAGAAGAATGTCAGAGATGACGAGCATAATGGTGGACTATAGTTCACGTGACTCTCCTTACCGATCATCTGAACAACAAGGAAATGAGTATTCTCCCAATTTAGCAGATACAGTGAGAAGTATGAAGGCAGAAATCAGAAATTGTAAGGTAGATAACAACAAGGTAATTGAATCATAGGAAAGACTTGCCAGAGCTCAAGAAAAGCAAGAAGAGGTTAATGCAATCATCCTTCAAAGCCTTACGAATTTATAAAATCAAGTTGAGGATTAGTCATGGACGGGAGGAAAAGACCAATGGAGCATATGGTAGTAGGTATCAATCAGGTTATAGGTTGGACAAGGATGACACAGTCAGAGGTGGCAGATCTTTGGATACACCTGACAGGCGTGCTTGCACTCATGGATTTTATTCTAGTTCTGTTTCAGAGAGACATCATGGTCATCACCGCCATCATCCTTATAGGAGGAGTGAGAAGCGGTACATTCCAAATGAGTTGAAGAAATCCAAGCCTCCTAATTGTGATGGGGATGTAAAGAAACTGAAAGATGCAGAAGTGTGGCTACTTTGGACGAAGAAGTTATTCAAATTGCATGATTATACAGATAACATGAAAACCAGGATAGTTATTTTTGGTCTCAAGGGAAGAGTAGACATTTGGTGGGAAGATATCAAGCGTGTCAGAGGCATCAAGACAGAGGAGTTGAGTTGGAATGATTTTAAAAGACTCTTCCAAAAGAAGTACTTATCTGAGAGGTATTATGATGGAAATGCCAAGGAGTTCAATGAGCTAAAGATGGGATCTATGACAAATGAAGAATATATGACTAAGTTTCTAGAGTTGCTGAGGTATGTGCCATATATTAAGGATGAGAAGGCAAAGGTCCAAAGGTTCATCAATGGATTTTCATTAGAATTTAAAGATCGGATTGAGTATCATGAGCCTCGGTCATTAGAGGAAATCATCGAGAAGTTGAAACATTGTTATGAGTAGTCTAAGCGTAAGTCTGGGCCGAAACAGGATTGGAAAGGTAATGAGAATACTAAAGGAAAGTGGGTTAAGAACCGAGGAAGAACTTAGGATGCATGTGATAAGGAGAATGTAGCACCTTATAAGAAGTTCAATGCAGTTGATAGAGGACATGGCTTTTAGTCTGAAGAGCGAAACAAGGGTGATTGCAAGAAGCCTTTGCAGTGTTGGACTTGTGGTGGAGGGCATTGCAGGAGAGATTGTCCACAACATCAGGGTGTTAGACCTCATATTTATAGTGTTCATGAGGCATAGACAGTTTGGGATGTTAGTTACAGTATTCCTCATATCTATGCAACACTTGATAATAGGCAAGCGGACCATCAAGCATCCATTATTGAGATGGAAGGCAAGCTTTGTGGCCGAGTTATTTCCATTTTGATTGATCTTGGATCTATTTATAGTTATGTTAGTCTTGACCTGGTGGATAAGTGTGGCTTGAATAAAGAAGTGCATGCAGAGTCTTGTTTGGTACAGTTGGCTATAAGGACTAAGAAAAGAGTTCATCATTGGGTGAGATCTTGTGCATTTGAGTTGAATGGTATGCCTATGTTAGTACATCTAAATGTGCTTCCTTTAGGATCATACAATATGCTTTTGGGCATGGATTGGTTATTTATTCATAAGACTAAGGTAGATTGCAATGACAAGCTTGTTGAGTGTCTGGATGATGATGGAGAGAAGAGAATCATGGAGGGAAAGAAGAATCCTACATCAGTGAGAATGGTTATAGCTATGCATGCAAAGTGTGGTTGTCTAAAAGGATGTGTATTGTTTGCAGTTCATATTTCTATTGAAAAAGGGAAGGATGTTGAAGATGATGAAGTCTTGAAAAGTTTTCTTGTTTTGCAGCAGTTTCAGGATGTGTTTTCTGCAGATATTTCAGAGTTCCCTCCTCATAGAGAGGTGAACTTTTATATTGAGTTGGTACCGGGAGTAGCACCAGCATCTAAGGCACCATATAAGATGAGCACTCCAGAGTTGGTGGAATTGAAGTTGTATCTTAAGGAAATGCTTGATAAAGGATATACAGGGTCAAGTGTGTCACCTTGGGGTCCACTAGTATTGTTTGTGAAGAAGATGGTACTCTTAGATTGTGCATTGATTACAGATAGTTGAACAAGGTGACCATCAAGAACAGGTATCCATTTCCACGGATTGATGATTTGTTTGATTAGTTGAAAGGAGCAACAATGTTCCTAAATATTGACTTAAGATCAACATATCATCATATGTACATCAAAGAAGAAGATATCTACAAGACTGCATTCTGTACCAGGTATGGGCATTATGAGTTTGTGGCGGGTCCTTTTTGTCTTACTAATGCTCCAACCACTTTCATGTGTTTGATGAACAGTGTGTTGTGTCCTTATCTGGAGAAGTTTGTGATAGTGTTCATTGATGATATATTGATATATTCTAAGAATGAGGAAGAGCATGAAGACCACCTGGCAGCGGTATTGAGTTTGTTGAAAGATAATAAGTTATATTCCAAGCTTAGAAAGTGCAGTTTCTTTTAGACCGAAGTTCATTACTTAGGGCATGTTGTTTCCAAGGAAGGTATAGCAGTGGACTCAGAAAATATTAGAGTTATCATGGAGTGTCCAACTCCTAGGGATGTGGATGAGGTCAAATAATTCATGGGACTAGAAGGTTATTATGGGAGGTTCATCAAGAACTTCTCATGGATTTTCCCATTCTATTACATCCTTGCAGAGGAAAGGAAATAAGTTTGAATGGAATGAGGAGTGTGCAACTAGTTTTAAGCAGTTGAAGCAGTTGCTTACAAATGCTCTGGTCTTGAAGATTACAAATCTTGATAGGAGTTCATCGTATGTACATATGCTTGCAAGAGAGGATTGGGTGGAGTCTTGATGTAGGAAGGAAAGGTGGTTTTCTATGAGTCAAGGAAGTTGAATGAGCATGAGTAGAACTATATGATTCATGATCTTCAGTTGGAAATTTTCATTCATGCATTGAAGACGTGGAGGCATTATCTTCTTGGCATGAGATTTTTTTTGATGAGTGATCATAGTGGATTGAGGTACTTATTTGACCAACCTAATCTGAATGCCAGACAAGCTAGATGGTTGGCTACTCTCAATCAGTTTGACTTTGAGATCAGGTATGTCAAGGGCAAGGAGAACATGGTTGCAGATGTTCTTAGTAGAAGAGTGGAGGTGAATCACATTGCAACTTTGAGCTCTTATAGGACAAATTTATAGGAGTGTATCTTGCATGCAGGGAAGCATGATGACAAGTATCAGCAGCTGAATCACAAGTTACAATAGCAGGGTAAAGGTGATAGGGATGAGGAGTATCACCTCAAGGTAGATGGCTTGGTCAGATTCAAGAACAAGATTTATGTCTCAAATAGCAGTTTTCTTAAGAAGCTTATCTTGAGGGAGTTTCATGACAAGTTTTATTTAGGTCACCCAGGATATCACAAGAGTTTGACAACAGTTAAGAAGTTCTATCATTGACCAAATATGAAGAAAGAAGTGGTTGGTTTTGTTTCTCGATGTTTGGACTATCAGAAGGTAAAAACAGAGTGTAAGCAGCCAACAGGTTTATTTGATCCAAGTGGATATTGGTGGCCACTCGCTAATTCCACTTGGACCCACACCATTATTTCTTTCAGTTTTTTAGTTTCCTTAATTGTAGCACATTTTACTATTTTTAGCAGTTTTTTGGTTCCGCAACATGGGTCCATGGACCGATGTTTCTCTTCCCAAAGTTGTAGTCCTCTAATAGATCTTTCTAACGGGGTATTTTGCGCGTCAAACGGAGATCGGATGCCAAAGTTACGACCTCGAGAAGTTGATGTACCAATTTACTCAAAACGGGGCCCATAGTTTGGCGCTTCATCTCCTAGGGTTAGGTTTTTGGATGTTTAAGGTTTTTCATTGTTTCTCAACAATAAATAGGCCTTCGAGCCTCATTGTAAGACATTTCAGAGGCATGTAGGAGCCACATCTCTCCTCATAGATAAGCTACCATCGCCCGAGCTAGTTTATTTCCATTTCTATTTGTAAGCATATTTTAGTGTTTTACATTAATGAAATGAAGAATTATTTATGCTGCATCTCTGTATTTATGGTTCTTTGTAATTTGTTGCGTTCTTGTTTAAATTCAGATCATTATTACAACTGATTCTAATTCTAGAATGGAAATGGGAGATCATTTCCATGGAATTCATTACAAGTTTACCGAGGACATCGAAGCAGCATGAATCCATCATGGTTGTGGTTGACAGGTTAAGTAAGGTAGCTCACTTTTTTGCAGTGAAGTCTACTAATTCAACTAGTGAGGTAGCTCAGATTTTCATTGGGGAGATAGTGAGGTTGCATGGTGTTCCCAAGAAGATCACATCAGACAGAAATGCCAATTTCCTTTTTAGGTTTTGGAACGAGTTTTTTGCAGGCTTGGGGACAAAGTTGGATTTCAGCATAACTTATCATCCACATACAGATGGAAAGACAGAGAGGGTCAAAAAGATTCTTGAGGACATGTTGAGGATGTATGTCATGCATCAACAGAGAAAGTGGGAGGAGTATGTTCCATTGGTAGAGTTTGCATATAATAGTGGGTATCAACAATCCTTGAAGATGAGTCCATTTGAGGCTTTTTATGGGCGGAATTGTAATACTCCTAAAAACTAGAGTGATCTAGTGAACAAGGCATTGATTAGACCGGACATGTTGGCTGAGATGGAATAGGAGATGTAGGTTATTAAGAGGAATTTAAAGGCAACACAGGACAGGCAGAAGAGTTATGAAAATCAACATAAAACATTCAAAGAGTTTTAGGTTAGGGAGCATGTGTACTGACGCATCCATACAGGAGGATATCCTTGAGGATTGGGTCATGTGCCAAGCTGGCACCTCGGTATTGTGGGCCTTTCGATATCCTTGAGAGGATTGGACTAGTGGCCTACCGACTTGAACTGTCACCAACAATGAAAGTCCATGATGTTTTCCATGTTTCATTTCTTAAGATATATGTCCAGGACGTTTATCATGTGATTTAGTGGTATATATTGCAGGTGGAACCAGAGGGAGAATTCCATCCAAAACCTCAATGTATATTGTAGTGGAAATGACTCATGCTCCAGAACCAAGCAATATAGAAATTTAAAGTGCAATGGAAGCACTTTGGGCCCGATGAAGCTACATGGGAGATGGTTGATCATATGCAGGCTTTGTATACTTTATTATTTGTTGGTTCAAGAAAATGAGTTTTTGGTATACATATATGTATATGGTTGTAAATACCGCAATGAGCTATGTTATAAAGCTCCAATAAGCGGTATGTTTGTTTTGTTTTCAACAAGATGTAATTGTAAATACTGCATCTAGATATGTTATAAAACTCCATAGGAAATATGTCTCGTTTTCGGCGGTTTGCTAGTCATAGGTGTCATTGAACACTAAGGACAATGTTATCCCAAGGGGGAGGGTTTTGTAACAGCCCCTGGTTGATTTTCTATGTAAATAAAATAAGACCAAAGTCATGGGATGTGTATTCCAAGTTAAACGTTGGGAAAAACATTATAGTGGGCATCACTTATGGATTTAGATAGAGGAGGAATGACCTGTTGCAGAGTTTTGAGAACCCAACGTTTCGGACTACCAAGTGAGTCCATCATCAGGGGACGCGACAATAGATAATCTTCAATCTTAATGACGTATCCATGAGCTGGGATTAGGGTATATATATCTTAGGTTATTAAAGAAAGATGTGAGAAATTAGGTCGGCCAATGTATTTATTTATTTATTTAAATATTTTATTTTATTTATTTATTTATTTATTTTTTATTTAAATAAAAAATTAATTGTTTTGAATAATGATACTTATTAATAAGTTTAAATTATTTAATTAATTAATTATTTATTTATTTGTTATATTTAATTATTTGTTTATTCTGATTATTAAATTATTATTAATTTTTTATTTATTATAATTTATTTATTCTATTATAGTATTCTTTAACTTTAATTTTTAATTTAATTATATTTAATTATTTGTTTATTCTGATTATTAAATTATTATTAATTTTTTATTTATTATAATTTATTTATTCTATTATAGTATTCTTTAACTTTAATTTTTAATTTAATTATATGTTTTAATAAAATTAAAATTAAAGTTAAAGAATACTATAATAGAATAAAGAAATTATAATAATTAATTAATTAAATAAATAATTTAAACTTATTAATAAGTATCATTATTCAAAACAATTAATTTTTTATTTAAATTAAAAAAAAAAATAAGTAAATAAATAAAAAATAAAATATTTAAATAAATAAATAAATACATTGGCCGACCTAATTTCTCACATCTTTCTTTAATAACCTAAGATATATATACCCTAATCCCAGCTCATGGATACATCATTAAGATTGAAGATTATCTATTGTCGCGTCCCCTGATGATGGACTCACTTGGTAGTCTGAAACGTTGGGTTCTCAAAACTCTTCAACAGGTCATTCCTCCTCTATCTAAAACCATCCTCACCTATATGGATTCCCTATTTAACAACATCACTTATGGATTAATAATGGCTATGGAAATTGGCAAAGGCAAGAGGCAATAATTGGAATTTTAATGATGAAAATAAAGGAAAATGGGAGAAAAGGAAGGCGAAGAGACACATATTTGCATGCAAGGGAAATTAGAGGGAAAATGAAGGAAAATTGAGAAAACAGAGGCCTCAATAATAATAAAAGGCATCATAAGGTCAATTCAGGGCTTTTTTCGGTGGAGATTTTGATAGTTTTGAGTTTAGGTCTCCCTTCATTCTCTCATTCTCTCATACTCTTGCACACTTAGAGCATGTTTGGAGCACTCTAGAATTCACTTAGATTTGGAGAAAAAAAAAGAAAAGGAAAGCAAGGAAGTGCAAGGAGATTGTTGGGTCAGCGACTCCAGTTAGATTGCTTGCAGGTTGTTGGGTTGTGTTATATTCTTTCCATGACTAGCCCACGCGTGGGGGGTTACAGGGGGTGGTATCCCCCCCTATACATTGCTCGGGCGTTGCCAAGGGATCACAAGGGGGGTGGCTACCCCCCTGTTGGGGGGTATGTATGGGGTGTAGCCCCCCTGCATGGGGTCTAGGGCAACACCCCAGGAAAAAAAATCTGGAGCCTATATTAGGTGGGCGGACCTACCTATGGTTTTGTGCATGGATTTCGCACATGGTTTTGGGCACGATGGTTTTCGGTTCATGGTATTTTGTAGATCCGATCAAGGAAACTACGGTTATGCTCTAATTGAGGCTTAATGGATTGGGGTTTATGGATGCTTCAGCATGTATATATATGTATTATAACATTGAAAGGAACATAATGAAAAATCAATATGGTAGTCCCAGTTTTGGGATCCAGGGGAAAATCTATGTGTATATATGTTTTATGTTTTATGCTCTCGTCATTGTTTATTTTCTGTTTTTAGAATCCATATGCAGGTAATTTTTGTATAGGGTTAAAATCTACATTTGGTATCAGAGCTATTTTGGCTTCAAGGGGACGCCTTTGTTGCTAAGGGGTTTTGCTTGGGCCTGTGGTAGACCCTGTTTAGTGGGAGATCTGCGGGATCAATTCTTGTGGTGAAAGAAGATGACGAGCAGTGGAAAGATGGAGATCGAGAAATTTAATCGTCAGAGTTTTTAGTTATGGAAACTCAAGATTGAGGATCTGTTGGTGGATAAAGATCAGTGAATCACAGTAGATCCAAGTACTAAACCAACAACAATGTTCGGTGAAGACTAGAAGAAGTTGGATCAGAAGGCAAAAAGCACAATACAATTGTGTGTCTCAGATTCAGTATTGCTTAATGTATCAGGGGAAGCTACTGCGAAGGCTTTCTAGGACAATATAGGGACTTTGTACCAATCTAAGTCTCTGGTGAATAAAATGTTCCTACGGAAAAAGCTGTATAACCTAAGGATGAAAGATGGAGACTTGATGACAAAGCATCTGAATGCATTTAATATTGTGGTAAGTCAGTTATTATCTGTTGATATTAAAATTCTAGATGAAGATAAGTGCATCAGTTTGTTGTGTTCTCTACCAAATTCATGGGATAGTCTCATTGTTGCAATAGGTAGCAATGCAACTGCCTTGCAGTTTGATGAAATAGTCTCATCCTTCTTGTTGGAGGAGATGAGAGGGAAAAATATGGGGGCCCAAAATGGTGATGCCTTGTCTGTACGAGGGTGGTCCCAGAACATAAACAAAAATAAGTCCTCGAGTGGGAGATCTAAATCTCCAGGAAAACCTGTAAAGGTGTGCTGGAAATGTGGAAGGAAGGGCACTACAAAAGGGACTGTAAATCTAAAGCTCCTAAGAAAGGAAAGGGATCTGATGATGCTCCTTCTACAGAGGTAAAAACCACCTCAGATGAAGGTGAGGATGTGTACTTGGATTCTTCTTCAAGTACACATGTAGATCATGAGGCATGATTGATTGACTCAAGTGCATCCTTTCACTTCACTCCCCATAGAGAGTGGTTTTGCGAGTATGAGAAATATGATGGTGGTGATGTCTTCTTAGGGGATGACAGGAAGGCTATAATTGTTGGTCACGGAAAAGTCAAGTTGAAGTTACAAGGTGGAAGGATTATAACACTTCCGAGTGTTCTGCATATTCCTGCATTAGCTAGAAATTTGATTTCTATAAGCAAGTTGGATGATGCAGGTGTAAAAACAGTGTTTGAGAAAGATATCTAAAAGATGGTTCAGGGAGCACTGGTATTGATGCAGGGAGTTCAGATTGGAACTTTATACAAGCTGCAAGGTAGCACTATTATTGATGGGTGCAATAGTTCTATGGTTCCTAAAAGTGGAGCAGAAAATCTAGTGGTCTTTGGAGAAAATACCATGCTATGGCATCAAAGGCTTAGACATATTGGAGAGAAGGGCCTTCGAATACTTCATGGTAAAGGTATGGTAGAAGGTATGTCTAATAGCTCTCTAGATTTTGATTTCTGTGAAAATTGTGTATATGGGAAGCATAATCGGGTGAGTTTCCCCTCTGGTGGTAAGAGGGCAAAACAGATATTAGAGCTTGTGCACAGTGATGTGTTTGGACCCGTGTCGGTTCCATCATTGGGTAAGTATGTGTACTATGTATCATTTATAGATGAATTCTCAAGGAATACATGAATATATTTCCTCAAGAATAAATTTGAAGTCCTTGGTAGGTTTAAAGAATTTAAGGCTTTGGTGGAAAACTAGACAGAGAAGAAGATAAAGGTGCTGAGTACAGATAACAGTAAAGAGTTTTGCAAGAAGGAATTATAAGAGTTCTGTAAGAAGTGTGGTATAACATGGTAGAAGACTACTCCGTACACACCTGAGCAAAATGGAGTTGCATGGAGGAATGAACAAGACATTGATGGAAAGGGAAAGAAGAATGCTCAGTGGTGCCAAGTTAGGATAGGAATTTTGGGCAAAGGCGGTGGAGACTGCATGTTACTTGGTCAACAGATCACCTTCATCAGCGTTGGAGGATATGACTCCACAAGAGGTATGGACTGGTAAGAAACCTTCTCTTTCACATCTGAGGGTATTTGGATGTGATGCATATGTACATGTTCCAAAGGAGAAAAGAACCAAGTTGGATAGTAAATCTGAAAAGTGAATCTTTATTGGGTATAAGGATGGTTTAAAAGGTTATAAGCTTTGGACCCCAGTAACAAGGAAGGTGGTGTACAACCGATATGTGGTGTTTAGATAGGCGAAAGATGTTATTAAACATGAATTCCTACCAAAGGAACCTGAGAAGATAGAGTTTGAACTAAAGGAGGAAGAATCAGACTCTACAGCAGAAGAGGAATCAGAAGCTGAAGAGCCACAAACTCCGGTTGTGAGAATATTAGTTCGAAAAAGAAGGCATCCAGAAAGGTATAGTGCATATGCTTTCTGTTCAAATTTATTTTATCTATTACTGATGATGATCCCATAACTGTGAAGGAATCAGTAGATTCAGAGGATGGCAAACTATGGAAAGAGGCCATGGTTGATGAAATGGCATCTTTGCACAAAAATGAGGCTTGGGATCTGGTGGAGTTGTCGGCTAGAAGGAAACCCATTGGAAACAAATGGTTGTTCAAGAAGAAGATGAATGCAGAAGGAAAGGTGGAGAAATACAAAGCTCGATTGGTAGCAAAAGGTTATTCCTAGGTGCTGGGAATTGATTTTGGTGATATTTTTTCTCTTGTTGACAAGGTAGTTTATATTAGATTACTTGTATCTGTTGTTGCTTCTTTTGATTTTGAGGTAGAACATATGGATGTGAAGACATCATTTCTTCACGGGGATCTGGAATAAGAGATTTACATGAAGCAACCTGAAGGCTTCGCGGTGAAGGGTAAGAAAGAACTGGTATGCAAGTTAAAAAAGTCTTTGTATGCGTTAAAACAGTCAGTAAGGATGTGGTATCAGAAATTTGATACATTTACACGGGGACTTAGCTTCACCATAAGCAAAGTAGATCACTGTGTGTATTTTAAATTAATTGGTGACTATGTTATTTATCTGGTCTTGTATGTGGATGATATGTTGTTGGTTAGAAATGACAAAGAAATTATCAAGGATTTGAAGACCCAATTGTCCTCCAAATTCAACATGAAAGATCTTGGTGCTGCAAACTATATTTTGGTAATGGAAATTAAACGAGATCGAGCAAAGTGGAAGCTCTGATTAAACCAGAGGAAGTATGTCGAGACAATACTACAAAGGTTTAATATGAAGGATAGTAAATTGGTGAAGGTTCCTATTCCCGTAGGTGTAAAGTTATCTGTTGAACAGTGTCCCAAGACACAAGAAGAAGAAGAAGAGGACATGTCCCGTGTTCCATATGCAAGTGCATTCGGTAATCTGATCTATGCAATGGTATGTACTAGACCAGACATTGCACATGCAGTGGGAGTATTGAGCAGGTTTATGTCAAAACCAAGGAAGGAGCATTGGACAACATGGAAGTGGGTTTTCAAGATTTACATGGCACTGGTGATTACGGTTTGTGCTACCAAGAAAGACCGGGATTGGACAAAGTTATGGACATATGTGGCTTTGTTGATGTAGATTGGGCTGGAGATATGGATTAGAGAAGATCTACAAGTGGGTATGTGTTTAACCTATTTGGAGGTGCAGTCAGTTGGATGAGTAAGAGACAATCTGTAGTGGCACTTTCAACTACAGAGGCAAAATACATGGCAACCACTCATGCAAGCAAGGAAGCAGTTTGGTTGCAGAGATTGTGTTCAAGTATGGGGTTAGTACAACAAGCTATAAGGATAGACTGTGACAACCAAAGTGCAATTTTCTTGGCAAAGAACCCTGCTTATCATTCAAAGACAAAGCACATTGATGTTCAGTATCACTTTGTGAGGGATATGGTAGAGGACAAAAAGGTGTTTCTGGTAAAGGTGGACACTTTGAAGAATACTACAAATGCATTGACAAAGTCTGTGAGCAATGAGAAGTTCTCTTAGTGTAGAGAAACAATGGATGTTGCAAGGTTGGATCAATGACTAAGCTCTCTTGTGGCCCCCTGTGGAAAGAAAACAACAAGTGGGAGAATGTTGGATCGTGTTATATTCTTTACACGACTAGCCCACGCACAAGGGGGTTACAGGGGGGGTGATAGCCCACCCTATACGTTGTGTCGGGCGCTACCTAGGGATCACAAGGGGGGTGGCTAACCCCCCTACACGAGGTCTAGGGCAGCGCCCCGGGAATTTTTTTTGGACCTTATATTAGGTGGGCAGACCTACCTATGGTTTTGTGCATGGATTTCGCACATGGTTTTAGGCATGATGGTTTTCGGCCCATGGTATTTTGTAGATCCGGTCAAGGAAACTACGGTTATGCTCTAATCCAGGGTTAATGAATTGTGGTTTATGGATGCTTCGGCATGTATATATATGTATTGTAACATTGAAAGGAACATAATGAAAAATCAATCTAGTAGTCCCGTTTTTGGGATCCAAGGGAAAATCTTTGTGTATATATGTTTTATGTTTTCTGCTCTCGCCATTGTTTATTTTCTATTTTTAGAATTCGTATGCAGGTAATTTTTGTATGGGGTTAAAACCTACACAAGTAATACGTTGCATGTGTGATTTCCTTGGTGATTTTTGGATGCATGGTATGAGCATGTGATTCCTTGGTTATGTGTTGTCATTGGCATGGATATTTGCCTAGATTGACAGTGGTTTCATCCTTACCTTTCCATTTCCTAGATAGCAATGGTGTTGTGGTTTTCCCACTTGTTTTTCTAATTCGTGCTCAAGTTACCTATTGTTGTAGGATGGAACAAACACTATGGAAACCCTAGAACAATTTGGTTTGAGTTAATAGTTCCTAGAGTTGTAGATTGGGTCAAACGCTCTGGAGCCCTTGATGGGATGAGTTACTAAATCTTGGAGCCGCGGTTGGAAAAAACACTTTGGAGCCTTGGAAGGCTATGGGTTGAATTACTAGTTCCTACAACCCTAGAAATCTTGGGTAGAGACCAATCTAGTTGATGTTAGTGATTTCCGGATCGTAGAGATGGAATCAATGTGGTTGAGGGTTGAGGTGGTTTTGCCTCTAGAAGCCCTGGTCTGGTTTTGTTTTGGTTTAACCCATGAGATCCCACATTCATGATTGGAATATGGCGCGGGGTTGATGGCTAAAAGAGAGATTTGGTTTAGCCCTATCTATGGTCTGGTGGTACGTGGAAGTCCCTGACTTACTTGGAACTTTCATATGTTAATAAGAGTTATTTTCATATTGTGATCTATGAACACTTGTACTGGTTATCATGTTGACATTATGGTTGATTTTACATGCTTTCTATTAAGGTTTTTTTTTGTTATATGTTGGTTATATGATGTATTCTATCTATGGCTCTTGACATGTTTTGATCAGTGATTTAATGTTTGATGAATGCATGGCCTAACAAGTGTTATTATAGCTATCTAGAGAGGGCTTGGAGCCTTCTTGATGATTCTTATATGAAAATCAAAAGTTTATGATCATATTTGCATTCATGACCTATAGCTCACAAGTTTACCATATCTTTGACGAAATGTTTGATGTGGATTAGGCATGTATAGGTCAAGTTATTGCTTGAGTTTGAATGGTTAGCATTGTTATCATCTCTTTTATGATTTTAGAAAGTTACAAGTAGTTTTGGGTAGTGATCTGGAGGATATCCTAGAAAGGTGGCTCAGATCTCTAGACCACTGGCACTGAACTATAGGATTTGGGTCATAACCACATTGAAGCCTTGTTGTGTGTGTGGTTGGGGTCTCATAATCTCACTCTTGCCTTGTTGTGCATGTAGTTGGGGTGTTAGGTCAGAGAAAAAGGTTCTAGCTTAGGGATTGATCACCTGGGGTGGTCGTTCAGCTCTTGAGTGATTTGTAGTCCCTAGAGGATGTCAGTAAGTGTTCAATTTGTAGGCCCCACTTCCTTAACTGGAACTTGGAGATCGGGTCATGTCATAGTTACATTCATCACAAGTTTACCCTAGTGACCTTGTGAATTTGGGTAAATGTGGGAGGAGGCGTTACATATGAAACATTATCTTTATCATTTTTTTAAATTTTTATAGTCTATCTTTTTAATCATATATGCATAACATTGATAATTGCGTCAATAGGTGTTCTTTGATGAATTTTTTCCTCACGATATTGTTGGAAATTTATCATCCCCAACAATTGTGCCCTTTATCTTATTCCACATGGTAATAATGAATATGTTGTCTTCTCTTACTTTATCCCACAGTAACTTCATTCAATAAAATTTAATGGTAATCCAATTTCCCACATCTATTTCATTCAATATAGTTGAATTGTAATCCAATTTACCGCAATTGACAAATACTTGGACTGTATGATTAGATATTTCGATATAATTAGTGTATTGAATTGTAATCCAATTTACGACATGTAGCACATACTCTTATTGTATGATCTAATCTTTCCACAATCATATCACAATATGATCGAAAAGTGTAATTGATCATCTACTCCTCTATTGGGTTGGTGGAGATATCCTCTATTTATCCTCTAAATCTCGTTCTAGAAATTCTTCTCATTCTTGAAACTGAAGATGTTTGCATATATTGCTAGCTCTTATCTACTATTGTTTTCGTTGCTTTCCACTACTAGTGTTATTTCCTGCTAAGTCAATACCTCGGGTACAGGTGCTTCCTCACTAGACTGTACATCTTTACTGTCATACACATTTGCCTCCTTAGTCATCTAAATTCACATTGAAAATAATTATTAGTGAATCATTTAAATGTTGGATTTTTTATTAAATTTTTTAAATATACACAATCAAAGGATAAGATCCACCGTCGAGCTAGTATTCCAAGATGTCATACTTTCCATTCAGGCTCCGGGCATACAATGTCTTTGCTTGGCCTAGTGCCACTTGTATTTCCCTTTGCTTAGGGTTGGTCTTGCCTGCTTTATTCAAACATTCGAATGTCGCCTTATAATGCTTGAACCCAGCACAACTCTGCCTTTGTTGTATAGCATTTTGAGATGCCCAGGATTGATCTGAAAGGCGTCATTGGAACCTCCAATTCCCATTTAAATTATTTTATCTTTAACCACACCTCTGTCAAATTCAAATTGAGATGCAGAGACACAATGCAACAAATCTCTAATATACAAATCAAATCCAAAACATTCCCTGATGCGCAATAAAAAAAGACATACATATATATTTATGCTTAATTTCCATCAGTATAAGGTGTAAAAGGTATTCGAAGACACGGAAATTCAAAATGCAAAGTTTTAGTTTGTTGGAAGCCAAAGGTACATGGATTTATAGATCTAAAGAGAGAAATTAATAATGGATAAGGAAATCCATAGATTTGAGTCGATGATCGAAGACAAATAAGATTCACATGTTCAATAATGGGTTGCCTCTTTTCAAATGGTTGTATTATTTTTGGCTATCTCCTTGACATATAAATATAACTAGTTATGCGAAAAATGACTATCACCTTCACTTGTCCAAGTCAAGATTCGAGCTTGCAACCTTATTCCTAAATATGAGAAGGAACATGAGCACTCAAATTTGTGTAGCACTTTGTGAGTGGTTGCATGGCTTGAACCTACATCTTAAACGCCACAATGTATTTTGTGGTCCCTTTTGAGAAAATGGGCATGTCCAGCCGCTAGATTCCTGGGATGAGAAACCTTAGGCTTTACATATGTCAAGCCTGATTCCTCCTTCCTTGTTATGTGATTGCAAATCATATAATTCATATGAACATATATTCGTAATGATATAACATACTTCTAGTTTATTGGACAAAAAAGGAAGTGAATCAGTGGGTACAAATAGTCAATAACAAAATAGCAAGCATGCAACTGAAATTTCCTCATGCAATCCAAGTTGAAATCACACTTGCATATCAATTGAATTAATTTCCATATATATATATCTACAAAAGAGAGAGAGAGAGAGAGAGAGAGAAGATAAATCAACTATGCATAAACGTGTAAACTTAATGAGGTATGAGTTTCTACCAATCAATACTCTAACAATGTTACCATATCAAGATTAAGTACAACAAAATGAGGTATAATTAGTAACTACCATCGAAACCAATCCATTAAAAGAAAAGCATATTACATGATTTAAATTCCCATAACATAATATAACTTATATATATTCATATGTAAACAAAAATAAATATAAACACACATAAGTTCACAAGAAAACCTATATAATTCAATAGGTATATTTGTATACAAAAGTGTACAAGCAAATGCCAACATAGGTTCATAAATAAACATATATATAACTCAATAAATATATATATATATAGAGAGAGAGAGAGAGAGACGCACACTAAAGTGCACATATAAATGAATGTAATTTCATAATCAAACACACATAGCTTAACATATATGTATTTGAAAGTGGATGTAAACTAACTTAGCTTTCGTTAGGGTCAAGCCATAGATATGGGTACATAGCCATGTTGATACTTGCTAATCGATACCAATCCTTATTTTGGATCGGTCAATGAACATGGATCAGAGAAGTTCCCTTTTAATTTTAAGGATCCAGCTGCTCTAGTCTATCTTGTGAATATTGAGAGAAATATCCTTAGACAAGAGCTCCATAACCACATTATACTGCATAATGTTAACTCGAGAGTGTTTTTGTCTCACTAATACTTACTCATGATTATGGTATATATTCACTATTAAGGAACGAACCCACACATAAATTTGGCCATAAATTCAACTAGCATACATGTCCAAAATATATCACATTTAACCATTCTATATATAGTCACTATGTAGTTTTAATCAATCCTATGTAAAATTTCCTATGGACATTTCTATTTCAATGTTTTATGATTTAAGCAAATACCTTCTAAGCTCGGTTCCATGGGGACCATCGAATTAACAATACCATCAGCCCATGACCGCGTGATGGACTCATGGATGGATTGTGCATAGTGGACTTTGGTTCACCATTCCCAACAGGCTTTGTATTAACTCTCCAAATGGTAACTTCTTTCGAATGGCACTCCAGCCAACATAAGTAAACTCTCAGTGAGAACAACTGAGAAAAATCTATAAGAGATAAGGGGCATTCAATAAGGCTTTTTGTTCATGTACCAACAAAAAAAACATTTGTGGTTTGAGATACCCCCACCCCCGGTACCTCAATTAATATATGTTATTGATTTTGTGAAGGTGGTATTGGCACGCATCCAAATGAGAGACTCGCCTCCCTCATAAAACTTTTGTGGGGAAGGGGGTCCCTCTGTCATCAAATCTCATTTGTCATCGACACGTATCATATGCGTTGTTGATTGTTGGTCCAAGATAACCATCCTCAAAATCACATTGATGCTCTAAATTCCATCAAGCACATTGAATCTATGATGCAATATTCCCCACAAAAACCATAAAAACCCATACAAGCCACAACTGATGAGTCAGCCCAACATTGGCTCCGGTATTTTAGAAGCATGAGTGGCATCCAGCAGTGGCTGAAAACCATTGGCTAGAAGTGATTTATAACTCTAAGATAACTCTATCAAAAGAAATATGTCCATATATATGTAGTAGGGACCTACCAACACCTTTATGAAATATTCATCCACAAAATATTCATTTATGAAAACTATATATATATATAGTTCACGTATGAGTTGAATATTATATACTCAGGTTAACTAAACAAGAACACTCGTTGCCAACGTTGATATATTTATATACGTAGATATTATTTACACTGGACTCGTATTCTAATTTTATTAAAAACACAGATATAAGTAAAATAATGGAATTATAGTGACAGATTTGCTAACATTTTAGTCTACATTAAAGACCTATACAAATCGTATAATTCATATGAACATATATTCATAATGATATAACATACTTCTGGTTTACTAGACAAAAAAGGAAGTGAGTCGGTTGGTATGGAGAGCCAGAAACAAAATAACATGCAATTGAAAGTTCCTCATGTAGTCCAAATTAAAATCACACTTGCATATCCCTACATCGAATTAAATCAACTCTACACAATGTATAATCTTAATGAGGTGTGATTTTTCACTAATCAATACTCCAACAACAATATCATATCAAGATTATGTATAACATAGTGGGGTATAATTAGTAACCATCGAAACCGTTGCATTAAAGGAAAAGCATAATGTGTGAGTTAAATTCCCATAACATAATATAAATTATATATATTTATATGTAAATGAAAATAAATTCACAAACAAATATATAAAATTATCTCTCTCTCTCTCTCTCTCTCTCTATACACACACACACACACACACATTAATGCACAAATATAAACAAACATAAGTTTATAAGCAAACCTATATAATTCGATAGGAATATTTATATACAACAGTGTACATGTAAATGAACAGAGGTACATACTGGGTGTGTCTTTGCAAGAACCAATAGGCATGTTTACACTCTGAGATCTAACATTGTAAAGTGCAGCATTTAAAGTTACATTAGTCTGCTCAATAAGGGATAGCTGATCATGAGAAGATTTCATGAGATTTTTCAAGCGGTGGATTGATTTCTTGATGCTTGTACTTTTCTTTTGGAAAGGACGGAAGCCATTGACATTCTGGGTTTTCATCATGGACGCAGCAATAAGGTTGAGTTTACGACTAACCTCGCTTAGTATTTGCATCTTTGTCTAGATCACCCTTCTCGCTATTCTTACAAGCATGATGATCTGCACTTAAATTAATAGCTTTCATGGTTTGAGAAATCAGTTGTTGGTCCTGACATCTCCAATTTTTCAGTAATAAGTTTTTTGTCTGAGTAATTTTATGTTACAAAAAAGCCAATGGTTTTGAGTCGTGGTTGGGTGTGACTCATGCTTTTGAAATACCATAGTAAGTGTTGAGTCGACTAATCAATTGTAGTTTGTATGGGTTTTATGGTTTTTAGGGAGAATATTGCAACATAAATTCAACGTCCACAAAAGCGAATTCGTCGAGAACATCAAGTCAAAACTTGGACCAGGAGACCGAAACCGAAAGCGCAGACCAACCTCCCCCCCCCCCCACCCATGACATTAGCAAGGGGGAGGAGGGGTCTTTAATTTACCGAGAAGTTTTAGATCAAGGGGGTTGTAGACTATCGTTGGATGGGATGAATGGAACTATGAAAGCAGACCCTCCCTAGTGATGTCAACCAGGGGGAGGGGAGGTCTGCATTTAATTAGATTCAACGTCCATTGGAGCAAATTCATCATCAATGTTGTAGTCAAATTTTTCTTTAGTTATGGTGAAAAAAACAAAATAAAAAAGGTCAAAAGAAAAAAATAGAAAGAGAAATGGATATTTTGTATGGCCTTTAAAAATGTAAGAATAATATATGAATAAAATACCTTTTCATGAAACTTTAATGTATTATATGTCGAGGCCTAACATGACAGGGAAAAGAAATGAGTGTGTCGCAAACTATGGAGAAGTGGGTTTCGCACCCACTAAAAATCAAAATATAAATCGAGTGCAACTTCATAACAGTCCCACCATCTGATTATCAGGTGGCGTGGATTTGATGGATTGCGACAGTCCCATCTTGTCGAACATTAAAATGGGGTACCCATCGCAGAATGGTTTTCATAAATCAATTTATCACAAATCTAATGGTTGTTATGAATTGTGATACCCCTCCCCCTTTTCAAAACCACCGAAGGGGAGTGTCGCAATGTTGTAAGTAGTTTTCGCCAAAACCATTCCTGCCAGAGGATGACCCTATGTTATCCATGTAAGTGAGTGAGATCAGGTGAGCTTGTTGCCACATAATCACTCCACGTCCTTACTGCACCTTACTTCCCCTACTCCGTGTCACCCCCATTTTCCATGTCATCCTTTCATACTTACTCATGTCATCAATATTTTTCATTTTTCCCACTCAATACACAAAGGATAAAAGGTCCTTCCCCTCGCGTTCTCTTTGTCCTTCAGTTTGCAGAGCTACGGTAATAACCGTCTGGATTGTACACAATCAGCTCCACGTCAGTGTTCTACCTCTCGACATCCCATATGACCGAGTAATTTGTAACTTTGTGCTTCTTCCTTTACATATTTGTAAATTGTAAATATGGAAAAAGCCCAGAAATCAACTAAAAAGCTCGTAATTAATGTACCCTCTATTCATATGCCATTTATGGATAGGGAAGCCAAAATATATTATTCTTGTTGCCCCTTTGACCTTATGGAGACTCGTTAAGACATTCTTGACCAATTTAATGTTTGTAATGACCTCTTTCAAGTTGTTCAATAAAGCATGTATCATATTATTGTCCTAGTTGTCTATAACTTTCTTGAATTCATAATATGGTTGGTTTATTCCCTTGTCCCACAAAGAAATTTCATTATGTCTTCAACAAGGAAAAATATTTTTGAGATCACCCCAGAATTTATTCATAAAGCCTTTAATTTTCCTGTGTTTGAGAATCCTAAGGGTTATACGGACAATTTCATGCTTCTTGCCTGTAGAGCTCTTTCTAAGCAAGACAAAGAAAGTTTGTTCAAACTCATTTTGCTACCAAATTCTCAAATTCCTCCACCAGAAACGAACTATCCTACAACCCTATTTTTTTAAGTTGTACAATAACTCTTAGCCATATGTTTGTCTCTTCTAGGAGAAGATGATACTAGAATGGTGAGTAAATAAGCCTTGGGGTTTTAAGCCTTATGCTGCAACAAATGTTATATTAGACATTCCTTCTTAGTTGGCCTAATCTATTATTTTTCAATTTCAAAAATTCCATAACTCTGGTTATTTCAGATACCCCTACGTTTTGGTTTATATGTTCTTATATGTACATGCTAATAAGTTTAATCATCTTGGTTTGAATATACAGGATTCAAGCAATCAAATGATGTCAATGGTGGATTGGACTCATATCATCATAAAGAAGGAAAATAACTAGGGTTTTCACATTATCGTCCTCTTTCACGTTTGTGGTGTTTTATGTTCTAAACAATCAACCAGCACCAAGAATGCTACCTCAAGTAAAACAACTCTTGCAACTCAATGTTGACACCAGTGTAGGAGATTGGATTTTATTTGAATAACACCCAAAAATCAGGTTGTACGAGGCAAAGGTAGAACCATATCATTTGCCAATATTTGTACCAATGAGGATTTTTTCCCTAGAGTTCATAAGGCAGAGCCTAAATGTAGACTAAATCCATTTTGTTCCTAGGCATAACAGATATACTTTCAAGTTGGAGAACATTATTGGGCCTTTTATAGTAAATACTAGACAATCTCTTGCCTAGGTGGAAGAGATGATGAAGGAACTTGGTTTTGAAGAAGGATATAAGTGGAATTATGACCCTTATCATGTAATTTCAAACAAAAGAATTGATGTTGGCACTACACCTTACGTTCATGAACGTAAGCTAGAGCTTGAGAAATTGGAAAATCAAGAAATATTGTCTAATAACCAATATACCCAAACACCTCAAGGGATGAGTGTTGATAACCCTATAGTGAAAGAGAAAAGTTTGAATAGAAGCACCCTTGAATAAGTAAACATTGAGATGGAAGATTCACAATTGCAAAAGAAAGAAAAAGTGCATAGACAAAATGAAGAAGAGATGCAAATAAAATTAACAGAGAGATCCTCAAACTAACCAGGGTTCCAAATGCAATTGGGAAACCCATAGTGCCTAAATTCCTCCTCTATTTCCATTGGTTTGACAAAATTTTCAGTTGAAGAGACTCCCTCCATAGTAGATATATTGTAGAACAATTATCAACAAATTAAAAAAAGGAGTTATAAGGTGAAAAGTAATATGGAAACTCAGTTAGCAGCATAAGCAAATCGAACTTATCAAAAAAGGCTTCTCTTTTCTATGGACTTAGAGAGGAATCAATTAAAATTGTCCTTAATGCATCTAGTTGTTCAGCCTCTTCCTTCAGGACCTGGTTTTAAAACATTGGATTTGTGTGTAAATGTAGTTGGCATCCCACTGCTAGACAAGATTAATTTGCATAGACAAGAAGGAAAAATTCTCTACATTGACCTAAGTAAAAGCTCCTTCACAGTTAGTAAAGCAGAAAAATTCCTGGAGAAAGTTTCAAATTACCTCAAGCCAGAAAAAGAAAATTCTAGAGCACTACATATCCAAAATGAGGCGTATAAGAAGCTAATTATTAAATTGGGAGTAGATCTAGAATATGGGGAAGCTATCAAAACCATGGTGAAAAATAAAAAAATATGAAATGTAGTCATTAAAGAAAAAGTTAAAAATGCTTGGGACCAAACATGCTCAAACACTTATGTTAGCTCAGGTTAAAAAAAAAAGAGTTGTTGATGAGAGAGTTAGGTTACAGGAACAAAGAAATTGTTGTTTTACAGGAACAGGTGCAGAGTTTACAACAGTCAATCAAAATTCATGTTTGTACCATTGTTGTCTCAACTGAATTAGATAACCCTTCAAAAAAACTAACAAGGGTAATGGCAGAGCTCAAGATCTCAAAAGATGAATTAAAGAAAACTCAAGGCAATTTGGTTGTAACAAGAGAATAATTAAATGTAAAGGAGAGACAATTAAATATAACAAATGAAAACAACAATCAACTTACCAATAAGCATAAGGAAGCGCAATATAAGATCAAAGAGTTGAAAACCGAATTGAAGGGTAATATTTCTTTAATTTAGGCTAGACAAATTGTTTGGGATAATATTATCCAAGAGATTTGCTCTATATGGGAGTGTATCCGTATAATTGCACAACAAAAAATCAAGATCAAAGGATCCAAATTGAGCATTGATGCATGCAAGAAACAGATACAGAAAGAAGCGTTGAAGGATACGAAGATGATCAAGTATCTGAATGAGAATTCTTCAATTGAATTAAGGGCATTGTATAGTATAGTTATAGTTGCAGTCGTCGTGGAGTTTAGCAAAATGAATGAAAAGAATATACTTTGTATTCATGTTGAAAATAAACTCGAAATAGTTCGAAGATCAGTTTCTTTGTTTGATTCCAAATTTGATCAGAGGATGAGAGTTGGTTTACCTAGTTATTGGGATCGGCAAGGGAACTTACTCTCTTGGGAATTATATGAAAAAAAATTGTGGCTACTAAAAGTAGGGAAGATACAACACATGACAAGATTGCAATATTAAAAGGAAGAATAGTGGTGAATTATTTATAGAGAGACTTCCATTTTCTTTGGTTGCTGAAGACATTGTTTGTTGCAAAGCTAAATTATACAAAGCTTTCAAATTTAAAAGTTGCATTCCAGAAAATGATCCAATGTAAGCTCCCAAATGAAGTGCTACAGAAGAAGTGTGAAAGGTTAATTACACCCATTGAAGTCCAAGTAGTGGAACCAAGCACCAAATTTGAAAGTCAATGTTCCACTAGTCATACGATTTCTCAAAATTGAGAAAATTTTATTTTTTAATGTTTTAAAAGATGTTTAGTTAAAAGATAGGTAAATTGTTAGGGAAGTTTTGACAGTTACCTTTGTAACTGATCTTGATGTAATATTTAAAATATATGAGAACCATTGAGAAGGGGTTCATGGAATTTTGGGGCACTTGTGTAATCATTTTGGCTTTCTTGGAGAGAATAATAAAAATCATCAGATTGACTCCAATATATTGGTATATTGCAGTATGTGTTGCTTCTCTTATGTGTATTTCATGTTCATTTTCTTTTTATGAAGCACGAGTATGATCGTAGCAGGTTTATTTGAGCAAATAATAGAATTATTTATGTATCTTTGATAAGTTATAGAAAATACGTGTGAGTTTTGTTCAAAGACACCTTAATAGGCTCTCCACTACTTCTACACTTCCATTCTCATTCTAAATCACTCACATTTTCATCTTAGGGTTTTAGAGGAATTATTTTAAAGGCTCAAGTTAAAAACCCTAGCCTCTTTCAATTATTCTTTTTAGCATATTAATTAAAGCATGTAACTGTTAATATAAGGTCAATATGGTATAAATATTCATCTCCAAGGTTAGGTTTTGTTACACAAGAAATATAACATCTCAGGGTACATTTTAAAAATAACATCATAACAAAAAATTTTAAAGTTCTAAGTAGTTACATGGATGTCATGTGCACTGGTTTTGTCGAGTCGTCAATTGTCTCGAAGAGATAACAAGTAGCATGAAGTTGGAACTTGGACGGGGAGACTGAAACCAAGCATGTCGACCCCACCCTCCTGTGATGTCAATTAAGGGTGGGGTTGGGGGCGCAATTTAACGAGAAGCATCAGATTAAGGGGGTTGCAGACTATTGTCAAATGGGATGAGTGGAACCATTATAATGGACCCCTCCCTCCCCTCAATGGCGTTATCCAGTGGAGAGGGGTTCTGCATTTAAATCGAAATTGTCCATTATATGAAATATTTTCCATCGTCAATCATGTGGTAGGTGGGGCCAATCATAATTTATTGTATTGTATTAAATACACATTGTTGCAATGTATGCCATACATGGGGTTATGCAGCGTGGAGGCTAAAGGTGTTAGGTCCAGGGTGGGGGCACAATTTAACAAGAAGCATTAGATTAAGGGGGTTGCAGACCATCGTCAGATGGGATGAGCGGAACCATGATAATAGACCCCTCCGTCCCCTCAGTGACGTTACCCAGTGGAGAGGGTTATGCATTTAAATCGAAATTATCCATTATATGAACTTTTTGCCATTGTCGATCATGTGGTAGGTGGGGCCAATCATAATTTATTGTATTGTATTAAACACAAATTGTTGCAAATATATATATATATATATATATATATATATATAAGGTATGACTCTCAGCCACAATGCATGAATGGGTTAGTACTCTAAAAAACACCTGAAGCACTCAAACTTTGTAAATTAAATAAATCAAACATATTATTCTTAAAAATCTCTACTAGATTTTGGGCAAAAATGACCTAAAAAAAAAGTGTCTAAAAAAATGACTATTTCTTTTATTAGTCAATATGTATATGTATATATATTGTTTATAATATTTTTATTCTTAATTAAATTTTTATTAATTAAATTTATTAATTATTATACATTTATTAATTATTTATTTTGAAATATCACGGTTACAAATATGAATCATTGTTATTTAAATTTGTTTTAATGTGATATGTATATTATGATTTTTCCCTATATAAATTGTTTGTAATTTTATTATTAAAAACAAAATTATAATATAACAAATTGAATTGATTTTTCTAGTTTTTTAATATCCGTTATTATTATTATTTAATCTAATATTTCATTTTATGATCTCCCATATTGAGTTGACAAATAAATGTTTACACTTATTTACGAGCACTATAACATCTTCTATTCTGCCCCATACAACGCTCTAGAGCGTATTCTTCGTAATATACAAAATAATGATTTTTTATAATATTTAAATTACTTTTTGCTTAGCTAAATAGCTTTCATCATTCATTAATACCATGAGCAAATAATATAGGTTACATCAAGATTAAGGACAATCCAGGACTATATTTATCATTAACCATCAATTAGTTAACCTTTGATTTTAAATAATTTTTAGTTATCCAATGTTGTGTGTGTGTGTGTGTGTATATATATATATATATATATATATATATATATATACTTTTTACTTTCTAAACAACTTTCAACAAAGGTTACTGGGTTGGCAGGATTGGGAGGAGTAATTCTTTGCCCCAATGATCGAAGAGAGATACAATTTGCATGGGGACTAGGCATTATGACAAATAATCAAGCAAAATATTTAGCTCTTTGGAAAGGACTTGAAATAGACATAGCTAAATGAATCCAATGACTAATGGTATTTCTAGATTCAATGCTAGTAATAAAACAGGTACAAAAAATCAAGGAAAATCGAAGTACTAATATCCACAACTTTTTGCCAAGGATTTCTATGAAATTGAGGAAATTTGAGGAGGTAAAATTCTACCATATATATTGTCATTTGAACATTGAGGTAGATGTGTTAACAAACTAGGCAGCCATGCTGGAATAAGGAGTGATGGAGACGGGCCATTTCCAAATATATTACACCCCTTTTCCGTGTCTTTTAAAAAGATTGTTGTTAATAAGTGAGGGCACCTCGGATGTCAAAATGGTGATTTCAGTCATCGGAAAATTAGTTGGAACACCTATAATAAAACTCATTTATGTCACTCAGATCAAATCTCACCTGCTTCAAAGTAGATTGAAATGGAGGCATACGTTTTACGGGCAAAGGGTAATGGAGTTCTAAGGACTTTATGAAATCTTCCTTAAGTTACTACACGAAATCAACATGAGTGACAACTGGCAGATGAATATGGAGTTAAGCAAAGAGAAAAGGGGTGACTTCAGTTTAAAATGCTTGTGGTATTAAGAAGGTACCCAAGATACAATAGCGCATTAAAGGAAGTTGATGGAGTGGACTACTCCCTTGGTGCCATGGATTTGATAGGCCTAATAACCACTAGTTAACAATGTCATTTATGGATTGGAGCTCTATTTATTTATTCAACTTCAAAAGTAGCAAGACTATCGTCCTTATTTAGAAAAAACGTGATTTGAGCTAACATCTTGAAGACAATATTATAGGGGCATTGTTTTGCAAGTTGGGCTTAATGATAACATCAGACTAATAGTCCCTTGAACAGGCTTAAGGCTGAATGAACCAACTAATTGATAAGTTGACAGAGGTAGTGGAGTCCATGTTGGAACTCATGAATCGACATAACAATTTTGTAGTTCAAGAAAAGGAAATGATTAGCACTTTTGGACAATAAATGTCAGTTGTTACAAAAGAAATTTGAAAAGCTTCAGGAATTCATGGAGGCAGAGGTAGTTGTCTTAAACATCAAAATGAGTAGACTGGAAGTTGTGCTTAGTCAAGGATCAAAGAAAAGCTAGGTGGATATGGAGAATAGTGCAAACCAACCAAGGAAAAAGAGTCGAGGAGCAGTTAAGCGAGAATTGGAGGTGTCAGATGAAGCCGATGATAAAACCAAAATAGCCCCAGAAGTTGGGTCATCATGCTCAAGATAATTCCACAACCTTTGTTGATGTTTTGCAAGTATATTTTGTTATTAGGTGGTTTTTTTGTATAGTATGGTAGATATTAGTTTAGGTATGTCGCTAGAAGAACTCTTAAGTGTAGGGAAAAACTCTTTTGGATGGGAATGGCCAATGAAACTCCTGAGGAATTTGAAAAATGTAAAGGTTCTTTTTAATATAAAATGATACATGTTCTATTAAAAAAAAAAACATTTTCTACCATGAGCAAATAGCATGGGCTACACGATACTGAGGGCCTATAAACCACAAATGATAAAATCAATAATGATCTAGTCAATATTAACTCAAACTAATACTTTCTCCTTCCTTTATATATATGTATATGTATATGTATATATATGTGTGTGTGTGTATATATATATATATATATATATATATATATGTATGTATGTATACATACATACATACATATATATATATATACATATATATATATATGTATGTATGTATGTATACATACATACATACATATATATATATATATATACATATATATATATATATGTATGTATGTATACATACATACATACATATATATATATATGTATATATATATATATGTATGTATGTATGTATACATACATACATATATATATATATATGTATATATATATATATATATGTATGTATGTATGTATACATACATACATACATACATACATATATATATATATATATATATATATATATATATATATATATGTATGTATACATACATACATACATATATATATATATATATACATATATATATATATATGTATGTATGTATACATACATACATACATATATATATATATGTATATATATATATATGTATGTATGTATGTATGTATGTATGTATACATACATACATACATATATATATATATATATACATATATATATATATATGTATGTATGTATGTATACATACATACATACATACATACATATATATATATATATATATATATATATATATATATATATCTATATATATATATATATATATATATGAATAAATGTACAACTATATAATTTACTATGGATTTGTTTAATTATTATACAAAGCTTTAAAATTGAAAATGACTTCTTTATACTACCTATGTGTTTTTTACTTTTTACAAAAATATTTCGTTTCAAGACATGAAGATTAAACAAATTTTAGCATTTGGACTAAAGTATGTTAAGAAATTACATAAATCAATTTGACATGAATAAGAATTCAATGGAAATTCATCAATAATAGTCATCAACTCAAGAAATCCATACCTCACCAAGTATAGAAACTCCATCTTCAACACTTATAATTTTTAGGGCGAACATATTCCACATATCCCCCACATATACACTTGGTAGGGGGAACTATGTAAAAACCCTAATGTTGTTTGAAGAGACCCCATCAACTACAGATAAGCTTTGATATTGCTCGTAGAGACCACTTCCCAACATCTAGTCAAGACAAGATTCGAAGGTCCTCTATACTATATGTATTTATACCTTGCAAATATCCTTTTGTCAATTATTGTAAGACCTTCTGAATAGGGACATCACCATTATATTGGCACTTGTTATTATTAGTTTATTTGTGTGTTTTGATCCCTATGATTATAACATCATGTTTTTTATCAATAAACATTACATAGTAGAGATAACCTGATACTATTTTGTAGTAACTTGTAAGATATATTGTGAAGAACTACTTAATAAAAGTATCCACAAGAATTTACATATCTATGACATTGAATACATGTATCTTCACTCTATAATATTGTTTTGTTTATTTCTTGCTATTATGTTTGCACTATATTGCATGCTTTCTCTTGTCATTCTATTTTGACATGTAATAGAATTAGCCTTTCACCTTTATCCTTCATGTCTATAGCATTAAACACTCATATCTTAAGTATAAATCATTGTTTGTTATAATCAATGCATCATATAATAATGAAGCATAAAATATAATACGGATTCCCACATGTTTATGAATGTCCTTCAAAGAATCAGATGAGGCTCTAATTCAAATAAGATCACAATCAACTAGTGCCTTACATTTAGTTTATGGAAGGTCTTTGAGTTAATAAAGAAAATTCAAGTGATTGTCCCATGCCATACAAAATGAAAAGATATTTTTTAACAAATCAGTTAGCTAATGAAGGAGTCATCGAAATCTTGATACTTTAGGCATAGAATTTAGTAGAGGCATGCCCTAACACTTTGCGAAGAGAATGCTATACAATTTTAAAAGTATACACGATGGAAAATGGGGTGATTAACTAAGGCCAACACGTGGTGAATAGGATGGTGCACATAGAAGGTACAAGCCAGGGTGTATGGCAGCAATTGGGAAGTTTCATGCTTCTAGATGGGGTCTATCTAAAAACATCAAAAGTGATTAAGGGGTAGTACAACCCCATTCCATCAAACAAGTGTACTGATGGGAAGCATTAATGCCTTATGTGAGTGCATTAGGATGGAGATTCAAGAGAGGAGATAGTGGGATGTTCATGTGATAATTTAAATATGCTCCACCCTGTCATGCATCAATCAAAATTCAACAAAGCGATGGTGCAATCAATTTGAGGGACAATGATCATTTCATGGATTTTAGTATGGAATGAGGAATATATATGTGGTTTGACAAAGTAAGATTTTTCCTAGCGGTGCTTCATGATAGAATATTGGGAATTGAGCGTCATGAGTGTCATCTAGAACCAACACCTAACACAAAAATTTATTTTTATTAAAACCCTCATCACTCATGTTATTCAAATCTCTTCACCCTATCTCCTTGAGAAAGAGAAATCCCACCTCATTATAGCCCCTGAATCCAATGGTTATTCCATCCTCAAATCAATAAAGAATTTCCTGAACCCTCAATTTGAGATTCCAAAACCGATTATTTTAATGATGAAGAGAGGCGGACTGGCGACCCTGGTTCCTGTCATGATCGGTTTCGAACCCTCCTAATGGGGTTTGCAGGCCGGTCCACGGCCCTGTAAACCCCCACTTGCATCCTGTACCCCCTGCTTACACGTTATTGGCCCGCGTTTTTTTACCTTGGGTCCCCCGCGGCTCGTGGTTTCTCTTTTTTCCCTCCTTTACCCGGGCTCTCGACGCACTGGCTCTTTTTTCACCAGGGTTCCTAACACTCTTGAAGGGTTTTTACTGTGCAGTCGCTTTCCCTCGGTTCGAAGCTCCCGATCCGCCATTCGCCGACAGCTTGAAGACAGCAACAGACGCCCGTGACCAGCTGTGTGACCTCCAACAGTTTATCTCCAACGGACACTCCGCTGTCGGTGCTGCCGACCTGCGGTTACCTGGGTTCGAGGCTGTCCCTCTCAGGCGGTTACCAGTTTTCCGAGGAAGGAGCTGCAGCTGTCACCATGGATTCGGAGGAAGTTGATTATTCGGAGTCCCCGCTGGCGGAAAGCTCCATCTGGCATACCACGTTTGCCTCATCTGAGGGTTTACACAGTGAGCCATTATCAGCAAGTCTGGAGCATCTGTCGCCCTCCATTGACCCCTCACTCCCCTCCTCGTTTTACCCTGGTGAACCCTCCCCCTGGAACTCCTTTGCGGTCCCTTCGCCTGCTTCTCTAGGGTTTCTGTCGGATTGCCTTCAGACCTCCCCGGTTACTGCTTCCCCTCAAGGCCCGGTAAACCCCCCCCATCCCCCGCCCCCGGTCACCTCCCTGGAGATCCCATCCCTCTCTTCGGCAAACCCTCCCACATCTCCCACGGTCCCGGTCTCGGGTCCCTCCGCCCCCTCCGGGAGTTATCAAGCTGTCCCTCCCCTCCCTGAAGCTTTCCCCTCGCACGGAGCCATCCCCCCTCCCCCCCTTTCCCTCCCTCCCCCCGTAGGCACACGGGACTCCGAAAATCAGGGCCGTATGTCCTCCAGACCTGCAAAGAAGCAGCGCTGCTACAAGTCTACTGCGGAGGACGTTTTCCTTCGCCTGGAAGAAGATATTCAGTGGGGCGAAGTAATGGATCTAGCGGACTGTGTCCTAGTGGGAAGGATAAGAGGCAGACACGCTTCGGCTGCTAAGTTAAAACAGTGGGCGACCGAGATTTGGGGGCCATATCTCGCGGATCTGCCATCGGTCCAGACCTTTGTTCGAGGCTGGTTCGCCCTCCGCTTCGCTAGAGCGGACCACACGAGCTGGGTTTTATCCTCATTCTGGCACTTTGAGAAAGCCCCGGTTCTATTAAAGCGGTGGACACCTCTTTTCGACCCGGAGACGGAGCTATTAGGTATTGGACCAGTTTGGGTCAGGCTCCCGGGACTTCCTCCGCAGTACTGGTCGGAAGACATCTTCAAAAGAATTGGGAATGCCCTCGGTACCTTCATGGAATCAGACAAGTCATACATTGCATCAGGCTCATTGGCATTCGCAAGGATTCTTGTTCACATGGATACCAGGGGGGGGTGCCTGAGCACATTACCATACAATGGAAAGCTACTTCAAGGCGGCAGAAGCTGGACTACGAAGGCATTCCCTACAGATGCAGAAGATGTCATCAGGTTGGACATCTTTTCAGGGATTGCCCCCTCCACCAGAAGGCTCAGCAGAATGCTCCAGGTCAAGAAATGCCCTCCTCCGAGGGAATGCCGAACCCTCCGGCAGCAGCGGCACCAAGAGCGGACAACTTCATCAACTCGGATACGGTGGAAGCGCCCCAAGCCCCTCGCCGCAGGAAGCAGACTTCAAAAGCGCCCAGGCCCCCATCCCCCCCGCTGACTCGATCAAAGGCTGCAAAGGGAGCGGTCTTCTCCTCGGGTATGTCCACTTTCTCGTCTGCATCTATTTCTCAGTTTGCTTCTTTAAGCTTGTCATCGGCTGGCATCCCCCCTCCCATCAGACTCCCGCCCCCATCCTCCCCGTCGGCACAGGACCTGGTAAAGGTACCCTGTACATCCCTTCTCCCTGTCGGCTCTCTGTATGTTACCTGTCCCATACCTGGACATACAGGGCACCCTTCATTATCCTCCTCTCCCTCTTTCCCACTCCCTTCCTTTCCCTCACCATCTCCCTCTGTTAACTCAACTCCGCGTTATCCCACCCGATCGTTATCAAAACAGAAACCCTCGGACGCAGTGGGTATGCCGGTGGATCCCCAGCTCTTCTCGCCCAAGCAGGGGCGTGGCCGACCCTCTTCAAAATCCATTGCTCAGAAACTTACGGAGGAAGAAATCCTCCTTGGAAAACAAAAAATTCTTACAAGGGCCCTTAGAGCACATGTTACCCTCCCTGACCCTCCTCCATGATTTTTCTGTCCTTCAACTATAGAGGGTTGGCCAGCCCGGATAAAAAACTGGCCCTGAAACGACTCTTACTCTCACACCCTGTGGACATTATCTTCCTACAAGAAACTTTATGCAAAGCAGATTCGACATCCTCTATTCTGGGCTCATGGATGCCTGGATGGACTTTCTCGGCCATTGATGTCTCAGGCCGATCAGGAGGATTAGCCATTGGGTTCAAGAACAAATCCATTCAGCTGAACAACATCTGGGGCGGAGGGGGCTACCTGGGGGCAGAAATCTATTCGAGGGACTTGGAGGAAAACCTCATGGTTTTAAATGTTTATGGCCCCTGTATTAACAGAGAGCATTTCTGGCTAAAGCTCTTTGGCTCCCCTATTCTACAAGCGGAGAATATCATCCTGGGCGGAGATTTAAATTTCTCATTAGGATTCTCTGAATCCTGGGGACACCTTGCTCAAATAGACCCTCTTTCTGATTTTTTTGGGCGGATCCTGGAAGATTACCACTGGACTAATCTCCCAACAGCAAAGCTTCAATTCACGTGGAAGAACAACAGATCAGGGGATCAAAGCCTAGCGAGAAGACTGGATCATTTCATCATGAAAGAAGGCCTCTGCCCCCTATACCCTAGAGCCTGTCAATGGGTGGGCAGTGGAGGGATCTCGGACCATAGGCCTATCTTCCTGGAAATTGAAGCAAGACAATGAGCCCAAAATGCCCCTTTTAAATTTAATGCTACTTGGCTCCGGGACCCATCATATTTAAAGCTGATATCGGATTACTGGAATGCACACCCTATTTCGGAGAATATGGACCCGGCACTTGGTTTGGTGAGAAATCTCCAAGAAATAAAAGGAAAATCTAGAGAATGGGCGAAATCGAAGAGGAAACAGGATGATCAGATTCTATCCCAGGCGGAGCAAGCAATTGAAGCACTTGAAGAAAATTCAGATGGAACCTACTTATCTCCCGAACAAAAATCATTGTACGAAGAATTAATAAAAAGGAGAACTCAGATTCTTAGAGATAGGGAGGATTCCTGGAGACTAAGGAGCAGAGCCATCTGGCTCAAGGAAGGGGATGAGAATTCAAAATTTTTCCATCGATTTGCAAACGGGCGAAAAGCAATCAACTCTATTTGGGAGCTGGAAGATGATCTTGGTCATCTGGTCAGCAGTCAAGGGGGTCTGGCTCAACTTGCAACCTCTCACTTTAAGAATATTTACAAAGCCCCATCTCGAGCAAATCTCTTGGAAATAATGAGGGTAGCAGAACACTTTCCTAGATTTGTGGACGAGGAGGAGGCAGAGGAGCTGACAAGGGATATCTCCCTGGCGGAATTGGAAGCCACCATCAAAGGTTTTCAAAAGGACAAAAGCCCGGGTCCGGACGGTTGGACCATCGAATTCTTCATAGCTTTCTTTGAGCTCATTGGGAATGACATCCTTAAAGCTATCAACCACTGTTGCCAAACAGGATCTATTCCCTCTAGCATCAAGGCCACTTTCATCGCCCTCATCCCTAAATCGGATAAGCCAGTATCCTTTAATGAATTCAGGCCTATTTCGCTCTGCAATTGCCTCTACAAGATCCTTGCCAAAATTCTAGCTAACAGGCTTAAGCCCATCCTTTCGGCCAATATATCCTCCGAACAATTTGCCTTCCTCCACAAGCGCCAGATCCATGAAGCCATTGGCACTGCACACGAACTTCTCCATTCTATGAAAAGCAAAAATCTCAAGGGAATGATCCTCAAGGTGGACCTCTCCAAGGCCTTTGATAGGGTAAATCATCTTTACATCAGAATGCTCCTCACACACCTGGGTTTCCCTTTCCTTTTCATTAAAAGAATCATGAGCTGCATCTCAGATGTACCTTATAGTGTCCTCCTGAATGGTTCCCCCTCCCCTTTCTTCTCTGCTGAAAGAGGTCTCCGACAGGGTTGCCCCCTATCCCCCCTCCTTTTTCTTCTCATCATGGAAGGCCTCAGTAGATTGATTGCAGCAGAACACCGAAGAGGACGTATTAAAGGGATCAAAATCACTGACAACTGCTTCCTCACACATCTTCTTTTTGTGGACGACGTGCTAATTTTCTTAAATGGAGGCATGGCTGACTCATCGGCTTTACAACAGGTTTTTGACCTCTTTCAGAAAGCTACAGGGATGGTAATAAATGTTGAAAAATCCAATCTCTCTGAACTTGGTTGTACTCCACAAGAAGTTATCTACACTAGGAATCGCTTCCCCTTCCATATTCACCCATTGGAGGAAGGTCTCAAATACCTGGGATTCCGAATTAAACATGGAGGTTACAGAATAGCTGATTGGACTTGGTTAATCGCTAAGGTGGAGAAAAGAATCAATGTCTGGTATAACCGATACCTCACGAGGGCAGGCAGACTCACTCTTATTAAAGCTGTGCTAGAGGCAACGCCAGTGTACTGGATGTCTCTTGCTTGGATACCAAGGGGGATACTCTCAAGACTCCAACAAATCTGTTGCAGATTCTTATGGAAGGGATCAAATCAAGGAAACCTATTCGCCTGGGTAAAGTGGGATACAATTGCATTACCAAAGAAATGGGGAGGATGGGGAATCAAGAGACTAGATTTTTTTCCAAAGGCCCTTGCTGCAAAAATGGGTTGGCAGCTCCTTACATCAAATAGTCTCTGGCAGAAAGTCGTCTGGGAAAAATATATAGCTCCTGAAAGTGTCTTCAGCTGGATCCGCAGGGAACATAGGGGAAGTGGCAACCACTCCATTATCTGGAAAGCGGTCCTAAATTCTCTTCCCTTAATCAGGGAGGGCCTGACTTGGAGAATAAAGCAGGGAACCTCTGTTCGCCTTGGTGAAGACCCCTGGATTGGCTGTGGAAACATGCAAAGATTATCTGAGAGACTCCTCACTCATCTCAGGGATCAAGGAGTCACGCACATCGCCCATATAGCAGACCAAGAAAACTCTGGCTTCCTCCATCAAGCTTGGCGGTCTTCACGAGATCTCCACATCCCTGACCAATGGAGACAAGAATGGATCTCTTACACGGAGGCTCTAACACAAGCTCACATCAGAATCTCAGAGGGTGAAGACGAGATTGTCTGGGCTCATGCAAAGTCCGGATCATACTCCCCAAAAGATGGTTATATGCAGCTGATGCAGGTCTATCAACCAGAAATAGCTCAGCCATGGTGGCATTCCATCTGGCGTCTAAAAGCCGCCCCCAGAACTCGGCTGCTCATGTGGGCAATACTATCCAACAAGATCCCTACGGGGGAAAATCTGATCAAAAGGTCTTTCAATGGCCCTTTTTGGTGCCATCTCTGCAGAAGTAACGTGGAAGATACAGAACATCTTTTTATCACCTGTCCAAAGACTCTTGAACTATGGTCGCTCCTCTCATCTCTTTCCCCTTCCCCACACCGGTGGCAAGGCCAATCTATCACAGAGGCTTGGGCTACCTGGCAGGCTCAGCACTTAGGAAAAGACAGGAACATCCCCCTCCTCATGTGCTGGTCCATTTGGATTGCACGAAATAGGGCAATCTTCGACCAAAAAACCCCTCTTTGGCCGGTCACCATTGCCCACATTGCAGCAGACCTAGCACTCATCCCTGATGACCCCCCACGGGCCCCCCCCAGAACTATCACCCCAGAACATATTGACAAATCTTTCCCCTGGGCATATTTTGATGGCTCAGCACAAGAGAATGGATGTGGGGGGGGCGGCATACTATACCTGAGGGAGAACCATTCCTTCTCGCTACAGATCCCTCTGGGCAGGGGCACAAACAACTTCGCGGAACTCTCCACTGCAAAATTTCTTATATCTTTTGCATTAGAGAAAGGATGCTCAAAATTACAACTGTTTGGTGACTCCATGATTGTTTGCAACTGGCTAAAAAGAAAATCTATTTGCTCTGCTTACACTTTGAGACACATTCTGGATGAGGCACTCAGACTAACAGATGCTTTTGAACACTTTGACTGTCATCACATATACAGGGAGCGCAACTCACGGGCGGATTACCTATCCAAACATGCAGCGCAGAGGCAAGAAGAGACCTGGTTAATTCAAGAAGACCAGGATGGTACCTACTTTCAGCACTATCATAGACCCTTTGTCGACCAGGCACAAAGGGAAGATCTCATATGAAAGGGGTTCCAACATGCACTTTTATTTACTGTTCCTTGTATATATGCTTCATATATTTCTGTCTAGTTTCAAGACTAATATGGACTTTTGGTGACAAACTATCTATTATTTTTTGGTAACTATTTTGGGCAGCAACTACAGCTGCAAGAGAATGATTTTGAAAATGAACTCTATGGCTGGTATATTTTTGGTTTATACCTCTCCAAACTCCCTGCGTGGACAACAGTTTGATGAGAGATGAAAATACATCACAGAATATCTGTTTTTTTTCTTTCTTGTGGCTTGGCGACAAGCCTATTTCTGGTCTATTACAGAGAGGCAACTTGGCCTCGATATGCATATGCACTGCATCTACAAAATGTAATCTCTATGATTAATAGAAATTACGACTTTTTTCTACGGGAAAAAAAAAGAGATTCCAAAACCCTCCTATGACTATCCCTTCTATCGTTCTCATTTCTCTTCCTCATATTCATGGTGTAAGTGATCATATCTCAAAATCTTATCTAGAAATAATACTAAGACCCTTTTTAAACCCCATAAAACCCTTAAATATCTTATCGAACCCACTAAATATAAGTCTAACCCTATGCTAAGCCTAGGGGTTTACTAAATTCCTTGCTCTTGCAACAAATCCTATAATAGGTAGATCAATCAAAGCCCACCTTAAAGAGAAAATGGCTAACACTCGCAATTCCTTCCCTAAATCAACCATAGTTAAACATTCACACAATTATAAACACCTTATATGTTTCGACCTAGCAAAATTCCTAGCCTCTGATCCTTATTACTTCTCTTACATCATAGGCGAAACTCTTTAAATCGAGAAAACCCCAATAATTTCAATCACAAAGATGGATATAAACTCATCCAATCTTTGAAACCCACCATCCATCGCCTTAGTCAACAAACCTGATTTATTCCCCACCCTACTCCACTTCCTTCTAACTAAATCCTATAATGCAATTGTTCCTCGACATTCTTAGATTTTAAGTTTATATTCTTCATAGCTAGATATTTTCTCATTTTTTTGCGCTTTTGTTTCCCATTGGTTCCTTCTTCTTGAGAAATTATTTGCTAGGTCTTTTTAGTTGTTTTAAATTTCATGTTCCTATTCTTTTGAAATTGGTATTTTCATTACTAATTTTAATTTCCCATTCTATTGACATTCATGTAATGGATATAATAGAGATTGGATCAAGTTCACTAGAACCGAGTTATAAATAGCCTTGTGCTTCCCTAGAACTAGGGATTCTCTTCTAAAAATTTCTTACAGTTAACGTGATAAAATAACTAAACAATAAAAAAAAACCTTTGAAATAGAAAGAACATGGTTAATAAATTATAGGAGAAGACAAATTTAATAAAGAAAAACTATGAATTTGGCTTGATTTATGTATATACATATATATGTAACCCTGTAACCCTTAAGTTAAAGAAAGATAATGAATACCATCAAAACAAGTACAACATGGTCCCTCACAAATAGGTTTTAAAAACAATATTCTTGCCTTAGCAAAGACTAATAACACTATAGAGGCACAATGATAAACTTTAGACAAAATAAGCTTATTCCTCTTAAGAGCTTAAAGAGGGAAAATTAGTTATTTGTTTATACTAGAAGTAATAAGACTATATGCACAATGGTCTACAAGTGGGTAGATACATGCATATATTTTTTTTCAGTTGTCTCTAACGATTGTATTGGTGTAATGATATTCATAGAGTTAGGTGAGTTTCAAGTGTGGGTATCAATATTACAATTACATGCATAAATGCTTTAAAAATTCAAAAGCTATGAAATGGAAATAAACTAGGTTTTTTCCATTACCATCATGCATGTGCAATGTAAAGAAGCAAATTCTAGGCTAAATTCCATTACCATCATGCCTATCCAATGCAATTTGTGGATTCTTAGCAATAGCTAGGAGACTATTTTCCATCCTTGGAAGTTGCCTTGACCTTGTGTTGAGGATTGGCTTCCTACAACATATCTATCACCCTCTTCATTGACAACCTATTGATGGGTAGGGTGTTTGTGCAAAGGAGACCTACTTTTAGAACCATGACTATTTCCTCCTTGAAGCAACCCACGAGCTTTGGATCCGCCACTTCCTACAATCCATTTTTTGTCTAGTTTATTGCACATCCACATCCTCAATTCTCTCCAAATTCTAGATCTATTGGTAGCTTGCTACTCACAAGCTCTAAGATCACCACTATGGAACTATAGATGCCATATTTTTCATTTACCTTTAGTATGTAGGCACACTTTGCATAATATCACATGTAAGTTTCTCGAATACTCCCTAGAACTATTCCAAAAGTAAAAGAAAAGTAAGAATAATATAGGATTAACTTCCTAATCAATTTATAATGTTAGCACTCCAAGACCAATTCAAATAGAAACATTAAGAAATTTGAATCCATTGATAAGATAGTAATGTAGTAAAGAACATCATGCTCAATAAAAATAATCAAGTATGAAGCATATCAAACGAAGTGAACATTCATGGAAACCATCACATAAATACCAAGTTAAGGGTGAAGAAATTAGTGTAGAGTTCAATTTTAGGGAAAGTTCAAGCACAATATAAAAGAAGATAATAGTTTGACAGGATAATGTTGGCACAAGAAGAATCACAAATTGTGGGTAACAATCTCACTAGGCTAGACTCATAAGTAAGTGATTTTGTGGACCCAACCTGCATTTGGAGCAATGAAGAGAGTTTAGGTAGCATGTCACAATACGACACCGCCACTTAACCCCCACATCAAGAGATGTAGATGTTGATTTCGATACTCCTCGATCACCACTCCACTATACTATCTCTGTCTCGCACACAGTTTTTGGATCTAGATTCATTTTGTTAAAACGAAATCCAGTTGTAAGCATAGCTAGATATGTGAAGGTTATATTATTTAGATTAATATAACAACTATAAGCAAAGGTGTAGCATGAATTGAAGGTTTGACCTACAACTTATGGGCCTATTATGACGCCACCTCTTAGCGATGAGGTGCAACCTCACTCAAGATAGGATAGGCGTGTCGAGCTCTTGACTGAAAGGAGGGGTTTGGATAGGATTGATGCTTTTTTTAACTCCTTAAAGCAAAAGCATTTGCTTGATATGCTCTTCCCTTGCCACTTGTAAAATCCAAAGGATCTGGAAATTCTCTCAGAAAAGGTCCCCCATTTGATCATTATGTGCTTACAACCAACACAAACGCTAACACTTCTCTAAGGCTATAAGGCGAATCATTCCAGTTATGGGATGCTAAAAGGAAATACCTTGAATTCAAACACTAGATAAAATTGTTTTACAATATGCATACAAACCTGAAGCTATGTAGCCCTACGACCCAACAATTGAAAAGATAGAATCAAACCCCTTGCCACAACTTTGCAAAATTTTTGCAACACCAAAATATGTTATATGAACCCCATAATCCTTATCCAATGAAATCATAGCCATTGAACCTAAGAATTAGTTCTTTGAAAGATTGATCTCTGCAAGTTGTTTGCGCAAACTGATTTTAGCAAGAAGCTCACCCCATGCTCGAAAGTAAAGCACCTAAGAGTAAATTATTGCTAATAGGTATTTCATGGACCACTTATGCAGACTACTCAACATGAATTAAATGGCCAACATTGTCACCTCCAACTATGCCCCTTAATAGCACCAATAACACAATGAGATGATTATATAGTTATATAGATGGTGTTATGCCTTGGGAAGGCTATAATAAGATATTAAATATATTGACCAAAGGAATGCTTAAAAAAAAGGAATTATATATATAAAGTTAGACATTACATATTGTGTAGGTCAAAGATAAACTAATAACACTCAAACAACAAATCAATTGCTATAATTATGCATTAGCAAAGACTTATAATAGAAAAAATAATTAATTACATTAATCATGTTGTTTTAATAAAAAAAATAACTAAAAGAATCCACTATAAATATGAATAAAAGAGAATGATATTGAAACATCATTAGGTGTGTAAAGAAAAGAAAACATTGGTTCAAACAATAAGTATACGTTGGAGAATGTCAATTGAGTTTAGCTTGGATGGTTGGGTGGAATAGTTGTTATCCTCCCTACCCAGGTTCAAGTCTTGTAAGTTGACAAGTTGACGCTTTAGAATAGAGTAACTTTTTTGTGCTCTTAATTGAGTCTATAATGAGGTTGGCCTACTACAAGTAATCTCTCTCGGGTCGAAGAACATACCACACCTCCTTGGTGGTCCGTAAGGAGGCATGCTTTCACTCCCGTCGTTTGTCGTTGGGTCTTAGGTTGATGTAGTAATCTCTCTCGGGTCGAAAAACATACCACACCTCCTTGGTGGTCCGTAAGGGGGCATGCTTACACTCCCGTCATTTGTCGCTGGGTCTTAGGTCGCTCCTTGGTGGTTCATAAGGGGGCATGCTTTCACTCCCATCATTTGTTGTTGGGTCTTAGGTCGCTTCTTGGTGGTCCATAAGGGGGCATGCTTTCACTCCCGTCATTTGTCGTTGGGTCTTAGGTCATTAATTTGTTTCCTTATGTCCATAAAAGACGAGCTCTTAACTCATGTATATGTGTGTCATTTTTCTTATATTTAATTATTTTATATATTTTTATTTAATAAATATAATTATAAAAAAAAAAAAAAAAATTATTTAAATTATATATTTTTAAATTAATTTTTATTTATTTATTTAAATAAAATTTAAATATGAACAAAATAAATTTTTGATGTAGATACATGCTTAAATATTTAATATAAATATATAATTTGATACACTCAAATTATAATTAAAAAAAAATATATATATATATATATATATATATATATACATAATTTATAATTTTAATAAAAATAAATTTAAACAAAGTCTTTTGGTAGAAATCACATGAGAGTGGGCCTGGAGTATGCCCTAAAACTGCTTCTGCTTGGCTAAGAGCTCGTCTTCCTCGGACGTAAGGAAACAGGTTAACGGCCCAAGACCCAGAGGCATCTGGCAGGAGTGAAAGTCTGCTCCCTTACGGACCACCAGCGGGTTATTTCAGGTGGCGTGGTTTTCCTTGATAACAGTGATGTGTCAACTGACATTCGCGGATAGCAGCCAGAGATGGCTGTCCTCACTGTTGGTTTGACAAACTGAGTTTGATAGGTTTTTCCACCTTTTGAAAAGAAATCACATGAGAGAATTTTTTGGCCAACGAGTTTTGAACCAACAAGTGTGGTTGATGAACCACACTTGTTGGTTCTAAACGCACACTTGTTACTTCAAAAAGCGGTGACCAAAAAATTCTCTCATATAATTTCTACCAAAAAAAATTATTTAATTTATTGTGAATCACTTAAATACAGGAAAAATAAATTTATTAAAATTCAATAAATAAATAAATATAAAAACATCAAACGTACAAAAGGCGCCGTGATAATCTTGTACTTTCACAAGAATTTTAATATTTCACATCAACCAACCCAAAAAAAAAGCCTCCACGAGGAACTTGTACCTTGAGTACAATCTAAATTCTAAAATCTGCATATTACAACGTTCATTCAATTTCGAAATCAAACATTTTATCAATATTTATTCCATTTTATATATTTTATCTACTCATTGTTAATTTATTTTTTCTTTAAATTTTATTTTCCAATTAAAAATCATAATTTCTTATATTTATTTTTTTTAAAGAAAAAAGCGCTAATTTGTATTATATATTAACTTCTCATTTTGTACGTACTAACTTTTAATGAAATTATTATATTGCAGTGATATATTTGTAAAATGATTTTTTTACCATTTTTTATAATAATTATAATTAAAATATTTTATTATTATTATGATTAATGTAATTATATTTATTTTTAAAATATTAAACATTAATTTAAAAACGTTTAAGCTGTGAAAATGACACTTAATTTAAGTCACACTCATTTTTGAAATAGATTTTTTTAGTATTTCTTATAGATAATTTCCAACCTTTCTCATTTTAAAAAACAAAATCTTTAAAATTTAAAAATATGGTGAGATTTGAGTTTTTATAAAAAGTATATAGCTATAAGTTTTAATCCATTTATGTGTATTTTGGTATTGTTATTTTGTATAAGTGTGGAGTTCAAAATATCTATAGCTTTAAAAGAATCATAAAAAATAGTAAACTTAAAAATATTTAATACTTTATAATTTTAAAATAAAAATAAAGGTATTTTATTTATTTATTTTTATAAAAATGAGGTTTTCTTCACAACATAAACACCTAAACATAAAACTAAAATAGATAATATGGAAAATAAGGTATTTGTTATGATTGCTTCGAACTCTAATCAAAATTACTTACCACTCAAACAAGGTGAAAAGACTACTTTAATCACTTTCAACTCAAACAAGGTAAAGAGACTATTTAAACAATTACAACTCTAACACAGTGAAGAGACTACCTTATGAAAATCAATAATATTAAAATTATATTACATGTAATTTAAAAAGAAATTACGGTTTTATAAAGATTTAAAAGATCACAAATAATTAGGTGGATGCATGTCTATTTTTAAGTTACTAGACAATCTATGTTTTAGAACAGAGCTTCGAGAATAATTTAATTATTAATAATTATTAGGTGAATGGTAGAGATTTAACCTCAGTAGTCATATATCAAAGGTTAAGATTTATCTCAAAAGTGGTTCTCCTTTATGTCCTCTTAATCAAATGATTATAATGACATATAAATTAAATGATTGGTAAGTGCTAATATGCATCAAAATACTCATTTCATGATACATCTCACATTGCTAAAAAAAAAAAAATAACTAAATTATAACTATATTTTAGATTGTTATTATTAATAATTAAAAGAATTAATATACAAATATACAAACATGTAACGAGATTTTTAACCATGAAGATTCAACTCACTTTTTCATGAAGGTTTTCTATTTGTAAATAGGTTTTGTTACAATACCATGGCTTATCAATACCACATGCCCAAAAAACCATAACTCATTTCAAATGACACTTATTCCTTCTTATGACATTTTTTAATTAATTAATTTAAATAAAAGGGAAAAAGGCATAACCACTTTGGAATGTTTGATTTGTGAATACTACTGAGAATATTCTAGAATATTCCATGGAGATTAAATCCCTGTCATCCACCTAATAATTATTGATAATTAAATTAGAATCTAATTTAATTATCAATAATTATTAGGTGGATGGCAAGGATTTAACCTCCATGGAATATTTTACCTTAGTATTATTCACAAATCAAAGGCTGAGATTTATCTCCATGGCTAAGATTCATGTTACATATTTTTTTTTTAAATGTATAATGTTTAACCTATATTGATTATCTTTATCACTAATAATAATAATAATAAAAATTATAATTTAGTTCATTCTTGTGATTTTTTTTTATTTAGCCTCCACATAATATTCTAGAATGTCCTTAGTAGTAATCACATATCAAAGGTTGAGATTTATCTCAAAATTAATTATCTTTTTTGTCTTTTTAATCAAATTGATTAATAAAAAAGAATGTCACATGAACAAGTGTCATATAAAAAGAGTTATGATTTTTTTGGCATTTGGTGTTGATAAGTCATGATATTGGCTCATGGTACTGTATCAAAGCCTATTTACAAGTTAGAAATCTTCATGGTAAAGTGGGGTTGAATCTTCTTGGTTAAAAATATTGTTACACCTTAACATATATATGTTTAACTCATATAGTAGCTCAGTTGTATATATGTTTAACTCATATACTAGCTGAGCCATATAAATTAAATGATTGGTAACATTGATAGGAATCAATCCACGATAATCATCAAAACACTTACTTCATGATACATCTCATGTTACTAATTTTCTTTGTAAGGAAATGGTTATCGTTTTGCATTAAAAAAGAGTTGGTAACAAGGCCATAACATTTTATATTTTTCAGTATTCTCATAGGCTTCGTTATTCCAATACATCATAACATTTTTTTCTTACCTCTGTGGGTTCTCTTATCTACAATTCTACATTGAAATCTACCATAGATTCTACAAAAAATTCTTAAAAATAGAGCATATTTACAGAACATTTTTTAGAAATTTGAACTTTAGTATGCACCAGATGGCCCATCTTCTTATGACATGCCCAAGTTTTTCTCCGTCGGGTTATGTGCCTTTCTCCTCGCTCAGTCGACCCCCATGCCTCCAGATTTTGATGTCCTTTTCCAGCATCCCATTCTTTTAGCTTGAACTCAAGATCATTACTGGAGGGTGTCACCATTCCGTTAACTTTAAGCTTCATTACTAAAATCTTTGCCTCCATGATTACCCACTTTTTGTCCATTTTGCTTTGCAACCATTCATACTTCTTTTCCAATAACTTAAACTTCGCATCCTTTTCTTTCTATACCATTTCCAATCTTTTGTTTGACGACTCCATCATCTCTCCAACCACCCTTGTCAGGTTTTCTATTGCTTGGCGCCATCGCTCCTAATCATGCTCTTCTGAGTGTGTCCCAAGTGTCACAAATTCCCTCCTATTCAAACTCATTACACTTGACCATATGATGAACCAAAGCTCTGTTGAATATGACATTGCGCTCTCAGCGGCCAATTCAATACATACATGTAGAGCTTGAATCTTGAGGCAACAATGCCTACAACAGGAATTAATTTCCATATCTGCCCAAGAACAAATAAACCGGGAGAAAACCATTTCTACAAAGGATTTATTTAACATATTGGACTAAGTTAATATGCATTTAAAACCATTGTGCGAGAATGTAAGGGAAAAATCCAAGGAATTGATGGCAGATGATGGTCGTTTGCAGCCCACTTAGGCTTAATTCCTCCTCTCTGCTATCTGGCATATTAGCTTGCCCTTCGAATTGTGATATGATGGGTGTTGTATGCATGAGCTTCACGTGTGATTAAATACCTTTGGTTGCCTTGGGACAGGCCATATGCAAGGTATATGACACCAGAGACATCAACTTTGGTGGGCCCTCCAAAATTGTTTTATATTTTCCTCACTAACTCAATGGCCAGATTGGCCATTTTTTCCAATCAAATTCTCTTTTATGTCATTCATGGGATAAGGGTAAATACTCTTTGAGATTGGTCTAGTTCCATTTTTCCCTACCTCATAATTGCTCCTTTATTGGTTAATTTGTTTGCTTCTACATTCAAATGCATGTAGATATGGTACAATTCTAACCCCTCATATTTCCTTAATTTTAAGGCAATCCTTTGTAGTATTTTTGTGTTGGTTGTTCCTTCCCCCAACTTTGTTTTGGTGACTTGCCTTATTACTAGCATTGAACCTCCAAGGACCAACATTCTCTTTATACCCCTATTAATGGCTAATTCTAATACTTTCCAAATGTAACCACCTCTCTCACATTTACCCACTTTCACTAACCTGTCGAGGTAAGCATGAGCTTAGGGATATTTTGACCTGACTCAACCTCTTAAATATAGTTAAAGAAGTGGAATTGACAAACCGAAACTTTACTGACCTTCCTTAAGAGTTACAAGACCCCAGGAGATAAACAACCACTTCAAGTGTCCAAATCCTAAACTAACTTGCCTTTTTAGTGATTTAGACTCCCAATCTCTTTCATAACAAGGAAAGCCAGCGGTCATAACCCTTCATTCATATGGATAACCCTGCCTCCTAGCGACTGCAATCTAAATTTTCTAGTTCTAAGCAAGCGACCCCAAAATCTGAGCCACTTTTTCAGGGCTAGTCTCTAGACCTCTACCCAGAACTTGATAAGACTTTCCAAAATAATGAATGACATCAAGACAAAGACATTAATATTAAATTTTCTCAAAGACTTGACCTAACCAGGCCTAACCATGACAATCATTTCATCAAACATATAGTTAACATGAAATCTACAAGTCATGAATGCATATATGAACATATGGGTTTGATACTTATCTAAGAGTCATCAAGAAGGTCTAATGCCCTCTCACAAAAGATGCAATAACATATATTAGGTCATGCACTCAATAACCATTAATTTTTGAATCAAAACATGTTAAGAGCATAACTAGAATCTGTCACAAAACCATGCTTATAACCAGCATATAGTCAGACTAATAACAATGATAGAACAACCATCAAAGCCACATAATAACAAGTATAAATACTCATGAAATACAAGAGGAAAGACATCTTATTAACATATGAAATAAACAACCAAGTCAGGGACTTCCATGTACCACATGACCATAGATTGGGCTTAACCAAATATTTGTTTCAGCCAATAACCCTTGTGCCTTATTTCAAGCATGAATGTGCAACTCATAAAAAAATAACCAGGGCTTCCTCAAGGTTTACTGCAATCCTGCCATTACTGGTCAAGGGATTCCTAGGCCCAAACAAAAAAGCATACACTACCAGGCTTTACCGCAATCCCGCCAAAACTGGTGAAGGGATCATTAGGCCCTAAACAAGCTTGGATGCCTCCAGATTTCTTTACCAACACATTAAGGAATTCGCTCATCTCCACCCTCAGGATTTACCGCAATCCCACCAAAACTGGTCAAGAGATTCCTTGGCCCTTGGGAATTTTCCTGAGACCACCTCACTTGGTTCGAAAACCAACCGACAATCCAAAGCTCATCCAAATGAAAGAACCCCATCATACCATGGTTATCTGGAAATGGCAAGGTAAGCCTAAAATCATTTTCACACCTGGAAAAACCCATGCCAATGGCAACAAGAGAACCAAATGCACACATGCATGTACTATGCATGCCAAAACTAGCAAGTAAATCATACATGCAACTCGATACCTGCAAATTAATCCCGCTTGACCCAACTTTTCCTTGATTGATCCTTACTTTCCATGATTTCTTGTCCTTCCTTTGCCTTCCTTTCTCCAATGTTAGAGTGCTCCAATAATGATCTAAGTGTGTAAGAGTATGAGAGAGAGAATAGAGAGAGAGCTCTAAAACTGAACTAACAAAAGGTTCTACTGACAAAAGTTGTGAATTGATCCTCATAAGAATTTTTTATCATTGAGGCATCTATTTTCTTCAATTTCCTCTATTTTTCCTTTAATTTCCTCCTCACATGCAACCTATGACCTTTCACCTTCCTTTTCTCCTATTTTACATTATTTTCATAAGTAAAATGTCAATTAAAACCTCTTTGCTTTTTCAAAGCCTATGTCAATTACTTTGCCAATTTCCCCTTAGCCATAATAAGCCAAATGAACACCCACTAGGATGTTTTGCCCAACATTTAGCTTGGTATACATATCTCGTGACCTTGGTGTTAGGATATTCCGACACATAGGATATAGTTAAGTTCAACTTGGTCTAGTATAGAGTTAGGTTAGAGTTAGGTAAAGTGTGTTTCTTTACCGTTGTACATTTTGTAACTTACAATCCGACGGTCACGATATGTAGTGATCCGACGGTTCACTCTCACCTCGGTATTACCGACACTTGATCCGTGGCTTGACACCCGATTGGTCCATGAGTTCTATTTAAAGCGCATGGAGGGTCATTGTTCGGGTAATCCGTGCATGAGAGAAGCTTATGTAAATTTTCATTCTTTGATTAATAAATTGTCTGTACCCACGTTGGGACAGGCCGTGGACTGTTTCCCTCCTTGCACTCTGAGGGTTTTAACCACGTCAAAAATACTGGTGTATTGATTTGAGATCTGGTTGTGAGCGGTGTCCTTTTGGTATTCTTCTGTGGAACTTACCCTGTAAATTCCTACATGGTATCAGAGCTATTTGAGGGCCGCGTCCGTTGGTGATCCAAATCTGAAGCCGGTAGAACTGCATGCGGCTGTCGTTTCCTAGATCTGCTGTTTCTGACTGCTTTCGGGCCGAGAGGACTGCTCTGTTGCATTCGGAGCATCTGTTTCAGTGAGGAACCCCTTTCGTTTCACGCGAAAAGGTTTCCGGTAGCCCTAGCTGCGTCATTTTTCAGATCGGGAGGTATACAGTGTTTTTTTTGCAGTTTACTGTCATTTTCTCTCTGCTTATTTCGGTTTCGGTTTATTTAACCTTTTTTTTCCCGGATCTATACCTTTCATTTCTGCGTATGCTCTTTGCCCTGCGACTCTGTGCGATCTGGGCAAATCAGAAACAGAAAGAAAGGATTTTTCTCATGCGTATGCTCTTTTCCCTGCACCTTAATGTGATCTCGGAAAATCAGAAACATTGAGGAAAATATTTAGTTTTTCGGCTAAAAGCTAACTTTGAGATTTTTTTTAAATTTCTAGTTTTTTGGCTAAAGCTAACTTCGAGCCGTAAGGTTCGTTTTTCTTTGGATATTCGTGTTGGGTTTTGTGTTTTGTGTTTTGTAGGGGAAAAGAGTCTTCCCAAGGCAAGCACGCAAATCGAGGGCCCCCCCCCCCCCCCCTCTCTCTCTCTCTCTCTCAAATATTTTGTATAGATCAATTGGTTCAAAGACCTTTTAAGAGAGTAGAGGTCTTGGGTTCAAGTCTCCATTTTGTGGGGGCGGATTTTTTCATTCCCGCACATTCGCGCACTTTGCCGGCAACGTCAACAAATATTTTTCAAAAAGCCATAACTTCTTCATCCGGAAGCCTTTTTCAGAGCCGTTTTTTTTAAAACCGCCTATTTTTTCGAGATCTATCCATTGGACCACTTACTTTCAGCATCTTCAGCTTCAGTTGTTTTTCAAAAATGGAAAGTCCATGCCAAGTCATTCTTGACAGCACTAACTACTTCCAATGGGTAGCCTACATGGGAGATTTACTTAGAAGTAAAGGTCTCTTCAGAATAGCCACAGACCAAGAGAAGAAACCCAAAGATGAAGACAAGGCCGAAAAATGGGAAAATCGACAAGATCAAGCACGTGGCTTGATAGGAATGTCTGTTTCTCCTGATCTTAGATTCCACATTGCAGAAATTGAAACTCCTCATGAAGCATTAGAAAAACTTGCTAAAGTTTTTGGGATTAAAAATGAAATTAGATCCCATCAACTTGAAAATGAGCTGCTTACTTTGGATCCTAATAATTTTTCTTGCATTGAAGATTTCTTGTCAAAATTCAAGAACCTTAGATATCTCTTGGAAGGTGTTAAAGTTAAGAAAGATGATGGTAACCTTATTTATTCCATCCTCACTAAGTTAGGACCAGCCTACTCTGTGTTTGTTTCCACTTTCCATTCTACCAGGGAAGCTTTCATTTGTCAAGGCAAAGACTACAAGCCCCCTTCCTTTGACTCCTTTTGTGATTCCTTAATAAGAGAACAAGAAAAACTCTTACACCTTGGTCTTCTTAATCTTGGAAACTCTTCCACAAAAGCGTTAGCCGCCCAGCAATATCCAAATTCAAAGAATCCTAAGAAGTCTTATCCTCAAAGGAATGGTCCTAAACCAACTCAGCCTCAAGATGAAAGATCATTTCAGCAATATGATAAGCCCAATAAAAACAAATGGAAGAAGACTGATAGACATTGTAACTTTTGTAATCGAGATGGCCACTTAGAATCTAAATGCTTTAAGAAGATGGAAGCCTTGGAAGCCGCAATGAAGAAACATAACATCCATCTGGAGCCTACTTCAACTTCAACTTCCGGAACGGCATTTTCTGCATGTCATCGTCAATCATCTCAGTCTGGTTATGCATTAAATGTATCTTCTTCTTCTTCTCATTCTCATGAGTGGCTCATTGATTCTGGAGCCTCTTGTCACATGGCCAAAAACGAAGCCATGTTTTCTTCTTTAAATGATTGTAACACCAAAAATATATATGTTGGTGATGATAGATCTCTTAATGTTGTAGGGACTGGAACTGTTCATCTAGACAATGGTCAGTTCAATGATGTATTATGTGTTCCAAACTTATCCTGCAACCTTCTATCTGTCTATCAGATAACTCATTCAGGTGAAGGTAAAATCGTTGAATTTTCACCTCATGATGTTGTAATCAAGGATCTAAAAGATCCTAAACAGATTCTAGCTACTGGTCTTGCTGATGATTCCAAAAGGTTGTATAAGTTTCACAACTTTGGGTCATCCCATCTTCCCTCAGTATTTGTTGCTCATAATGATGAAGTGAGCAAACTTTGGCATGAGCGGTATGGTCACTTAAACTATCGCTCCCTTCAGCATCTATGTAAAGAAAACATGGTGACAGGTCTTCCTATGGTATCTTGCAAAGATGGTGTTTGTTCCGGATGTGTACTCGGAAAACATCATCGGGACAGTTTTGACAAACGTGCCTCTTGGCACGCCTCAGCCCCTTTACAGCTTGTGCACAGTGATTTATGTGGTCCTCTTCCTGTTGCTTCTTTCTCTGGCTGCAAGTACTTCTTAACTTTCATTGATGATTTCTCTAGACGCACTTGGGTATACTTCTTAAAACTCAAGAGCGAAGTATTTACCACCTTTTTGGCCTTCAAAGCATTCGTTGAAAAACAATCTGGACATCAAATTCTTAAGCTAAGAACTGATAATGGTGGAGAATATGTTAAAAATGCATTCATCACCTTTTGCACCGAAAATGGAATTCAAATGCAACATACTGTTCCATACACTCCACAACAAAATGGTGTAGCTGAAAGGAAAAATCGCACTTTAAAGGAAATGGCTAATTGTATGCTGCAATCTAAAGGACTCAGTCTTAGTTTTTGGGCCGAAGCAATTAATTGTGCAAATTATATAATCAATCGCACTCCTACTAAGGTTCTAGAGAATATCACTCCAGAAGAAGCTTGGAGTTCCATTAAACCAGATGTAAGTCACTTTCGTGTGTTTGGAAGTGAAGCATGGGCCCATATTCCAGATGAAAAGCATAAAGCCTTAGAACCTAAGAGTGAGAAATGTACTTTTGTTGGATATTCTGAAGATGTAAAAGGCTATAGACTTATTCCATTTAAGTCCAAAAATGTTATCATTAGAAGAGATGTAAAATTTGATGAAAATAAATCGGCCTGCGAGCCTAGTCCGGCGGATGTGCCACCTCTTCCCATCTCTTCTATCTTTGAGAACATTTCTTCTTCTGATGATGAAAGCGAGGATGATAATCCTTCCCCACCTTCTCAGGATCCTCAACTTCCAAGATGGGTCCGTGCTACTCGGGATGCAGCAGGTGATCTTGCCGGTGATCCTACAGATCAGCGACGTACACGTTCTCAGTTTGAAAGAGCCTCTTCTTTACTGGCTCAAGCTCCAGTGAATCATGATCCTGACACTTTTGCAGAAGCTTCAGGCCATCCACATTGGGAAACAGCTATGAATGAAGAATATCATTCATTGATGACAAATGATACATGGGATCTTGTTCCTCTACCAAAGGGACGCAAACTTGTTAGATGCAAATGGGTTTACAGAACCAAGTATGGACCAGATGGGAAAGTTGACAAACATAAAGCTCGTCTAGTTGCTAAGGGATTTTCACAGGTTGAAGGCATTGACTACACTGAAACCTTCTCTCCAGTTGCCAAAATGAACTCTATCCGCCTTGTTCTTTCCCTTGCTGCCTCTTTAAAATGGGAAGTACATCAAATGGATGTTAAATCTGCCTTCTTGCATGGGGACTTGCAGGAAGAAATCTATATGGAACAACCCATTGGCTTCATACAAACAGACTCCAGCCTAGTTTGTCGCCTTAAGAAATCCCTTTATGGCCTCAAGCAAGCTCCTCGAGCTTGGTATGCCAAAATGGATAGCTTTCTTTTAGAATCTGGCTTTTCTAGGTGTCATTCTGACAATACTGTCTACACCAAGAAAGTGGGCAACTCTCTCATCATCCTTGTTCTTTATGTTGATGATCTTATTCTTACTGGTAGTGATCCCAACCTTATAAACCATGTGAAGTCCACCCTTAAAAAGAAATTTGAAATGACAGACTTAGGACACTTACACTATTTTCTCGGTCTTCAAGTCTTGCAATCCCAAGAGGGTATTTTCCTTTCCCAGTCCAAGTATGCTTGTGATATTCTTCGTCATTTTCACATGGAAGACTGTAAGCCAGCCCCTTCTCCCTTTCAGTCTGGAGTCAAACTTTCAGTCTCTTGTACTTCTCCTGAAGTTGATGCTACCTTATACCGTCAACTTGTCGGAAAACTCTTGTATTTAACCCATACTCGTCCTGATCTTTCCTTTGTTGTTGGCCTTGTTGCTCGTTTTATGCAAAACCCCCGTGAAAGTCATTGGAAAGCAGCTAAAAGAATACTTCGTTATGTTCGAGGTACAATACAGTTTGGGATTCATTACAGTGCCAAAGCAGCTCCTCTGTTAGTTGGTTTCACTGATTCTGATTGGGCTGGTGACCTTGATGATCGGAAGTCTACTGCCGGTTATGTCTTCACTCTTGGTTCAGGACCTATTACATGGGCTTGTAAGAAACAGGCTGCCATTTCTCTTTCGTCAGCAGAAGCAGAATATCGTGGTGCCGTGGAAGCTAGTAAGGAAGCCTTGTGGCTTCGTCAGATCCTATCAGAGTTTGGCTTTGAGCAGCAGCATCCAACCACACTTTGGTGTGATAATCAAAGTGCCATTCAGCTATGCAAAGATCCAGTCCAGCATCAGCGCAGCAAACACATTGAACTACACATGCACTTCATCAGAAAGCTCATTCTTGACCATGTTCTTGAAGTGCAATATTGTCCAACGGATGATCAGGTTGCAGACATCTTCACAAAGGCTCTCACAGAGGCGAAGTTCACTAAACTTCGATATATGCTTGGAGTTCAGGAAGTTGTCACTAAGGGGGGATAGGCTCTAGTGCCTCCTTCCTTCTCCTATTGTGTCATATTTGTAAATCCTTCAATCCTATCCCAAGTTGTTCTTAAGGGGGGATGTTAGGATATTCCGACACATAGGATATAGTTAAGTTCAACTTGGTCTAGTATAGAGTTAGGTTAGAGTTAGGTAAAGTGTGTTTCTTTACCGTTGTACATTTTGTAACTTACAATCCGACGGTCACGATATGTAGTGATCCGACGGTTCACTCTCACCTCGGTATTACCGACACTTGATCCGTGGCTTGACACCCGATTGGTCCATGAGTTCTATTTAAAGCGCATGGAGGGTCATTGTTCGGGTAATCCGTGCATGAGAGAAGCTTATGTAAATTTTCATTCTTTGATTAATAAATTGTCTGTACCCACGTTGGGACAGGCCGTGGACTGTTTCCCTCCTTGCACTCTGAGGGTTTTAACCACGTCAAAAATACTGGTGTATTGATTTGAGATCTGGTTGTGAGCGGTGTCCTTTTGGTATTCTTCTGTGGAACTTACCCTGTAAATTCCTACACTTGGTCTTATTTTTCTTTATTAACTTTATTACATGAACTTTTAACCTGGGGTTGTTACACCAGAGAGCCAGATATTATTTCTGGTTGTTTGTTAGAGTGCCCAAACCCCAAGCGAACTAGGTCTCTTTTTATTCATAGGGGTTGAAGATTACCCCTCTCGCTCCTGCAAACTCGAACCTTGCTGAAATAAAAAAATTCAACCCTCATGGGCTCGTTTGTCCAACCCGGCTCTAGGGACTAATAACTCAACCCACCAAGGGCTCCAAATCATTTGTCCCAACCTACACTTCAAAGGCTAGTAACTCAACCCAAGTTGTTCTAGGGCTTCTAGAGCATTTCTTCCAAACCACAGTCATAACGAACATGAGCACCAATCATAAAAACAAGTCGAAGAACCCATAACACCATGGTTATATAGGAAATGGAAAGGAAAGGCATAAACCACTAACAATCTAGGGAAATCATTATGCCAATGACAACTTATAACCAAAAAATCACATGCATATACCATGCATCCAGAAATCAACATGGAAATCACACATGCAACCTATTACCTGCAAAGCAATCTAGTTGTAGTTGATGATCAAACTGTTCCCTTTCCCTTTCTTGCTTTCCTTTACCTTCTTTCTCCAAATCTAAGTGAATACTAAAGTTCTCCAAGAATGCTCCAAGATTTCTATAAGTGTGCAAGAGCATGAAAGAATTGAAGAGAGCTCAACCCAAAACTGTCAAAAGATTGTGAACTAAGCCTCATAAGACCTTTTAACATTGAGGCCTCTATTTTCTTCATTTTCCTTCATTTTTCCTTCAATTTCCCTCTCATGCTAATAAGTGTCGTCCTTTTCTCCTATTTTCGTTTATTTTCATAAATAAAATGCCAATAATTGCTACTTTTCTTTTGTCAATGCCTTTGCCAATTTCCATAGTCATTACTTAATCACCAATGATACCCATCACTATGTTTTTCCTAACATTTAGCTTCGAATACATGTCCCTTGACCTTGGTCTTATTTTATTTACTTGGAAAATCAACCAAGGGTTATTACAAACCCCTCCCCTTTAAGGGAACACCGTCCTCGGTGTTCTATGACACCTATGACCAGCAAACCGCTGAAAACAACACATACCAGCCATGGAGATTTATAACATAGCTCGATGCAATATTTACAATGAACAACTATTGTAAACCATGAAAAACGTGACAATCATACCGCTTATTGGAGATTTATGACACAACTCATTTCAACATCTACAACAACATCCATATATACATATACATATACCAAAAACTCATTTGCTTGAACCAACAAATAGTGAAGGATATAAAGCCCACATCAGATCAACCATCTCCCATGTAGCTTGACTGGGCCAAAAGTGCTTCAACTATGCTTTAACCTGCTTGATTTCTCTATTTCAAAGCATGATTTATTTCCGCTGTAATACACATTATGGTTCTCACTAGAATTTTCCCTCTGGTTCCACCTACAATGTAGATGAGTCAATCACATGATCAACATCCTGGACATACTTCTTAATAAATGAAACATGGAATTACATTGTCGGAGGCAGTGCAAGTCAGTAGGCCACTAGTCCAATCCTCTCAAGGATCTCAAAAGGCTTGTGATACCAAGATGACATCTTAGCACATGACCCAATCCTCATGGAGCTCTTCTTGGGCTTGATGTGCAAGTACACATTTTCCCTAACCTAAAAATCCTTAATATTAATAAGGGATTAATAGTAACCATTATAAGATTAATATTTAGATTTGAATAATATGGTTTGGCTAAAAAATTTTTGTAAATTCTACCCTATTATAGTATTATAATTTAATAAGATTTAGTATAATAATATAAAACTTATTAGATAATTCAAGAATGTATTAAATGACAGTATAAAATACTAATATTTTTTCATTGGTAATAATATTATAATTAAATAATTTTTAACCTACCTAATCTAGTCATTTCTTAATCAATTGTGGCCTTGGTCCAGTTAAACCTAATATAACCATTTTTCCAGTCAAACCTAACCGTTGGAAGATCTGCCATCCCTATTTAACATGTAGCCATGATCTGATTTTTCAACTTGTCCTGACGATGAACCACACTCGTTGGTTCAAAATGTGTCGACAAATATTTTCTAATGTGATTTTTACGAAAATATTTCTAAAAACTCAGATTACGGATCGCAGAAACTTAAATTCAATCATCCTTAAATACTCTGTGTTGATCTGCATAACTCTTCTGCTTGTCCTGTGTTGCCTTCAAAATTCTCTTAATAACCTACATTTCATGTTCCATCTCAACCAACATCTCTGGTTCAATCAACACCCTGTTCACTGAATCACTCCAGCTAATAGGAGTATTACAACTACACCCATAAAGTGCCTCAAACAGACTCATCTTCAAGGATTGTTGATACCCATTATTATAAGAAAATTATACCAGTGGAATATACTTTTCCCACTTTCATTGTTGATGCATGACATACATCCTCAACATGTCCTCAAGAATCTTGTTAACCCTCTATGTCTATCTATATGTCTGCAAATGATAATTTGTACTGAAAGCCAACTTTGTCCCCAAACTTGCAAACAACTCTTTACAAAACCTGGAAGTGAACTTGGTATCTCTGTCTGATATGATATTCTTGGGAATGCCATGCAATATGACTATCTTATTGATGAAAATCAGAGCTACCTTGCTAGCTGAATTTGTAGAATTAACTGCAATGAAGTGAGATACCTTACTTAACCTATCAACCATAACCATGATGGAATCATTTTGTCTCAATGTGCTTAGTAAACCTATAATAAATTCTATGGAAATGGCCTCCCATTTCCATTCTGGAATCAGAATCAGTTGTAATAAACCACCTGGGTGCTTACCAGGGAAAATTTTAAGAACCCCCCCTAAATTTATAAATATAATAAATGGGCGAATCTCCATGGTATATAGGAAAAATGGAAGGCGATTTTATCAATAATATAATATGTATATATAATTTTTTGGTGAATCTGTCACAGGCATGGCGAATATTTTACTCAATTATAAAATCTTGTAAGATCTTGGCGAGTCTTTCACTAAATAATAAAACTTTGTAAAGTCCTAGTGAATCTTAGCATAGGCTACATGTTGGTTTGATTTCCCCATTTAAATAGGTTACATTCCAGGTGAATACCATGGGTCAATACCATGTGCCATTTTGGTGAATACCATGGGTCAATACCATGTGCCATTTTTATTTTTATTAATTCTAATATTAGGGTTAATAATGGTTTTTTTGCATGGTATTAATAACAATCTAATCCATGGTATTTGTCCCATAGTATTTTGGCCATAGGTTTCACCTAAATAGAACCCATTTTTTGAGTGTCCTTAAATATAAGGTGACTTATGGAGTAAATATAAAAAAATGTTTTATTTGTTTACCATACCTCTCGTTTATTTATATTTTTATTATTTACCATACCTCTTTTACAAATATGGTATTTGGCCCATAGGATTCACTTAAATAAAACCTCTTTCTTGAGCCTTCATAAATAGAACGAGGGTTATGGACTAAATATAAAAAGAGGTTTTATTTATTTACGATACGTCTAGTTTATTTATATTTTTATTTATTTACCATACCTTTTGAGTAAGTATAAAAAGACGTTTTATTTATTTACCATACCTCCACTTTACTTATATTTTTATTTGTTTACACCCTTACATGTATATAAGGTGACTTATGGAGTAAATATAAAAAATGTTTTATTTATTTACCATACCTCTCTTTTATTTATATTTTTATTAATTTACCATACCTCTTTTATAAATATAGTATTTGGCCCATAGAATTCACTTAAATAAAACCTATTCTTGAAAATGGGCAAATGGATTCACTTAAATAAAACCTATTCTTGAAAATGGGCGAATGGAAGGTTGTAAGTCCTAATTTCAAGGGCTAAATTTACCTTTTTTACCCTCTCCCTTAAAATAAGGTGGGCTATTTGAGGTGATTTGTAAAAATGTACTATGATACAAAATATTCGCCCACTAAAAATTTAAAACCCCTTAATTTCGCCAAAGGGCGAACATTCGCCCCTAAAATTATCCTTGGTGCTTACACTCTGCTTTTACCTACTCACAGTCCAAACATCTCGTAACAAACTCAACCACCTCTTTCTTCAAGTTTGGCCAATGATAGAACTTCTTAATTGTTGTCAATGTATTTTGATATCCCAGGTGACCTGAATATGGCTTGACATGAAAATCCCTCAATATAATCTTCTTGAGTTCATTTGTCATGAGATTATAAACTACATCTTGATCGCCCGTACCTTGTTGTTGTAACATGTGCCTCAACTGTTGATACTTGTCATCATGTTGTCTTTCTTTCAAGATCTACTCCTGCAAATCTGTCCCATAAGAACTTACTACTACAATATGATTCACATGCAATCTTCTACTAAGAGCATCTATAACCCTATTCTCCTTTCCCTTGATGTACCTAATCTTGAATTCAAACTCATTGAGAGTAGCTAACCATCTAGATTGCCTAACATTCATATTAGGTTGATCAAATAAGTACCTCATCCCACTGTGATCACTCATCAGTATAAATCTCCTGCTAAGAAGATAGTGTCTCCACATCTTCAATGCATGAATGATAGTTGTTGATCATGAATCACATAGTTATGCTCACCCTGATTCAACTTCCTTGACTCATAGCATACCATTTGTCCTTCCCGCATCATGACTCCACCAAGTCCTCTCTTGCAAGCATTTGTACATACCACAAACTCTTTGTCAAGATCTGCAATCTTTAAAACTGAAGCATTTGTAATCAATTGCTTCAACTGCTCAGAATTAGTTTCATACTCATCAATCCATTCAAACTTCTTTCATTTTCGTTGCAAAAATGTAATAGGATAGGAAACTTGTGAGAACCTCTTGATGAACGTCTTGTAGTAACATGTTAGTCCCATGAATGATCTGATCTCATTCACATTTATAGGATTTTCCCATTCCATGGTAGCTTTGATCTTTTCTGGGTCCACTGCTATACCTTCCTTGGAAACAACATACCCCAAGTATTGAATTTATGTCTGAAAGAAACTGCACTTACTAAGTTTGGCATACAATTGATGCTTTATCAGCAATCTTAACATTGTTGTTAGGCGCTATGCATGTTCTCCCTCGTTCTTAGAATATATCAATATAACATCAATGAATATTATCACAAACTTGTCCAGATAAGGATGTAACATGCTATTCATCAAACACATGAAAGTAGACGAAGCATTAGTAAGACCAAAAGGAACTACTACAAACTCATAATGCCCATACTTGGCATGGAATGTAGTTTTGTAAACATCCTCTTCTTTGATGTGTACCTAGTTATATCTTGATCTCAAGTCAATCTTCGAGAACATTGTTGCTCCCTTCATCTAATCAAACTAGTCATCAATCCACGACAAAGGATACTTGTTCTTGATCACCACCTTGTTCAAATACCTATAATCAATACATAACATGAGAGTATCGTCTTTATTCTTTACAAACAACACCAGTGCACCCCAAGGCGACACACTTGGCCTAATGTATCCCTTATCGAGCATTTCTTTAAGTTTCAACTTCAATTCCACCAACTCTAGAGTGCTCACCCTGTAAGATGCCTTTGATGTTGGTGCTCCTCCTGACATCAACTCAATAGAAAATTCCACTTCCCTGTGAGGCGATAACTCTGAAATCTATGGTGGAAATACATCCTGAAACTGCTGCAAAAGTAGAGACCTATTCAAGACTTCAACATCCTCAACATCCTTCCCTTTGTCACCAGAAATATGAATTGCAAACAACACACACCTTGTCAAGCTACTACGCATTACCTACATCACTATAACCATTCTCACTAATGTAGGCTTCCTGTTACCCTGTAAGATTCTCCTCTCTCCATCATCATCCAGACACTCAATAGCCTTATCATAGAAATCTACCTTAGTCCTGTGAATATACAACTAATCCATATCCAACAACATACAATATGATCCCAATGGAAGAACATTTAGATGTTATGATGTCGACATGTCGTTTAGTTCAAATGCTCAAGATTGCACCTAATGATTAACTTTTTTCTTGGTACCTGTAGCCAACTGAACTAATCAAGACTCTACATGCACTTCTTTATTCAAAAAACACTTATCCACCAAGTAAGGATTGATATAACTATAGTTATATCTAGGGTGGATCAAAATAGAAACAACTTGATCACAAAGCTTACCTTCCATCTTGATAATAGATGCTTGATGATCATCCTTCCTATTATCTAATGTTGCATAAACCCGAGGAATACTTTGTCCAACACCCCCAACTGTTTGTGCCTCTGGAGCACTTTAACTTTGAATTCTACCACCCTGATGATATGGAAAATATCTCATGTGATGATCCTTTCCACAAGTCCAATACTAAAAAGGCTTCCTGCCATCACCCTTGTTCTACTCCTCAGGTTGAATTCCCTATCCTTTATCAATTGCATTGAATTTCTTGTACAACGTTGCATTCTCCTTGTTACCTGCATCTTGAGGTATTCCTAGCTTCTTATCCCACTTTCCTTTAATATTATCATTACCTTTCCAACCCTGCTTAGGCTCCAACTTATGCTTAGACTACTCATAACAATTATTCAACTTCCCAATTACTTCTTCCAATGTTTGAGGCTCATCATACTCAATCCGATCTTTAAATGCTAAACACAATCCACTAACGAATTTTTGAACCTTTGTCTTCTCATCCTTAAGATATGGCACATACCTTAATAACTCTAGAAACTTAGTCATATACTCTTCCTTTGTCAATTTCCCATCTTCAACTCGTATAACTCCTTAGCCTTACAATCATAGTATCTCTCTGACAAATGATTATTTTTGAAAAGTCGCTTGAACTGATGCCAACTCAAATCCTCTGTCTTGATAACTCTGACTCGCTTCACACCTTCCCACCAGATGTCTGCTTTTCCTTTGAGACTGAAAATAGCTATCTTGAATTTTATATTCTCTACGTAATCATGCAACTCGAAGAACTTCTTCATCCCAAGTAGGCTTGATTTTGCATCTTTTGGTTTCTTCACCTCTCCCTCGAATGTAGGATGTTTGGCTTTCTTGAACTCATTCGACAAGTATTGCTTCATGCTCTTCCTATAAGGATGATAAGGATGATGAACATGTTGTCTCTTTGATCCAGAACTAGAATAGAATCCATAACCACTACCTCTCCTATCAGGTGTATCCATCCATCTACCACCTCTGACTGTGTCATCCCTGTTCGACCTATGTCCTCCATGAGAACTGCTACCATATGCCCCATTTGTCCTTTCCTCCTATCCATAACTGGTCTATGGCTATCCTTGTCTTTGCAAATTTGATAAACTAAAGGATTATTGCATTGACCTCTGCACCCTGGCAAGTATTTCTTGTGATTGAATGATTATGTCATTATTCGCCTTACAACTTATGATTTATGCCTTTAAACTTCCTAGTGTGTTTGTATCTTCTTCCTGCAAACATACCATGTCAGAGAAACAAAATACAAACATGATCAAACAAACCTTAGTGAATTTCATGGGACGTTATGTCGTTTGCACAATCAATTTGGATTATCACAACATATGTATATATAATAAAATCAACATATCAATCATCTCAATATCAACATCATGACAACACAAGACCAAAATGGTGACCATCACAATGCATGCATAACAAACACATTGACAACTAACATGCATACATAACAATCTCACCTAGCCCATCTAGTTAAAGTGTTTGAAACTGGAAGCTATGATACCACCCTATGACAACCTCCTCCCACATTTACCCTATTTCAAAAGCCTACTAGGGTAAACAAGAGACAAGTGTCACTATGACATGATCCAACCTCCCAGATCTAGTTAAGGAAGTGGGGCCAACTAACTGACCTCAAACTAACATCCTACAGGGACTACGAATCACCCAGGAGTTGAAGGAACACCCGAGGTGGTCAATCCCTGAGCTGGAACCTTGTTTCTCAACCCTAACACCCCAACCACGTGCATAACAAGTCTAGATTGTGATTATAGGCCTCCAACCGCACGCATAGGCCTGCTTCCAAGCGGTTATGGCCTAAATATCTTAGTTTTGAGCATGCAGTTATGGGATATGTGCCACCTTTTCAGGACAATTTTTAGACCACTGCCTAGAATTTCCTGAGACTTTTCAGAAACATAATTGACATGAAAACAAAGCTAAACATTCAATCTTAATTCAAAAACTTGACCTAGACTGCCTAGAACACACTAGACATTTCGTCAAACACATGGAAAACATATAAGCTACAGGTCATGAATGCATATCTGATCATAAGAGTATGGGATTCATCTGAGAATCACCAAGAAGGTTCTATGCCCTCTCCACATAGCTGCAACAATATTTATTAGTCCATACATTCATCATCAAATCAATACTTAAACAATTCATGACAATAGCCATCGATGGTACACATCATGTAACCAACATATAACCAGAAAATAACCAACATTGGAACCATGACAACTCAACCATAATGTCACCAACATAATCACTACAAATCTTGATAGATCACAATAGGAAAATGTCTCATATTAACATATGAAAATGCCAACTCAGTAAGGGACTTCTATGTACCACCCGAACATATATTGAGTTGAACCAAATCTCTCTTTCAACTAATCACCCCTGCGCCATATTCCAAGCATGAATGTGGGATCTCATGGAATAAACCAAGACAAAATCAACCAGGGCTTCCAGAGGCCAAACCACCTCAAGCGTCGACCACAGTGATTCCACCTCTATGGTTTGAACATCACTAACACCAACTATATTGGTCTCTACCTAAGTTTTCCATGGCTCCAGGGACTAGTAACTCAACCCACAACCTTCCAAGGTTGCAGAGAGTTTGTCCAACCCGAATCCAGGGACTAGTATCTCAACCCACTGTTAGGTCCCTATAATACTAGTGATTCCCCCATTACTATTGTCGTTGTATCCCTTATTATTATTTTTGTGCCCCTATTGTCCCCATATTGTTATTATTGTGCCCCATAGAATCCCTCTATTGTTATTTTTGTGCCTTTCGGCTTGGTTATATTGTGCCCCCTTAGACTCCTATATATAGAAAGGAGGTTTTGTCATTTGAATCATCTAAGAATTATTCATTTGTGTAATGTAAAGGAGGTTGCCCCCTCGAAGAGGCTTATTTATAAGGCGTTGATCTATCTTTTCTATCTTTTTGTGAACTAGTTTCATAACATTTGGTATCAGAGCTTTGGACTCTAGGGTTTCGCTGCTCCAAACAGGCCATCGTGGTATTTTCGCTATAACTTTTTTTCTGCGACATTTCAGAAGCTACCAAAAAACCCATTTGAGCCAAAATTGTTTTGAAATTTGGATCCGAATTTCAGAGCTTGTCTCACTATATTTGCGGAGATATGATCTGAGGAAGTTAGGGTTTTTGCAAACTCCCAAATTACATTCCAAACAGGTGACCTGGGGAAAATCGTCATAACTTTTGTTTTGAGCATCAGATTGAAATTTCGTAAGAAGTTTCAAAAATAGGACGGCCTGTAGTTTTCTGTATATCAATTTCAGGTATTAAGGTCGAAACAGTGACACGTAGCATGTCATACAAGTTCACTCTACTGAAGCAGTCTCTAATCAGGTCACCGTGGGATATTTGGCATAACGTTTCTTTGGAGAATCCAATCTTGATCAGAATTGTGGGGTTAGAAATAGGACTCAAAGGGCTACCACAGGATGATATTTCAGATATTCGAGATCTGCAGTTACAAAGATACAACAAATTCAATATCGAGCTCTTACAAAGTGAAAAAAAGGGTGTGTAGTTTTTTTAATTTTGCATAAAATTGGTTTGAAAAATTAGTTTGAAGGAATTCAAAGGGAATAGTGAAGAATTATTAGCATTAATTAATGCCCCAAAGAAAGAAAATGGAAATACCTAGTAAGCAACCTGAAAGCTCTAGCATGACTCGTGAAGAAGAGGAAGAAATGCAACATGATATATCAAAATTACAAGACCAAGTACAACAAATTTCACTCTCACTAAAGGTAAATGAAGCCAAGATGAATGGCGTGGAAGCTAATATGAATGGCATGCAAGTTAAGATGAATGGTGTGGAAGCTAAGATGAATGGCATGGACGCTAGGATGGAAGCTAAGATGAATGGCATGGACGCTAAGATGAATGACATGGACGATAAGATGGAAGAATTAAAGATAAATTTGAATAAGTTGCTACAAGAAATGGTCACTAATGGTGAAAGGGTAGTAAAGGAAACTCATGATGAGAACAAAATAAATGTTAATCATGATTTCATAGACTCTAATGTTGGATTGAAGACCCACCATGTTCCAAAAATCGATATGAGGAAGTTTGATGGCAAGGATCCCAAAACATGGATACTACAGATGGAGCAATTTTTCGATCTCCATAACATGCAAAACACACAAAAGGTATGTATTACAACTTTATATTTGGAACCAAATCAGTTTGTATGGTATCGATGGCTTTGCTCTCGTAAACAAATTGTCACTTGGGCAAATTTTACGGAATAAATGATAGCACATTATGAGGATACAAAAAACAACACCTTTTTAAGCCAATTGATACATCTCAAACAAAAGGGTTCAATGATGGAGCACATTGAGGACTTCCAAAAATTGAACATAAGGGTAAAAGATATTCCAGAGCAGCATAGGATTGATGTGTTCATAGGGACTTAAACGATAATATCCAACATGAGGTTTGCCTTTGGGAACCTGATTCATTGGAGAAAGCATTCAGGTTAGCAAGAAAAATGGAAAGCAAAATTATGGCAACCAAGAAGCCTACCACTCACAACTATAAAGATGGAAGTGTTGTTGCCCCTAGCCTTCCGCAACCTACAAGGTTGACACCACAACAATTGGAAGAAAAAAGAGCAAAAGAGCTTTGTTACAGTTGTGATAGCAAATACACTAAAGGTCATAAGTGTGTTGAGAAGAAATTATTCTACATAGATTGTGAAGAGGAGGAAGAAGAGGATATACTCCAAGAACAAACCCTAGATAAAGAAGAAATGAATCCGACCATATCTTGTAATGCATTGGCTGGAATTACCACTCCTCAAACTATCAAGATAGAAGAACATATCAAGAAGAAAAAGGTAATAATGTTTATTGATTCGGGAAGTACCCATAATTTTATTCATTGTAAGATAGCAAAGGAATTGAATTGCTTCCTACATCCAACACTAGAGTGTCAAGTGATGGTTTCAAGTGGAGGAACCATAAATTGCTCTGGAAAGTGCCATAATATCAAGCTATCCATGGGAGAATATGTATCGAATAGCCCAATGCTTTCCATTCCAATGGGTGGTGCTGATGTTGTACTAGGAGTCAAATGGGTACAATAGCTTTTAATTTTCAAGAACTTTTCATGAAATTTTCTGCGGAAGGAAAGGAACTTGAATTAAGGGGTATTGCAGGGAAACCGGGAAAGATAATCAGCTCTAATGATATGACAAAGCTTCTAAAGAAGGAACAAAAAGGTGTAATTGCATAATTATGTTCGCTAGAGGTTCCCACATCGAAATCATCTATTTCTCCAGATCTCCAAAAAGTCTTGGGCAATCATTCCAAGGTATTTGAGACTCCCAAAGGTATCCCACCTATTCGTGATCATGATCATGCTATTCATTTGATTCCAGGAAGTTTTCCACCAAACATCAAGCCATACAGATATCCCTATGCCCAAAAGAATGAAATTGAACGTATGGCTGCAGAAATGCTAGAGGCTAGTATAATTCAACCTAGTCAAAGTTCTTTCTCTGCTCCAGTAGTATTGGTGCACAAGAAGGATGGATCATGGCGCATGTGTCCGAATTAAAGGGAGCTCAACAAGCTCATCATTAAAGATAAATTTCCCATTCCTGTCATTGATGAATTGCTGGATGAATTGCATGGATCAATTTACTTCACCAAATTGGATCTTCGTTCAGGATATCATCAAATCAGAATGAAGACTGAAGACATTCCAAAAACAACATTTAGAACTCATGAGGGTCATTATGAATTTTTGGTCATGCCTTTTGGCCTTACCAATGCACCTTCTACATTTCAAGGTTTGATGAATTCCATTTTCAAACCCACCCTTAAAAAATTTGTGTTAGTATTTTTTGATGATATACTAATCTACAACAAGTCTTGGAAGGATCATGTTGAACATGTTCACAGGGTGCTCAAACTATTGGAGGAGAAACAATTATATGCAAAAAACTCCAAATGTTTCTTTGGAGTACAAGAGGTGGAATATCTGGGTCATATTGTATCTCATGGAGGTGTTAAGGTAGACCCTAGCAAAATTAAAGCCATTAAGGAATGGAAAATCCCCACATCCATAAAGCATCAGCGAGGATTTCTTGGGTTGACATGGTATTATCGCAAGTTTGTTAAGAATTATGGGAGAATAGCAGCACCTCTAACAACATTATTGAAGAAAGATGCATTTTCATGGACTCCAAAAGCAACAAAGGCCTTCGAACATCTTAAAGAGGCAATGTGCCAAGCACCGGTCTTAGCTACACCAGACTTCACAAAAACCTTTATTGTGGAATGTGATGCTTAAGGAAATGGAATTGGTGTTGTTTTAATGCAAGATGAAAGACCCATTGCTTTCAAAAGTTGTCCAATCAAGGGAAAGTATTTACAGAAAGCTACTTATGAGAAGGAAATGTTAGCAATACTACATGCACTTAAGAAATGGTGACCCTACCTAATGGGAAGACACTTCAAGGTCAAAACGGATCAGGATAGTCTTAAATACTTTTTAGAACAAAGATTATTCTCTGAAGAGCAACAAAAATGGGTCACAAAGATGTTGGGTTATGACTTTGAAATCATCTACAAAAAAGGGAAGCAAAATGTTGTGGCAGATGCACTCTCAAGAAAGGATGAGGATGTGGAAGCATTGTTGTGCGCCATTTCTATTATCCAACCAGATTGGATAAACGAAGCAAGGGAGGAATTGAAGAATGAAGAAGAAGTGTGGGCACTCATTCGAAAGTTACAACAAGATTCCTATACATCTGATACATTTTGCTCGAAAAATGATTCATTATGGTACAAAGATCGCTTATACCTATGTAAGAATTCCCAAATCAAACAAAAGATTCTTATGGAATTGCACACTTCTCGCTTAGGAGGGCACTCACGATTTTTAAAAACTTACCACAGGGTTAAGAAGGAATTTTTTTTGGATGGCCTTAAATCGGATATTCAAAAGTTTGTGGCAGAATGTTTGCTTTGCCAACAAAATAAAGTTGAAACAATTAAGATGACAGGTCTATTACAACCTTTATCCATTCCAAGCCAACATTGGGAGGAGGTTTCAATGGATTTTATCACAGGTTTACCCAAGTCCGAAGGAAAGAGTGTCATCATGGTGGTATTTGACAGACTTACCAAGTATGCACACTTTTGTTCATTATCACATCCATTTAAAGCCAGTACAGTTTCTACTGCATTTATGGAAACAATTCAAAAGCTACATGGAAACCCAAAGATTATTGTAAGCGACAGAGATCCCATTTTCACTGGAAATTTTTGGACAAAATTATTTTCTTGTTGATCCAGGTGGATATTGGTGGCCACCTACCAAATCCATTGGACCCCCACCATTGTTTCTTTCAGCTTTTCATTTTCATTAATGTAGCCCAGTTTACTATTTTTAGCAGTTTTTCGGGTCCTAAACTTCTGGAGTCGTTTTGAGGCCCTAAACGACATTTTTTTGGAAACCTGGGAGCAACCAGGGTCCATGGACTGATGTTGCTCTTCCCAAAGTTGTAGTTCTTGGATAGATATTTCTAACATGATATTGTGCGTGTCAAACGGAGATCGTATGCCAAAGTTACGACCCCGAGAAGTTGATGTACCAGTTTACCCAAACGGGGCCCACAGTTTGGCGTTTCATCTTCTAGGGTTAGGTTTTGGAATGTTAATGGTTTTCCATTGTTTCTCAACAATAAATAGGCCTTCGAGCCTCATTGTAACATAGTTCATAGGCATGTAGCCACCACATTTCTTCTTAGAGATAAGCTACCATCACCCTAGTTGGTCTATTTCCAATTCCGTTTGTAATCATATTTCAGTATTTTACATTAATGAAATGAAGTATTACTTCTGATGCATCTCTGTGTTTATGGTTATCTCTGTAATTTGTTGCGTTCTTGTTTAAATCCGGATCAGTGGTATCAAAGCGGTCTACTTTTTCTTTGTTTTTCTTTGCATGTCCCCAATGAGGTCAGGATATAAGGAGTTAGGGCTTGAACTGGTCGAACCTTTGCAAGACCAGCCTCGCAAATCCCAACGGCCTCCCACGGCGGATGAAAAGAAAGACAAGGGGGCAGGAGATCCTAAAAAAATCTTGCTCGAAGAAGCCCTCGAGCGACAAAGGAACACGATGATGGATAACTTCGCCCAGATCCTTCAGCGGTTACCTAGAGGTGGTGCATCGGCTTCCAATAGCTACTCTGGAAATGCCACACCGTTTAAGGTACAAGTTAATTTTGAAATCCCCATATTCGAGGGTCAGATAGACGCAGATGCCGTCGATAAATGGTTAAATCTGCTAGAGGGTTATTTTTCTGTTCATGATTTTTCTAGTCGAGAAAAGATTATTTTCGCTCTTCTCAAAGCAGCCCCCCACGTCAAGGACTGGTGGGAAACCTACTGCGAGCAGAAGGATGAAAGTACAGGCTCACTGTTTTCAGCCGCACCCACTTGGGATTCATTCCGAGAGGCCATCAAGGGGCAGTACTACCCTGTCGGAAGCTATGAGGATCAATACATAAAGTGGACCATGCTGCGACAGGGAAGGGACCAAGACGTGACGGAGTTTACCAATATTTTCCATACCCTTCGCACAAAGTTAGGTATCAAGGATTCAAAGAAGCATTTGATACTCAAATACCACGAATGCTTGCACAAGTACATCTAGGAAGAAATAGAATTCCTGAACATCCCCTCCCTCGGCACGACATACCTATATGTCGTCAAGGTCGAGCAAAAGTTTAAATAGAAGAAGTGAAACTTTGGATCTACGAATCTGAAGCAAGGGAAAGGTGCCCCCAAACTACAAAACAAAGGACAAAGCCAAGGCGAGGCGGCCCAAGAAAACCCGCCAAAGCTACAAGCAAAGAACAACGTCGTGAAGCTAAAAAAGGACACAGGAAAGTGGTGTGAGTTCCATAAGAGCTCCACTCACAACACAAGTGAATGTCGAGCCAAACAGTCACTGGTGGCTGAGATGAAGGTTTCAGAATCAGATGCATGTTCCGACTCTGAGTCAGAACCCGACAAGGGGAATGACAAAGGGAAGCAGATTATTGATGCAGAGCCCAACGCCACCGTTGCCACCACGAAGATCCAGAAGGAGGAACCTGAAGATCCAGAGGAGGAGGAGCGTCTCTTCCACTCCCAGATGTGGGTAAAGGGCTCCCCACTACTGTTCATTGTCGACAGCGGGAGCTAAAAGAACTTCATTTCGGCAGAGGTCGTGAAGCAACTGGGCTTACCAACCACAGCACATCCACAATCGTACACCATCGAGTGGCTTCACCAAGGACGGGATCTTCGCGTGAGCCAGTAGTGTCGCCTTCCATACAAACAAGCCCTTCATGGATGAGGTATTGTGTGACATTGCTCCCCTTGAATTTTGTGATGTATTATTAGGACAACCTTACTTGTGGAAGCAACATGTTGTGTATGAATCAAGGCCCCGTGCTGTTATTATTACTTTGGGAAATAAGTTCTACAGGATACCGGAGGTAGCACCGCCTACCACCATCTCTTTGATTACTGCAAAACAATGCAGTAAGCTCATTTCCAAAACTGGGAAATTTGTTTTCCTGACGATACGCCCTCAAGGAACGAAGAAGATGGTGGCCACGACCTCCAGACAGGGTCCCTCCGCACGACAGCTACAGATAGACAAGGTTGTGGAGGAGTACGAGGATATCTTCACCTCCCCCGTAGGGGTTCCTCTACACTGTCAGGTCAAGCACTCCATCAATCTAACCCCAGGTGCGCCACTGCCCAATGGACCAATCTATCGACACTTTGTTGTAGAGAATGATGAAATCAAGAGGCAGATTCAGGAGCTGCTACAGAAAGGTCACATCCATCCAAGTTCATCGCCCTATGGGAACCCGATCGTGTTGGTACAGAAGAAGGATGGGACTTGGAGACTTTGTATTGACTATCGAGTGCTGAACAAGATCATTGTCTGTAATAGGTACCCGATCCCACGGATTGATGACCTCTTGGACCAACTGAAGGGGGAAAAATATTTCAGTAAGATCGATTTGAAGTCAGGATATCACCAGGTACCAATTGAACCCTCCGATGTGTGGAAGACTGCCTTCAAAGCCAAGGAGGGCCTTTTCGAATGGTTGGTTATGCCTTTCGGATTGACAAATGCTCCTGCAACCTTCATGAGGCTAATGGATGACATCTTGTGGCCATTCACCAACTCATTTGTAGTGGTATACTTGGATGACATCCTAATCTTCAGCCAGAGTTGGAAAGAACATCTCCACCACATCCGACAAGTTCTCCAAACACTGCGGCAACACAAGTTATGTGCCAATTTGGAGAAATGCACTTTTGGCATGACCCAGGTTCAGTTTTTTGGATACATTCTTGATGAACAGGGGGTACATGTGGATCCATCCAAGATCCAAGTAATTTGAGATTGGCCATCTCCAACCACTCTGACAGAGCTTCGCAGCTTTCTAGGTCTTGCCAACTTCTACCACAGGTTCGTGTTGGGATTTTCTCATATCACTTGGCCCTTGAGTCAAGTCACCAAGGGAGGAGCGAAAGAAAAATTATTTTGGTCTGAATCTCAACAGAAGGCATTCACAGAGTTGAAATATCACCTCTGCACGACACCAGTGCTCACATTACCAGACTTGCAACAACCATTTGAGGTCGAGACAGATGCCTTGACTATTTTATTGGGGCAGTCCTCACTCAACACGGGCATCCAGTGGCATATCACAGCGAGACACTTTCAGACACAGTCCGAAAGCATCCCACTTATGACAAAGAGATGTATTCAATTGTGCAGGCCTGCCGACAATGGAAGCATTACATTTTGGGGAAGGAAACGGTCCTCCACACAGACCACCAACCCTTGCAGTTCATACAGACCCAAGGGAAATTGCAGAATGATCGCCATCAGAAGTGGTCCACATACCTGCAACAGTTCCATTTGAATATCAAGTATAAGAAGGGTAACACCAATAATGTTGCAAATTGCTTAAGTCGACCACCGATCATGGCGTTAACCATTGTGCTCAACTCTTGTGGTCACGAGACTTTTGATTGGCCAATTCTCTACAAAAGCGACCCAGAATTCGGCCACACCTACCAGACACTCTTGGAGGGTTGGCATGTTCTAGATTTTCACCTCCAGGATGCCCTGTTATGCAACCTGGGTCACCTTTGTGTTCCTTCAAGCGAGCGTGCCAAGATGATTTGGGAAGCACACTACAGTCAGGCTGCTGGATATTTCGAGGTCGAGAAAACGGTGGCAATACTGCAAAAGTATTTCTATTGGCTGAATCTTTGACAAGATGTCAAGAAGTACATCAGATATTGCACTGCCTGCACCATTGCCAAACCGACCATCAAGAAGCAAGGCCTCTATAACCCACTGCCTACCCCTAGTCAACCTTGGAAATCCATCTCCATGGATTACATGTCAAGCCTTCCTTCCACTAAGCATGGAAATGACTGTGTTTTTGTGGCCGTCGACAGGTTCTTGAAGATGGCCATTATGGCTGCCTGCAAGAAGAATATCACAGCAGAAGCCACTACTAAACTCTTCTTTGAACGAGTGTGGGTACACTTTGGGATCCCACAGTCTATCATCTCAGATCAGGACAGTAGGTTCCTCAGTACATTTTGGTCCAGTCTCTGGTCAATGCTCGACACCAAACTCACTAAGTCCACAACCTTCCATCCTCAAACTGATGGCCAGACAGAGGTTGTCAACAGGATGATCGTACACATTCTGTGCATGTACAACTCAAAGCATCCACGCACATGGGATGAGAGCCTCCCCTATGTTCAACACAGCTACAACCGGGCTCTCGACAACGCAACTGGCCACAACCCTTTTCAAGTGGGCTTGGGATTCCAGCCACTATGTCCCATTGATGTGGCCATGCCATTTGCAGCTACTCACGCAGATTCGGCTCATGTACAGTCTGAAACAAATAAGGAAAATAACTTCATTGAGCACATCCAACATATTCACCAACAGGTCCATGACATTCTGGAGAAATCAAATGCCAAGTACAAGCAGCAACATGATCAACATCGAGTGCCACACAAGTTTCAAGTGGCGACAAAGTCTGGTTGCATTTGCAAAAGGAACGCCTCACCGGAGCCTATCGGAAACTCAGAACACTCCGATATGGTCCTTACACCATTACCAAGGTTATGGGAGACAATGCATTTGAGCTCAGCATTCTCCCATTCCTTGGCCTGCACCCAGTGTTCAATGTGGACCACCTTCGGCCATACTTTCCACCATTACTAGACACATCCGACATTGCAGAACAGCTCACACCCACAGAGATAAATCAAGATTGCATGGAACAAGCTACAGCTGATCGGATCATGGACACACAGATCAAGCACACTTGCCAGCAGAATATCCAATTGCATTGAGTTGTCAAAGCAAGCCAACTCCTTCACTAGGGCAAGTGGCTCACCAAGGACCAAGTTCAACAGAAGTTTCCTCATCTCATGGAGGAACTCAACGCAATGGGGACCATTGCTTCCTAAGGGGGGAGGAATGATCCAGGTGGATATTGGTGGCCACCTACCAAATCCACTTGGACCCCCACCATTGTTTCTTTCAGCTTTTCAGTTTCCTTAATTGTAGCCCAGTTTACTATTTTTAGCAGTTTTTCGGGTCCTGAACTTTCGGAGTCATTTTGAGGCCCTAAACAATGTTTTTTTTTGGAAAACTGGGAGCAACATGGGGCCATGGAGCAATGTTGCTCTTCCCAAAGTTGTAGTTCTCGGATAGATCTTTCTAACGAGATATTGTGTGCGTCAAATGGAGATTGTATGCCAAAGTTACGACCCCGGAAAGTTGAAGTACCAATTTACCCAAACGGGGCCCACAGTTTGGCGTTTCATCTTCTAGGGTTAGGTTTTGGAATGTTAAGGGTTTTCCATTATTTCTCAACAATAAATAGGCCTTCGAGCCTCATTGTAACACAGTTCAGAGGCATGTAGCCGCCACATCTCTTCTCAGAGATAAGCTACCATCACCCTAGCTGGTCTATTTCCAATTCTGTTTGTAAGCATATTTCAATGTTTTACATTAATGAAATGAAGTATTATTTCCACTGCATCTTTGTGTTTATGGTTATCTCTGTAATTTGTTGCTTTCCTATTTAAATCCGGATCACTTGTCTCGGTACTCAGTTAGCTCATAGCTCATCTTATCATCCTCAATCTGATGGGAAAACTAAGATAGTAAACAAATGTTTGGAAGGATATCTTCGTTGCTTTGTATCTGATAAATAAACACAATGGGTCAAATGGTTGCCTTTGGCTGAATGGCGGTATAACACTTCCTTCCATACTGCAGCAAAAATGACCCCATTTATGGCACTTTATGGATATCACCCACCATCCATCACATCATATTTAAGAGAAAATTCTAAGTTTCAAGCAGTGGAACATCACATCGAGCATCAACAACAAGATCTCCAACTCTTAAAGGATAACCTCATGTTGGCGCAAAATAGAATGAAACAAGCAGCAGATCAACATCACAACAAAAGAAGTTTTGATGTAGGTGACTGGGTATTCCTACGCTACAACCATATAAACAAATGTACCTCAAGCAAGCTAAGAAGGATAATAAATTATCGCCAAAGTATTTTGGTCCATACAAGTTGTTGCAAAATATTGGTACTATAGCATACAAATTGGAGCTTCCTGCAGCTTCTCAAGTGCACCCAGTTTTCCATGTTTCATGTTTAAAGAAGGTTATAGGTGACAAGCTCCCAGTTCAAACAATATTGCCAGAACTTGATGAGGAAGGAAAAATTATATTGGAACCAGAAGCAGTCATAGAAACAATAACTCGACAGCTACGAAATCGATCAATTTCAGAGTATCTCATCAAGTGGAAGAACTTATCTGCTAAAGATTCCACGTGGGAGGATGAGAATTTCATACAAAAGCATCCAGAACTACTCAAGCGTTGAGGACAACACTTTTTTGAAGGAGAGGGGCATGTTAGGTCCCTATAATACTAGTGATTCCCCCATTACTATTGTTGTTGTATCCCTTATTATTATTGTTGTGCCCTTATTGTCCCTGTATTATTGTTATTGTGCCCGATAAAATCCCTCTATTGTTATTTTTGTGCCTTTATATTATTATTGTTAGGTTGGCTTGGTTATATTGTGACCCCTTAGACTCCTATATATAGAAACGAGGTTTTGTCATTTGAATCATCTAAGAATTGTTCATTTGTGTAATGTAAAGGAGGTTTCCCCCTCAAAGAGGCTTATTTCTAAGGCGTTGATCTATCTTTTCTATCTTTTTGTGAGCTGGTTTCATAACACCCACCAAGGGCTCTAGAGTGTTTGCCCACACCTAGGCTCCAGGACTAGTAACTCAACTCAAGATGTTCCAGGGCTTCCATAACATTTATTCCAACCCATAACCATAAGGAACATGAGCACCAATTAGAAAAACAATAAGTGGAAAAACCCACAACACCATGGTTATCCAGGAAATGGCAAGGCAAGGCTAAAACCACTGTCAATCCAGGAAAATCTCCATGCCAATGACAACACATAACCAGAAAATCACATGCATATACCATGCATCCAGAAATCAGCAAGGAAATCACACATGCAACCTGTTACCTGCAAAGAAATCTAGTTGTAGTTGTTGATCCAATTGTTCCCTTGCACTTTCCTGCTTTCCTTTGCCTTCTTTCTCCAAATCCAAGTGAATGCTAAAGTGCTCCAAGCATGCTCCAAAAATGTTCCAAGATTTCTCTAAGTGTGTAAGAGTATGAGAGAACGAGAGAATGGAAGAAAGCTCAACCCAAAATTTTCAAAAGGCTGTGATTTGATCCTCAAAATCCTTTTTATCATTGAGACCACTATTTTCTTCATTTTCCTTCAATTTTCCTTCAATTTACCTCTCCTACAAATTTGTGTCTCTTTGCCTCCCTTTTCTCCTATTTTCCTTTATTTTCATAAATAAATGATAATTATTGTCACTCTGCCTTTGCCAATTTCCATAGCCATTAATTAATCACTAGTGATACCCATCACTATGATTTTCCCAACATTCAGCTTGGAATATGTATCCCATGACCTTGGTCTTATTTTATTTACATGGAAAATCAATGAGGGGTTGTTACATATAGATTGGTGTCTATCATATATTTATGCATACCCACCTTTATCAATCATCTTTGTTTTTTGAACTATGGTCGGGGCTAGCCCCAATGTTGGATGGAAGAACAATCTGCCCAACAATGGAATGTTATCACTAGGATTATGGGAAGATTGGTCAAGCTTGGATGCTCCTTGGGATAGTTTAATTCGCCCAAAGGTGGCTCCCATCCTCAACCCCTCCCCATGAAATTTGAACCTATGACTTGGTGGGGACTAAACCCCACAGAAACCAATGTCAATCATTTATATGGCTACACTCGTTAAGATATCAAAAGGAATTGATTAATTTTAATTTGAAAAATAAGAAATTATTTTAACTAAGTAAAGAATAAAATATAATTTGTTATCTTTGTAATAGTAAAAGGATCTAGATGAAAATATTTTTTCTTGAGTTTTAATGCATATACCCTTATTAAATCTTTATTTTGAATATTTATTATGATACCAACCTTCATAAATTTCAGAGCTTTATTAATATATTTAAGTATTTTTAAACCTTTCAAATATAAACACACACATATACAAAATTAATTTTAGCAAACATAAATAACTATCATTAACATCATTTTATTTCATTTCGTCAAAGGATTTTAGTTCCAGTGGTTTGGTGAACAATTTGTTTCTCCATTTATGCAAGTTCAAGTCTTTGAAGACATGTTGTAACTAGCATGTTTGTGACATTTGTGAAATAGTTGTATGTGGTATAATAATGCTATTTGAGAAATGGTTGAGAGTCTTGATATTAGTTGGAGCTACAATTTCAAATCATCGACCAAGAGGAGGGAGAGTTGTTGTGCAGGCATGCATCCAATCAGGGAAATGGTTGTGATGTTTTTTTCTTGAAGAAATTTAGACCTCTTCCAAGATCGTCAATGCACAAAGTTTATGCAATTCTTTTTTATGTGGGAAGGACGATGGGTTTTCTATAGATCATAAAGGAAGGGCAATATGATGCAAACAAAGTCACCTTGGTCATGGATTTGATCTATATCACCTTATATTTGGTTGAAAAATACTATAATCCCACTGATATGGAAGGTTTTATTTATTTTTTCATTCAAATATTGGAGAATATCTATTGTGTCACTTTGGATCTGCAACCATCTATTTGGCGTCTCGCAGATCTAGTGTCCGACAGGGATGGAGGGTACGCTGAAATGTTCTCTTTGTCTCTAAAGACCTGCATGTGGATCATCATTCTCTACAGTTGTACGATGGATTTGGCCATAAGTTTTTGGTTCACTTTTGGCCTAGATCTCAGATCAGGACCTCACCTTTCTATGCTTAACGACACTCTCTTTTTTTCAGAATTCATTTTTAAAACTCTAGATTTCTTTCCATTTTTTTGTGAAAATGCTATATGGGAAATCATTCCTTTTAGGGGTTTGGTCCTCGGATCTAGTGAAAGCTCTGAAAAAGTAGGTCCAGTATAACTTGGGTATACCAACAAGTCTACAAAATATTATTTATGGAGGAAAATCATTACAAGATGTCGTTCAATTGAAAGACTATGACATTGGACATAACTCCACAATTATTATAAACTTGGGGTTGCAGGGTGGAGCTCTAGGAATGAGTAACCCAAATAGATCATCTTCGTCTGTGAAAAATCTTAAGGGTTCAACCTCGTTTAAGGATGTCGTGAAAGGGAAAGTTGTTACACTAGACAAACATAACCCAAATCTATCAATCCCAGGTCCTTTCATTGTTGAACAGATGGAAAAAGTACCAGACATGTCAGTAATTTTGTCATAATTAAGTGGTATTTTCAGAACCCTCCAAGTCAAAGCTCTTATCTACAGATTAATGGTTTTTGGCCCAAGTCTGAAGATCGACATCTATGGGTCTTTACCAATTGGACCAATAAATGTCACATTTACTATGTTCGAAGGGGATTTTTGTGGTACAATTTGATAACTAAGAATATCTTGGAATTTGTTTTAAACGAGGGACCATGGCTTTGGCGAAGGGTGAGTATCTTTGTAACACCATGGCTTCCAGCCTTTGAAGCTACAATAATGGTGGTTACGAAGATGTTGGTATGTGTGAGACTACACAACGTCCCTCTCCCTTTCTGGCACCACTAAGTCTTAGAAGGTATTGGAAACACATTGGGGAGGTTCCAAAAGATGGATCAAGGAGGAATGGAAAAAGGTATATTTACCTTTTCCAGGATTTTTGTAGAGATATACCTTAGTAAAGGTCTACCAGATCGCATCCATCTGGTACATAAATATTTTAAGTGGACTCAATTGTTATATTTTGAAAATACAACATTCGAGTGTAGGATTTGTCTTCAAACAGGGCATCTACAGAATACTTATCCTCAAGCAAAAAAAAGGACAAAGAAAAGAACCCAAAAGCCAAAGGGGTGGCGATTTCTAAATCCACATCTTGCAGAAGAAGATGATGAAGAAATGGACAAGAAACACCAAAAAGCAGAAAAACAAATCAACAAAGTTACCAAGTGGAGGAAGGCGAAAATCAACAAAGTGATCCTAAAAATCACGACGAGAATGACAATGATTTAGTAGTGATCCAAGTTCCAAAAAAACAACACGAGGAAATAAATAGTAGTCAAGGAGCAACCAAACAAAGCGAATATATACATCTAACAGTTCTGACTCAGATAAAGTAGTGCCCTTAAAATTTGTAGGAGAAGAAGTCGTAATAGTAATTTCCAATCCAAATTCTGGGGGTTGGCAAAAAGTTCAGAAGAGGAAAAGTAAAAAAGAGAAGCTCGGTTTATTTAGGTAAATGTATTTCTGGTTTGGACAATTTTTGCACGATATGAGTGCAAGCAACTATGATATTATGCGTGTGTTAAGCACATACAAAATGTAATTTTATTTTTTTAATAGAATTACAATTTTTTTCTTCGAAAAAAAATAAAAAATTAAAAAAAAAATGCTATTTAAGAAATGATTTATCTTTAAAAGTTAAACATACATGTCCTATTATTATTATTTAGAATTTTTATTTCCATTCAATAACAATAATAATAATAATAATATAAAATATTATTCAAACTATTCTATTTATATTATTTAATATTATTCTCAATAAAGTTGAAATGAAATTAGAAATAAAAAAATGTATTTTTTAAATAAAATAAAGTTGCAATTTTTTTTGTGCCCTAAGGGTTAGCTCATTTGGTCGAGTTCTTGTTACTAATTACCTCTCCCATTGGGAGGTCACGGGGTCAATTCTCCTCGACACCCTTGGGGTTAGGCCCTGCTAGTTTGAGCGACAAGATGTGATCCATTCGAGTTGATGTGCCTAGATTTACCCCCATTGGAAAAAGTTACAAACTTTTTATATTTTATATATTTTGTAAAATTTATATTGCTTAATAAAACTTAATCATCATCATACTAAATTTAATCAATGCTAAAATAACCTTCAAATATAACATGTTTAATGAAAATATGTAATGCAACTATTAATTTTTATACACTTTACATGTTAATCATATTTTAAGGATTTCGTTTTTAATTTATTTTAAATATTTTTATATGTTTTTTTCAATTTTGATTATTTATTTATTTATTTAAATATTTTTATAATTATATTAATGCCAATAATTTATTACATATATATAACAATGATGATGATTAATGTCCACCAAGACCAATGTGGTTTATTGGACCTTAAGAAAGTAGGAAATTAAGTGTGACTCTTTAAAATTTTATTTCTATGATAAAAAAGAAGGGAAAGAAGCACTCCAAGATCATTATAGTTAGGTTGACTTAACAAGTCAAGAATATTGGAAGTATGACAAATGTTTTGGAAATGGGAGCAGATGTGAGTATGTTAGGCCCCTATACTACTAGTGTAACCCCTTATTGTTATTAGTACAACCCCCTTATTATATTTGTGTACCCATGTAGTCCCCATATTGTTACTATTATGCCCCATAGAAACCCACTATTGTTATTATTGTGCCCTTACATTATTATTGTTATGTCACTCTGATTATATTATGACTCCTTAGACTCCTATATATAGAAAGGAGGTCTTGTCATTTGTATCATCAAAGAATTGCTCATTTGTGTAATGTAAAGGAGGTTGCCCCCTCGAAGAGGCTTATTTCTGAGGCATTCATCTATCTTTTCTATATTTTTGTGAGTTGGTTCCATAACATTTGGTATCAGAGCTTTCGATTCTAGGGTTTCGCTGCTCCAAATAGGTCATCGGGACTTTTTTTTTTTTTTTTTTTTTTTTTAACGTTTCAGAAGCGGAAAAAAACAAACAAAAAAAACAAAAAAAAAACAAAACAAAAACCACCCATTTGAGAAGAAATCGCATTGAACCTCGAATCTGAATTTCAGAGCTTTTCATGCTATATTTGCGGAGATATGATCTGAGGAAGTTGGTCTTTTTGTAGACTCCTGAATTACATTCCAAACAGGCGACCTGGGGAAACTCGTCATAACTTTCTCTCTGGGCATCGAATTGAAATTTCGTAAGAAGTTATAGAAAGAGGAAAGACCTTAGTTTCTTGTGTATATTTTTCAGATCCAAAGGTCGAAACATTGACACGTGGCACGTCGCACAACTTCGCTCTACTGAACTAGTCTATAATCAGGTCACCGTGGGAGATTTGGCATAACTTTTCCTTGGAGAATCCAATTTGGATCAGATTGGTGGCATTGGAAAGAGGACACAGAGGACTACTACAGGTCGCGATTTCAGAACTGGAAGATTTGAAATTACAGAGTTACAATCATTTCAAGATTGAGCTTCTAAAATCAAGAAAAAGTGAGACGAAGAAGTTTGATGGCAAGGATCGGGTAGATTGGATACTATAGATGGAGTAATATTTTGATCTACATGGTGTACCACTGTTACAAAAGGTATGTATTGCATCTTTATATTTAGAACTGGATCAATTTTTATGGTATAAAGGGCTTTGTTCTCGTAAACCGCTTGTTACGTGGTCAATTTTCACAGAGGAAATGATAGCACATTATGAGGATACAAAGAGAAACACCTTGTTTAGCCAATTGATAAATCTCAAACAAAAGTGTTCAATGGAAGAACACATTGAGGACTTTCAAAAATTGAATATAAGGGTAAATGATATTCCAGAGAAGCAAAGGATTGATGTCTTCATAGGTACTTTAAAGGATAACATTCAACATGAGCTTCGTCTTTGGGAACCTGATTCATTGGAGAAGGCATTCAAGTGGCCAAGAAAAATTGAAAGCGAAATTATGGAAAGAAGGAATCCAACCACTCACGACTATAATTATGGAAGTTTTTCTTCTCCTAGCCTTCCACAACCTACAAGGGTGACACCACAAAAATTGGAAGAAAAAAGAGAAAAAGGACTTTGTTACAATTGTGATAGCAAATGCACTAAAGGTCATAAGTGTGTTGAGAATAAATTATTTTACATAGATTATGAAGAGGAGGAAGAAAATAATCAAGAAACATCAAAAGAAGAGTATATAAACCAGGAACCAACCCAGAGAAAGAAGAAATGAATCCAACCATATCTTGTAAAGCATTGGCAAGAATTACCACTCCTCAAACTCTCAAGATAGAAGGACATATCAAGAAGAAAAAGGTTTAAGAAGTGAAAGATCACATCGAGAAAGAAGAAATGAATCCAACCGTATCTTGTAATGCATTGGTTAGAATTACCACTCCTAAAATTATCAAGTTAGAAGGACATATCAAGAAGAAAAATGTTCAAGAAGTGAAAGATCACATCGAGCATCAAGAAATGAATCCAACCATATCTTGTAAAGCATTGGAAGAAATTACCACTCCTCAAACCCTAAAGCTAGAATGACATATCAAGAAGAAAAAAGTTCAAGCAGTGAAAGATCACATCAAGCATCAACAACAAGTTCTCCAACTTTTAAAGGATAATGCCACTTTGGTGCAGAATCGAATGAAACAACTGGTAGATCAACATCGCAATGAAAAATGTTTTGATGTAGGTGATTGGGTATTTTTACGGCTACATCTCAAGCAAGCTATTTATGAGAAGGAAATGTTGGCAATACTACATGCACTTAAGAAATGGAGACCTTACCCAATGGGAAGACACTTCAAGGTAAAAATGGATCATGATAGTCTTAAATACTTTTTAGAACAAATATTATCTATAGAAGAACAGAAAAAATGGGTCACAAATATATTGGGTTATGAGTTTGACATCATCTATAGAAAAGGGAAGCAAAATTTTGTTACAGATGCACTCTCAAGAAAGGATGAGGATGTGGAAACATTGTTTTGTGCTATTTCTATTATCCAACCAGATTGGATAAACGAAGCAAGGGATGAATGGAAGAAGGACGAAGAAGTGTGGCCACTCATTCAAAAGTTGCAGAAGATCCCAATTCAAACAATATTGCCAGAACTTGAAGAGGAAGGAAAAATCATATTGGAACCTGGAGCAGTCACAGAAACAAGAACCCGACAGCTACGAAATCAATCAATTTCAGAGTATCTCATCAAGTGGAAGAACTTTCCTGCTGAAGATTCCACATGGGAGGACAAGAATATTCTACAAAAGCTTCAAGAACTACTCAAGCGTTGAGAACAACACTTTTTGAAGGAGAGGGGCATGTTAGGCCCCTATACTACTAGTGTAACCCCTTATTGTTATTAGTACAACCCCCTTATTATATTTGTGTACCTATGTAGTCCCCATATTGTTACTATTGTGCCCCATAGAAGCCCACTATTGTTATTATTGTGCCCTTACATTATTATTGTTATGCCGGCTCTTATTATATTATGACTCCTTAGACTCCTATATATAGAAAGGATGTCCTGTCATTTGTATCATCAAAGAATTGTTCATTTGTGTAATGTAAAGGAGGTTGCCCCCTCGAAGAGGCTTATTTCTAAGGCGTTCATCTATTTTTTCTATCTTTTTGTCACTTGGTTTCATAATAGAGTAAGAGTCGAACAATGTAAGAGAAAGTGTTTTTCATCTTCCACCTTATTAGTATCGCAAATATGACAAAATCTTTTGTCCCATGGAGTTTTGGGAATAAACCACCACCCGGTTTCACTTTGAAGCTCATGAGAATTAGTTCATTTTTTTTCTTAGTACTCGTCAAGACATAGAGATAATTATGGTTAGCAAGGGTGGGGTTAATCACCTCCTTATAATACCTTAGCTTTATTTTTCCCTCCAACTCTTTATCATCCCACAATTTATCCTAAAATTTGGAGGTAATAATATTTTTGACACTATCCTTATTCCCCAAGATGTATATGTTCTGATTTTCTGTAAACTATTCAATTGATTTTATATTTTTGTATCCAGAATATATATATATATATATATATATAAAGAGTGAGAAAACTTATTATAATTCAATTGTTAAATCAACAGTGGAGACAACCATCACTGGATACGATCCTAGAATGAAGGTTGACTCATCATTGTTATTTAAGGAAAACCAGACCACTTATAATTACTAGTTTGTGATCCGCAAGGAAGCAAACTTTCATTCCTGTAAGATGCATTTGAGTCTTGGGTCGTTAACCTGTTTCCTTACCTCTAAAGAAGACAAGCTCTTAGCCAAACACAAGTAGTTTTAAGGAAAAAAAAAAAAAAAAATATTATCTTTTCAATAATATATCATTTTTTCTTTTCAACAATAACAATAATAATGTTGTAAATTTTGAATAATTTTATAGACTCCAACCCAAATAAAATGAATAGTGTGGAGCGCAGCTCTGAGTAACCTAAACTAGGGTTCAGCTTAGCATTTAGACTACTACCACAAACTCTGGCGGAGGGCAGTGCCCTGTTCGCAGAGCTCCGAAGGCCCGGGCTTGCCTTAGCCCAACAGATGAGGAGAGCGAGGTCCAATGGGACCCCTTCATACAAGCAAGCAATTATGGATAAAGGAAAGGCCCCACTGGAAGGCGTGCAGATATCTGGCTCTGAGAATGCAGGAAAGGATGAGCTAAGCAAGAAGAAAAAGGTGGGTGGGAAAACCAAGGAAACCCAAAGTCAAAAACGAACCAATGATATAAGGATTCTAGAAGGAAAAAACAATGGGAACCCCATTCCCGAGTAGGTACCATAAGAAGCAGAAGAAGGAAACAAAAAAAAATTGTGGATACTGAAGCCCTGCCCCAGTACAACACAAATCTGGAGGGATCGACCACTACGACCAGAAAACAGGAGAACCTGGGGCACTGCAAGCCCAAAACGATAGAGAGTCTGCGGGTTGTTATCACCGACCCTGAAATGCAAGCTTACAGAGACCATATGTCAATACATGCGGTGATCTGTAAGTTCATGGGCTTCTGGCCTATGAAAAAAGCCCTCTGCTTATGGATCAAACAACAGTGGAAGCCAAAAGGGGATGTCAGGCTACACCTAGGCGCCAAAGGTTTCTTTACTGTAGTCTTCGTAAACCTGGAAGACAGGGATCACATTTTTTATGGTGAACCATACTTTTATGCCTCGGTAGGTCTATATATGAGACCATGGAAACCCAACTTTGCACTAGGACAGGAGACTTTCAATCATGTACCAGTTTGGATTCGCCTATTCTCTCTCCCCATTGATTACTGGAGACCTGCAGCGTTGGAACAAATAGGCAACAAACTAGGGACCTTCATCAAAGCCTTGGAGGCTACTTTTCAAAAAAGGTACACATCTTGTGCAAGAATTTGTGTTGAAATGGATGTCTCAAGTGCCCTACATGAAGGTCTATGGTTAGAATTTAGAGATGAAGTCTTCTTTCAAGCCATAGATTACGAACAAATCCCATTTCAATGCCAGAAATGCCACGAACATGGTCACTTGATTAAGGAATTCCCAATGAACAAGCCAAACGAGAAAGCCAAAGAAAATACAGGCAAGCATCAGGAAGGTTTCACCAGTCCAAATGGAAGACATCGGGCCAATAGGAAATACCAACCCAAAACCAGTACCTCCATCAAGAGCACAGTCAATGCCTTTGAAGTTCTTGGGTTCGACACTGAGGCAGCCGAAGCCCCCCAGGCACTAGACCTAACGCAGGAAATCTAGGAAGATCTAGCACAGAAAGCTCAAGATCCTAATCCAAACCCGATAATCAAAACCCTAAATTTTCAGGAGTTGAAAAAGGACTTAGAAGGAAATGCGGAAATGTTAGTCAATGAAATAGGAACAGAGGATATGGAACTCAATGATATTCTAGAAAGGGAGGGCATGGATCTCATCACCATGGTAGAGCAATGGAAACAAAAAGGAATGGAACATATCCCAGAGGAGGAAGTAGCCAGAGTGAATTCTCTATTCCTAGCAAAGCAAGATGCAGAACTAATAGTGCAGAAAAGAGGCTTGGGCGCAACAAAGGGTCTGGGACTTAAAGGCCTAGGATTACATCAATCAAACACCACTGCCAAACACAGGAAGAAGAGAGGTCGATGAACAAACAATGAGGCACTTCAGGAGCTAGGTCAAATGCTCCTCAACTCAGGTAAGATGAAAGGCCTTGAGGCTTTCACGCTGCCCTCTTAAAAACCCTGTTAATTATGAAGATTGTTTCATGGAATGCCAGAGGGCTAAACAGCCAAAGGAAACAAAGACTTCTAAGAAAGAAAGTCAAAAAATGAAAATCCTGACATGATTTTTTTGCAAGAAACCAAATGCTCTTGCCAGAAAATGAAAGGGATAAGCAGAAATTTAGGAAAAAGTATGGAATACATGGAAGTGGAAGGGAATGGAATGGAGGGAGGCCTGGCCACGCTCTGGAATCCCCACGTCCTCCATCTGATAAATGCAGAGGCTTTCAGATCTTTCATCTCTCTGGAAATGCAAATCATAGGGGATTCCAATACATACCCGTGCTCCAATATTTACAGCCCCCAAAGACTAGAGGACAAATTGATAAAGCTAGATCGCCTCTCCAATTTGCAGTATAGATATCCCACGGCTAAATCTATCTATGGAGGAGATTTTAACATGATAACCTCGCTGACATAAAAGAAAGGAGGAATAAGAATGCTAAATAGAGATGTAGAGGCATTCAACATCTTCATCAAAAAAGCAAATCTTGTGGATATCCTCCCCAAAAACGGATTATTTACCTGGAATAACAAAAGAGGAGGAGACAGGCAGATTGCCTCCATACTTGACTGCTTTCTCATAACAAAAGCCACCCTCCTTGAAGGGGTAACTGTAGAATCAGACATTATACCCTATGGAGGCTCTAATCACTGGCCCATCACCATGGACACAACCATCCTCAGCACTCCGAAAAACAAACCTTTTAGGTTTGAGAAATTTTGGTTAAGTCACCTAGAATTCACTTCCAAAATCAAACATTGGTGGCAGGAAAGGATGGACACCAGAGGAACCAAAATGTACAGGTTCCAAGCCAAAATAAAGCACCCCAAAGCACGACTCAGATCTTGGAACCAAGAGGTCTTCAAAAACATCTTCAAAGACAAACAAGCCCTGGAGGAACAGTTGGAACAAATCCATACAAACTGGCTCCAAGGGGACATCACCCAGGATGCCATTAACACAGAGCAAATCCTCATGCAGAAGTGGAATGAAAGATGCCAGCAGGAGGAAATACTCTGGAGACAAAAGTCTCGCATTCAATGGCTCAAAGAAGGGGAAAAACACCAAGTTCTTCCATCGTTCGGCTATAGATTACAGGTGTGCCAACAAAATCACCCGACTGAAGGATGAACATGGTACCCCCCTCCAATCTCATCAAGATATCTCCTCCCTCCTCACTAATCACTTTAGCCACATAGCAACGGAACCAGATACATATAGGGAAGAGGATATAAGGGAAGTCATGACCTCCATTCCAAGGTTAATAACCAAAGATCAGAATAAATCTTCAGACCGCCCTATCACAATGGAGGAGGTGGAAGAAGCAATGAAAGAGATGCCTAGTGGGAAAGCCCTAGGGCCAGATGGTTTCACCATTGATTTTTATAAAGCATGCTGGGAAATTGTGCGCATGGAAGTATGGGAGGTGGTGGAAGACTCCCGTAAATCTTCATCCATCCTCAAATACCTTAACTCAACCTTCATCGCCCTTATTCCCAAAGAGGAGACCGCATGTACCCTTTCAAAATTTTGGCCAATTGCTCTATGCAGTGTTCTTTATAAGATTATCTCCAAAGTAATGGCCAACAGACTAAAGCCAATTCTTTCTTGGATAATCTCTGAAGAGAAATCTGGCTACGTGGAGGGCAGATAGATCATGGATAATGTCTTGCTAGCTCAGGAAATGGTTCACACTCTTCAATCTCAGAGAAAGGAAAGCATGATCATCCCGTTGGACCTCTCAAAAGCCTATGATAAGGTCAGTTGGAGGTATCTGGAAGCCTTCAGATTTGCTCAACGCTTGATCAACTGGATTCTAGCCCTAATAAAATCCCCTAGATTTTATATCCTAGTCAATGGAGCTCCCACCTTCCCCTTTGCCCCCTCTAGAGGTATTCGTCAAGGGGATCCCATTTCCCCTTTTCTTTTTGTTATTTTGATGGAAGGCCTGAGTCGCATCATTAAAACTGCAAAGGAGAAAAACCTTATACAGGGCCTCCAACCCCCGCCACCATGCCCAACCACCACTCATCAACAATTTGTGGACGACACCATGCTCCATGGAACCCCAACGATTTGAGAAGCCCAAGGATTCAAAGCTATTCTTAATCTCTTCAGTAAAGCTACATGCATGGACCTTAATCTGGACAAATATTCCATTTTCTTTTTCAATACTCACTTAGCAATCCAGAAAAATCTCATGGCTATCCTCGGGTTCAGGAGGTAAATCCTTCCCTCTAAATATCTAGGAATCCCTCTAACTGATAAACCCTGGCAAAAGATCCACTGGGAGAAACTGCTTTCTAACCTCGAAGATCGATGTAAACAATGGACTAATAGGGTCCTTAACTTTGTTGGCCTGCTTGTCCTAACTAAGGCTATCCTACAAGCCATCCCTCAGTATATGCTCTCCATTCTTCCGACCCCCAAAGGAGTTCTCCAGAAGATCAAAAACATTCAAAGAACCTTCCTTTGTACTGGAAATTCTGACAAACAGAAATGGGCTCTAGTTGCGTGGGAAAAACTCTGTAAACCCAAGATCCTGGGTGGTTTGGGACTTCAAGACCCGGACACAGTAAACAAAGCCTGTGGGGCAAAACTCTAGTGGAGGTGGGTTAAAGAACCACAGACACCCTGGGCCAGGCTATGGAAAGCCAGGTATGCTGAAAATTGGAGCCCTCAGGATCTCATTCGAACGACCGACCCTCCAGCAGGATCCCCCATTTGGAACATGGCTAAGGCCAATCGAAACGTCATACAGCAACACTACTTCTGGGAAATACGTAATGGTGACATAGCTCTCTTTTGGGAAGATGCTTGGCAACAACTTCCCAAGCTTGAAAGTCCTAACTTTCTTCCCTTGCAGCATAGGTACCAAGTATAAGGAAAACTAAAGGTGAAACAGTGTTGGAGAGACAATATGGCAGACCAGCACTGGAGACATTGGGATACAAACACTACCCCATAGGCAAATGGAATGGATAACCTTCTCTTATCCTTGCACTCTTGTCTGGATAAAAGAAAGATCCGTTACTCTCAGGATGAGGATCAACTGAGATGGGGCAATCTTGATGGTGGTTCTTTCAACCTAAAGGAAGCCAGACTTTATTTAGAAAGTAGGAATCATGAAGAGAAAGTGAATTGGCACAACAATGTATGGGACACGACCATCTGGCCGAAGATAAAAACCTTCTTATGGCTCTTAATGAACCGTGAGATCCTCACTTGGGAGAACCTGCGCAAAAAAGGCCTCATTAGTCCATCTCGATGCCCCCCTGTGAAAAAGAAGAGGAATCAATGAATCATCTCCTCAACAATTGTGAATGGATCAATAAACTTTGGGTTCGGATGGAGGAAATATTTAATCAAATAGACAAAATCAAAGAATCTATACAAGATAGCATAGCCAACTGGAGAACCAATTATTCCAATTGCGACTCTGTAAACATCCTACGGAAGCTAAGCCCTGGTTTTATAATCTGGTCCACATGGAAAGAAAGAAACAGAAGCATTTTTCAAAAGGAGTCTAGTCAGCTAGATACTATTAAAACTAATATCATGAAAAATATGCGTGAGACCACCCTTACCAGGTGTAAAGCAGAATAGGAGATCAGGCCATTCGCAAATGATAAGCGAATTCTGAAGATTTTCGGGATAATTGCTGCAACTGACCCCATTTCTCCGGCACAGCAACCTCAACCCGGTTCATTTCTACTCTCCTGGCAACCTCCTCTACCGGGATTTCACAAGTTAAATTTTGATGGTGCCTCTCGGGGCAACCCTGGCCCTGCTGGCCTTGGAGGTGTAATACACAACAACAAAGGCGAAATTCTTCACATCTTCAGTATTTCTCTGGAGGAAGCCACCAACAACAAAGTCGAATTTGTAGCTCTGGAGCAAGGTTTACAAATCCTTATTCGCTTGGGGAAAGGAGCAACAATAGTGGAAGGAGACTCACTCATAGCCATCAACACAGCGAGGAAATTACAAACTGGTTCACGGGCCAAGAAGGTAACAAAGCACTGACGACTAGCCATGGTCACCGAGCTCATAGCTAAACATCTCTCTGTTCTAGATGGGGTGGTTTTGCAGGCAATCAGGAAAAATGTGAATGCTTTGGCGAATAGCCTAGCAAACCATGCAGTCGACCATCGAAATGATAGCATGGACACATGTTGGCAGAACGTTGCATGTGAAAATCTTCGGGACAAATGCTTACAAATCTCCAGGCATGACCTCACAGGGGTATCTGAAGAGAGGGATGGCATACATGGGACAGATCATCAATAAATTATGTGGCTAGCTATAAATGATCACTCCCTAATCCATCATGCTTGGAAATGGCACCGTGGGTGGGAGTCCTATGGTTCACTTCGGGAGAGGTGGAAGATCCACCACAGAGATAAAGGTCATTTCACATATCACGAATCAGAGTACACGTGGCCTCGGTTCATCAGTAACAAGCGCGGTAGTCCGAATGTTATCAACTGTAATAATGAAAAGGCAGTCAATCACCGGTTGGGGATGCAGACTGTCAGGTACATGGAAAAAACGGAGGCCTTGGTAAGGATCACGGACCCTCACGTTGTGCCCGCAACTATTAATACACAGGCCACCGGGATTGATTTCACTTGCCTTAGCTATTTCTCAGAGCTCAGCCCTGTGCATATTCTGTGGTGTTCAGGATCTCGATTGTCAATTGCCGACACTTGCAATAGTGTTATGGCAAAGAGCAATAGTCGTAGCGCTAGAGAAACCAGGGATTTGAAAAGAGCCTGGGAGATTTACGAGGCCTCTGTCTCCACGAAAGGCAAATAGTATATTGAAGATCTCCAAGCCGAGGTAAACGAATCCCAGGAAGGAATGGACATTAACACTATCAGTGAGGAGATTGACTGGCTCTCGGACCTGGGCACCCCAGCAACCAGGGCCACCCAGTTCCTTAGAACACAGAGTGAGGCCTGGCAAATAAAGACAATGCTAGCTAAAGCCTTGAGCATGCAAGGGGCAGCTTTGAAGGATGCTTACCAAGCGAATTCCATCACCTCAACCAAGAATTCTGCTAGGCTCGATAAGCTGGAAATCATCATGAACTCCATCACGGAGGAACTGAGAATGCTGGTTCAGAGCATGGAAGCTTTCATTTGGCTCTTCAAGCTTTCTGTTCGCCAGGGGCTTAATGTTGCTAATGATTTCCCAGAGGACGACTCCAAAACCACCACCATCAAACACCACAAGTCCTGCAGTGCTTCCAAGGAAGATGATGGAGCTGGTCCAAGTGTTGCTGCTACTCATGAAGTCGCAAAAATCAACCAGTAGATCTTCAAGGAGACAGTGTTCTACAGCGAGTTACAGTCTACCCTCTGCTGTTTAGTTTTTCATTTCTGTTATCTTTTGTTCATACAATGTGGCAGAACATTCAAAGGCCTTCTCTGTTAGTTTTGGCTTTAGTTATGTCTGGCAGCCCTGTGTGGTTGGTCGTTATATGGTTCGATCCATGTTTGGCCAAGGTTCTGTTATGGTAGTTTAGTTTAAGCGCAACATGTTTACGGTTCCATAAGGCCTTTGTAAGCAGTCTTTTGTTTTGTCTGGTATGCCTTTCTCTATTCTCTCTGGCCATGGCAGACCCCTTTTGTAACCATATGTAATTTTTGTGATCTAATATATCAACCAATTTACACAAAAAAAAAAACAACAATAATAATAATATATAATATATTTATTATTTTTTCAACTATATATATAATGAATCTACTAAAAAAATATTTCATTATTTTTCTTATTATAAAGAAGATGTTCCCCCAGTCTATATATGGTTTATATATGGTTTATTGTATATGGTTGGAACAAACACAGGCTAAATCCTATGAAGCAATGTTTATGTTCTTAAGTAAGATGATGTTTTTAAATGAAAAAAATATTTTTAAATTGTTTGAATTTTTTACTAATGTGAAGAAAGAAAAAAATAAAAATAAATATAAGAGAAAAGTTTGATTTACTTAGAAGTGATTGGAAAAAAAAAAATTTGTAAAAAAAATTTATCGACAAATTTTTAAGGAAGGATATTGATAATTTTTTAGTGTTGATTCGCCGAAAATACGAAAGCGTTTCTCGAGCGAGATGTCGCAGAGGCCCGGGCTTCCTCCGTCGACGCCGCAGCCACCGTCCGCGACCTGCTGACAAAGAATAGCTTGGCAGAGGTGCGGGTTATCGGTTCTGGTCTTTAGTTTTTATTCTGTGTGGGGGCGAGGTGGCTGCCCTTGCCGCCTCTGCCCCCGTTTCTCGCCTCTGCTCTGTTTTGGTACTTTTCCTATGCAACGGTAGTTGGGTTTGTTTTGGTACTCGCGGGCTATCCTGTTGGAGCGTTGAGGGAACAGGGATGTGGAGGTTCTGACTCTGCATTGTTTCGTGCCGCATCAATGGCTGGTTTCACTGGTATTTTTTTGCTGGCTGCTGTGGATGTTTGGGGCAGTTGTTCTTCCTCTGGTTTCGTCTGCTTCTGGAGGAGAGTTTTGAGGGGGTGGGGAAGGAGTGGCTACCCTGGCGGCTCTCTTCCTCATTTCGTGCCTCTCCTTCTTGTCTGGGCAGCCTGATCTAGAGCATACTGTTCTCTTTTTCCCTCCACAGGAGCATTTATCTCTTAGCGGGGCTATGGTGTCGGATCTTCTTCTGGGTGCTGCACCTCTACTCTTTTTTGCTTTTTTTGTAATAGGTTTGGGTATCCGCTACAGGTTTGTTTTACAGGGGCACAATATTGGCCTTTTGGGTTTTTTTGGGCTCTGTTGTTGCAGATTTGCTGGGGTTCTCATAACCTATTGTTTGTTGCCTCGTCTAAGGACATTCTGGATACTTTCTTTGGGAGTACTGTTTTGTTGGTGGCCCTGTCCACATTACTGCATATGCTTCAAGCATCTACAATATGTAATCTTCTGAATCTTCTGATTAATGAGAATTACGAATTTTCTCCACGGGAAAAAGATTCGTCGAAAACACGAATAGAAATTTGAAAGCTTGAGACGCAGGAGGGGGTAGAGAGAGAATGTCTCTCTGATTCAGAGCTTCTGAAGGACATGTCGACTTGCGTCCCTGACCCTAGGCACACCAAGGGCAGGAAGAAACAATATCTCAATTCTACGACTCTTCATTGGCAAATGAAGACTCGACCTAATCCTAAGGCACAAACTAGTGGAGTAATATAATATCTTCGCATCGCTGGAAGATGTCAAGAGAATGATTAGGAACCGAAGGTTCTATTTAGATAGATTTGACTCATGCTTAGCTCATATAAAGAGCCACATTCAATGTGAATTAGATGGCAGGGAGTGGGTAGACACTCCAAGCTCCAATGCGAGGGCTCTGATAAATATCTCTTCTTCTAACAATCACTAGTATTCTCTGTGGAGCAAAGCATCGTGTTATGGCTCTTTGTGATGGCTTCGAGTTTGTTTGGAGGGGCATGCGATATTTCCTTTTGTCTTTCATTTGCATGGTAGTCTGCGAGAAATATCTTGGCCCAAGGCGATGGGTTTGTGGCAGCATGTATGGTGTGTTTACTCGGATGGTCTTGACTTTGAATTTTGGAATGAAGCCTCTCAACCAATTTTTTTTGTATCTGGGATGTCTTATCTGCACTTTGTGTCGTGACTGTGGGGTTGTCCCTTGGCAACAATAAGGCCACATATATTGAATTTTTTTGTTATGTATATTGTTTTTTTGAAGGTTGAGAAGGATTTTATGCAATCCAAATTATGATTATGGGTATCTCAATTATGAGTTTATGTACATATTGTTTTAGTGAATTGAGGCTCCTCTGTTTAGGTAATATGATGGAATTTGAACGAAAACTAAAAAATCCTTTATGAAAATTCTAGATTTTTTGTAATTCTATATATATAAATAATTTAATTTATTTATGAAATGTAATTCGGAAAAATCCATAACAACATCCATCTCATATTAACATAGATTTATAACACTTAATTTAATTTAAGTGAACAATGAAATATAAAATAGGAGAAATAACCCTTTATAAAGAATGTCTTGAACTTATTGCATTGACACATCAAAGGAGAGAAGCAACTTATATATTTTATATGATTATATTTATATCATGAAATTTAGTTTACAAAGTAATTGTATGTTAATGTGTTAGAATTTACATGGATATATTTGCATCAAAAAATTTAGTTTATTAAGTAATTGTATTGCGAAATTAAGTTAATTAAGTCACGTGTCTATTTATCATAAATCACCTTTTTATTAAAATATAAGATTTTGTTTTACTTAAATATTCTAATTATGTAATGTGTAAAGGGAATAATTATATTATAAAAATGGTAATGCATTATTCTTGTGATAAGATTTTGCTATAAGTTAATAAATACTTTGGTCTTTTCAGGTTTGATATGAATACCATTGTTATAATATACGATGAGATTTCATGGCAGACAATTATTTTACTAGTTGCAGATATGTATCACAAATAAAGGAAAATTATTTATTGTATAAGTTAACATTTTATAATTATCAAATTGCATATTTAATATCAATAAACCATAATCACTTATTATAAAATTCAATTTATTATAATGGTATGATGTGTATTTAATATTATTAAACTTTAAACAAATAAATAAATGTTAATTTGTTATTTAATAATATTTATTTATAGTTTATTGGGTGAAGAATAGATGGTGATGGGTGTAAGTTTATGGGCAAAAGTCTAACCATATTAAAAGTTAAGGGTTGCTGTGGCCTAGGCCTCAAGTGATTTTGATAATACATATACTATATTTTAAATTTAGTTTCATTACTCTAAAAAACTATAAAAAATGATCATAAAAATTAATTATTAAAAAAAATTAACTATTTTTTTTAAATTATTTTTAAAATCATACTGTCAATTATTACCCAATTTCTAAATATTTAATAAAATTATTATTAAATTGTCATTTATTTTCTAATGAAAACTGATCATTAACATTGTTAGATTAAAAATGATTAAATATTAAAGAATAAGTGACTTAAAATACAAGTTGTTTTTAGCGAGATTTTTTGAAAGTTTTTTTGGTGGGGTTTTTTCGGTCTAATTTTTCTAAAATCTAGTAAGAATTTATTGAAATCACAAGTTTGATGGGTAACCCCTGCATATTCAAAGTGCCCTAAAGATTTTTGAGGGTGTCGAATCCATATATAGTGAATAAAACCAATTTAAATAACACAAATCAAAATTTCACTTCAAAAATTTATATAAATTCTATCATCAGAAAATCTAAAAAATCACACTAAAAACAATTTTATTAAAATATAACATTCCCCTTTAATAATAATTATATAAATATAAATAAAATTAATTTCAATATTGAAGTAACATAATTTGATATTAAAATTTTAGGGTTCATATTTCATTGAAATACCTTTATATAAATGTAGAACATGGTATTAAGAATTTGACACTCGTCTTAAAAAAGAAAAGAAATGGACACTCATCATGAAAAGTTGTGCCACTTTAGAATGACTGATTTGTTAAAACCGGCATCATGGACTTTGCATCATGAAGAGTCGTTCTACATTAAAATGACTATGATTAGTTAAAATACAAAATATTTTGCACCATTTAATATATAATTATCACAATACATATCTTCGAAATGATGTATCATAACATTTTAATTAAATTATTTTTAACATTAAATTATTAATTTCCTACTCCTTTTCCAAATAATATAAATTATTAAAAAAATATTTCAAGTTGAAAGTAATTCAGATTTATGAGAATTTTAAATTTATCACAGCTTATATATATGTAATTTTTATTTATTTTTTAAATATTATTTTTCATTCATCATCACTTTATTTTAATATTTTATCATTTGTTTTTAAATGGTCTGAAATAAAAAAAATTAAAAATGTATTGAGAAAATATATATTATTGAGATAATTTTTTAGTGTGAAATAAGTGTTTAAGGTTTGGAGTATATTTTAAAAGTGTTTTTATTTGGGTAAGAGTTTAGTGTTTTTATTTGGGTAAGAGTTTATCTTTCTTGGACATAAGGAAACATGTTAAAGGCTCAATATTCAAAAATATTTGGCATGGGCGAAAGCCTGCCCCTTACAGACTACCAAAAGATAATTACAATTTGGTTGAATGATAGTAATAGCAACTAATGATGAGTATCCTCGCTATTAATGTGACCATTAAATTATCATAAATTTTCTTACTATTTTAATTTTTTTAAATACATATAATTATTTTATAAATTATTAAAAAATACAATATTAATTATTAAATACATGCATTGATTTTAATAATGAGAAATCTCAAAATAATATGATATATATATATATATATATTATTGATGATATTAAAAATAAAGATTTAGAATAATCATGTAAATAATTTTAGCAAAAGACAAAAATTGGTACAATTATAAATTATTTAGAATAATGAATTCCTTTGATTTTGATAATGACATATATAAAACAATGTAATGCATTTATTTTTTTTAACGATGAATTCCTTTGATTTTGATAATGACATATATAAAACAATGTAATAGATTTATTTTTTTTAACGATGAATTCCTTTGATTTTGATAATGACATATATAAAACAATGTAATGCATTTATTTTTTTTAACGATGAATTCCTTTGATTTTGATAATGACATATATAAAACAATGTAAGGCATTTATTTATAAATTATTTAGAATAATGAATTCTTTTGATTTTGATAATGACATATATAAAACAATGTAATGCATTTATTTTTTTAATAATGGTATAGAGAAAAAATGATTTTACCATAATTAAGTAGTTGTATTGATTTTAACAAGATATAATACAAAATAATAAGGTAAATTGATGTTATTCATAATATGGTGAAAATTATTTAATATAGTATTTGAAATGATATAAAGCAAATTGATTTTATGTATTGATTTATTTCATTTTTAATCATGGCGAAGCAATACCTTTTTTGAGTAATTTAGTCGAGAAGATCAAACGTAGGGGTTGTCACTATAACACCAAGAGTATATCTAACAACCTATAAGCCATCTATACTAATAATTTATGACCTACCAAGAACAAATTAAATAGTTGTATTGGTTTTAGAAGATATAATACAAAATAATAAGGTACATTGATTTCCTTTATTACATGGTGAAATTGATTTAATGCATTAATTGAAATGATACAAAGTAAATTAATCATATGCATTGATTTATTTATTTCTTTCTCTTCCTCCTTCTTTCTTCTTCTTCTTTTTGCTTTTGTTTTTAATCATGGTGAATTTGTAACTTCTTGGAGTAATCTCGTTGAGAAGATCAAACCTAGTAGTTGCCACTATAACACTAAGAGTATATCCAACAACCTAGAAGTTGTTATACCATTATAACACCAAGAGTATATCCAACAACCCATAAGCTAGATACACCAGTAATTTATGACTTAACAAGAACAAACACCAAGGGTATATCCAAGAACCAGTAAACAAGATATATTGGTAATTTATGACTTAGTAAGAATGAACACCAAAAGTATATCCAAGAACTAGTAAGCCAAATATACCAGTAATCTATGATTCCACAGGGGTGGAGGAGTGTACTCCTTGAGCATTATCACAGTGGGCCAAAGATGTCCCCTCTTGGTATTTGAAATTGGGTGGAAGGGATAACATCCCATTGTTCCAACCATTTGATCATCCCACGAAAAGGCATAGCCCATATTATTAAGGGAAATGCCTTTAACGATCCAATTTCAAAATATATATTACAAGTTGAAGTTCATCTATTGACATTTACACATTAAAACAATTATAACATTAAGAAGCAAGTTGTGTCGCCCTAACTCTCATTGACATAATCATCACTTTTCTTCTTTATGCTCATGACATAGTCTTTTGGTAAGAAGTTCTTACAATCTTGGTAACCAACCAAGCATCCTCCATGATTTATGTTCCAAGATGGGTATGATTGTTAATATTTGACAAAATAAAAGTCATGATAATTAAATCCAATAAGATCACATATGATAGTTTCATATATGACAACAACAACTTAGGGAAGTGCTTCACACAAATATATTGAAATTGATATCCATCACAAACTTAATTAGAATTATAACATCACGAAAAGGATAAATGGAAGGCAAAAAAACTTATTATAAACTAGAAAATAATTGTAAATCATAAAATATTTGGATATGGGATAAAATATTTTTTCTTTGAGATTATCATTATCTCTATCATTTTAATTGATGCGAGGTTTGGGGATGCAATATCTCCATGGAGTTGTGGAGAAAGATTAAACAAATCCACAAGCATAACTATAATCTCAAAATTAAAGGAAATACACCTTGTCCTATCCTCCTCATCAAAGCAACCCTTTCCATAATTGAGAGTATGATTATTACCATGCATCTAATGTATAAGAAGAAGTTATGCAACCTGGAAGATGAGACGCTTCCGAAGCTTGCTTCAAACTCTACCCAAAACCACATTTGCCTCAAGCATGGATGGCATAAGGATGTCTAATCTGGGCTAGACCATTAGGGAATAAAGCATAAGATCATTTTGTAGAACAAGGATAATATTGAAAATATTAATATATCAAAATTTCAGGAGAATTATGGCGTGATAAATAATTAGATATTAAAAAAAAGGATATTATAAGGAGGTGATCAACCCAAATCTTGAAAATCAAAAGCATCTCTCTATCTTGACTAGTGTACGAAAAAAATAAACATTGCTAAAATAAAAGCAAATTCTCATGAGTTCCATAGTGAAATTGGATGTTGGTCAATTCGCAAAACACCATGGGATGAAAGAATATCACCTTTGTAACACTAACAATATCTCTCTATCTTGACTAGTGTACAAACAAAAATAAACATTGCTAAAATAAAAGCAAATTCTCATGAATTTCATAGTGAAATTGGATGATGGTCAATTCCCAAAACATCATGTGATGAAAGAGTGACACCTTTGTAACACTAAGAAGGTTGAAGATGGAAATCACTTTCTCTTAAATTGTCCAACATATACTCAAATTAGATCTAAATTTCAAAATATTTGTCACACTACCAACCTCCTTAAACTTTTAACACAATAATATTACGGTGATCACATAACATTTCTCTTATTGTTTTTTGAGCATAAAAATAAAATTCTAAAGAATTATAAACAAAATCTTACCTTTTTAGGTTCAATAGACCATATTCGGTCTCTATAGATGTTAATAATCATCATCAATGTTAAATTATATAGAGTGCATTGATATATATCATACATCGAAATCAAAACCATGTAATAAAATATAAATATAATTATGAGGAAAAAAATAAAATATTAATATTGGAAAACAAAATAGATAGAGTATGACCTTCACTGCAATATTATATATCTCAATTTAAGGGTTTGAATTGTCTTTGAAACCAACTTCTTTTCTCATCTTATATATCTCAATTTAAGGGTTTGAATTGTCTTTGAAACCAACTTCTTTTCTCATCTGATTCGTATAAAAAGAAGCTAAAGACTTAGAATGCTCTTGCAAATCTATTGCTTTCTCATCTAATCCATATGAAAAGATGAGATAGAAAATTGATTTAGAAGACCATTCAAGCCTTTAACCTTTTTTTTGGCACACAATTAGATGAAAACCCTAGCACTTGTGAGTAAAAAAAAGATGAAGAGGACATATTGAGATTGGTCATTATGTGTTCAATTTATTATTTATTGTAATGATGCCAATACTTTTTTATTATTCACCATTTTCATTATTGAACATTGTTACTTTATTAATATGACCTTAATACTCGTGTAACTTTTGAAGTGTCATTCTTGATAGTACTTTCTAAATTAAAATAGATACTTATTAAATTTCAATGATCAAATTCACTTAATGCATATGCATATACAAATTGATGATGATTTAAAGTCTTGAGATTTGTATCAAACCCTTTGAGGTGCAAACTTTTTTCATGCACTTTTAAAAATGTTTGCACCTAAGGGGATTTGATCCCTCTTGGTGCATGATGGATAAGTTAAAATAGATCTTAAAAGTGAACATATATGAACTCCAAAAAATTACTCATACCCATAGCGATAGGGAGCAAATTAAGCAACAAAATAATGTTGTTTAAAGAACCAATTAAATCCATCTTATATGTGGATTGCATGTACCAAGAGGGATCAAACCCCTAAATGTGCAAACCTCTCTTTAAGTTTTTTCAATTTAAAACAAGTTTTCACTTCAAGAGACTTATCCCTCTTTCAACATATATATATATATATATATATATATATATATATATATATATATATTAAATGTTAGTTATCAATTCATATTAAAATTAAGGAATTATACATTTTTTTAAGAGAATGTAGAATGTAGTTATATGAGACTTATCCCTCTTTCAACACACACACACACATATATATATTTAAATGTTACTTATCAACTCATATTAAAATTAAGGAATTATACATTTTCTTAAGAGAATGTAGAATGTAGTTATATAGACAAATTAATTTTTTTTCACTTTCATATACTTTTTTTTTGGGTTGTATAATCTATATAAAAATTATTTAAAATGATTATTAAAATATTTTGTTGATAATTGATATTAAAATATTTTTATTATTAATGTATTTTTTAAATACCATATATTAATGAAGAGGGATACTTAGGCCTTTGGGGCACCCAAAATCTTGAAGTTTGACAACTGTAACTTGGATTTACAAAAATCTATCTGTGTCAAATTTTATTAAAATTTGGCCAATTTCCATGATTTTCAAGGCAAAAAAACCAGCTATACAAATATGAAAGCAATTTTTTTTTACATTTTCTTTACAGTGCTAAAAAAAACTTAACTTCATACCATTTAGTTTTATTTTATTAATAAAATGATTAAAATCACTCCAATACATAATTTATTAAAAATTTAAATTTAAAACTGATCTATTAATTTTTAAAATTAAAAAAAAAAAATCAAACACAATTGATTAAATCGCAAAGATTCTATAATTATACATTTGGATCTAAATTATTTAACATAAGATTAACGTAAATTATGGAAACTGCAATCTCAAATCTAGCTGGAATTTCTATGATTTTCAAGGGGAAAAAAAATTCTTAAGATTATATAAATATGAAACTAAGAAAATTTTTAATTTTTTTATAGTCCGAAAAAAAACTTTTAACTTCGCACAATTTATTTTTATTTTATTAATAAAATAATTAAAATCACTCCAATATAAAATTTATTAAAAATTTAAATTTAAAACTGATTTATTAATTTTTAAAATTTTAAAAAAATCAAACACATTTGATTAAACCGCAAAAATTCTATAATTATACGTTTGGATCTAAACTATTTAAAACCGGAATAACGTAAATTATGGAAATTGCGATCCCAAATCTTCGCTAAGCCTTTTTTTGTTCAATTTTTTTTTTTAACACTAGGACAATCGGTAACTGGTGAGAGTTATCCTGGGCAGGCCCAGGATCAAATCCAACTGGCTGCCACTATAAACCTAGGCTAGGTGCAGCAACCTGCAAGCCACACATAGCAAGAACTTATGCCTCAACAAGAGCCGAGACGTCCACTCTGGGGTCGCCTACTCTTCTAGCCAAGACACAACAGGCCATGTACTCAACGAGATTTGAACCTCCGTCTCGTGGGTTTCACCCAACGAAACTTACCGTTAAACCCCATATCACTGTACTTTTTTGTTCAATTTTTTAAAACTCCGCAACTTTCAGAATTTGGGTGAACGTTGAACTCCGGAAACCACCTTCCTTGTGTGGAGGGATTCAAGGTTAAATACTTGTATTAGTTTTAGCAAGATATAATACACCATAATAAGGTACATTGATTTCATTTATTATAGGGTGAAATTGATTTAATGTATTAATTGAAATGATGCAAAATAAATTAATTATATGCATTTTTTTAATGGTGTTGAATTTGTAATTTTTTAGAGTAATTTGGTTGAGAAGATCAAATCTACTAGTTGCCACTATAACACTAAGAGTATATCCAACAACAACTCTTAAGTAGTTATACCATTATAACACCAAGAGTATATCCAACAATCCATAAGTCAAATACACGAGTAATTTGTGACTTAACAAGAACAAACAGAACCAATAAGCAAGATATATTGGTAATTTATGACTTAGCAAGAATGAACACCAAAAGTATATCCAAGAATGAGTAAGCTAAACACACCAGTAATTTATGATTCCACATGGGTGGAGTGTACTCCTTGAGCCTTATCACAATGGGCCAAAGATGTCCCCTCATGGTATTTGAAATTGCGTGAAAGGGATAACATCCCATTTTTCCAACCACTTGACCATCCCACGAAAAGACATAGCCCATATTATTAAGGGAAATGCCGTTAACAATCCAATTTCAAAATAAAAATTACAAGTTGAAGTTCATCTATTGCCATTTGCACATTAAAACGATTATAACATTAAGAAGCAAGTTGTGTTGCCCCAATTGTCATTGACGTAATCATCACTTTTATTCTTTATGCTCATGATATAGTCTTTTGGTAAGAAGTTCTTACATTCTTTGTAACCAACCAAACATCCTCCATGATTTATCTTCCAATATGGGTATGACTGCTAATATTTGACAAATTGAAAGTCATGATAATTAAATCCAATAAGATCACATATGATACTTTCATACATGACAACGACAACTTAGAGAAGTGCTTCACACAAATATCTTGAAATCGATACCCAACACAAACTTAATTGGAATTATAACATCAATAAAAGGATAAATGGAAGGCAAAAAAAACTTATTATAAACTATAAAATAATTGTAAATCAAAAAATATTTGGATATGGGATAAAATATTTTTTCTCTGAGATTATCATTATCCCTATCATTTTAATTGATGCGAGGTTTGGGGATGCAATATCTCCATGGAGTTGTGGAGAAAGATTAAACAAATCCATAAGCATAACTATAATCTCAAAATTAAAGGAAATGTTTGTCCTATCCTCCTCATCGAAGCAACCCTTTTTGTAATTGAGAGTATGAATATGACCATGCATCAATGTACAAGAAGAAGTTAAGCAACCTGGAAGATAAAATGCTTCCTAAGCTTGCTTCAAACTCTACCCAAAACCACCTTTGCCTCAAGCATGGATGACATAACGATGCCCAATCTTGGCTAGACCATTAGGGGATAAAGCACAAGATCATTTTGTAGAACAAAAATAATATTAAAAATATTAATATATCAAAATTTAAGGAGAAGTTGTGGAATGATAAATAATTAGATAAAAAAAAGATATTATAAGGAGGTGACCAACCCAAATCTTGAAAATCAAAAGTATCTCTCTATCTTGACTAGTGTACAAAAAAAATAAACATTGCTAAAATAAAAGCAAATTCTCATGAGCTCCATATTGAAATTGGGCGTGGGTCAATTCCCAAAACATTATGGGATGAAAGAGTGTCACCTTTGTAACACTAAGAGGGTTGAAGATGGAAATCACTTTTTCTTAAATTGTCCAACATATACTCAAATTAGACTAAATTTCAAAATATTTCTCACACTACCAACCTCCTTAAACTTTTAACTCAACAAAACTACAGTGATCATGGGACATTTCTCTTATTGCTTTTTGAGCATAAAAATAAAATTCTAAATAATTATAAACAAAATCTTACATTTTTAGGTTCAATAGATCATATTGGGTCTTAATGGATGTTAATCATCATCATCAATGTTAAGTTATATAGAGTGCATTGATATATGCAATATATCAATATCCAAATCATGTAATAAAATATAAATATAATTATGAGGAAAAAAAGAAACTATTAATATTGGAAAACAAAATAGATGAAGTATAACCTTCACCGCAATATTATATATATCAATTTAAAGGTTTTAATTGTCTTTAAAACCAACTTATTTTCTCGTCTGATTCATATAAAAAGAAGTTAAAGACTTGAATGGTCTTGCAAATCAATTGCTTTCTCATCCAATCCATATGAAAATATGAGATAGAAAATTGATTTAGAAGACCATTCAAGCCCTTAACCTTTTCTTTTCACAAGATTAGATGAAAAACCTAGCACTCGTGAGTAAAACAAAAGATGAAGAAGACATATTGAGATTGGTCATTATGTGTTCAATTTATTATTTATTGTAATGATGCCAGTACTTTTTTATTATTCACCCTTTCATCATTGAACATTGTTACTTTATTAATATGACCTTAATACTCGTGTAACTTTTGAAGTGTCAATCTTGATAGTACTTTCTAAATTAAAATGGATACTTATTAAATTTCCACGATCAAATTCACTTAAAGCATATGCATATACAAATTGATGATGATTTAAAGTTTTGAGATTTATATCAAACCCTTTGAGGTGCAAACTTTTTTCAAGTTTTGCACTTTTAAAAATGTTTGCACCTGAGGGGATTTGATCCCTCTTAGTGCATGATGGATCCAAAGTTAAAATGAATCTTAGCACGGAACATATATGAACTCCAAAAACACACTCACACCCATAGTGATAGGGAGCAAATTAAGCAACATAATAATGTTATTTAAAGAACCAATTAAATCCATCTTATATGTGGATTGCATGTACCAAAAGGGATCAAATCCCTAAATTTGCAAGCATTTCTTTAAATTTGTTCAATTTAAAACAAGTTTTCACCTCAAGAAGTTTCTCAGTCTTTCAACATAATATATATAATAAACAAATAATTATACATTTTCCTTGTATTGATAAAACATTGAAATATATATATATATATATATTAATTTTCCTAAGATAATGTAAAATGTAGTTATATAGAGAAATTATTTGTTTTTTTTGTTTTTTGTTTTTCTTTCATATACTTTCTTTATATAATCCATATAGTAATTATTTAAAATGAATATTAAAATATTTTATTTTAGATCTAAGACTTTTGTGATCCATAATGTAGATATTAGTCTTTCGGATTAATCACATCGTTAGGATTTGGTCGATGTTTCGAACCAACTAATGTGGTTCATCCTTAGGACCACATTAATTGATTTGAACCAACTAACGTGGTTCATCCACAGGTCCACAGGACCACATTAGTTGGTTCGAAACCAAATCCTAACGATGCGATTAATTCGAAAAACTGATATTTATTATATTAAGCAAAGTCTTTCTGTAGAAATCACATAAGAGGAATTTTTGGCCGACGGGTTTCGAACCAACAAGTGTGGTTCATCATCATGACCAAATGAAGAGGCAGACCATGGGAAAGGCTTAAATAGAAAGCAATGTAAAGACATAATTTCAAATAACTACTATATTTGAACAATAATATTTAAATTATGATATTAATTTATTAATATATTAAAAACAATATTATAATTGCTATATTAAACGGCTAGTTTTTGAAAAAAAAATTTAAATAATGATATTATTTCATTAATTTATTAAAAATATTAATAGGCAACCATTATATTGAACGACTAATATTTGAAAAATAATATTTAAATTAATTTATTAAAATCAAATATTACCAATTTTAGAAAAATCATATTTAAATAATGATATTAGTTTATTAAATTATTAAAAATATTAATATGTAACGGCTATATTAAACTAGACAAATAATATTTAAAATCAAATATTACTAGTTTTTGAAAAATAATATTTAGATTGTGATATTAGTTTATTACTTTATTAAAAACATATATTAATAAGTAACAACTATATTAAACAACTAGTTTTTGAGAAATAATATTAAATTATTTTATTAAAAAAAAGGAAAAAAAAAGAGAATCAAATTTTGAAGGAGAGGAATCAACCAGTCACGACCTTAATCTAGACAAGATCATTTGATAAATAATTAATGGAAGTAAAATAAACTGAATTAAAAATAATTAATGGAAAAGTAAATAAAATAAAACAAAAATATACACAAGTCAAAAAATATATATATAAATAAAAATGGATATATATATATATATATATATATAATATATATATCCAAAGAAAAGTAATCAATAAACAAAATGGGGTCAACAATAAAATATGGCGCTCAGGCCCATTAAACAAATAACAAAAATACTAAAAGGAGTTAATAACGAATAGGATTATAAAATACATAAAAAACACGAAGGAAGAAAATAAACTCTAATGAAGAATTAATCAACAACAAATACTATAAAAAGGATGCCAATACCTTTATAGATGAACAAACAAACAAAATAAATCCCAAAAAGAAGCCTAAAAAACTAGGAGAACAGGACACGGACCCAACTTCAAATTATTGGGTCTTTTTTCAATTTCTAGGGCCTCTCTCAATTTACGATGATGGAAATGACTAACCTTAACAACGACTTGGCCTCTTCAATGCATATGTGATGATGCTTAGATTTATGTGCATGCTCTGCCAAAGCAAAGGAGCAAGTTCTTCCAAGCTTGATATCAACAACATGCTCACGACATTCCATCCTTGATGTCAACAACATGCTCACGAATCCTTTGATGTTTGATGTCAGCACCATGCTCACGACCTTCCATACTTGATGTCAGCAGCATGCTCACGAATCCTTTGATTAATTGAGCGACCACTCTCACCAATGTAATTTATGTTATGTGATTTCTACCGAAAGACTTTGCTTAGTTCATTATGGATCAGAAATTTATAATATTATTTATAATTGATATTAAAATATTTTATTATTAATGTATTTTCTAAATACCATATATTAATGAAAAAGGATAAGAGGCAAAGAAATTGCCGCGATGAAAATCTTGTAGTAAGAGTATTTGAATCATGTTTTTGATAATGGAAATGGATTCAACACCATCAAAAACCTATGGGGCACCCAAAATCTTGAAGTTTGACAACTGTAATTTGGATTTACAAAAATCCCTACCAGATTTTATCAAAATTTTCCCTGAATTTCCATGATTTTCAAGGCAAACAACTATATAAATATGAAAGCAAGAAAATTTTACATTTTCCTTATAGTCCTAAAAACACTCTTAACTTTATACCATTTATTTTTATTTTATTAATAAAATGATTAAAATCACTCCAATACATAATATTTTAAAAATTTAAATTTAAAACTGATCTATTAATTCTAAAATAAAAAAAAAATCAAACACATTTAATTAAACCTCAAAATTTTATAATTATACGTTTGGATTTAAACTATTTAAAATAAGAACTGCAACCCAAATCTTACCGAAATTTTCATAATTTTCAAAACAAAAAACAATTTTAAAACTATATAAATATGAAACCTGGAAAATTTTACATTTTCCTTATAATCCTAAATAAAACTCTTAACTTCATACCATTCATTTCTATTTTATTAATACAATAATTAAAACTCTTAACTTCATACCATTTATTTTTATTTTATTAATAAAATGATTAAAACCAGTCCAACACAGAATTTATTAAAAATTTAAGTTTAAAACTGATTTATTAATTTTTAAAATTAAAAAAAAAATCAAACACATTTGATTAAACCGCAAAAATTCTATAATTATACGTTTGGATCTAAACTATTTAAAACAGGATTAACGTAAATTATGGAAACTGCAATCCCAAATCTTCGCTAAACCTTTTTTGTTCAATTTTTTAAAAACTCCGCAACTTCCAGAATTTGGGTGAACGTTGAACTCCGGAAACCACCTTCCGTGTGTGGAAGCATTAAAGGTTAGTGATGGAGACTGGAATTTGCGATCCCTCCCACTGTTTTCAAATAATGCCAAACAATTAAGATGCCGCATTTACTAAAGATAGGCTTTATTATTATTATTCCCGTGAACAGTCCACCTCCCTCAACGGGCCAATAATTAGGTTACGCACCCTCACCTTCTCCTTGTTATTCACAATAAATAAATGTGCTGCCGCGTCCACTCCTCCCTCACCAGAATCGAAATGAAAAATTTCGGGGAAACCAAAGAAAATTTACACATTCCGAAGAATATGAGTTTTTCATTTGGAAATTCAAGAGAAACATACGGAGTCTTTAACTGCGCGTGTGAGAACTGACGGGCTTTAACGCCTGATGGTGCAAATTTAGAAGAGAAGTAATGTGTGTTTTAGTTAAGTTCTGGTTTCATTTGGTTTGGCTACACAGAACTTCTACCTACCACAAGCCGCCATTCTCCGTTTCATTTATTTTTTTTCCATAACACATTTGATCTTCAAGGGTTTTTTTTTGTTTCTCTCCGGGGCCTCTTTCATTTCACATTATTTCTTCTGGCCTGCCTGTCGCTCGCCTTTTCTGTTCTTTTGGCCATTCATTCAGGGAGACATTCTTTGTGTTGGTATTCTTGAAAGTCCTTTTTAAAAAAACACATATTTCACCCCTGCTGGACCCACTCAGGCCTGTGTTGTTTGACTCATTGGGTGGACCTGAGGGACATTTTTCTGTTGTCTTCTGTTGTGTTGTTGGTGTTGTGTGTTGGTACACACTGCAGTGTGATGTGACCATGGATTGCTGCTCAAAAGACATCATGGGTATGGTGGTGTCTCCACAACAGCAGCCAGAGTACCAGCCCCCGCCGTCACCACCGCCACCCAGTGAGGACGCATCACCCGCTGTGACCAACAATATGCAAATGCAGGTCTTTGGTGGTGGTGGGGGAGATGCTCACCAGGTTTATCCAGAGGCCCTTGCAACCCACAGAGAAGTGGTTGCAGACAGAGACTTGTTTCTTGCCACGCTCATAAAGTTCCATGCCGCTCTCGGAACCAGATTATCGTATGTATTTCTATCTCTTGCTCTCGATATTTCATGTTTTTCTTTCACATATATATGCGTTTCTGTTTTGGGGCTTTGGGTAGCGTTCGTTCCTTCGGTTATTTACGAGAAATGTGGAGGGACGTTTGGGTTATTTATTTGGCTAGTAACGAGAATAGAAGGCTTCTAACATTTTCTTAGTGTCAAGCTCATTTAAAACAAAGCGAAGTGGCATATCCCTTGGCCAGGATTTCATCCCTGCCTGAAAATTTCGTTACACCTTAATATGTCTAGTTCGTTAAACCTGCGGTCGACCTACTGAAGGTTTCCATATTTCGTCAAAAATCTGCGGTAGACCTACTGTAGGTTTCCATTTCGTTAAAAATCTGCGGTAGGCCTACTGAAGGCCTCCATATGACCTCAGCCTTCCATCTACGCTGGCAAAGATTGAGTGCATGCAGTTCCAAAAGAGTTTTCCCGGGTTTAAAATAATGGAAAAATAGTATGATTTTTTTTATAGCATGCTTATGGTCAAATAGTAAGTTTTTTTAATAGCATGTTTATGGTCAAATTGTATGATTTATTTTTTATTTTAAAATAACATGTCCATTGTCAACACGAGTCAACAAACATGTGGACTTTGTGAAAGCAAGTTTTTGGCTAAGCTGCAACCACTGGGAATATCTATTCTACCAATTTCTCCGAGGATTTGACCTGGCTGCAACTGCTGTTGTAAGCACTTGTGTATAACAAACACAAATATAAGCAAAAGCCTGTCCTAGTTGAGACTGGAACCCTAGTGGGGGCTTTTAACGGTGCCCCTCTTTCACTTACCTGGCAAGGCAAAGTTGTTTTTCTTTTAGATTTTTGTGCTGGTATTTTCACCCTTCTAATAGAAGTGGTCTAGAACGAAAGTTGCTAGACTCAACTCCAAGAATGATATGCTGAGGCCAAAGAGCGAGACTTGACAAGGACTTGGGAAAAACTCAAGGGTTGGTTTGTGAAAAAAAAAACAAAGAACTCTTAACTTCAGAAAAAAAACATAATATTCAGTAATAGGAAGGTTTACAATGCCCATATAATACCATTTTTTCAGTAATAAGTTGTTTCAAAGTTCATAGATGACACTACATGCCATAATATGTCTTATGGATTTTGGAAAGTTGACAGGTCTGTTTGTTGTCTGCTGCGAAATGAGTCAAACAAAATGAGTGCTTTTTTTTGTTATTCATGACTTAGCTGGACCCTCTAAGTCAATCTAACTCATTATTGACTTGTGGTTGGAACTTTGAATCATCATCTCAAGTCAAAATAGCAAGTATGACAAATAATATGTTTATGACTCCATTCTCAAAGTGCAGAGTCAAATCTAGGAGTTGACTTGGAGTGGAAAGAGAGTTTCATAACCACTAATCATGCCAATAACCTATTAAGTTTCAACTCTCCATTAAAAATGGACCACAGGTCCTTTCCATTATATTAATACTGGATAAGCTTCCTATACTCTTACTTCCAATCAAAATCTCTAAGTATTACTCATCTCCTATTGGGGCTTAGAGGAGCTGACTTGACTTATTGCCCTCAAGGGATTGACTTGGACTCCAAAGAGTTTGGTAACACTAGTTATCCAGTAGTCCACATACTCAGTATGGCCTCATTAAGTTTCAACTCTCCAACACAATTGGACCATAGACCCTTTGTATTATAACAACATTATATAAGCTCACTATGCCCCTATTAATATTTCAACACTAGACATAGCTGTATAATTTTTGCATGACATTATGTTCATAGTCGATAGTCTCATTTGTAGTGTGCATGCTCACTAGTCATACTCAGTATGGCCTCATTAAGTTTCAACTCTCCAACACAATTGGACCATAGACCCTTTGTATTATAACAACATTATATAAGCTCACTATGCCCCTATTAATATTTCAACACTAGACATAGCTGTATAATTTTGCATGACATTATGTTCATAGTCGATAGGCTCATTTGTAGTGTGTATGCTCACTAGTGTTATGTAAGCATCTAGTTTTGCCATGACTTAATGGTGAGAACCTCATAACAACTAACTAGCATTCTTGTTAGATTTGCTTTCATTAATCATGTCAATACCCATATGGTGGATCAATCTTGACCATTTCAATTTGTGTGCTTAATATAAATAGTGTTGAAGTGAGCAGATTGGTAATCCTTATCAAATTGCAATTAGAGGATATTGTCATTGATTGTAAGGCCACTCATAATTTTTGGAAGCATAGGTTGATGCAACGAAAACCCACCCAAACTAAATATTTATTTATTTATTTATTTTTTTGGAACTTCCATATATCCTTTTAACACATGATGGAAGCTGTCAACTTGTATCTTCTACATTATTTGACAAAGACTAGAAGCCAGTAACAACAACAATTTTGTTATGTCCTTTCGCAATTGGTTTATTTTTTTTATTCTACAATAGAGGTGGATAATATTTGTATTGGACAATGTGTTAATACAAAAAAAGAGTGTTATCTCTTAACAAAACTGACATTACTAACATACAATGTGTTTTGAGTACAGAGAATTCCAAGTCATCCTTCCAAGAGGGTTCGAAAAGGTTTTGCTAGTGCAAACCCTAAAATAGACACTTGTTATTGATATTGTTCTACACAACATGATATACTAATACAGAAAATGATCTCTGTGAGCTTCATCTTGATTGATATTGATGGGATGAGGTTCTTGGTTTGCTCAAATTCATATCTTCAATCATTTTGATGGATTGTTTCTTCTTCCATGAGATCATTAGGGGATGAATTTATTGACAACCTGTAATTTGAGGTAGTTGAATGGAAGCCTAACTAAGGTTATATATCATATTCCTAAACGTTAAGCATTCAACTTCTAGTACTTGAACGTGCCTCTTTTGCTAAACAAGAGTGTCCATAATACTACATTTTGAGATATCCATTGATGTTTGTTCTCATGAATGTTGGTGGTCACTGAGAATATAGATGTCTTGTTGTCGTTTATGAAATCTTCATGCTTGTATAACAACCATTACATTTCTTGGACTTCCCTATGAGCCTTGTCTAGAAACTTTTGTTGTAGCCCATACAGGAGATAGGTATAAAGCACACAAACGAACAATTCCAGAAAATTGAGCTAGACTTTCTCAACAAGCAAATGCAACAAATCAGATTAAGATTCCAACTCAAAAGGGAAGATACATGATAACCTTGGAGTGATACTCGCACACATGAGAACAAAGTGGTCATGGGTAACCACCCCAAATATTCTTTGTTATAGTCTAATAAAAGCTAGGGAATGGAATATAGAGCATCCAAACATAAGAGACTGCCTAGGAAGAGGAAGGCCTTTGAATCCCAAGGCATGGAGCATAATTTGAAACCAATACATGTAATCTTTTTTTTGTAATAGGAAAGAGTAATATATTTGTATTAATCCACGCTGGGTCACGGGAAAAAGAACGGGAGATTTACATTTCATATACATTGCGTAGATTGACTGTCCAAGTTCATTTTCCTCTCAAAATTGCAAAATACGACTGAGCGATTACATATTTACTAGAGTAGACCTTACAGAACTGCCGTAGTAACAAAATACATTTAAAATTCTTCATGAAAAACAAACAAAATAAGCAGACTAGTCATCAAAGTCAACTGGTCGGTTGAGGTCAATGCCAGTTGTTTCTTCAACTCTCTGAGAGTTCTGCATTGCCAATTGAATTTGTAGATTATCAATTTTACTTCGCAGGCTGGCATCTTACCTCATCTTCCAACTGTCGGTTTTTATGTTCTTCTCCATGTTCCTCTCGTGCATTTCACAAGCCTCTTCTCTCTGTTGCTGAAGACTCTTTTGAATTTCTACCAAGCCCGCTCGTAGAGTTGAGTGTTCTCTATCGCAGGACCCACAAGCGGGAGGGGAGTATGAGGTCAAAGGGGGCACTTCTCCCACTTCATTTCCGAATGGCTCACCATCCTACACGAGTGTGGGCGTCATCGGCCCCAGGAGCTAGAGTCCATATCGTCGAGAAGAAAATGGTGCACAGTGGAAATTGACTCAGAGGGATGGTTCACAGTGAGGCTTTGGGATCTTTCCCAGTGACCCAAATGATGAGGATGAACGGAGAACCCAACAAAACCCAAAATGATCACACAGTAGTAGAAGTTTTCAAAATGGGACTTGACAATGTGCAATTGACACTCACTAGCACTTGACTCTCCCCGCTTGACCAAAATAACTAGAAAATGACACTCTCTAGATTGAGGGAAGGGGCTACCTTCAACATCCAAAATTATCCATTGACAACCCCATCTTTGCCAAAGAGTCCTCTCTCTAGCGACCCTTTGGACAAAGTCAGACACATTCCTATTGCAGAGGTTAAAACCGTTGTTCAACAATTTATAGAACTTTTTGAACAAAAGCCTCGTGTGATTTTGAAAGACGACAAGCTTACCTCCAGGATCCCAATGCTCAGCCATGATTGCCTTGGTGTTTGAAACGACCTTCACCTTAAGCAATTTCACCTTCACGCGAGTGAACCATCTGATCCATACCAGGGGAAGTAAATGCGGCTCTATCTTTGAGGAATTTCGCATAGTGATAACTTGAGTATTCCTTCTATAGACCCAGGTACAAGGAACGACATGCAAATTTCCCAAACTTAACTTGTTCTCCATGCCAAGTGTCCTGACCTGCTGAGGATTGCAACCACGAGTTGAGTGAGAAGGAAGTGAAGTATTCAGATGATGCCAGATGGGAGGGGAGAGGGGGCACAAATAGGGAGGGAGGATGTGATGGGGGCAGGGGGATCGGGAGGAGGGGGGGGGGGGGGGGGGGGGGGTGAGGGGGTGGGAGAGGTTGCCGGGAGAAGGGGGGGGGGACGCTGAGGGGGTGGGAGAGGTTGCCGGGAGAGGGGGGGTCGGGTGGAAGGGGAGGGTGATGTGGAGGCGGGGGGACCAATACATGTAATTTGAACAAGGAGAAGAATTAAATTTCAACTAAACACCAATGCAGAGCACTAGGCCAAGGTAAAAACTACTAGGGAATGAGCCCACTAATTGGAGTAAAAACCAAGGAACGCCAATATGATTTGAGTAGAAATGCGTACTTGAGAATGAAATTGAATTGAAGTTGACCACCACTAAGAGCTCTAACTAAACAAGTCGCCTCCATTCTATGCTTTTTTCCCACCTATTCCCTACATTAATTCGTTGCTTGCTTCAAATTGTTGTTTGAGCTTAATTATTGGCATGCGCGATGCTTCTATAGAAGTGATGCTCTTTGCATCCCACCTCCCTCCTGTTCTAGTACGTTGTCTCGGGGTGTCCTCATGCCTAAATAACTTTAGATGAAAACTTAGGGGATAGCTTGGAAAGATATACCCCCATTTTTCTTTAGGATTCCTTCGCTTAATTTTGAGGCCTTGTTTGCAAGGGTGTCTACTTCTTGATTGAGTTCTTAGAGCTTGGAAAAAGGTGACCTCTTTTTTATTGAAGGGTCTCCTTTTTTATTCTTGCAATGAGGAATGTAAGTTTGCTATTAGATGGTGCTTTCGTATTGTTCGTAATATTGATATTTATGCTTGAGTCCCTGATAACTTTCCAAGTTCCTCACTCTAACTATGCCACCACCTGTTTTTACCTTACTATTTAAGATCACATTGAAGGCCTTGACTGTAATGCTATTCTTAGGAAATTTAGAATCCTCTAGGGTACATAGAGAGCTCCAATGATCCTTATTTTCTTTACAGTTTTTTTTTAGGACAGAAAACACAACTATTTTCTATTAAGTAGAAAAGAGTTTACATATTACAAAATATTCCACCAATAAAGTATGAACCATGTACAACATTGTCTGAAACCATAAAAATAGTACCAAATCTAAATCCAGGGCTAATAAATGTCATGGGCATTCGACATTGACTAGCAAATGCAGATATTTCCAGAGTCGATAATTTTGCCCTCTGAAAATGCGGAGTGGAATATGTGCCCCAGTTTTTGTTGAAGTCCTCTGTTGGATAGTTTGTTGGCAATCAAGTTTTGCTCATGATAGATGTGGGACTGAGAGATGTACAACCCTGTACCTAGTCAATGGCCACCTTTGAATCGTCGAATATCACCATTCTACTAATGGAGAGCCATCTTGTGCAAAATAAAATGCCCCAAAGTCTAAGGATCTCTACACAAGTGTTAGTACCCTATCCACAATTCCACATAAAATGATAATATAAATCAGGATGAATAACAATGTATATCCCACACCCACAGTTTCCACTATCATATAAACATTAAAAATATTGAACTAATGCCTCAGTTCTTCTGTGTGATGCCTGGTAGGATCAAATTTTGTGTTTGTTGAGAATATTCCAATTGATATGAAGAACTGTCCCAAAGGGTGCAAATACCTCCTCAAGCTCCTTTAGAACTTACCATGTCTAGTGCATTTTTCAAACTTTTAGCATTTCCATTAACTCAAGCGTAGTCTTTTGGAGTAGGAGGATAGTTGGCATTTTTATTTATTAAATCTCTCATGGCTTGTTTAAAATTACTACCATACCTCGGTAATTCCAGTAAACAATATTCATGATTTTTGCATAAGTGGGTTTGTGATTTCCACCTTGCAGTAGAACACCAACTCTTGGCTTCTTTACACTTTGAGTTCTAGTTCCCAATGATTTATCTATGGTTTTTTGGATGCTCAAGATTTTCTCCTTATTTGCTACTTCTTCCCAATGTTCCACCAAGACGCGGGTGTGGGGAGACGCATAGGGGGACGTGTGGGAGTACCCTCAAATTTTAGGGAAATTTCGGGGGTGCGGGGGGGCGTCGGGGTATATAATTTTTAATTTTATATATATTATATATATAAAATTCAAGTTCATATTCAATAATGAAAGCATAAATAGACTAATAGTAATACATTGATCCACACATAAAATTTAAATTCATAATTGAATTAAATAATGACATACATTGATCCATCCTCATCATTCATTTTGATACATACATCATTCATATGACATACTCATCATTCATCCATACCATGAGATTCAATAATAAAATTCAATAATGAAATATTCAAATACATTGATCCATATCATTCATCATTCTATAATCTACATTGATTTAAAAATTAAATTCATCATTCATCATTCTAGAAGAGCTCGATGGCGGGCAAGAGAGCAGAGCTCAACAGCAAGAGAGTAGAGCTCAACGGCGGCAAGAGAGGACAACTCGATAGCGGGCAAGAGATCACAACTTGACGACGTCAAGAGAGCACTCAACAAAGCTCGATGACGGGCAAGAGAAATATGGAAATGAATAGGTAAGTTAACCTAGGTAAGTTTTAACTTTTTAATTTTTAGTTTTGTTTCATTTTTTTTTTTAAGTTTTGTTTCATTTTTTTTTTTTAAGTTTTTTAATGCATGAATTTTCATTTTTATTATTATTAAGTGCTATTAGACAAATTCGAGGGGGGATGCCCAGAAGCACCCCTTTTGGGGAGTCATGTCTCCCACACTGGGGAAACGCACCCCCTCGCATCTCCCCAAAAGGGGTGTGTGGGGAAACACACCTCCAAATGTCCCCCCGTTTGGGGTGCGTGCACCCGACCCCACTGCTTCTTCCCTTTTTTCTTTTGTCATCTCTTTGCTTGATCTTTTCAACTCTCTCTTCTTTTTCCTAGTCTTTATCATCTTCTTCGAATTGTCCTTGTTAAAATACTTGAAGAATGTTGGGGTTTGTCTGGGGTATGATCGATTTCCTCTCAACAATTTGAGTCCATTGACTGATGAGGAGGGATTTGTATGAAGTGGGAATAAGGACATGGTTGTTGTGACTAAAGTTGTGATCACTTCTGCTAATGAAATTGGTTCTCCCTAAGAAAGCGATTCAAACTTGTTGAATGATGAACCCAATTTTCCTTCCTAAGGTCGGCCTATGGATGGAGTTGAACTTCCTTGGATCTAAATTGAAGTGTCAAGCTTGGGTATCATTGTGCTTGCTTGACTCTTATTTGTAGCTTGTTTTGAATTGGTAGGAGTCGATTAACTTGAAGACAATGGGGCCAACTATGGTACAATTGAGGTGGTCTTTTGCCTGGAACCCATATTGTTTTTAGCCATGTGCCATTGATCTTCCTTTTTAGGCATAGGTTGGGATGAATATTTTTCTTGTAGTCATTTGCAGAGTGTCCTTATTCATGGTAGCTTTTGCATTCGAAAGGCTATCAGTCATAGTCCAAAGATTGAATATGCTTCAAGTTTTTGAGGGTTAGAAAGATCAATTTTGAAAGGTCTTTCTTGAAGTCTACCTTGATGCATATCATGGTGCAAGAAAACATTCCATCCTTGGGCTCAGTGTTTGTTTGTATAGCGCCCCAAAGAATTCCTAATGCTTTAGAGCGAGTCTTTATTCTAACAATGAGGGGGCAAATGCGGGAGGCAGATCCAAACTAGAGCAATCATTTAAGTTTAGGGTTGAAATTAGGGGTCCATTTTTTCATATACAATGTACATTCCTTTAGTGCCAAAGAAGCACAAATCATTTTTTAATGTGAGATATATCCCTTCTTGGCTTTAAACAAGTAATGAGTGAGCTTGCCTTTTAATAAAACTTTCTAGTTCTTCTAGACCCAAATGGCCATAGATCTAGGTGAGGGCCAAATCCCAAAAAACTAACCAATCAACCCATGTTAAACTAAAGAAAGAGCTATATGTTGAGAGGTGGAAATAGGAAGAGGAACCTCTTGAATGTTGTTTAGCCTTTTGACAGAGTGAGAGGGTTGCAATTTTGTGGCTTTCTTGAGGGTTGTGATGAAGGGATGAAAGGCTAAAGCCACTACATGCAGAGGAGGATGATGGACCCTTCTAGGGTCTAGATACATGGAATGTAGCTATAGTAGAATCCCTATTGGTGTGTGACAGAGTGCTTTAGGATGTTTGCAAAGGGATACTTGCTACAAGGATCTTGTGACTTCATTTGAGTTGATGTTGTTTGAGGGTATTTTTTAACCATTTGATATGCTTTATTAGAGTAAGTTTGGAATGTATTGGACGACTTCATTTTTACAAGTCATGTTTTACTCACGCAATTCATTCATATATCTAATCATTGAAGCAAATTTATCGAGTGGTCCTTGTTACCACTCAAACCAGCAGGGGTTCCTAAAGGGGCAACTGCTAGGTCAAGGGAAACTGTGGATGCTTAGCCCACTGTCACCACAGCTAAGTCTCCCTGCTCTTTGCGGATTTTCACCGATGGGGGGAGTCCCGGTAGTGTAGGGATTCACTTGTAAAGTATATGTCAATGGATAGGTGAGAAGTGACCCTGAAAACCCTTTCCCAAGGATGGAGTGAAGAATGGAGCTTGCTTGCTCTTTAAGCAAGGGACTTGGTCCACCAGGGATAAGGGGTGAGGATTGGAGGGTTGAGGGAGAAATGATAGGCTTATGAACAAGTTTCTCAATCCCTATAATCCTTGGGAAAATTGGATTCCCAAATGGTCCTTGACAAATAGTCTTTATTGAGAAGTGGGACCATAGTCTGCTGCTGTGGAGGCCCATGGCTCTTTATGTAGAGGCCCATGGCTCTTTATGCACACGCTACATGTGCTAATGTAGACCTATGGGGGTTAGGATCACATATAGGGAAACCAAACCCAATTGGAAACCACCTTTAATCCTGCATATGATCCAATGCGTCCCCTAGGCTTCCAGTATAACCCGTCATTAAAATAATTGGGTAAAAAGATTACAAATCATGGATAACAATGTGGGCACTTTGTAATGGCACGCCCTTTTGTAGTGGGCTTTGGCATGTGCTAGTGTCTCCAAGCTCCAAAGGGGGTTAGCCATGTACCTTATTAGGTGGTTTCAGATCTTAAAGGGGATAGTATGTCCAAGGTACATCCCTTTAATGGGGGTGGCAAGTGACAAATAAGTGGAATGGGATAGGGAATGAGAGGGGCAATCCTGGGCCACATAGTGGGGCACAGGGGTATCTAGATAAGGGGAAGCCCACTCTTGGGTATGTAATGTATAGGAGGGAGTAATTGTGGTACATGAGGTGCCCTGACCTTGATTTTTCCACCCTTCTTCATATATTTTTTGCCTTTTATGAATTTTCTTTAATTAACTGCTCGAGGCTCAAAAGACGAGCATGATGTGTAATGGCATGCCCTTTTGTAGTGGGCTTTGGCATGTGCTAGTGTCTCCAAGCTCCAAAGGGGGTTAGCCATGTACCTTATTAGGTGGTTTCAGATCTTAAAGGGGATAGTATGTCCAAGGTACATCCCTTTAATGGGGGTGGCAAGTGACAAATAAGTGGAATGGGATAGGGAATGAGAGGGGCAATCCTGGGCCACATAGTGGGGCACAGGGGTATCTAGATAAGGGGAAGCCCACTCTTGGGTATGTAATGTATAGGAGGGAGCAATTGTGGTACATGAGGTGCCCTGACCTTGATTTTTCCACCCTTCTTCATATATTTTTTGCCTTTTATGAATTTTCTTTAATTAACTGCTCGAGGCTCAAAAGACGAGCATGATGTGTAATGGCACGCCCTTTTGTAGTGGGCTTTGGCATGTGCTAGTGTCTCCAAGCTCCAAAGGGGGTTAGCCATGTACCTTATTAGGTGGTTTCAGATCTTAAAGGGGATAGTATGTCCAAGGTACATCCCTTTAATGGGGGTGGCAAGTGACAAATAAGTGGAATGGGATAGGGAATGAGAGGGGCAATCCTGGGCCACATAGTGGGGCACAGGGGTATCGAGATAAGGGGAAGCCCACTCTTGGGTATGTAATGTATAGGAGGGAGCAATTGTGGTACATGAGGTGCCCTGACCTTGATTTTTCCACCCTTCTTCATATATTTTTTGCCTTTTATGAATTTTCTTTAATTAACTGCTCGAGGCTCAAAAGACGAGCATGATGTGTAAGATACAACAATGATTAACCCCTTTTGGGTAGGGCGGTTCATTGCCTTCGAGGGATTGGGACAATCATGGGTTCCTGAATGATAGAGGAGGCTCATCTAGGGCTTATGGAACCAAGGTGATGGCCAATGATTGGGGTAGAACTCATGTAATGGCTTTTGCCCATGTGCTACTTATTTTTGTCCCGACCATCTTTTGCATTTTTTGGTATAATTTCCTGTTAAATGTGGCCATTTATGCTTTTCACTTTTTCTTTTAATTGCTTCAACCTCTAGGGCATCATTCTAGCCTTGACCCAAGGTGGGGGAAAAGATGAATGGGGAGGCTAGCCCTATTTGGACCCAAGTGGGAGAAAAGATGAATGGGGGGTAATAGTGAGTGGAAAGGGAGTAATATGCGCGGATAAAGGAGAGGGACCACGCACCCAAAGTCACGGTTTCCCAAATAGTACCACCCTAGAACCAAATGGTCAATAAAGGAGATCCCACGAGACTAAGATCCAAGGGTAGCAACCAAAGAGATCAAGGGGACAGGAGCTCAAACTAAGCCCACTCTTTCCGCCAAATCTCCCCATCAATCCATACCTAGAAGTATCCATGATAAGTAAACCCAATACTCAATTACCAAATGACAAGACATACCTTTAGATTCGGGAGGCCCACCTTCAAACATACGATCAATACAGGTGGGTGAGGGACCAAATGGCTAGCTCAGGTGGTAGAGAAATGGCATAACGAGCTAGTAGGAGGCATCAAGGGGCTGCTGGTTGAGGCTCGCCATGGAGAAAAATTTCTCCTGGGGATATCACCCACAAAGTGGTGGGTAACAGTCCCATTATTTTGCCTTGGAACAAGAGTGGCTAGTTATTTTGAGGCATTGTATGCATATTTAGCCATAATGTAACACTTTTGATGAATTGATACAAATTCCAAGTCTATACAACATTAGATGTTTTATGGATTCTTCAATGTGTTGAAGATATGGCTCAGTAGTCGAAGAGACAATTAGAAGCAGATCACATCAAAGATTGACACAGGTGGAGGCACATCACATTAAAGTTCAACACAAGTGGAGGCACATCACATTAAAGTTCAACACAAGTGTTTGGTGGGAAAAATCCTATCTAATTAAACAATGAATTCATATACACTTTGAGTGATTACAATTATGTGAGAACAACCTTATAGAGGTGCTAGGGCTAGATTACCTAGCCCTATCCCTAACAACCATTGTGAGCCATGAATGACTTAATAATGGTGTACAATCAACGACACTAATGACTACTAAGGGATCACTAAATGAACCACTAATCACCAATTTGGGCTATAATGACCCATTAAGAGAGTCATAAATGACATTTAGGGCCATTAGGGCCACAAGTCAAGATTGGCCAACATATCTCCAACATTTCCCATAGGGTTGACTTGGGGACATAAATAAGTAACTTTGGCACAAAAGATATTTGACCAAGTAATCTTTTTCCTAAGTAACATATCTTGAGGGAAACCTCCTTAACACTTGTCAATTTGAGAATGGTACCCAAGCTAAACCCTAGATTCTCAAGGGCACAAGGCCAACTTAATAAGTTATGAATATATCATATATAATAGTAATAGCTTATCAATAATTAGCTCACTAAGAGCAACATGTCACAAAGTGGGATTTGAACTTTGGTGGGGAGAGTAACAATTATTCCTCACAACCATTTAAGCTACACCCAATTGACCCACCTAATAAAACTTACATCCTAATACAATATAGTTGTGCTTTACTACCCATTAAAGCATTAGGTTTTGAATCTTATTCTTTAGCAATTTACTTGTATAGGGTTCGTGCTTAGGTGGTAAGTTAATCTAGGGATTTTGACAGATGCCATTGAAGAATGCTTTTCACTACAAATTTTGATAAATTGCTACAAGTTCCATGTCTATACAACATTATATGTTTTATGGATTATTCAATGTGTTGAAGATATGGGTTAGTAGCCCAAGAGACAATTAGAAGCACGTGACACCAAAGATCGACACAAGTGGAGGCTTGTCACATCAAAAGTCAACACAAGTGTTTGGTGGGTACCACCATACCTAATTAAACAATGAATTCATATACACTTTGAGTGATTACAATTATGTGAGGACTACCTTATATAGGTGCTAGGGCTAGATTACTTAGCCCTAACCTTTATGACCTTGTGGGCTAATTAATGACACACTAATGGTGTACAATCGATGAGATTAGTGACCACTAATGAATCACTAAGTCATTGGATCACCCTTAACTTGGGCTCTAATAACCCATTAAGGTCGAGTCGTAAATGACATTTAGGGCCATTAGGGCCACAAGTCAAGGTAAGTCAACATATTTTCAACATTCCCCCTTAAGGTTGACTTGTGGACATAACTAAGTAAAGTTGGCACAAAGGATATTTGGCCAACTCGTCCAAAATAATAAATTTGGGGTTTAAAATGGGCCTCTTAAGGAAAATATTAAAATAGTAAAAGCATGTGCCATGTCACACTAAGTTAGAGGCGTTATTTAGTGAAAGTTAATATACATTGTCTCATTAATGATAGTTGCTAAGTAAGTTGGGTTATGATGGAGTTACGAGATGGGGGTTAACAACAATAATGAAAGGCTTATAGTCTCACGTGCACACAATAACTATGTAATATCATTATATTAATTAGTTGTTTATATATATATATATGTATATATATCCCCTATGGAATACATATCCTTAGGAAACTTGTCGAGTCATTCTAAGGATTGTACCTAGGGTAAACTAGATTTATCAAAAGGTTGGGTCTTCGCAACATAGGGCTCAAGGTTGTTGCAACAATATACCCATTAAGAGCTTAACATATTACTTGTGGGAATTGAACTTATGTAAGGAAGATAACAATCATTTCTCCCAACCACCCAAGATAAACCCAATCCACTAGTTAACATATGTGTGTGTGTGTAAGGGTAAAATGGATGTTACTTAGGGTAAACTGGATTTGTCAAAAGGGCAAGGCTTAGTAACGTAGGGCTCGTCATTGCAACAATATACTTGTTGAGAACTTAACATGTCACTTGCGGGAAGTTAACTTGGGTGGTGAGAATAACAACCATTCCTCCAAACGACTTGAGCTATAACAAATAGACAATTTGTTGATATATATATATATATATAGGATAACAATCATTTTTCCCAACCACTTGAGTTATACCCAATAGACTATTTGTTAACATATATTATATATGATTTGTTGTTACTATATATATATATATATATATATAAACTAGCAATTCGATACCCAACTTGCGTGGGGAAGGATGACAACAATTCTTCCCAACCACTTGAGCTATATCTAATAGATAATTTGTTAACATATATTATATATGATTTGTTGTTACTATATATATATATATATATATATGAAGAGAGAGGGAGAGAGAGAGAGAGAGAGAGAAGATACCCAACAATAGTTGGTCCAACATCGACAACAAGGTGGGACTATGCACCCTTATATATATATTCGAATCAAATATGGGGCAAGGTGTTGTCCCCTAGTGAATATGTAGGTAGGGGTTTCTCCTCCGACTGTGGAAGAGGGGTCAAAGCAAGTAGGAGCGATAGCAACAATAAAGACAGATAGTAATAGAACCTACCTAAGATGCTTACCTTAATTGAGTTTACCTCTCCCTATAACCAGATTGTTGAGCGCCATAACCAATCACAGTTGAATTTCTAGAGCCATAAGAGGTAAAGGTAGCATCTTAGCCAAAAGATACAATTTACCTTTTTTATCTTGAATTTGTGTTCAACCTTTTGGGGATTTATATATTGCTCAAAGATGCCTCAACAAATTGAAAATTATATATATATTAACAACAAATTATATAATATATATGTTAACAAATTGTATACCTTGTTTATCTTGAATCTTTGTTCAACCTTTTGGGGATTTATATATTACTCAGAGATGCCTCAACAAACTGAATCTTATATATAAAATTAACAATAAATTATATAATATATATGTTAACGAATTGTCTACAATTTGTTTATATATATATATTGTTATTAATCATATAAATTATATGTTAACACATTGTAGACAATTTGTTAACATATTATTATATATATTACTATATATAAATATAATTAACAACAAATCATATAAAGTATATGTTAACACATTGTAGACAATCTGTTAACATATAATCTATATATATTGCTATATATAAATATAATTAACAACGAATTATATGAAATATATGTTTGTGTGTGTGTGTATATTTTTTTCCACGTGGAAAACACCTTTATATTCCGTATGAGTAATATACATGTTCATTCTCAACAACAAGGCTTGTAGCCGTTACGTCAAAGTTCATCATGTCATTTGCGGGAATTGAACCTGGGTGGGGAGGATCTCAATCATTCCTCCCAACCACCCAAGATAAACCCAATTAACTTTATATATATACATATATAAAACAAGAAATATAAGTAATTTATGTATTATATCACTGATAAATATATTATATAATACATAAATTATTTGTTTGCAGGTGGTAGAACAATTGATAAAAAGCATGTTCGCAAGCTCTTGTGTATCCAAGTGATCAAAAGTTCAATCCCCTCGGACATGTCTCACTAGTTGAACTTAAAATAATACATAAATTATTTATATTTCTTGGTTTATATAATATATACTTGGTAGTTGTTATATATATATCAACTAACAAATATATATTATATAAAACAAGAAATATAACTAATTTATATATTATATAACTAAGAAATATATTATATAATACATAAATTATTTATATTTCTTGGTTTATATAATATATACTTGTTAGTTGGTTTAGAGCTGGTCTATAGATTGTGGCTCATTGGCGGTTCCTGGCTCGTGCTTCCTTGGTTGGCGGTGCACAATTCCTTGTTGGATAATGGCTCGTGGTTCATTGTTGGATGGTGGCTCGAGGTTCCTAGCCCATGGCTCCCCGTTGGACAACGAATTTGTGACCTCTTGTTTGTACTAGGTTATACTGTGGATTTGCACTCTATTTTAGTAAAAAATGAATAACATCTTGCAATTTTGGCATAGTATAAATGGCTCTGCAGAACATGATCAAATCTTTTGTAATTTGTGATGTAGTAATAGGAATCTTAGCTACTCTTTCATTTTGTCTGAAAAACTCATTAGAAATTTGTAATATGAAGAAACTCAATCTGTGGTTTTGGGTTGGTTTCCCTTCAGGGCGACTAATAACACATAGTCCTATCCAATGTAATGTTCCAAAGCAGTAATACAAAGTCGAGCTTTAAACAACGAGGTCCATGATCAAACCTAGCGGCTACCACTATAAGACCAAGAGTATATCCAATAGCCCATAAGCTAGATATACTAGGAATTTATGGCTTGGCAAGAGTGGAGACCCCATGAGGGTGGAAGAGCCTACTCCTTGAACCTTATCACAATGAGCCAAAGATGCCCCCCTATGGGATTTGAAACTAGATGGATACATTATGATTTTGAGCAATGTGAGATTTATTTGTTCAAGGAATTGCAATAATGAGAGTATAAAGTACTCTATATTTAGTATTTCAAGAATATTTATCATATATCAAGATGATATTATTGAGATATTGACCAAGGTGAGTTTATATGTATTTAAATATTGTGAAGTAATGATATGACATAATTAACTTTGACTTCCATAGATTCAACTCAACGATTATCCTTGACCCAATTCCTACAACTTTATTGGTTTTTGAATACCATTGCATGCATGTAGATTTTTCTTATGTGGTCCACTTTAGACCCCAACTTTACTCTAATGATTTAATGCCAACAAATGGTTTCGTTGCTTGGACCTATTTTTCAAAGGGAGGTATTTGTAGGATGAGCATTAAAATTTATAAGTACATGATCCAAAATTAGTGGGAGAAAAGGTTTTAATATTTTGTAGCTCAAGAGTTCAAGTTGGGCAAATGGGACCCTCGAATGTGTCAAGAATATGTACTATACGATGGGCCTTCTAAAGACCAATATGTGATGTTTTGCTTTGAATTCCTTGTAAGTCTACAAAAGTGGTTGAAGGGACTTGAGGAAGCCTCAAAGTACAAGGATTAACAAAGAAAAATCATTTAGTGGACCTTTTTGGATCTCATTGTGCTCCAATAGGTAGATCACAAAATTACTTGTGTTGTGGATATTTGGGTTAAGAATTTTAGAATCCTGTAGAAGGGTATATTATAAAATTCGCTGCAAAAAAATTACCAATCTTTTTCTAAAGGAAAAGCCATGTTTAAAAAAGGAGCTTGGGGTAAATTGGTCGAGAAAATCCCTATTTGGATAAAAGTATTTTTGGTTGAAGAGAGAATGTTTCCATTCACCCTTATAAACATCGTTGAGTAATTGTAAATTGGTTGAGAAAATTCCTATTTGGATAAAAATATTTTTGGTTGAAGAGGGAATGTTCCCATTCACCCTTATAGACATCGTTGAGTAATTCCTCTACACCATGGGGGGTGGTTGGACTGGTGTTGGTGAGTTGTAGAATGTAGGAAAAGAGTGGAATTGGGGGGAGAGGGTATGAGATTAGAGACTAGTGAGAGGGTTGAACGAGCTTTGAGGAGATCAACCATTATAGAGTGATGGTGGAAGAACTAGATGCATGTTGTGAGGGAGAGAAGTGAGTAGTTGCAGAAGGAAATTAGTGATGATGGTAGTAATGAGAGAAGGATGAAAAATTTTCAAAAATTGAAAGACAAGAACTAGCCAACTCATGGTTTAGGGAGAGAGGAAGAGTGATAGAAGGAAATCTAGTGAGAGATAGTTGGGGTGAAGGAGTACTGACAGAGTCTGAAGAAAGGTATAGAGAAGTGTTCAAGACAAATGTAGCAATCTAGATTAACAAAGTAGCTTTGACCTTAGATGAAGTTATGGGATAACTCGAACCAAAAGATCTAGTTGAGGCTAATTGCTTTAATGAATTGGATGACATTGTTATAGATGTGCATCAACTATTTCAAGAACAAGGCGCCCCCCAGTTTTAGGAAGACACAGTTGAAGCTCATAGAACGAGACCAAATTTGACCACTCTTAAAGTGCTCTTGAATCATGAGGTATCTTTAATATCTCATTTATGTGTACTTTTTTATTATCTAATCAATTAAGTGACACTAGTAGTAGTTTAGGGAAACCTAACACAACTCATGGAGTTAGCAATCTATTATCAATATCAAGTGGGTCCTTTGCTATGATGATCTATAGGGGTGTTGCATAAGTTAATATTGTTTCTTAGTTTCATAACATTGTGCCTTATCAAGGTGTTGCTCATGCTTAGAGTTCATAGATCCGGGAATATTGTGAAATTTGCGCGACATGTGGACATCCTCCTAGACATTACCCCATTTTGTAAAAGTATTGTTCAATTACTACAACTATTTTGAGTTTTGTAGCACTTCTACTCAATACAAATAAATGTAGGGCAATGGATGCTTTGGTTGGAAAGTTAGATAAAACCACATTTAAGGTAGCTGACAACTCACACTCTCATGGAGGAGCAGGTTGTAGCTGAGGTGGAGTATGTGGTGGATATAGAGGTAGTAGGACTGGTAGAAGAATTAGACTGATTGGATTCTATAATTGTGATGAGGTGGGGCATCTTGCTCGAGATTTTCCCATCCCTAGAAGGCCTTGGTGCTCCTATTATAGAACCAACACACATGCTAAAGAAGAACGCTTTGAATTGATTGTAAAATGGGAAGACAAAACAAGATAGTGAACCATGAATTTAATCAATTCAAAACCTAGATCGACTAATTGAGAAAACGATCAAAACATTATCGTTGTTGCTAGTGGAGGAGTTTAGACTAATGTAGATGTCAATGATCTAGGACTTCCTAAGATTCATAGGGTAGGTATAGGAGCACCTAAATTTGACCTTGTGTGGCAATAGGGATATTTTTAGGGATGTTGTTGAGATGTTCTATAATACTAATATGTTTGTACCTATTTCACTTAAAATTGCGAAAGGACAAAAGGCACGAGGTTTAGAACTAGTACAATTGGCCCATAGTTGCAGAATGAGGCCAAACGAAAAATCCCTGGGTAGTTGAAAGAAGGTGATTTTTGGTTTCAATTACTTTTTGATGTTTTGGATGATCAACATTGTAAACAATTCCCTTAAGTTGTTTCTAATGATTTTAAATGCATACTCCTAGAATTTTAAAGAAATGCTAGGAGTCTTATGCAAACAAGGTGTCACTGTTGGAAAGTCTTTTAACAAATCAAAGCATATTGCTCAATATTTCATGAGCTATTATGAACCTCCCATGAAACCATGGTCTTCCTTCAAAAACGATATGTTTGCTTTTATTTAAGCCCTCAAAATTTATTAACTAATACTAAATAGTTGCTTTCATTGCTCCTTGGAGGCAATGATTTGTTGAGATCTAGTTGAATATGACACTAAGTCCATATGGTAGTTAATATGAAGGCGAGGTGTTGCTCCTTTAGGTTGAAAATACTATCTACCCAAGGCTTTGCATTTGAACTATTATGGGCTCTTTTACTTAGCAAAAAATGGCACTCTCTTTTGTGCTTGGAGAATGTACTTTTTTAAAAAATATTATTTCAATTATTTTTCTATTATTTTCAAATATGCTTCCTTTGACTACTAGTGTGACCTAATCAACCATAAGGCATAAAATTGTTGGCATCAGTGCTAGGAACTCCCCCCATTACCATGTCTTGTTTGCTTGTGTGGCCATGACAACCCATGAGGGGCTAACTAGGGAGAATTGAACCTTGGTGGGGGGCATATCACCACCCCGATCTTACCAACAAAACAAGACCCTTTTGCTTTCTCTTAATTTGTAGAAAGTTCGAAAGATTCTTTATTACATAGTGCAATTCTCTCTTTATTTCCTTGGCTAGAGTTTACCACTTGTATTTAGTATTTGCAACTTTGTACTCTATATATTTATCTTTATTTTAACATATTTTTGTGGCTAGGTGTTCTCTTTGATACTCCCACATCGCCATTCTGATGTGCTGTATTTTCTAGTCCCATTGACCTATTTTGTTAATTTATGGATATCCATATAATTTATTTCTTTCTTTATAGTATTGAGAGACTAGGATGGGAGGGTGTTTTGTTAAATCTTGTAGCGTACCTGAGGTTAGCAATAGGGTCATAAGGCATTTATGGATAAAGACCCCAATCCTTTGGCACACAACCAAATAAATATAATAATGGTTATGCCCACATAAATGTTATACATTGTGTTCGTACAAAGTATTCCTGACTTGTGGGTAGTGACCATTTATGGTAAAATGATTAATTATCAATATCTAATTTGCATTATTATTACAATAATATGTCTTATGGACCCATAATGTCTTGACTTGTTAAGTTTCGTCAACCTCAAGATGGTATTGAGCAGAGTTAATAGAATGTCATAAGTGAGCAGAACTATGTAGAAATCTTTGGATATAACTTGTAATGTTAGGAACATGAAAAAAGGACCTCTTGCTGTGCTCAAATTTTCATGTGTGGAATTTGGCATAGGTGTCGCTGTGGGTATGGGTGCGGCTAGGGTGAAAACTTTTGAACTACAGTTGTGGGTGTGTGAGAATTTTCCTTTGTGAAGGAGGAGGTAGATAGGAAGGTATGACAAGTATGTTTGAGGTTGAAGGGGGGTTGGAAAAATGCATGCTATGGCAACCATGTTTTTGATCAGTAATGTTATATAAGTGACCCATGTCACAAGGACAAAGTTTGGAAATATCTTTCTCATCCACAATTTCCACTTTAACTTGTTGGCCAAGATGTTCTAATTGCTTTGCTGATAAGGCTTTAGAATTAATGAGTTTCTATTGAAGACTCTATAAAGGAAAGGGTGACAATAAATTTCCTAGATAAAACTGGGTGTTATTGCATGCATTTGGGTATTTAAATTGGCAAATGTTATCGTCACATTGTTGCAATTATATATTGAAATCTATTTTGGGACTTCTGTTCCCCAGTGATGTACCATATAATAATATATAATATGACAATTGATTTTTCCACCAAAAATCCCATGGTATCACCCTCTTTTCCCTGGAATATTGAAAGAGAGAGTGGCTCAACTGTCAGCCACAATAGCGGTTGGTAACCTCAAAGGGACTCAACCAAATTTGAACTTCCGACCTAGGATTGCGGGGGAGGCCCCCCCCCCCCAACGCTCCCGCTACCTGCTCGGAGCGCGCTCTCGAAAACGCTCCCTGCCTTTTTGGGAGCGTTTAGTCTTTTTTGCAATTTTTTTTTTGCAGTAATATTCCAAATGCAATTTTTTTCAAAGAAACAAATAAGTTTTGAGTGGGGTAGCCTAATGATCAAGCCTATGGCCCTAGTATTGATATGCGATTCATGGTAATGTTAAATTCTTAAAGTAAAAATTCTCCTTAATCTTCATTTTCATGAGAATGTCACTTACACTTAAATTTTTAACATTACCATGAAATGACTCAGGATGTTTGAGAGTGGTTCCGACCTCATTGGATTTCATATGGAGAAAGTAGAATTTTAGATTTCATTCAAAATCCAACAGACTTATCAGTTTTTTAGGATTGAGGGGATTGCAATGTTTCCGTTGGATTTTGTCATGTATTAGGGTATGGAACTCGTATTTAATCAAGAGCACTGATCCCTCTATGTACCTTGATGTTAGTGACATTGGTTGTCAAACTCCTCTATCACGACCCTCCTAAAAATGTACGCATCACTCAAACAAAATCTTGACTTGACATGCTATGATTTTTCTATCTTATGTTAATGCTTAGAGGGTGATATTAATGACAAACATCCCTATACAAATCCGGAGGTAATGACAAAGATACCTCTGGATATTAATGCTTAGAGGGTGATATTAATGACAAAGATCCCGATTTTCCAACAAGACTAAAAAATTAGACATTTCTCGTGGTGGCAAGAGGCCCAAGCATTAGCAATAGATAATAGATTTACTTGTCTTTTTTAGTTTCTAGTAGTTTTTATAACTATTGACTCTTTCATATTTATTATGATATTTTTTGTAAACAATATATGACAACTTAAGTTTGAAGTTTGAAGTTGGAAATTATAACTCATTCGTAATGTATTATGAATATGATGCTTCATGAAAGTTGAAAGTTGTTTCATTTCATGTTAGATATTATTTGCTGTAATGGTTACACTTAGCTTACAAGTACAAATTTGGTGATCAATGATGATAAATGTTATATATTGAATTTTGAAAGCTTGAAACTTTAAGATTGATGAATCATGAGACTCAATATGTTGTATGTTACTATGTTACTAACTTGTGGATGTGGTTGATGAAGATTATAACTTCTAGATGATTGTTGTTATATGGTTCAATCTATGTTTTTTATAACTAATTCATCATTCTACGTGCTTTTGTTGACATGTATGCAACATGTCTGGGTGCATCGTTCAACAGATTGAGCCAACAATTGGATATATATATAAAGTTGCACTAAAACGGATACGGAAAATTTTCAAAAAATCCGATATGATACAGCAAGGAAACCACATATATGAGACTGTTGAAATGGAGTATATGTGGTTTCCTTGCTGTATTGTATCCGAATTTTTTTAAAATTTGCTGTATTCGTTTCCTGTTGAAATTAAAAAGGATATATAGGAGATGTGGAATAGAAATTTTAATTTTATGTAGTCATTGATACAATGAGATAGAATCGTAGATACACTTTCAGGTTTTGTTCATAAATTTGGTTTTTGGGTTACCAAATTCTGCTAAAGTACATAACTTGATTCTGTTGACACTCTGTTAACTTGTTGTTTGTCACATAAGACATGTGGCCTTTGTCACACACTAAAGGCCTTTGATTGAATATTTTCCTTTGATTCCATATATCACTGGATCATTAATAGTTCAATATGACTATTGGTCACGTATTTATTTTAAGGAGGACAGTGATATTATATCTTCTCCACCATGTTGTATTTTGAAACATCCTTTATCATGTGGTGTGTGTGTAGAAAGAACCCAATGAGTTAGCTCATTTGGTTTGAAAAAACTGTTTCAAGGCAGAGCTTGCTGTGAGGTCTCCTGTTTTAGTCTGGTTGGGTCCCAATGAGTTACCAGTTGCTACTGTGACTGGCAGTTGAACTGTTCTATCATGTAAACTTTTTCTTTGCATTTCAAGTGTATTCGTGTTCTTTAACTCGCTCCCCTGTTTGCTTCTTCTGTCTGCTTTTTTTATCATTACAAACGATTCTGACGATTGGGATATAGTACTTAAAATCAATATGCTGTGTCTATGTAGAATTCCAAAGATTGGAGGCAGGGATTTGGATCTTCACTATCTATACAAGGAAGTGAGTGGGCGCGGTGGGCTGCAAATGGTAATATGGATGGTGCCAGTTATTTTTTTATTCTTTCTTTTTTTTCCACTGTGTTTTATAGTTTTTAAAATGTTGATGTTCGACTTCATATAAATTCTCATTAAAACCAATTTATACAACTCTAACATCCTTTTAAAAGTTTGCTGTTTCATTCTTGTGTTCTTGATTATATGGTCTTGAATCTGCCAGGTCTCCAATTGTTATTTGTCTTTGTATCCTCATACTCCAGGAAAATCATTGACAAAGCAGTACATCTGTATGTAGAATTTAGGCTGCATATGAAAGCTATTGTCAGAAAGTCATTGGTCTCATGAATTGGTTGCCTGTCAAGGGCCTTTGTGAAAGATTGCCTATCAGATTGTGGTAAAGGTAAAAAACGGATTGACATGTGTGTCTAACATCAAAGTGGTTGAAATTGTCATAGGCAGGTAGCAAGTTCCATTCTTATAGGGCTCAATTTTTTTTGGGATGTGGTATGTTAAGACCAACTATTGTTAGGATATCCTGTTTCTTTGTATTTTATAGTTTTTTAATATTGATCTGCTACTTCATATAAATTCTCATCAAAAACCATTTAAACAATTCTAACATCGTTTCTTAGTTTGTCGCTTCATTCTTGTCTTCCTTGATTACACAATCTTGAATGTACCAGGTCTCCAATTGATATTTTTCTTTGCGTAGTCACGCCAGAGGAAATTCATTGAGAAATCAAACATTGTGTGTAGAATCTAGGCTGCATATGAACACTATTATCAGAAAATCATTGGTCTCATGAATTGGTTGCCTGTCAAGGAACTTTTGGGAAAAGATTTCCTAGCAGGTTGCGGGAAAGGTTTAAAACAGATTGACATGTGTGTCTAACATCAATATGGTTGAAACCAGTTTTCCACGGGGATGCATCCCACAGGGTCAGGGGCATGCTCCTCATGCTTCCCACACCCGCGAGACTAATCGGGGGTGATGTGCCTAGCAAAGCATTTTCCCACACCTCTCCCCCATTTAGATACAGGCCCCCCTATGAGAGGGATCCTGATGTCCCCCATGAATTTCCCCAAAATCCCCCATGTGTGTTCCCCATTTCCGCATGTTGGAAACTTGGTGAAGCAGTGTTTGAAATTGCTGTAGGCAGGTTGCAATTTGCATTCTCATAGGGCTCCAGAATTATTAAGATGTGGTGGTTTAAGACAAACTACTGTTAGGATGTCCTACCCACACTTGCTACCCTACTATCAGCAGTGTGCAACTACAAACTCAACCTGATGAAATGTTGTGATTGCAACAAGCAGTACCAAGCAATAAATAATTTCCACCTCAAAAGGAACGTGTGTTCTGCTTGTGATGAAAGATGCAGCATGGTTGTCGTGTAATTCAAATTTCAAAGTGAAGCATGTGCACTGCATTTTGAGAATGAGGGCAAAACATTAGTGTTCATTGTCTGGGTGAGTGTTCGAGAAGAAATTTCCTTGATTGAAGCATCCGACAGTGAAACAATAAATGGAAAGCACTCTTTGGTGGAGCACTGAACTTACAAATAGTTGAAGGTCCCTTAAGTAGCAATGTGGAATGACTAGTGAAGGTGAAAACTTATGTATGATAATTATAGATGGTTGATTGACTTGGCAGAAAGGTTATTACTGATCAATATGCTCTGAGAGGGGATAATTCTGGTTTGATGTATTCTCAGGTTCAAAACATTGATATAGAGAGCAGCAGAATAAAGAAATCTAAGGACTATAGTGACATTACGGCAAAGTGGCAAAATAAATGATTATATCATATATTGATTGCTTTTGAGTTGGAACAAACGGATTCCAAGTTACACAAGTGAGTATAGTTTATTCATTCTTTGTGCATTCTAGCTGACTATGACGTATTGGAAATGGTTTGGTTCAAAAGGCAAGTCAAAGCAATGCTTATTTTTTGGACAATTTTATTTGGGAGGTACAATGAATTGGAATTAAGTAAAAACTGAAGAGACATTGCTTATCAGAGTAGAAGACCATCATGGAAGTCTTTTGTAGGAAAAAAATATAATTACACGTGTTACGGCTGAAACTCTCTCAGAGAGGGAAAATTACTAACCCAAATGGGAGAGCCTAGAGGCAACACTCAGGCAAGCCGCCCACTGTCACCTTGGTGGCCTTCCCTTCCCTTAGCTAGGTCATTGAGTAAAGAAAGGAAGTCTCCAACTTGGCTTGACAGAAACTCAACAATTTGACATTACTCACTCTCAAGGTGGAAGGCCAGTTTAAACTTGTAAATGGTAGATCAGACCACAGATTATGAACAAGCTTTGAATGAGTTATACTAGGTAAGTGTGCTTATTCATACAACAAATTTATTCTTGGTAAATGAAACATGAAGCGTGCTCTATTAACTTTGGAACATGAGATGCTAGCAAAAAGTGAAGTATATTTCCCACGGCACAAAACAATTTGAAATTGGAGTATGAAATGTAAACAAAGAGGAAAGTGCCATCTCATTCATTCAACATGTTCATAAGCGTCAAAGGTCACAAGGATCTTTGTCACTCTCAAGATGTCATCCACCTTGAGTGCACAGTATTAATTCTGATTAGGACAGTAAAAGGAATTGAATGCTATGAGTTTGTTAAACACAATGTTAAATCAATAAATCAGAGTCTGCTGCTGTTATACATGATAAGTATGATAGCAGAGTCATATAGTATACCACACTCACTTATAGCATTCGAAGTACCATCCAGTGATCACAAGATTATCACCACGACTTAGTTATTGTCAAGATTCATCCACATTAATAAGGTCATGCGCAAATAATTAAACCATGATACCTCTCTAACCACAACAGTGATAACCCTGCTTAATGAACAGCAAGATGAAGATTCAAAGTATGGGCACATTTTAAGTGCAATATGACCAGAAGACTAAATCAAACCTTGCTTATGAACCAGGTTTACCGCTGTTAATGATGAAAGTCAGTGCAGCAGAGATTTGTAGTATGTTCCACTTATTATTAACACTTAGAGATTCATAAAAAAGCTGCATTTGAGGCACATCAACTGCTGTAGTATGTGTATTGCAACCATGAAAATTAAGCCATCCAATGGTGCAGTTTTAGCATTGTTTCACAAGACTCCGGGACGGGGGGACGTGGGTGCGGGAAGATGCAAAGGGGGGATGTGTGGGAGTACCCTCAAATTTTAGGGAAATTTAGGGGGGACGTCAGGGTATATATATATATATATATATATAATTCAAATTTATATTGAATAATGAAAGCATAAATACATTGATCCCTACATAATTGAATTAAATAATGAAATACACTGATCCATACCCATCATTCATATTGATACATGCATCATTTATCCATATACCACGAGATTCAATAATAAAATACATTGATCCATATTTATTATTCATTATAGAATCTAGATTGATTTAAAAGTTAAATTGATCTTTCATCATTCTAGATTCTAAATAGATTTAAAATTTAAATTCATCATTTTATAATCTAGTAGTACTAAGCAAAATGACTATAGTAGACACTGGAGTAGTCGTTCCACATACAAGTGCATTGATTTGCGTAAGGTTACGGCTAAGTCACATGACATGAGGACATTAGACACAGAGGACACATAAATACGAGTATTCGACACGAAATGCAGCGACCCCAGAAACAGGACATGAGGGACACGTTATATATATATATATATATATATATTAAAAAATACTGAAATATAGTGCTTGATCCATATAGATATGAATCATGATGATATCTATTTAGTACCTAGTATACACTATTTAGTATTTCGTACTTAGTAATTTACTAGTTAGTTTATTAATTCACTACATCAATGATGTTCACAGTTCAATGTTCATTGTTCATATTATAATTTTTGTTATTAACTTCAAACAAGTTTGATCATGTTCAAACTTCACATAAGGTAGTTTATGAACTATAAATTTATATGTGTTCAAACTTCATTGTTGACCAAAGCGTTAATCGAGCTTTCCCTCCCTTTAGACCTCGAAGGTGTAGTGAGAAATGAGCACATGACGGGGAGCTGGGATTTTTATTTCAACACACGATCTATACGTGGTCACTCATGTATAATTAAGTTAAGTTCCGTAGGCTATAACACAACTTACAAGAAATTTAAGTGCTCCAAACTCTCAACAAAGCATGTGAACGCTCGTCTCCTACATCTCCATGTCCAGGTTGTTGTGAAGTTGTGAGCATTGCACTCGAATCTGATGGAATTCCTCACACTACACAACAAATTGGATTCTAGCGACGAGCAAACTCAACTTTGGTGGCAAACAATGACAAAAACCCAAAAATAAACCATGTTGCAGGTTTTAAATGTCACTCTTCATGGAACACGTGTCCTAGGAACCAAAAACGTTAGGGCACGTTTTCGACATGTCCAAAACACGTGTCTCGATTCGAGGACACGAAGAAAAACGTTTTTGACACGTTTTAGGGTGGTTTTTGTGTTCGACATGTGAAATACGGGACACGAGACCTTGAGGGACGTGTCCTGTCACTTAGGGTTACGGTTAAGATCTTAACTGTGCTCAAGCATTGCAAGAAAGTGATATGTTGAGACAAAATGTTGACCATTTAAATGGATTGTAAACCCTTATCAAATGTGAGAGAGATGAAATATGGAATCGTTTCGTTCATCATGCACTTGAAAGTATTATTATGCCACAAGGTTATTGAATGCCAAGTCCACCATAAGCAAACAGAGATGACAATTTGCAGGCCCCAAACCAAGACATCAATACTTAAAAGACAAAGTTAAGTGCTGGAAACTTAAGACATTTGGCTTAATGAGTAAGTTGTTGCACAAACTTTAACATCAATTCACTTAGGTGTAGTGTTATGACCAAGTCAATGACCAAATGTTGCCACTTAAAATCATGAAACCCTTGTTAATGGAGCAAGATTAGCATATTAAACCATGTGCTTTCCAAGCATGAACAAGATAACTCAAATGAATAAGATATGACTTGAGCAACTTAGAGTTAACTTATAAAAGAGGGTTAGATCCACAAATATAGCAAATTAAATTCAAAGTCTATAACCCAAATTTCATCTAGGCATACTAGGCTACTTATGCGAACCTTTAAAGATATATCATGAGATAGTTGTTAGCATGAGAAAAATCCAAGTTATGCGAGATTTAACAACTAAAATCAAACTTAGATCTCGCAATCTAACTTAGAAGATCAAACCCTTTAAACCTTAGATTGCAAAAATAATACAAAAAAGGGAAAATGATGAAAAGGTTTCATAGTTGAAGAGATCAATAAGACCAATGCCTAAAAGGGCTATGGGGTCTTTAAATCTATTCTAGGTGAAGTCCTTGTAAAAGATGAATTAATGTTCAAGGCACTAAGGAGGATTTCCTCTCAAGCATTTGTAGAATTTCCCACTGTAGATCAACAGACTATGCAATATACTAAAGCAAAATACAAGATCTACTTCTACAACAAACTTGCGGAAGCTTAATCGATTTTGAGCCAGATCAAATAGAACACATATAACTGAGAATCAGAAAGCAATCACACATGAACACAAAAGAATACTCTGGGGAAAGCCTCACCTAAAAACCCCGATCTCTGTATTATCATACAAGTGGAAATATGTCCGGATTACACAAAGCATTAGCTCACAAGTTATCCTGCTCTCAGTACAATCCTTTTGCTGCTCATAGACAGTCAAAGGCTTCTCACAAACCTTCTTCTCTGCCCTGCAAGCCTCCTATTTCCTTGTGCAGTTTCTCCTGCGGTCCAATGTTGCCACCCGTGTGAATTCACCTCTCACACAATTCACCAAACTCAGAATTAACTACACAATCTTGAAGGGGATAATTCCTTCTGCATGGATGAGTTTCCTATATAGGAAAATCTTCCAACTGATAGTACATTGTCCCTTCCTTTAATCTCAACTAGGTCTTTCTCTGAACTGACATGCATGTGTTATTTATGAGAGAATATTCAGTTATCTGGAGAACACTAGTTGCATGTATGCATGCATTAACTGACTGAACTCACAATTAGTTCCTCCAACTGTTTGGAACTAATTTAACTGGACTTAACTCAATTAACTGAGCTAACTAATTACAACTCAAATACAACTCATCCTTATCTCCTTAATTAAGGGATAAGTTCCTCAATCAAAGGGATAACTGTTGCATGTCTTCTCATAGACTTCATGTTTGATTTTCTCCAACTAATTAACTCAAGATGAATTAATTAATTATTTTTCAAATAGCTGCTAGCTGCTAAGATCAAATTCGAATTTTAATTCTCAATTTTAGTTCAGGGACTAACTAAAATTGGAATGTATTCCGAAATGCTATTTATAGCAATGCTATTTTTAGCATTTCCATTTTTTCATTCCTTGTTGCTATGTCCAACACTGGTACTTGAAATGCTAAAAATAGCAATGCTATTTTTAGCATTTCTATTGTTAGCATTTTTTGTTGCTATTTCCAACACTCCCTCTCAACAAGAAAGGCATTCAACTCGAACCCGATTCTGAACATTTGGAATGTTCTACGTGCAACACTTCTCCCAAGTGTTGTTGATCTAGCAACTCTAGAAACAAAAAAAATCTCCCAACTGACCTCCCTATTGGGCTAGAAACATCCTCTGATGCTGAAGCTTCCTCTGCCGCTGACAACTGCTCCCTCTGTGACCTCTGAGCTACGGCAACACTCCATGTATCTCGCACCGTTGCACACATCTCTGTGCCATCCTGCACTGATGCAACACTCCTATGCCAATCGCATTGTTGCAGCCTGCTAACTCTGCGCTGTCTTGGTATTCCTACACTGTAGCTTTCTCTGCCGCTCCATCTGCATCTGCCTCTACCCACTTAGCCAATCCTGCTACTCCTCGTTGGGACTCCCGTAGCAAGGTCTAATCAAAGAGGTTGGGTACCTCAATGATCCTGCCCCTATTCGAGCCTTCTTGGCACTGTCACTCCACATCGCCCCACCTCCTACCTAGAGGTATGGATGCATGTGATCCTTCCGCCCACTTGGCTCGAAATTTCCCCTACTGGAGGTCTTTGCATGAGTGGATGCCTCCACTCGATCTCCTCTCGGCTTCTCCAGTTGTGGTTGCTCCACAACCTCCTGAGGTTGTTTCACCAATTGTGACTCCTCCACAATTGTCTGAGACTTCCTCTGGCGCTGCATGTTGAAAGGTAATGTACGCTCCCTCTCAACCACCAACTCTCCATCAGTTGCCTTGCTCCTTAAGGCTTTGCATGCATCTTGAACTTTAAGAGCATACAGGGTCTTGACTCATGAATCGATCTGCTTCACCCGTCTCGTGGTGACGTGTCTAAGGAAAACCTTTCCCTTACTGAAGACTACATCATAGCCTTTGTCTTCCAGCATTGCAATCGATACCGAGTTTTTCCTCAGTCCTGGCACATACTTCACATCTATCAAGGTAATGTGAGCTCCACGCTCCCTCTTAAAAACAACTGTGACTGCTCTTGAGACACTATACTTTTCATCATTACCCATCTTTATGTGTATCTAGAGATCTATCTCCTCCAAGGTACTGAAAAAACTCTTATCGCTGGTCATGTGGAATGAAGCTCCACTGGCAAGAAACTAACCTCATCCCGCCATGGATGAACCATGCATGCGATGAGGGTGAAATCCAACTCGAACTGTGAGGCCAGTGCCTCACTGTCTGATCCTTCTTTGGATCCCTTCTTGGATTTCTTCAGTGGACAATTTGTAGCAAAATGGCCCACCTCATGACAATGAAAGCATCGCACTTTCGATCTGTCAAACTTTTTCCCACCATAGGAAGAACTCGATTTGGGATGAGAATCCTTCTCCTTCCCTTTCTTTGCCTTACTCGCTAAGGCGCAATTTTATTCATCCTCCTTGGATGAAGAACCATCTCTGGTGCTTCTTCTTATCTCCTCCTGCATCAGATCCGACCAAAGTCGTTCCCAATCTGGCAGTTTCTATCTTCCATTTACCGAGTCTTGGTAGCTATGCCAGCTCTTAGGAAGAGTGAGGAGAGCAAGACTCACCATGTCATCATCGGCTGTCGTGATCCCTACACTTCCAAGCTCATCCTTACAGGTGGTGAGCTTGTTCAAATATGTAGAGATCGTGTCGCCCTTTTCAGACTTGATTTTTCGAAACTTGTCTTTCAGCGCCAACTTCTTCTCATCGCTACTGTTCTGATATAGATCTTTCAATGTTTTCCACATTGAAAATGGTGTCTCCTTCCCATGGAGACTCGAGACTATGTGGTCTCGAACTCCCTCCAGAAGGATTCTCCTCGCTCTACCCACACATTTCTGTTGAAAATAGCAACAAGAAATGCTAAAAATAGAAGTGCTAAAAATAGCACTGCTGTAAATAACAGTTCTGGTACCAGTGTTGGACATAGCAACAAGGAATGAAAAATGGAAGTGCTAAAAATAACATTGCTATAAATAACATTTCGGGTTAGATTCCAATTTTAGTTAGTCTCTGAACTAAAATTGAGAAGTAAAATTCGAATTTGATTTTAGCAACTGTTTGTAAAATAATTAATTAATTCATCTTGAGTTAATTAGTTGTAGAAAATCAAACATGAAGTCTATGTGGAGACATGCAATAGTTATCCCCTTAATTGAGGAATTTATCCCTTAGTTAAAGAGATAAGGATGAGTTGTAATTAGTTAGCTCAGTGAATTGAGTTAAGTTCAGTTAGATTAGTTCCAATAGTTTGTGTAATTAATTGTGAGTTTAGCTAGTTAATGCATTCATGCAACTGCTGCACTTTAGATAACTGAATATTCTCTCATAAATAACTCATGCATGTCAGTTCAGTCAGAGACCCAGTGGAGATCAGAGGAAGGGACAATGTACTATCAGTGGGAGGATTTTTCCTATATAAGAAACTCATCCATGCAGAAGGAATTATCTCCTTCAGGATTGCACAATTAGATCAGAGGTTAGTGAGTGTGTGAAGAGGCCAATTCACATAGGTGGCAGCACTGGACCCCAAGGAAAACTGCGCAAGGAAATAGGAGGCTTGGAGGGCAGAGGAGAAGGTTTGGAGAAGCCTTTGACTATCTATGAGCAGCGTTGTTCGATTGCAGAGAGAGCAGGATAGCTTGTGAGCTGATTCTTTGTGTAATATGAACATATTTCCACTTGTATGATAATACAGAGGATTCCTTGCAGAAAAAGACCCAAATTAAAAAAAAAATTGGTTGAATCGGAGTTCGGATGAGGGAGATATCACTGATTTAAAATCAATTCTTTTTCCAGAAAATTTCGTGACGGCGGGAAAGATGAAACAGATTGGTGTGCTAGCCAAGAACCTGTATGCACTTGAGGTATGCAAAGCCTTGAGGAGTAAGGCAAAGGTTAGATACTTGGTGGTTGAGAGGGAGAGTAAATTACCTTTCAACATGCAGCGCCAGAAGAAGTCTCAGACAATTGTGCAGAAGCCACAATTGGTGAAGCAACTTCAGGAGGTTGTGGAGCAGTCACAACTGGAGAAGCCGAGAGGAGATCGAGTGGAGGCATCCACTCATGCAGAGACCTTCAGTAGGGGAAATTTCGGATGAGGGAGATATTGCTGATTTAAAATCAGCTCTTTTTCCAAAAAATTTCGTGACGGCGGGAAAGATGAAATAGATTGGTGTGCTAGCCAAGAATTTGTATGCACTTGAGGTACAAGATGCATGCAAAGCTTTGAGGAGCAAGGCAAAAGTTAGATACTTGGTGGTTGAGAGGGAGAGTAGATTACTTATCAACATGCAACCACAGAAGAAGTTTCAGACAATTGTGGAGGAGCCACAATTGGTGAAGCAGCTTCAGGAGGTTGTGGAGAAGCCACAACTGGAGAAGTAGAGAGGAGACCGAGTGGAGGCATCCACTCATGCAGAGACCTCCAGTAGGGGGAAATTTCGAGTCAAGTGGGCAGAGGGATCACATGCATCCATACCTCTAGGTAGGAGGTGGGGCATTGTGGAGTGACAGTGCCAAGAACGCTGGAATAGGGGTAGGATCATTGAAGTACCCAACCTCTTTGATTAGACCTTGCTACGGGAGCCTTGACGAGGAGTAGCAGGACTGACTGAATGGGTAGAGGCAGATGTGGATGGAGCTGCAGAGAGAGCTATAGTGCAGGAATCCCAAGACAGTGCAGAGCTAGCAGGCTGCAACAATGCAAGAGGCACAGGTGTGTTGCACCAGCGCAGGATGGCACAGAGAGGTGTGCAATGGTGTGAGATGCATGGAGTGTTACAGTAGCTCAGAGGTCACAGAGGGAGCACTTGTCAGCAACAGAGGAAGCTTCAGCATCAGAGGATGTTTCTAGCCCAACTGGGAGGTCAGTTGGGAGATTTTTTTTGTTTCTAGAGTTGCTGGAGCAACAACACTTCGGAGAAGTGTTGCAATGTAGAACATTTCAAAGGTTTAGGATCGGGTTCGAGTTGAATGTCTTTCTTGTTGAGAGGGAGTGTTGAAAATAGCAACAAGAAATGCTAAAAATAGAAGTGCTAAAAATAGCACTGCTATAAATAGCAGTTCGGGTACTAGTGTTGTACATAGCAACAAGGAATGAAAAATGGAAGTGCTAAAAATAACATTGCTATAAATAACATTTCGAGTTACATTCCAATTTTAGTTAGTCCCTGAACTAAAATTGAGAAGTAAAATTCGAATTTGATCTTAGCAGCGGTTTGTAAAATAATTAATTAATTCATCTTGAGTTAATTAGTTGTAGAAAATCAAACATGAAGTCTATGTAAGGACATGCAACAGTTATCCCATTAATTGAGGAATTTATCCCTTAGTTAAAGAGATAAGGATGAGTTGTAATTAGTTAGCTCAGTTAACTGAGTTAAGTCCAGTTAGATTAGTTCCAATAGTTTGTGGAATTAATTGTGAGTTCAGTTAGTTAATGTATGCATGCATGTAATTGCTGCACTTCAGATAATTGAATATTCTCTCATAAATAACTCATGCATGTCAGTTCAGTCAGAGACCCAGTTGAGATCAGAGGAAGGGACAATGTAGTATCAGTTGGAGGATTTTTCTTATATAGAAAACTCATCCATGCAGAAGGAATTATCTCCTTCAAGATTGCGCAGTTAGATTAGAGGTTAGTGAGTGTGTGAAGAGGCCAATTCACAAAGGTGGCAGCACTGGACCCCAAGGAAAACTGCGCAAAGAAATAGGAGGCTTGGAGGGCAGAGGAGAAGGTTTGGAGAAGCCTTGGACTGTCTATGAGCAACATTGTTCGATTGCAGAGAGAGCAGGATAGCTTGTGAGCTGATTCTTTGTATAATCTGAACATATTTCCACTTATATGATAATACAGAGATCGAGGTTTTTATCTGAGGCTTTCCCCTGAGTATTCTTCTGTGTTCACGTGTGATGGATTTCTCATTCTCAGTTATATGTGTTCTCTTTGATCTTGCTCAAAATCGATTAAGCTTCTGCAAGTTTGTTGTAAAAGTAGATCTTGTAATTTTCTTTAGTATATTGCATAATTTGTTGATCTACAGTGGGAATTTCTACAATTTCTTCCATTCCACGAATTCTGTAGCATTAGCTGCTGCTGCCTTGGGGACTTCTTGAACAATGAAGTCCTTTAGACCATTGTCCTCTAATACTGCTTCCATGCGATCCTTCCAGGCTATATAATTCGAGCTACCATCAAGGGCATACTCGAGTCTTAAACCGTTAAACGCCATTGGTGAAATTTGAGATGTGATAAGAATTCGATTTCTATAATCAAGAACTTCAAATTTCGAACTTCTCCCTTCTTTGTATATTGTTCTTCGCTTTGATCAACTTGGCTCCGATACTATGTAGAATTTCCCACTGTAGATCAACAGATTATGCAATATACTAAAGCAAAATACAAGATCTACTTCTACAACAAACTTGCGGAAGCTTAATCGATTTTGAGCTAGATCAAATAGAACACATATCATTGAGAATGAGAAAGCAATCACACATGAACACAAAAGAATACTCTGGGGAAAGCCTCAGCTAAAAACTCCGATCTCTGTATTATCATACAAGTGGAAATATGTCTGGATTACACAAAGCATTAGCTCACAAGCTATCTTGCTTTCAGTATAATCCTTTTGCTGCTCATAGATAGTCAAAGGCTTCTCACAAACCTTCTCCTCTGCCCTCCAAGCCTCCTATTTCCTTGCACAGTTTCTCTTGGTGTCCAATGCTGCCACCTGTATGAATTCACCTCTCACACAACTCACCAAACTCAGAAGTAACTGCGCAATCTTGAAGGAGATAATTCTTTTTGCATGGATGAGCTTCCTATATAGGAAAATTCCTCCAACTGATAGTACACTGTCCCTTCTTTTAATTTCAATAGGTCTTTCTCTGAACTGACATGCATGAGTTATTTAAGAGATAATATTTAGTTATCTGGAAAACACTAGTTGCATGCATGCATGCATTAACTGACTAAACTCACAATTAGTTCCTCCAACTATTTGGAACTAATTTAACTGGACTTAACTCAGTTAACTGAGCTAACTAATTACAACTCATCCTTATCTCCTTAATTAAGGGATAACTTCCTCAATCAAAGGGATAACTGTTCATGTCTTCACATAGACTTCATTTTTGATTTTCTCCAACTAATTAACTTAAGATGAATTAATTAATTATTTTTCAAACAGCTGCTAAGATCAAATTTGAATTTTAATTCTCAATTTTAGTTCAAGGACTAATTAAAATTGGAATGTATCCCGAAATGATATTTTTAGCATTTTCATTTTTTCATTCCTTGTTGTAATGCCCAACACTGGTACTTGAAATGCTATTTATAGCAATGCTATTTTTAGCATTTCTATTGTTAGCATTTCTTGTTGTTATTTCCAACAGCATTGACCATGCCTAATAGGCTTCTTAAGCATGGATGGGGGGATGGTCGTCTATGAATCTTATCCATGTACGATAAAGGTGAACTTAAGGTTTGGCCAAGGAAAGAGGGAAGAATCCTACATAATGCAAAGGAAACAAACAATAATGGTCTCAGGGAACAAAGCAAGATAAATATACCTCGATTGCCCGCTTAAGTGAAGCAAGTTGACCTTCTTTGAGCTTGTAGTAGTTTCTTCATCCAACACAATTGAGAAATATCTAACTAGGTTCGATCTTCATAATCGCATATGTAATAGTGATTTTATGTATTTAATGAAAAGAGAAAAATAAATTTATTATTATTCTTTAGTAATGGGTTTCATGCTCAAGGGAAATTTATTTTTAGGTCAAGCACCCATTGACTGCTTCTAGGTTTGTCACAATGTCAATTGAGTCATTGTCATATATTGAAGACCCATTTGGGCATGTTACATATTGTAAAGAAAATTTATTTGAGTCAAAATAGAGTCAAAAGACCCTCCAAGATCTCGCCATAGCACAAAGATCAAGTCGACCTACATGAAGGGACAAGTCGGCCTAAAGAGAGCAATTCATATCCCTCAGAAGCCTATAAATAAGGATCTTGGCCTCATCGTGACTCACTTAAGCAAGTTCTATCTTCTCAAGATAGAAGCTGGAAAAAGGACGATAAGGAAGGAGAAGAAGAACTAGATTGAAGTTTTTGGGCCTCTCTTTCTCTCTCGTGTTAGGGTTTCTACATTTTTTGCGCAGAAGAATTTGCCGCGCAGGTCAAAGTTGCAGAAGAATTTGCTGGGCAGGTTGAAGTTGCAAAAATGTTTGATGGGCATATCGAAGTTGCAGAAGAATGTGTTGGGTAGGTTTAAGTTCTAGAAGAATCTGCTGGGCAAGTCGAAATTGCATAAGTTGTTGGAATCAAGGTTTGACTTGGTCTTGGAGGGTCTTGGTCAAGGGTCATATGTCTTGGAATTTGTTAATTGAAGTTCAATAAGAAGAGAAGAATTCTTGTGGGTTTTCCTCTCAGCTGGAGAGGTTTTGGTCTTGGCTGATCGCCTACATCTTGTGTCCTATTGTCTCATTGATTTTATTGTTTGGTAGCTGTTTGATGGTAAAGAACACTAATAATAATCAAGTGTCAGAAGAAGCTAATCAAGTTAAGTAAAAATACATCACAAGCAATTATCAAATTAAGAGAAATCACCTAATCTAGTTGCCCCTAGATTTCTCAACATGGTATTAGAGCTAAGGTGTCAAGAGAAGAGCAAGCAACTTAAATGACACTCAAGGGCCAAAGCACTAGAAAAACATCTAAGAAGCATCAAGAAGAGTTTAATCAAGAAAGAGAAACAAGGCTTATGCCCAAAGAAGGAAGAATAAAGAAGAGCAAAACATTTCCTAATCTGTTTTTGGGCTATTTCTCCTCCACATGTGCGAAGGTTAGGGCATCATCTTGCAGCAGTAGAAGCCAAAAATTGTAGTCACTCAAAGGAGCCAAAGTTTTGGTTAAAGAAGGATTGTTTGGCAAGCCGAATTGTCAAGAGGAGTCAAGGTCAAGTGAAGTCAAAAGGAGGCAAGTTTGTCCATATTCCAGCCACACGTGTGACCTAGGGTTTCTGTAGGAGAAGCCGAAACTAAATTCCTGCAACAACAAGTCGAAAATATGAAGGGCTAAAATCTGAAGTTGTAAGAAGACCTCAAAACCCTAGCTCATCCATAAGAATAACTACACATTGAAGCATCTAAATTTCTCTACATTCTAGAGAAGCAGGAAGAAGTGCAATCATCATCATCAAGGAATCAAGGTGATCTCCCTCTCATTGAAGGATCACTTTTGAAGGAAGACATCTTCTATCATCATCAAAATCAAGAAGGCATCAAGTTGAAGATATTAACATCAAGGAGTATCTGCACTTGACAAGTAAGTATCTTTATATCTATATTTGAATATATCATAATGACTTCATATTGCAAGGAGAGCAACAAATTGGTTGGGTCATCAAACTTTCTTGCATGGAAAAAGAGGATAGATTTGATCCTCATAGAAAATTAAGTTGTTGGTCATGTTAAGGGTTTAATTGTCGTACCAACGAAAGAAGAAGCTCAAGCTCTACAATGAAGAAATAGCCTCATACTTTATGAGGGTGTCAAAAATAAGAGACCAACTCCAAGAGTTGGGAGAAATAATGTCTGACAAGGAGGCATCAAGTTGAAGATATTAACATCAAGGAGTATCTGCACTTGACAAGTAAGTATCTTTATATCTATATTTGAATATATCAAAATGACTTAATATTGCAAGGAGAGCAACAAATTGGTTGGGTCATCAAACTTTCTTGCATGGAAAAAGAGGATAGATTTGATCCTCATAGAAAATTAAGTCGTTGGTCATGTTAAGGGTTTAATTGTCGTACCAACGAAAGAAGAAGCTCAAGCTCTACAATGAAGAAATAGCCTCATACTTTATGAGGGTGTCAAAAATAAGAGACCAACTCCAAGAGTTGGGAGAAATAATGTCTGACAAGGAAATGACTATCATAGTGCTGAATGCACTACCAGAGGAATGAGGCAACTTCACATCAAGCATCTATGGGAAGAAGGAAGCTACTCCATTAAATGAACTATGGTCATTGTGCAAAATCGAAGAAATCGGGCTGAAGGCAAAAATTGATGTAGGATCAAGCGAGCAAGCTCAAGTATTTGCTTCCATGGCTTTTAGAAAAAGGGAAGTTTGGGAAGCTTGGTCCTCAAAAAAGAAGAAGAACATGTTGAAGGTTTAATGCTATGGCTATCATGAATATGGGCACTAGAAGAGTGATTGTCCAAAGCTCAAGAAGGACAAGAACAAAAGAGGAAGGGAAGAAGCCAATATCACTAAAGAAGTGGAAGAAGTTGAAAAGAAGAAATCCAAAAATGAGGAGGTAAAAGGTCTCTACTATGATATTGAGATAGTCTTTCTCCCCTAGTTATTTTCAAGTTTCTGTTGTAAAAGTATAACTATCATGGTAGGAATCATTAGAAGCATGATAGGATGAATCATGTTAGGAGATGGCATCATAGAAGCATATGATTGAAAGCAAGAGCTCGTGACATCATTGCAAAGAAGCATGAAAGATAGTTGAAATAGAAGTCTATGGCTGTCACCTATAGAAGGATGCAACTCTTGGTAACCTCATTAGAAGCATAAATAGTACTTATGGGAAAAAGAAAGTCGTCTAGTATAGAGCTCATTATATGTCATTTAAAAGGAGCATTTGCAGGATGAGGATGATCAAAATCCTCCGTTGGAATCTGCATTGGAAGGTTCACCTTATAGAAGAGGCAAGTGTCTCATCGAGAATTCCAACATGTATGGGATTCATGGGATGATGGTATGATGTCAAAAGAAGTGAAGCAGGGCAAGGGATTGAAGTTCTTTCAATCAAGGAAGCTGGTGAAGGAAGTCTGGATGACCAAAAGAAAGAGATGAGGTATGTATTCTTGTACTTGCTAAAATAGAGTCATGTCATATGGTTGCAGATATCATGAATGAGTGCTCTACCTCAAGACTATGATCAACAGAAAGGATTTCCTCCTGTGAAAGGATGCATGAAGGAATGGTTCACACATTGACTAGATGAAATCAACATAATATGCCCTCATGTGGAATATGAGGTGGTTGACAAAGATGAAGGAACTATGATTGGAAGTTTCTGGGGAAACAATGTGTGAATAAAGAAAGGAAGAGATTATGAAAGATGCAACTATGGAGAAGCCAATCGACATCCAATGACTAAAATATTTGACTATGATATCTGATCCAAAATGGATTTTGGATAGACTCCTAAGTCTAAGTGTTCCTCACTGAGGAAAATGAAAGCCCAAGGGAGTTCCTGGAACTAGCCCCATTACAAAGATCGTCTTATTCTGAATCTCGTGCAACTTGAATGGGCAAAAACTGACTTAGGATGTAGAAGTTATCACAAAATGAAGCTGCCCTTTATTCTTTGGAAAAAAGGCAAAATCCCCTAAAATGGGTCCAAAAAGAGCCTTGTAAGTATGGTAAATCTACTAAAAGATCAAAACCATCGCAAAAGGAGAAGTTTTAGAAATATCGGACTACACTATCGGAAGGCAAAAACACAAAGAAATGACCAAAAATAGGCCTATCGGAGGCTTAAACCAACAATGAACAGGAGCCGTTGGATCTGGCCGATCAACGGTCCAGATCCGATCGGCAAATTGCAATCGGCGGTGGCAGGCGGAGGATATCGAAACATGTTATATGATTATTGCGATCGCGATATCGCAATTGGCGATTACAACAGAGCGCTTACCAAACGGCTCAGGGCTTATGCGAGATGCGATTGCTACAAGTCGCGTCGCAATATCGTATTGGAGCTACACAGAGGAGTGCCATATATATATATAGATATATATGTATGTATGTATGTGATGCGATAGTCGGACTCGATAGAGTTATAAACGATATGCCATAAATTTTGAAATCCGCCCAAAGGCATTTTTTATGTATTTTTGCATATTTCGTTTAATAAACGAAAAGCAAAGGAATGCGCCGATGCGATGAATCCGGACCCGAAGGGGTTCCTAAATGCAAATGTATATTATTTCAAGTCCGCATAAAGCCATTTTTGCGATATTTTCAATGTTTTTAACATATTTTCTAAATACAAAGGGAAGCCATGGAATGGGCATTGCGACTTGCGATAAGCGATTTCAGATGGACCTGATAGTGTTATAAAGTAGAATTAAGGACTTTTGAAGTCCGATAAACAGAGATTTGGTGATTTTTCCCGTGTTTTACAACATTTCTTTGTGTAAACAGGGAACAACTGTTTCTGGGGGATTTCAAGCGCCGATGCACTCTTCCGTTGTAGAATAGGTGGCCACCTCCCCTAAAGGTGTTAGCAATGATTATTTAACGCTCAGAGAGGGGATTTGAGCAGACAAAAGCAGGAAGCCAGAGAGCCCGAGAGGGAAAATGAACTGACAATGCCGATTTGGCTTAAAAAGCCACAAAATGACAGAGACAAGGGTTGTTGAAGGTTGTTGTTGAAAGCGAAGCCAAAGTAGGATGTTAAGGCAAAAAAGAGCAGAAAGAGGCAACGCAAAAGGAAAAAGAACAACCAAGGGAGTCACTTGGAAGTCAAGTGAAAAGCCAAGAGAGCTCTAAACTGATAGAGGGCCAAAGAAGCAAGAGTCGAAGAGCCAGAGCTAGAGCCAGAGCGAAGAGCTAGAACCCAGAGCCAAGAGCCAGAGCTTCAAGAGCCAAGGAATGACATGGTGTCTGAACCCACTGTTTTTGTGTAAAACAGTAGGAGTTGAGCCAAGAGCTTGTAAAAAGGTCTTATACCATAATCCCAGAGAGCCTAGTCAAGTTGACTAGAGCTCAAGGAGACGTAGCCCAAGAGTTTTGGGTGAACTCCATATTAAATCGTTGTTCTGTGTCTTTTGTTTATTGCTGCGTTAGTTATTATTGTATGTATGTACATATCAGCGTAATAACAGATTTTAAAGCACATTAATTTACAACACCTGAATAGTTTAAGACAAACATAAGCATACACCCATATTTTCAAGCATTTTTAATTCTGCATTGGTTAATCAATAAGACTTGGGAATATTTAAAGCTTTGGAAGTGGGAGAGGTTCTTGTAAGTTAGACAAGAAGCCTAAGAGCCCCATTTTCAGATCAATATCTCCATGGGAAAGATATGAAGATCTTGATAAAGTTTGGAAAAGAAGGAGACCCTTGACATTGTACATATTGGAGATGTGTCAAATATATGTGTGGGATGTTAATATTGCAAGCAAACATATGTCATGATGAAGGGCCATCACAAAAGATATTTTTTGATTTGATGTTCTTTTTTATTTTTGAATAACATCTAGATGGCTTAATGCAGGGCTACCAAAAAAAGAGTTGCGGATGCTGTCTACAACTAAAAACTCATGTGGTGGGATAGAAGATCCTAAAGGAAACACGATGTGGACTAGAAAATCACTTTTCGATAAGGGTAAGGATGACATGATTGACTTAAGGAAAGTGATGGATGACCGATGCCCTACAAGATGAAGGCTCCATAATATTGAAAATAAAATTCATGGCATTGAATGGAGGAGTGCCACAGGCTGCTGAAGGTCCCATGATCTCCACCAATGAATAAAAAGTTGCTACTGGAAACAAGTCCCTAGTTAAGAGGGAGCCTGGAAACAAGTTTCTAACTTGGTAGAAACTTGGAAACAAGTCCTTGGCTAAGGGGGAGCTTGGAAGCAAGTCCCTAGGAGCCTGGGAATCCAAGATAAGAATTATCCTGGTGGAACATACTCTAAGAGAGACAATGATGAGGGTGTCTATAAATCATTGGTCTCGCCAACATTGTGCTCTGATCTTGTGGAGAGATAGAGCTGTTAGTCAAGGCCTTGCTATGTGACAATGCTGGATGATATGATGCTAAACAAATGGGTTACCAATCCGACTCTTATGAGGATTCTTTAGATTGAGAATGTCCAAGTACCTTGTATGGATTATGAATACCTCCCTAGTTAAGAGGGAGTGTTGAAATATGTAACTAGGTTCGGTCTTCATAATGGCATATGTAATCGTGATTTTATGTATTTAATGAGAAGAGAAAAATAAATGTATTATTATTCTCGAGGCATGGGTTTCATGCTCAAGGGAAATTTATTTTTAGGTCAAGCACCCATTGAGTGCTTGTAGGTTTGTTACAGAGTCAATTTAGTCATTGTCATGTATTGAAGACCCATTTGGGAATGTTACATATTGTAAAGAAAATTTATTTGAGTCAAAATAGAGTTAAAAGACTCTCCAAGACCTCGTCAAGGCACAAAGGTCAAGTCAACCTACATGAAGGGACATGTCGACCTAAAGAGAGCAATTCATATCCCTCACAAGCGTATAAATAAGAAGGAGCTCAACCTCATTGTGACTCACTCAAGCAAGTTCGATCTTCTCAAGATAGAAGCTGAAAAAATGACGAAAAAGAAGGAGAAGAACTAGATCGAAGGTTTTGGGCCTCTCTCTCTCTCGTGTTAGGGTTTCTACATTTGATGGGCAGAAGAATTTGTTGGGCAAGTCGAAGTTGCAGAAGAATTTGCTGGGTAGGTTGAAGTTGTAGAAGAGTTTGTTGGGCATATTGAAGTTGCAGAGAATGTGTAGGGCATGTCAAAGTTCTAGAAGAATCTGTTGGGCAAGTCGAAATTGCAGAAGTTGTTGGAATCAAGGTTTGACTTGGTCTTGGAGGGTCTTGGTCAAGGGTCATAGGTCTTGGAATTCGTCAATTGAAGTTCTATAAGAAGAGAAGAATTCTTGTGGGTTTTCCTCTCAGTTGGAGAGGTTTTGGCCCTGGCTGATCGCCTACATCTTGTGTCCTATTGTCTCATTGATTTTATTGTTTGGTAGCTGTTTGATGATAAAGAACACTAATAATAATCAAGTGTAAGAAGAAGCTAATCAAGTTGAGTAAAAATACATCACAAGCAATTATCAAATTAAGAGAAATCACCTAATCTAGCTGCCCCTAGATTTCTCAACACTAACAAGCCTTAAAAAAATATCCTAGAACAACACTAAGAAAAAAAAGGTGCACACGAACTTAGTAGGCAAATCTTTCAATATTCTCCAACAAATTGAAATGAGAAAGTTTGCTTCTTTATATAGATAAAGAGTCTTCTCAATACAAGGTGCTAATATAATATGCTAACTAAAACAATGAGCTCAGGTCAAATCCATGTGCAAATGCAATGTGCAGTGATAAAACTACACCCTCAAAATCATTAAATAGAAGAGCGCCCTCCTCAAAAGTGGTAAAGGGTGTAACCATAAGTCACATATATCGTCGAAAGGACTAAGTGCGCTCTCCTTGCCTATTTCCCATCAGGCTAAGGATAAGTGCTCTATCTTAAAAAAGTGCCAATTTCCCATCAAATGAATGTAGAATAGTCAACAATAGGTTTGAGAACTAGGGAACTCCTCCAACTAATTGCATGAGGTGAGGAAGAAGGCATGTCAAGTTTAACATCCTTCCAACAAGCATGATGTCATGCTACACATGTGGAACATCCAAGGTGAGCATCCAAAGCTAGGTGGCACATGTGGCTTCTCAATGTTGGGAGTGTTACTGCTCAAACTAGCAGGAGACCTAAAGGGAATCCCTAAAGGGCAAATGCTAGGCCAAAGGCAACAAATGGAGTCTTAGCCCACTGTCATCTCAGCTAAGGCTCCCTTTTATTTACGCATTTTCACCGATGGGAGGAGACTCAATATGTATGGAGTCACTAATGGATGATAAGTCAATGGATATGAGGCGACCCAGACCCTTTTCCAAAAGGTTTTGAAGGATGGAGCTTGCTTACCTTCTAAGCAAGGTACTATGTGCTTGTAGGGAAAGAAAGAGGATTTTGGGGGTTGAGTGTATGAGAATAAGATTTGAAAGGGAGTTACCCACACCCTAAATCCTTGTTAAAGTTAGTATCCTGGATGGTTCTTGAAGAATGGTCCTTTGAAGGAGCAGGAGCACACGGGGCCAAGTGGACCCGGTCTAGGGTACGAGGATGGTATGAAACAATCAATGATATTCTTACCCAGACAAGGTGGGAAGGATCAAAGAAAGTATTTCACTCAATGATGTTGCTTTGACAGTGGGAAGTGCTAGCCTTGGGGATGGCAGGGCAAGTTTTGGTCCCGGAGCTTGCTTACCTTCTAAGCAAGGTACTATGTGCTTTTAGGGAAAGAAAGAGGATTTTGGGGGTTGAGTGTATGAGAATAAGATTTGAAAAGGAGTTCTCCACACCCTAAATCCTTGTTAAAGTTAGTATCCCGAATGGTTCTTGAAGAATGGTCCTTTGAAGGAGCGGGAGCACACGGGGCCAAGTGGACCCGGTCTAGGGTATGAGGAAGGTATGAAACAATCAATGATATTCTTACCCTAGACAAGGTGGGAAGGATCAAAGAAAGTATTTCACTCAATGATGTTGCTTTGACCGTGGGAAGTGCTAGCCTTGGGGATGGTAGGGCAAGTTTTGGTCCCGGAGCTTGGGCTTGGCTTTTCTCCCAACACCATCGTCAAAATGTTTTCAAATTTGGAGGAGGGCTAGAAGAAAGGCTAGCGCAGGAGACCCTAGGAGATCGAATTTTTCAGTGGCTAGCTTGTCGGGAAATTGATGCCCTAGGCACCCCAATGTGGCTAGATTTGGGAGAAGGTGAAAGAATAAGTGTTTTGGTGACCACCCTTGGTAGATCAGTGCCTTAATCCTTGGGAGAATGGAGTCTATGTTGATTATGTGAGATTTCTTGGTTCCCAGTTAAGGAGGCCTCAAAATTACTTCACAAACCCCTCTAGGTCAAGTGGAAGCAATCTTGCAGCTTTTATACTTCAAATGTACACGAGGAATGGTTTATCAAGGTTAGATTTACCCCTAGGAGATTTCACTCATACTATATGGTCAATACATGGAGAGAATGTTATAATAGAGACAATCCCACAATATTAAGCAACAATTTGCATGCAGCAATTAACCTTAAAACAATGAAAATCCCATCCAACATACGTGACAAAAGTAACAAGAATAACATCAAAAATTCGTACTTAAATGTAGTAGATTATGTCCAACCATTCACACATGACAATAAAGAAGCCCCAAGAGAAGATAGACCAATAACCATACATCAAAATTCATCCTTAAATGCTCCAATTCATCTTGTAGAAAAAAGTGCGAAATTCTCTAAAGAAGAGAGAGATCCAATCCAAAGTGATGATGATAAATGATCTCACCTCACTTGGAATTATACACATCTAAGGAGTTTGAATTAGCCTTCTTGGCCTACATAAGCCCCAAAAATAAAATAATGTTCTAATAATACAACTTTTGGTGACAAGTCCACCAAATTAGCTCAGGAATGAAAAGATAAGCCTCTGAAGAGGTCAAATAATAATCTATGCATGTCGTAGGGCCCTCTAAGAGGCGTAATGAGGTCCATGGGCACCACAATGAAGAATAAGACCCTCAAAAGCAGTGGACAAGGGGTTGGCCCCTTTTAATAACCTGTGGTGCTCCAAATGACATGTGGGGGCACACAAGTGTCCTCATGGGTCTCCAAACAAATTGAAGATGCCTATAGGTCGCCCTCGAGGGCTAGGATGATGGTGTAGGTGATGCTACATCATCGTGGAAGTCCTGGATCATCTGCCAAGTGCATGGTGTAGGTCTGGGGCCGATTGGGCATGATGGATTAGGTGCATCCTCCTCATCCAATAGGTGAACCACGAGCAATCTCTGAATGGATGTGGGGATCCATGGAGTGTACTCTACTGCTGTGGACGCCCATGGCTCTCAACGCTCACCTTACATGTGCCAATCTAACCCTCTAGAGGGTTAGGACGCCGTATAGGGAGACCAAACTCCAAATGGAAACCATCTGCAATCCTGCATAAGATACAATGCGTCCCCTAGCCTTCTAGTACAACAAGTCATTAGAGAAATCAAGTAAATAAGATTACCTAATCATGGAACATAGGTGGGGACTTCATAATGGCTTGCCCTTCCGTAATGGGCTTCGGGATGGGCCAATGTCTCCTAAACTCCATATGGGTTAACCAAGCACCTTATTAGGTGGTTTTTACCTCTAAAGGGGATAATATAGTCAAGATACATCCGTTAATAGGTGGTGGCATGTGACAGATAGGTGAATGAAGTAGGGGATGAGAGGGGGCAGCCCTGGGTCACATGCTAGGGTATAAGGGTAGCTAATAAGAGGGAAACCCACACTTTGGGTTGATATTGTGTAGGATGGAGCAATCATGGTACATGAGCTGCCTCGACCTTGATTTTTCCACCCCTCTTTATATGCCTTTTGCCTTTAATGATTATCTTTGATTAACTAACTGCTCGGGGCTCAAGGGGTTAGAGCATGATGTGTAAGATATAACAGTGGAATCCCCATTTTAATGTGGGGTAGTTCATCACCCACTAGGGGTTGGGGCAATCATGGGTTCCTATATGATGAAGAAGGCTCGTAGAACCTGTAGGAACCAGGGTGATGGCCATGATAATGGGGTAGAGCTCATGTGTTGGCTTTTTCCCACGTGCTAAAATGTTTTTGTCCCAACCATCTTTTGCATTTTAACTTTCTTTTCAGTCATATATGCTTTTAACTTTCTTTTCAGTTGTATTAACCTCTGAGCTTGATTCCATGCCTTGACCCAGTGTGTGGGCAAGGGGCATGCTAACCCTATGTGGACCTAATGGAGGAATGTGGACCCAAGCGGCAAAAATGATGGATGGGATAATAATGAGTGGAAAAAGGGTAATATAAGCGGATAAGGGAGTAGGACCACACAACCAAAATCGGGGTTTCCTGTGAAATACCATCCCTAAAACCAAATGGTCAGTAAAAGAGATCCCATGGGACTAGAATCCAAGGTTAATTCCTAAAAGGGGTCTAGGGGACAGAAGCATAGACCTAGCCCATTCTTTCCGCCGAATCCCCCCATTAATCCATGCCCATAAATGCCCATGATAAGCAAACTGCAATACTCAATTTCAAAATGGAAAGTCATACCTTTAGATTCGGGAGGTTGACCTTCAAACATACGATCATGGTAGATGGGCGAGGGACCACATGGATGGCTCAGGTGGTGGAGAAAATGGCACAATGAGCTAGCTGATGGCTGCAAGGAGCTGTTGGTTGCCGACTGAGGACCATCTTGGAGAAAAGTTTTCTCCTAGGGATATTACCCATAAAATGGTGGGTGACAGGGAGCTCTTTAATAAATTTGTTTTGTCATGTAATAAGCACCTGTAACCACTGTATCAACCTTTAACCATGTGTAACCACTTCCTAGCAGTCATCAACCCTCTCAACAAACTTGCCATGTGTGGTCCATGAGGGTAATCAAGCACGTATGTGAGTGAAGTTGTTGCATTGGGCAAGGGAGCCATCCTTAAGTGGTCCATGTGGCAACTATGATAATGTGGCATCCTTGTCAATGCTTGATGCGCTACCATAGATCCCAGTGCACTGACACATTCCCTAGAAAAATGGCACAATTTCCAACGTCAGTAGATATGGCCAAACACAGATACATAGATCCCAAGGTAGCATCATGAATCCCAATGTAGTGTGATAGATCTCAAGGAACAATGCAAAGATTCCAATGCGAGGCATCCACTTGTAGTGGTGGGTCTAACCTCTTCTTGAACCATTAAGTGGTGCACACTTAGTGATTTATCTTAACATAATAAAGGTTAACTTTAGAATTTGTTTAGATTTTACCATGGGCAACTCTTGTACATGTGAGAAATACTAGGACAAAGAGTATTTCCTAAGTCCTTTAGTGGAAGATAGGTGATATGATGAATAATTGTGGAAAGGGGAAAGAGAAAAGGAAAAGCTTAATGTGATGATCCTCAAAGTCATTTAATATGATGCTTAGGTCTTATCGCATTGATCAACTAGCTTTTAAGAGCTAGGATTTTGTGTGTATAGAAGCCTTTGAGAGGAAGCTTTAGCATTGAGTTGCCTTTCCTCAACACTGTTTCTTGCTACCCCTTTTCCTTTTTTCTTTGTGTGTTAATTTCATTGAACAAGTCCCCTTTTTCTTTAGATATTTATAGACAAGCATGGGACTAGGGGTGTTGGCCTCATAGTAAGGTGGCATAGCTCAAGCTTTATTATTTTGGCTTTTAACTTTATAAGCTCTCAACATCTAGCCTTTTTTGGCTTTATTGATTGACATAGGCTTTCTCCATTAGACCTTTCTGGTGACATTTGACAAGTCAAACATGAATGTCAATTGTTTTTTGTTTTTGTTTTCTCATAGACGGAATAGAATGAAATATGGAGAATAGAAAGTGTTAAGTATGGTTAGGATGTGGAAAACGCTACATCAATCAATTACCTAGTAGTCAAACCGAGCCGAGAAATAACAACACTCATAAAGGGAAACTATGTCTCTCATGGAATTATGAGGCAAATAAGAAACTACATATGTTATGAAGTGTTATCGGATCTCATTTTGATGTTTATCACTTCCATAGCCGACGAAGTTATAACACTACATCCACGTATCAAACCAGTGCATGGAATATTAAATATAGCATAGCAAAACCATCATGTGTCATCCATAAGTGCATTTTGTCATCTGAAGAGTGAGGTAGAAGCTCTGATATACTATGGTGAGCTAGCACAATCACATATCTGAAGGAGAAAGTGAGAGAACTGTTTCAGTATGGAGGATATGAGCAAGAGAACTCATGCAATCAGCAACACAACACCATTGTGAGGGTGACTCTAGAGTAGTTAGCCCTTGCGGGGTAACAACCTGCAGTGCTGTATGTGATCAAATATGGAGTCTTATCTGTGCTTTCCTACTTCATGTGTGTACATTTGTATGTGCATGTGCACGCGCGCGCGAGAAAGAGAGAGAGAGAGATTATGTTTAGCCTTTACAGTCTAACCTTGCCTGCAAATTAATTTGAGATATCTTGTGTTTTGGTGTTCCAAAATCTTATTTTCTAATGTTGTACCATATTAAAGAGGCAAACTGCTCATAATGTGTTGATGGGTTTGTTAACTGATGAGAATGGTCACAGGTGGAGCCACCTACCATGGTTTGATTCACTGAGAGCATGTTTCTTGCAATTGGGGCCAGGGACAAAACCTGGGTGGCCTGTTAGCTTTGCCGAATGTTTGCTATGGGTGGTCTGAGAATGTGAGATCTGTGTTTTGTATGCTGGCCATATGGAATGCTGTAATTTGACTTTGTCATGTTAGCTTAACCAAATGTATAGCTTAGCCAAACGTATACTTTGGGCGGTATGAGAATTTGAGATCTGTCTTTTGTAAGCTGGCTACATGGAATGCTGTGATTTGACCTTTGAATGGCTTGGCACACTTATAAGAACAAGCTGATTTTAAGAAGTTTTCATAAACAAAGTGCTCATAATTAATCCATAAAGGATTGGAAACACAGTCTCCATCATCTAATGTTAATGTAGGTTGGGTGTGGATTTTATTAATCATTACCCAGTGGTTTGATGAATTATTTTGTAAACATGAATTGCCTCAAACAACTGCCTATTAAAGTAGCAACTTATGTTCAAGTCTGTTTTAGTTCAGTCCTAGGTTTTGTCATTAGTGAGGAATAGGGAATGGTCAAGTTTCGTAAGTCTAATTTCCTTGAAGACATATGAAGTTTGTATCTCATGTTCTTATTAAATAAGTTACTGTCATCTCTTTCTTGCACTCCTAAATGGCATTAATGACCATTAAGTCAAGCTTAAACATCCTTCCATGAACATCTTTTCACTCCCTGCCAAGCTTGACTTGGGGATAATGAAGCCAAAGGTGGAACAGTCATGTAATTGACCAGGTAAAAATTTGGTCTCAGCCTATTTTGAATGATAGAGTAAAAGAAGTAAATTAAAATCACTCGGATTAGTGGACAACTCAGTCTTGTACATTGTCAGGATCATGGTTAAATGTATGCAAAGAAAGCAAAACTAATATACTTGGATCTATCTAGGCATAGTTGAGATTTACAGAATGCAGAATCAGTGGATTTTATTATGCCACTGTAATTTCTTCAGGTGGATAATAATACTTAATACGATAATAATTACTAAATCCTTATTCTTAAATTATGTTCAAAATTCTTTTGCTGTCATTTGGAATGTTACTGTTATATTTAGCCAAATGTGACTGAGCACTCCCATTTCTGTGCTTCAGGTTATTAAAGAAAGAAAATGGAAGGAGATAGCCTTGGCACTTGACTTTCCTCCAACAACAACAAGTGCTTCATATGTTTTACGCAAGTTCTACAGTAATTTTCTTCACCACTATGAGCAAGTGTATCTGTTTGGAGTTAAAGGGCACCTGGTTCCACCTCCAGGTATCTAATATTTTTCTACGTTACTTGTAATAATGTTGACTGTATATTGCATTGTCATGTTTTGTTCTTAACGAAAGCATTTGTGGTTTGCTTCACAATTAGCTCCCCCAGCAAACCCATGTCCACCTGCTCATTGCCCAGAGGTTGAGCATATGCAATCAACTTCAGAAGATCCTGAACCGGAGATGAGGAAGAGGAAAATAGATTCTGCTCAAGCACTGGGAGGTCATCTCTAAATTTTACCCGTGGCTGTCAAGAAATATATCAGTTTGGCAACATTTATTATATTTTTATTATTTTTGCTTCTTTTCGTCAATTTCATATTTTCTGAATGCTTTTGTTTATTTTTGTCAACTTTATATTTTCTAAATATTTTTGGTTCATCTTTGCAAAATTTGTGTTCTTTCCTATGGGATTGCTGCAGTGGATCCTGCATCATCAATTGGGAGCACTGTGATGGGGTCTATTGATGGTAAATTTGAGCATGGTTATCTCATTACTGTGATGGTTGGTACAAGGAAAATGAAAGGTGTGCTGTACCATATACCTCCCACTGGTGCCAGACCACAAGGTGCATCTGTATCGACCTTTATGAATAACATCATAACTGGTGCTGAAGCTTTACAAATTGAGAATCAAATTGGTCGTCGGCGTAAGAAAAAAGAGATGTCACGGAAGGATCCAAATGCACCAAGGCAAAACAGAAGCGGCTACACCTTTTTCTTTGCTGAACAGCGAGCCAAGTTGAAGTCAACTGAACCTGATAAGAACAGAGAAATCAGCAAGATGATTGGTGATTTGTGGAATCACCTTCCAGAAGACAAGAAATCAGTAAGTAAATACTTCTGTACATCTTTGTCAAAATAAAAAGATTATATTGTTCTATTTTCATATTGCACAGTGTGAATTGTTTAAACCTAATCTGTTTTTATGTCAGCCTTATCAAGAAAGAGGCCTACAGGATAAGGAGCGCTATAAAAGAGAAATGCGTGAATACAGGGAAAGGATCAGATTCAATGGGGAACAGGTTGTTGATGGAGCAAATCTCCATCAAACTGGCATGCACTTGGGAAGAAATGACAATGTTACAAAGAATGATGTGTGCGATACAGCTTAGGTTTAACTAGACTCTACGACCCCTGCTTAAGTGTGCAAGAGGGTCGGTTTGTCATTTCAGGGTACATATTTATGGTTCTGGTACAGGAAAGGTGGATGTGCAATCTTCCAAAGAAATGAGAGTTGGGTTCCCCTCGGGGAGGCAAGGTGTCACCTGTCTAGAGGGCTAGTAACTTCATTGTTATTCAAGGGTGCATTTCTCTGTATTAAAGCCCCATTGTGTCTCCAGTTACTTGTTAATTGTTTTAGACCTCATGGCCTGTGTTATCTAATTGGGTTTTAGAGCACAATTCTTGCAAAGACGTATCAAAATTTTTGAAGAGAGAGGGTGGGTGACAAGGAACTATATATTTCTCGTATTGCTAATTGCATGAGTCAGATAGATGTGTAAATATGTAGTCTTCTCAGAGAGTATTATCATACAGCTATTTTAGGTATCGACTTCTATGTGTATTAGAATGGTTCAAGTTTGCTTGGATTTACTAAAACATTGTTACGCTCTTACTAAGATGATCTTATATTTTACTCCACTCTGCTGCTGATGCTAGGGGACTGTTTGAGCTTTTGTTCCTGATCCGGTAATGCAAACAAAAGATGAACTATAGAAATTATGCTCATAAATAGTACATTAGTAATTCAGCACTCCGAGGAGGTAAAATATTATGCCCGCAATTACATTTATCCAGACCGATGTTTATAACAAGTTTATTCCTTGCTTTTCAGACATACATGCTGCTAGTTTCAAGTATTACATGCTGGTTACTTTATGATACTATAAATGTTTAAACAAATGTCATTTTTGATCAATGTAGATCCATCCCAGGTCCACATCTATTAAGCTCCAAGAGAGATAGAAAGAAATATTAGTACAAATCTCTTGATGCTTAAAAGAGATTCAGAGTTTAGATGGATTGATGCTGTTATTCTTTTCTTAAATTCTCTTTTTTACATCATGGTTTTTTTATATTTGTTATTCTTTTCTTAATTTTTTTTTAATCAGTATGTTTTTTTTGATGTTTGTTTAATTTGATGTATAGACACAGATGCTATATGTCTCACCCTATCTCTCTCATCTGTTAAGGCTTCAAGAGAGATAGAAAGAAATACTAGTACAAATCTCCTTAAATGAGATTCACAGTTAAAGTGGATTTATGCTGTTATTCTTGTGGTTTTTTATATTTGTTGTTCTTTTCTTAAATTTTCTTTTTTTACATTATGGTTTTTTATATTTCTTTAGCTTGATCTATAAACACACAGGCTATATATATGAAAGACTATATATCCCATTCATATTGGGCTGAGGTCACACATCTTATGCATATCGAGTTATGGTTAAAAAAATATTATACTGAATTGACTTATGCTTGTGTCAAGTCAATGTTAGGCACATGGGTGTTAGAAATTGTGTCATGTCAATGTTAGACATGAATATTACAAATAAACCTCATGGCTCTAAGATGTACTTCAATTCTCTCATTGCAATAAGTAGAATTCCTTAAATATTATATTCTTCTAAATAAGCGCAAAGATTTATTTGATTCCTAGTGGGAATTTTACTGAAATAGAGGTCTGATGCACATATTTGATGTGATAATGTAATGCACTTCCCAAATGTTTTCACTTTGATTGGGTTTTCAATGGCCGTTTGTGTGGAGGTGGGACGACAATATATCTGTTAAAAGAATATTCAACTGACCCTTCTGAAATGGCTGATCAGGCTGTAATTGACCCGACGTATTAAAAGAATATCCAACTGACCCTTCTGAAATGGCTGATCAGGCTGTAATTGACCCGACGTGTTAAAAGAATATTCAACTGACCCTTCTGAAATGGCTGATCAGGCTGTAATTGACCCGACGTAGATGATATGATATGTAAATGATCCAAGTAGATGGCAAGGTGGGCCCCCATCCTTTATGGTAATTTGGTCAACGTCGAACTTTGAGATTAGCAAACCCCAGTCTAAGAATTAGGAGTCGAGGAAGACATCGTTTGCATGATACTGTAAAATGCCTATATGCGATATCTGAATTTATCTTCCATAATGTGCAAGATTTGGAACACGGCTGGGAAACCCCAAGGTTTAAGCCCGGTTTATATATGCTCACTATGGAGTTGGATAAATCCTGGGAAGTGACCAATCCATAAAGGTGGCCATTCTATGGGAGAAGCGCACAGTAAATGTTCAAAGGCCAAACTTGATCTGTTCAAAGGCCAAACTTGATCTGAATCAATTCTTTAGCTTATAATATTATATATTATTATAATATTTTTTTAGCTTATAATATTTATGTTGTATCTACAATTTATTTTAACGCTGATGTGAATGCTATAATCAATGAATGATTTGAATTTATTTACAATTTATTTTAACGCTGATGTGAATGCTATAATCAATGAATAAATTGAATTTATTTACAATGAGCAATGAAGCTCAATAAATAATACAAAGGTATTTACAGAAATAGAAACAACAAGTTTCTACTAATACAAAGGTTACTAATACAAAGGTATTTACAGAAATAAAAACAACAAGTTTCTACTAATACAAAGGTTACTAATACAAAGGTATTTACAGAAATAGAAACAACAAGTTTCTACTATATTATCATAAGACAAGTGTAATATGCGAAGCCACTTTTTATGTAAAAAATAATTAATAGCAATTATTGAATGTTTGAACAAATTTATAAATATAATAATGAAACACATTTGTATATGATGGCTTTTTATGTAAAAAATAATTAATAGCAATTATTGAATGTTTGAACAAATTTATAAATATAATAATGAAACACATTTGTATATGATGAAGGCGATATAATAACCTTGGAGCCAAATAGAGATGTGTGAGTAGATAATTTTAGATGAAACATTAGTCCCAACATCATTATTTGTTATAAAAATTAAAATTTTATTGAAATGTGTTTATGCATATTTTATTCTATCTTTAGCTTATGAAACCAAATAAAGAGAAATTACAGTCTCTATAATCTTTGTATTAAATAATGTATAAATATGATATAAATAAAATATTAAAAAAAGAAGCTAATTATAATTTATTAACTTTAAATTTATACTCATCCTAAATAACAAATTATTTATTATCCTAAATCAGTGGAAATAAATAATCTATGGTAAAATTTTCAATGTATAAATATGATATAAATAAAATATTAGAAAAAGAGGAAGCTAATTATAATAACAAATTATTTATTAACTTTAAATTTATACTCATCCTAAATCAGTGGAATAAATAATCTATGGTAAAATTTCTATGTCGAAAAAATAAAATTGATATGAAAGGAGTTGTCTTTAGTGCGGTGGGTTTTTTAGGTGTAATTTCTCTAAAATTAGGTGGGAATTTATTGAAATCACAAGCTTGTAATCCTGTAGGGGTAGGGGTTTTCCAAGGTGCTGAATCCATATATACAGTGAAAAAAACTAGTTTAAATAACACAAATCAAGATTTCACGTCAATTTTTTTCACCAGATTTTGCCATTGGAAAGTCCAAAAAGTCACACTAAAGACAACTCATGAAATATCTGGTCCGGGTGGCAAAGAATTCATATGTAATAAAATATCTAATATAAAAAATTACAATGTTTAATATATTAAAATAAAAAATTTAGTTAGACAATGGATAAATGAGTGTGAGTGCAAAAGATTCTTAAATTTATTTATTTATTTTATATTTTTAAGATATAATTAAAATTATGAAGACAAAAGAGAAAAACTTATTTATTGTAGTGTTGACTTATTTTTTTTTATATTGCATCATGATTTAAAATTGAATTGTGAAAACATATAATATAGGTAAGGTATATTGAAGAAAATGATTGAACCAAGTCTTTTGAATAATAAAAGTTAGCAAGAGCACTTCGGTGCGCGGTGTAATGGTGAGGGCGGTAGCCTGTAGCACCCCCCCCCCCCCCACCCAGGATCGAATCCTGCCGAGGCAGGCGAGTGATGGTATATTGAGAGATTGTTGTAAATTTGTGAGATGGATGTAAAAAAATTGATTGATGTAAAAAAATGGTCCTACCCCAGCCTACCAAAAAAATAAAAAAATAATAAAAGTTAGCAAGAGAAAAATATGAAGAAAATCAGCAAGGGAACAATCAATGGTAATATTGTTGCTTTTGTTTTTTTAAATCAACTAGTTTTTATGGTTAGTTAAAACCCACAAATTTTTTTTGGAAAAGAAAATATTTTAATAATAGAAAAATCCATAAATTTGGAAAAAATATTTGATAATTAATTTATGAGGACATTTGGCCATTAATTTTTTTAAATACTTTTGAATTTTGAATATGATTTTAAACCACATAAAATTAGTATCCACTACTACAAAATTAGAAAATCAAAATTTTAAAATTCAAAAAATAATTTTCAATTTCTAAAAAAATAAGTTTAATATTTAATTTTACCAAAACTTTAATTAACTTTAGAAATAGTTTTTAAAAATTTGCAAATTAATTAAGAGTCAAAACATTTTGAGTCAAGCTGATTACAATATATTCTATCTTTGATAGATATAAAAAACAGAATTACAAGATATAATATATTCTACGTTTGGCAGATATAAAAACAAGAAAATCAACATTATGCACTTATCACAATTAAAATGTTTCTTATTGAAGTTTCTATGGAATTAGTGTTCTATATGAGCAATAATGTTCACATCAATGAATTTAAAAGAAAACAACATGCAATCCTCTTAAAACCACTCAATATTTATTTATCTTTTAAAACTACCAAATATTATTTAGTATGTAGTGCGGGTAAATGGTCTTGGTTAATCTTATGCTCAAGTTGAAAGTACTAGAAAAAAAACATATTATAGATAAATATAAATTGTTTTAATTATATCGTGAAAAGAGTATCTTATGATGTATGAGAAGATATTACAAGGTCATTTAGATGTATATAGATTATAGGAATATGTCAAAGTCATATACTAACATCGTGATGATTGAAGATATGAATTTGTAATAAACAAAGAAAAAACCACTTCAATTCAAGTTTATAAAATAAACACTCAAAAGAGAAAAAGGGGAAGAGCTTGAATTGTTTAATCATATAAAAGAAAATATAAATTTTTTTTTTTTATTGAGTAGAAGACGGAGGAGATTGAAATATTTAATAATATAAAATGAAATATGAAAAAGACATTATTATTGTAATGAAGGGACAAACAACTCAAATTGTTAAGTAGGGAGTTGAGAAAAAGACAGGCGCAAGGATGGATCCCTCATGGAGCGATGGTGGAACCCTAGCTAGGGTTTCCTGCAGTTTTACGAGCCATGGCGGTTAGCAGGCAGGGCTCCCGGATTCTGTGTAACGGCAGTCATAGACGCGGCACCACTCACGTTTTTCTTGGGTCTTGGTTTCTACTCGCGGTCCCCCCTGTGCATTCTCTGGCGCTCTGACCTATCCTACTTTCCAGCGAACGGTCCCCGTTTCGAACCCCGTCTCCGCGGCGCTACCGACAGTTTGGGATGGAGGACAAGGAGCTTGTCGATTATGAAGCGGACCCCATGCCGCATCAAGCCATCTGGGCACACTCAAGGTCGCCTCATCTGCTGCCGCGAAGCTTTGCACTTGGTCTATCGACGGGTGCACAGACACAGCTTCCACATCTGTCCGCTTCTGGAAAAGAAAAGGCGCCGGCTCTTCCCCTTGTGGTTTCCTCGCCCCTCGACTGCCCTCCCCTCTCCCCTGCGACGGCTCACCTCTTGGGCACCTGCTTCCTCAACTCCCCTATCCCTGATGTCCCTCCGCAATATCTCGCTCGACCTGTTACTGCTCCGCCCCCTCCGCTTTCGCTCCCTCCGCCCCCTCCCCCATCGAGCTCCCACTCTCCTTCCGTATCTTTTATGCCGCTGGCGCAGCATCAGTCCACCTTTCCCCCCGCATCGCACATCCCTGGTACCAGCCACACCTCTCCACGCACTCCGATTCTCTCCGGGGCTTTCAACACCCCGTCTCTGCCGGTACGCTCCGCAGCATCCGCCCAGCACAGCACCTCGGACCCGTGCCGAAATTCTCTAAGGGGATTTCCTTTTGGCAGACGCTCAGAGAAAATTCCACAGGGTCGCTGTCACCGTTCTATCGACCCGGATTATATCATCAACATCGGGCCGGAAGCTCCTCTTCCGGACGTTATGGACGCCGCCAACAAAGTTCTAGTTGGTAGAGTTCGTGGCCGAACATACTCTGCAGCGCGACTTAAACTTTGGGTGGAAGAAATTTGGGGACCCTACTTCAAAGAACTCCCAGAGGTAATGGTGCTCACTAGAGGCTGGTTCGCCCTCCATTTTCAAAAGCCGGCATACACTCAGTGGGTTCTATCCCAATTTTGGCACATTGAGCTCGCCCCGGTCTTACTCAAGCGATGGGATCCCCTATTCGATCCTGAACGTGAAAAATTGGGGGAAGGACCCATTTGGGTGCGTTTGCCGGGACTTCCATGGCAATTCTGGAACCTGTACACCTTCAAACTAATTGGGGACACTCTGGGTACCTACCTAGAGCATGACAGGTCATATGAGAAGACTGGTAATAGGACTATGGCTAGAATTCTAGTCCATATGGATATCAGGCCCGGCTTGGTGGAAAAAATTACACTGCATCACAATCACGTCTCACGTAAGCAGCCTCTAGATTACGAAGGTGTTCCTTACCGCTGTCGTAGGTGCCACAAAGTTGGCCACCTCTACAAGGATTGCCCTTTGATCTCGAAGATAAATACTGAGGAAGCTAAAGGAATTCGCCAGCCGGCCACTGATATACAACATGAGGGAAACAACATCCCTATGGAGCAAGCGCAGAACCATCAGGTGAACCCCTCCTTGAAGAAAGGGGACAGCGTATCAAAAGCGGCACGCAAGAAGGACCTGGCTGCTTCAGGACCGCCGAGGACACGTTCAAAGACTGCTGTCAATGCTTCACAACCTGCGGCGACTGCACTCTCTCGACCGGGTAATGACTCCATTCCTACTTTCACACAGTCTTTTTCTATGAACATGCTTTCTCTCGTTCATTCTTCTGTTCATGATCCTCTTTCGGCAAATGCGTCTATTCCTTCCATTCTGTGTACCATTGCCCCTCCGCCACCCACCTTCTCCACCACCCCTCCTTCTCATAATCCTATATTGGGTGGCATGGACACCCCATCCTCTCCGGGTGCATCCGGCTCACACCACTATCATCTTAGACCTCGCGCCCGCCCCTGCACCTTGGGTCTGGGATCTTCCCCTGGACGCCACTTTAAACTAAAGCGTGGTCGACCCTCTCATTTATCTTCGGCAAAGCTACACGCTGTTGCTGATGTCGCCAAGGGGCGCCAGGTTACTATTGAACGGGCACTTAGAGCTATCGAGCCCTTGACCTGTGGTGATCCATGATCTGGCTCTCCTTCAACTGCAGGGGATTAGCCAACCCCAAAAAGCGCGTGGCTCTGAAGAGACTTCTTCTAGTCTCTCGATGTGACATCATTTTCCTCCAAGAAACTCTTTGCTCGGCTGAGACGGCGGTGCGTTACTTGCAATCCTTGCTCCCTGGTTGGACCCTGCATGGACTCGATGCGTGTGGGAGATCTGGTGGACTTCTTATAGGTATCAACTCTCGGAACGTTAGACCCCTTTCGGCCTGGGGGGGCAGAGGTTTTCTTGGCATGGACATTATCCTAGGTGAACTGGGTTTACCAATCAGGATCATTAATATTTATGGGCCAAATCAGAATCGTCTTCCTTTCTGGCAAGATTTTCTCAATGGAGGCCACATTACACAGCATACTATATTGGGGGGGGATTTCAATTTTTCTCTGGGTGCTGGTGAGTCCTGGGGTCATAATGCCCAGTGTGATCCCATTGTGGATCAAATGCAATTGCTCCTCGACTCACACCATATTGTGGACATCCCCATGAACAAGAAGCTACCTACTTGGCACAATCAGCGTACTGGTGTGGCTGCTCTGGGGCGGCGGCTGGACAGATTTATGATGCATCAGGAACTCATACAGATTTGTCCTCTATACAGACAATGGGTGGGATCTGGGGGGCTATCTGACCACCATCCGATATTCCTACAGATCAGTCAGCATAACTCGAAGCCTCGGTCTCCATTTAAATTCTTTGCCGGGCACCTAAAAGAACCGGATTATATCAAGATGGTCTCGGACTTCTGGACAACTCAGCCCCCTTTACGAGAACGGAGAAAAGCCTCTGATTTTTGTGAGAGACTCAGAAAACTCACAGGCTTAACTGAGCACTGGGCGAAATCAAAGAGGCACAGGGATGATCAGACTCTGCTAGATACCGAAGCTCAGATTGCCTCATTGACTGATGAGAAGGGGGAGGGATATCTCTCGGATGCCACAAAAACCTCCCTACAACAATTGCTTGAGGTCAAAGCAAAAATTCTACAAGAAAAGGAGGAGCAGTGGCGACTTAAAAGCAGAGCCATCTGGCTCAAAGAAGGGGACTGTAATACTAAATTCTTTCATAACATGGCTAATGGCAGAAAGGCTACTAATACCATCTGGAGACTTCCATTGGAAACAGGAGGTTGGGCCAACACACACCAACAACTGGCAGGTATAGGGGTCTCACATTTCAAGAGGCTCTTCACGGCTCCGAATGATATAATCCTTCCAGACATCATTAGAGTTGCAGAAAAATTCCCTCGGTTCGTTGAACAGGATGACATTGGAGACCTTACAAATCCTGTCTCTGCACAAGAACTGGAAGGTACCCTTAAATGGTTCAAGCGAGACAAGAGCCCGGGACCGGATGGCTGGCCTGTTGAATTCTACCTGGCATTCTATGATCTGCTGGGTGCGGATCTTTTAGCAGTTGTTGAGGAAAGCCGGATCTCGGGACACATCCACCCTCCTATGAACCAAACCTTCATAGCCTTGATCCCCAAATCCGATGATCCAACATCCTTCAATGATTTTCGGCCTATATCCCTCTGTAATTGCCTCTATAAAATTATTGCCAAGATTATTGCAAATCGTATCAAGCCGATCCTCTCCTCCCATATATCTGCTGAACAATTCGCTTTTCTTCAAAACCGCCATATTCATGAGGCTATTGGTGCTGCCCAGGAAGCATTACACTCTATCAAGTTGAAGAACCTTAAAGGAGTTTCCTTAAAAATTGACCTTTCAAAGGCATTTGATAAGGTCAACTGGCTATATCTGAAAATGATACTCACCCATCTTGGCTTTCCTCATATGTTTATCAATTGGATCATGGGATGTGTATCCTCTGTCTCTTTCGCTATTCTAATAAATGGCGCTGCCTCTGATCGATTCTTCATCAACAGAGGTATCCGACAAGGATGTCCCCTATCTCCACTACTCTTTCTAATAGTTATGGAGGGACTGAGTAGGCTCATTGTGGATGCAAAGCGGAATGGGGAGCTGTGCGGTATCAAGATTACTGATCAATACACCATAACACACTTATTATTTGTAGACGACATTCTTATCTTCCTCAATGGCAGCATCAGAGATAGTATTGCCCTATATAATATTCTCCTTCTTTTCTGTAAAGCCACAGGCATGGAGATAAATAGGGACAAGTCCACCAGATCAGTGACAAGATGTACACATCAGGAATCCTTATTGGCTGAACAATTCTTCCCATATCTGGAAAATAACCTTTTAGAAGGCATTAAATATCTTGGCTTCAGACTAAGACCGGATGGATATAAAATGGAACACTGGGCTTGGCTAGTCAACAAAATTGAAAAAAGGATCACAGGCTGGCACCATCGTTTTCTATCCAAAGCAGGCAGACTACAGTTGATCAAGTCAGTTCTGGAGGCCACTCCGGTGTATTGGATGTCCCTCACTTGGATTCCAAAGGGCATCTTACAAAAAATTCAACAACTCTGCTACAGATTCCTATGGAATGGGAATAAAAAAGGTAGGGTTTTTGCTTGGACAAGTTGGTCTATTGTATCCATGCCAAAGAAATGGGGTGGTTGGGGACTTAAATCCCTCACTGATTTTGCGCTTGCCTTATCAGCAAAACAGGGCTGGTCTCTTCTTAAGATGGATAGTTTATGGGCTGAAGTCATTCACTATAAATACATCTGGCCATCCAACATCATTGATTGGTTCCGCAGACCCTCATGGAACCAGCAGAGTGTTTCAGCTATTTGGAGAGCTACCCTCAAAGCTCTGCCTCTCATTAAGGATAATCTGTTATGGAAAATTGGGAATGGTTCTCAAGTTCGAATTGGGCGTGATCCATGGACTGGGTCTGGGAACGCACACCTTTTGCCGGACGACCTTATCCGTCACCTCAATGATCGGGGCATCAAATATCTGGCTCAAGTTGGGGATCCTCACAGATCCACCATTTTCTCTCAGGCATGGGTCACGGACCCACTGTGGCAGCTGACCGATGATTGGTCTGATAATTGGCAAAGATATACTCAGGCACTCACAGAATCCCATATCAAGTTACATGAGATGGATGATGAGCTTATATGGGCACCGGCCAAATCTGGCTCTTACGCTCCTAAGCTTGGATACATTAAGCTCATTGAAGACAGACAGCCTGAATCCCTCAATAGCTGGTGGTCGGATATCTGGAAGCTACATGCTCAGCCTAGGACCAGACTATTATTGTGGAACATTTTGGCAAATAAAATACCTACTGGGGAGAACCTGAAAAAAAGAGCATTCGCGGGTCCGAACTGGTGTGTTCTGTGCAGAAAGGCGGAGGAATCTACAATGCATCTCTTTATGACTTGCGAGACCACTGGTATGATCTGGCAGCAGGTTACTCAGTCCCTCAATATCCCCACTGTCTGGCAGGCAAATGACTTACTAGCTGCCTGGACGCACTGGTGGTCTGCTGTGCCCTCGGAAAAGGCTAGGAACCTACCTCTTGTTGTGTCTTGGTATATTTGGATAAATCGCAACAATATTATATTCGAGCAGGGCAGGGTAAACTGGCAGCTCCTCTCGCCCACCATTTGCGCTGCCTACTCTGAAATCCCTTTTGAGTCAAAACCAAATCCTCCCCGGCATATTGTACTCGAAATCATCAACAGAGAGATACCTTGGGCTTATTTCGATGGGGCCGCATCGGAACGAGGTTGTGGCGGGGGTATTCTTTTTCATGTTTCAGACTCACATTTTTTCCACCTGAGATTGGGACTCGGGAGGGGCACCAATAATCATGCAGAGATTATCACTCTGAGACATCTACTATACTTTGCACTATCTAAACATTATCGACAAATTCAAATTTTTGGAGACTCAAAGATAGTGATTGACTGGGCCAATAATATTTCTGTCTGTCATACTTATTCTTTGAAACACATCTTGGAAGAAATTGTTTTTCTCAAAACATTTTTTGACCGGATCACTGTTTCTCATATCTACAGGGAAAGAAATTCAACTGCTGACCGGCTCTCGAAAGAAGCGGCGGATCGGCCTTTAGGTGATTGGATGATTGAAGAATACAGTCCAGATGGGATGCACAGGTTTTATCATCGTCCGTATATTGATGGTCACCAACTTGGGGGAGGCTTCCCCATCTAATTTTTTTTTGGATATACAGAACTTTTTGTACACATCGGCTTTACATGACAGTCACTGTTATTTTTGTTTCAGTACATGACCGGAGGTCATACCTCACTCTTTGCTTCTCTACTGAACCCTAAGTTATATATCTGTTTATATTGTATGGATACAGTCCTTTCGTATCCAAGAGACACCTACTGAATATATTTTTTGTAACATTTCAGAACTGTGGTTGATACCACACATATGCATATGCCTTGGCATCTACAACATGTAATCTCTATTACTTCTTCATAATAGAAATTACGAACTCTATTTTCCCCGGAAAAAACTCAAATTGTTAAAGGGAAGATAGCTCCTACATTCATTAATAAACATAATTAATATAAATTTGAGAGCACTAGTCTCACACAATATCAAGATTTACTAAGAATTGTTTCTTACTTTCTTACTTCATACAAGAATTTTTCATTATAATTCTCCAACCATTATGTGTGTAGAGATGAGGTAAACATGAAATTGCATTACATGTTTTTTATTTATTTATTTTTATTTTCAAGTTTAAGATGAAAGGAAAAGTGTTGCTATTTTTTGAAAGTAGATTTTTGCGGTGAATTGCAATGGTGTAAATAAAAAAATTGTTTTCTTAACTTCTTCATCCTTGTACTTTATAGATAAGTTAGTTCATAATATTTTTCTAAACATTATATGTGTGAGGAGGAGGTAAAAAATAATAACATGCATTGCATTGGAAATATTGAGCAAGTATTTTAACTTTTTATTTTAAGATGAGAGAACAAGTGATCAAGCTATTTTGCAAAATTAGGGCTCCTGAAGTGATCTATCTTGCAATAGTGTAAGTACACAGAATGTTTCAAAAACAAGTACCAACTTTTGATTTGTTTTGCCTATGATTAATATTCTTATTCAAATATTAGATTCTTAATGTCAGAGAATTTGTACTTATAACATAGTTTTGATCTTTATGCACCATGGCTGGGATCAAAGTTGCGCTAAGTTTTAAGCTATGTAAGACCACTAATTTGTCAAATTTTCCCAAATTTCCATGAGAACCCTTATAACTATGCCTAGGAACTATGACTATGCCAAATGATAATACCTTTATGTTGATGAGTGCTAAGTTACTTTGCTCATCATGTCAGCACTAGTAACAACCAAATGGACATGTGGAGAAGACATGTTAGATGTTTGAAGTTGATCAAGTCACCAAGAAGATTGTGTACTAATGGCTTATCATTAAGTTATTGTATGCCCCAACCAATTTGAATGCAAGAAAAGAGGTGGTTTTTAACCTTGAATTGTATGGATAAGGTTGAATTTTGGGGTTTTCCTGGGATGGAGTGATGATCATTCATTATATAAATATTGTATCATCTTGTAATTCTTCTTAGTGGATATTAAGTGATTGAAATTTATTAAGTCAATTAAGAGTTCATGTACTAATTGGTTAACTATTCAAAGCAAGTCATATATGCTTCAATCAACTTGAATTCAAGAAAAGAGTTTGTCAACTTTGTGCAATATGCATAAGGTTACTTTTGAGCATTTCCTTGAATCAAGTAATGATAATTCCTTCTCATATAGATAATGTATCATACTACTCTTGTAATTCTTCTTAACAAACAAGAGTGTTAGGAGTTCATGTAATGTTTGGTTAATGATTCAAAGCGAGTCAATGTGTGCCTCAATCAACTTGAATTCAAGAAAGAAGTTGGTTGTCAACTTTGTGAACTATGAATAAGGTTTACTTTTGCGCACTGCTTTGAACCAGACAATGAATATTCCTTCTCATATAGATTCATATCATACTACTCTTATAATTCCTCTTAAAAATCAAGTGTTATTGCTTGTTATGTGCTTATGTAGCTTGCTCATGCAACTTTCTTGAACAAGGCTAAGAACAAATATTATTTGTTATGTATATATGTGGCTTGCTTTCACAACCTTCCTTTACAAGTCCAAGAACACAAAGTGTTAATCTTCATAGCATTACAATCATAACACTAAATTTTGTAGATTTGTTTTGAAAATGGATTACATAATTATTGGGCCATATATTCCTCATGTTCATCTAGAATGTTTAAGATTTTTTGAGGTTTTTAGATTTTCAACATATCACAAACACATAAGTATTACATTGGTTCAATGGTCACATTAAGGAATCACATTTGATCAAGTATCATTTTTGGAAATCGTTGTGCAGAGTAAATAATTAATGCATGACCAATCTCCCGTGGGAATTAGTTGGAATGGTGATTTTTTTATGAGAATGGATAGTCCACTCCACATTCATCGCAATATATGACATTGCACTCTATATTTATAATAATTTTCTTTGCATATTTTAATTTTGTTAATTTTATTCATTATCAACAATATGCTTTGTTAATTATTTTACAAATGATGCAATTGTATATTAGTGTGACATTATCCATGATCGTAATTGCACATTACATCTATCTTGCATGGTGAGGCATCTTATTCTGAACTACCCATTGTTTTTGTTAGACTTTCTTTTGCAAAATATGTTGTAGTGGAATTCCTATATACTTATAAGTTCCCATAGTACATCTATCTCAAGTTTGCACATGCTTGGAATATGTCAACATTTTTCTAGGTCCATAATCTACCTTTAGGTCAATTTAGTGCGAGTACAGTGATACGAGATAAATTTGTTAAGTAGATTGAACATTTGGTCACATTGGATACACGTGGTTGAAGTTAGAGTATAAAGACACAAGATTGACCTAATTGTAATGTCCAACATTTTTTTCACACAAGCACTTGATTGTTGGGTGTATTATATTCTTTGCATTGTTAGTCCCACACAATATATTGCATTGGGCATGGCAAGGTGGTTGTAGTGGGGGTTGAATTATTATATATTATTTATAATTTGTTTTATTGTATATAGAGGAATCAACAACTAGGTTGGTTTTTGATCCAAAATGGATCCTAAGACCTCTAAGCCTAAGTCTTTGAAACTATCGGGAAACATTATCACAGAAGAAAAACACTAAGAATGGCGGAAAATAGAGCTAATCGGAGGTCTAACTACCGCTGCACAGGATCCGTCGGATCAGACCGATCAACGGTCCAAATCAAATTGGCGGATCGCATCAGAGGGTTCGGCGATATCGCATCGGTGGAGTGTAACAAAGGCAGCCTTATGGGAAATGCGATTGCGACACAGCGACACAACGTGGATCGTTGATCGAGCGCGCAGATCAACGACCGAGATTACAATATCGCATCGTAGATTTCCAAACGGAGGACTTACCGTAGGCCCAGAGACTCAGCGATATGTGATTGCAACTTATCGCATCGCAATATCGCATTGCAACAATGCAAAGGGGTGATGCCGATAGGCCACAGGTAATGCAATTGCGATTGCGATGGGCTGATGGCGCCGATCGGCGGAGGAATGGGATCGCAACCAAATACAAAGGGGCCATTGACATGCGATATGCAATTGCGATCAGGGCAAACCTGAAAGGAATTATAGATGCGACTGTATACAATTTGAAGTTCGATAATAAGTGTTTTTCTATGTATTTCTGTGTATTCTCACTATGGACCAAATACAAAGGGACTATAACCGTAGCGCTGTGACTAGCGATAGTGATCAAGCGCGGACCCGATAGGATTATAGGTCAGACTCGATATCTTTTGAAGTTTGGCTTGGTTGGATTTTCCACTGTTTTTAGAGTATTTCCTGTGTATTTCTCTGTGTAAACAAAGAAGCAATTCTTTGGGATTTTCACCCGCGCTAGTCCTTTCCGTTTGAAAACAGGTGGCCACCATACCTTATAGCGTTTTTGCAATGATTGTTTAACGCTCAACAGGGATTCGAATGGACAGCGGTCATGAACCAGAGAGCTTGGAAAGGAATGCAAACTAACAACGCCGATAGGCTTAAAAGCTACTCAATGGCAACAAAGAAGGGGGTCAGTGGACAACAGTCACAAAAAGACAGTCAGTTAGTAAGATTGAGGTAGATTGAATAGAGGAAAAGGACAGAGGGAGAGTTTGTGCACTCTTTTAGACTCGAGGTTTTCGAGCAGATCCCTCTTTGATGTCATTGTAGTTGAGACTCTGTACTTGAGCTCACTCTTGTAATAATTTGTTCTTGAAGACTTAATATAGAGGTCGACACTGAAAGCTGGACCAGGAGACGTAGCCAGGAAGTATGGTGAACTCCTTGATTATTTTCTGTGTTGATGTGTGTGTCTGTTATGTTTTCTAACTAATTGTTTATATTATCCGCAATCTTTTCGATCCGTTGCACTAAGTAATATAGGCATTCCTGCACATGAGTCTGTAATACCTTAATATTGATTTAAGATCTCATTTTCAGATCAAGTGGTATCAGAGCATTTGGTTTTGTTAAGGTTAGACAAGCTTGTGCTGGATTTTGAATGCTAACTAGATTAAATCTCAGACTAGGAGAAGGAGAACTTGTTGAGGCTAATCCAGAGATTGGAAGAGTCTATTCTCAGAGGAGAATGGCAGAAGAAGCTCCATTGGGATCAGAATCTCAGTTTATAGAAAGTTTTATGACAATCCGAGCTATGGTGGAAGAGATGTATCTAGAATTTAAGAAGGGTCGAGGTGAAAGCACTTCAACACCCAAACCAGACAAAGGAGCAGAGGAACCTTTTCTAGTTGCCCCTCTAGAAGGCAAAGGGAAAGGGGAAATGCCTCCTCCACCATCTACTCCATCATCACCTTCATCATCCGCATCATCTTCTAGCTCTTCTAAGAAAAAGAAGAAATCTTCCTTAATCAAATTAGATGTGAAGTTTGATTTGCCAATTTATGATGGAGAACTTAATGCAGAAAAGCTAGATAATTGGATAAGACAAATTGATGTATATTGCAGGGTACAGAACGTTGATTCAGAAAGGAAGAAGATTCAGTTGGCTAGCCTTCGACTTGGAGGAATTGCACTAGTATGGTGGGAAGGCAAGAAAAACAAGCTGATATGCAAAAACATGGTAAAATCATTTCTGTCTCGAATGAATTTGTTTCTACTATCAAAAAGAAATTCTATCCTTTAGCTTACATGCAACAGGAAATGATGAGTTGACAAAATCTTCGTCAGTTGAAGGGTCAAAGTGTACAGAGTTATACTCAGGAATTCAGAAAGAGAGCTTTAACTCTAGGTATATCATTAGATTCACCTGAGACTTTATTGAAGTATATAGGTGGTCTTCGTAGCTATTTAAAGCATACTATTCTCATGTTTAATCCCACTAGCTTAGATGATGTATCAATTCAAGCCACACATCTAGAAGCTAGAGGTAAGAATGTAAACCCAGAGGTTGGGGGATCATCTAAATATTCTGTAAGCAAGAGTAAGGAAAAGAAGAAACTGAAATGGAAGGAGAGGAAAGCAAACACTATAAAGAAGGATAAACCTTCATGCACTCATTGCAAGAAAGAAGGACATGATGAGGCACACTGTTGGTTTTTGCATCCAGAACTGAGACCTAAGAAGTTCGGTGGAAGGAATAAAAAGAATGTTGCTGCTATTCAGCAGGACTTGGGATCAGATTCAGGCAATGAAACAACAGTTACAGCCACATGTATTAAAGGTAAAGATTTTGAAGCATCCACAAGTAATTCTGCACAATCTGTTGATAATGAAAATAATGAGAGGGAAAGAAATGAGCTTTTTCGTATTAGAGTAATTTCCAAGCACAATAAGATTGATACTTTCGTATTAGAGTAATTTCCAAGCACAATAAGATTGATACTTTATTTGACAGTGGATCACAAGTAAATTTGATTTCTGAAACAATTGTAAATAAGTTGGGATTACAAACAAAACCTCATGAGAAGCCATATCCATTAGGTTGGGTGTGTGATAAAACAAAGCTACAAGTAACAAGACAATGTAAACTTAGGTTTGATATTGGATCAACATTTGTAGATGAGGTTGAGTTAGATATAGTTCCATTGGATATATGTGGTATTGTTTTGGGAAGTCCATACTTGTATGATAGGAAAGCTAATTTCTATAGAGATGAGAATAAGTACCAACTCACTAAAAATGGAATAGAATACATTGTAAGAGCTCATAAACTCAAAGATAACTATTCTCTCATAAACTCAGGGCAGATGAAAAGAATTGTGAATTCAAGTAAGAAATTTTTACTAATGGTTGTAAAGGCAAAGGATCCTGAAAAATCCAATGCATTTGAAGGTTGTGATTCTAAACAGAAAGCTGATTTAGTTAAAGTTGTTTCAGAGTATGGTGTTCTATTTCAAGAACCTAAAGTCTACCACCGAAGTGAGAAATAGTACATGATATTTATTTGCAGCAAGATGCTCCATTACCTAACATTGGAATGTATAGGTTGTCAGCGTTAGAGAATGCAAATATAAAGAAGAAGGTACAGGAGTTGCTCGATAAAGGGTTTATACAACCAAGCACATCACCATGTGGATCTCCAATCGTATTGGTGAGAAAGAAATATGGTTCGTGGAGAATGTGCATTGATATGGAGTACTAAATAAAATAATGATCAAGAATCGTTATCCTCTTCCTCGTATTGATGATTTATTAGATCAATTGAAAGAAGCAGTTTACTTTTCTAAGTTAGACTTACAAAGTGGTTATCATCAGGTCAGAGTTGCAGAACAAGATGCATGGAAGAATGCTTTAAAGACAAAGCAAGGACTATATGAACGGTTTGTTATGCCTTTTGGCTTAACTAATGCTCCTACTACATTTATGAGAGTTATGAATGATGTACTCAGACCATTTGTTGATGACTTTGTAATTTTTTATTTAGATGACATTCTTGTTTTTAGTAAGACATGGGAAGACCATGTGAAGCATGTAAATCATACTTTAGATGTTTTAAAAAGAGAAAATCTCTATGTAAAATTGTCAAAATGTGAATTTGGCAGACATCTTTCAATTATTTGGGTCATATTGTAGGGGGTGGTGAATTGAGGATAGATCCCTCTAAGGTTGAAGTCATTATGAATTGGCCTAAACTCAAATCTGCTATAGAGGTAGCACAATACCGGAGAAAGTTTATTGCTAACTTTTCTTTGATTGCAGCTCCATTACATGCTTTAACAGGATTGAAACAGGTGTTTCAGTGGGGAAGCAAACAACAAAAACCTTCGACACCTTAAAAGAAAATATCAGTACAACACTAGTACTAGCACTGCCAGATCTTCAACATCCATTTGAGATTGAGACAGATGCCAGTGACTATGCCGTGGGAGCAGTGTTGATGCAACACGGAAAACCCATATGCTATCATTCTGAGACATTTTCTTCCGTAGTAGTTAATTATCCCACACATGATAAAGAATTGTATGCATTAGTAAAAAGTGTGAAAAAGTGGAAACATTACCTAATGAGTAAGGAAACAATCATACATACAGATCATCAACCACTTCAATATTTACATTCACAAACTAAATTGCAGCAATCAAGACATTATAGTGTTATAGACATTTTTGGGCACTGCAACCCCAATCATACATGTCCATAAACCAAGGGCTCCTAAGTCCCTAAAAGTGTTGCTTCACACCCTAAAGGAACAAGGTCAGCTGATTACATCATCTCCCAGAAGTTCTCCACAGAAAACTGCTCAGAACTGGTCAAAGCTGGACCATACAGACTGCCTAGTGCAGAGGGTGCGATGCATCTCACCTGCTCAGTGTAAAGGGTGTGATGCATATTGGAAAGCCCTTCTGTAGGGTGCGATGGGCGAGAGTAGACAAACGACAGAGACAATTTGCAAGGTGGATCGTCATGGAATCTTCCAGAAACTTCTCCTATGACACTTGCCTCTCTGAATTCACCCAGGGATGAGTAAGAGATCATCAATCTCCAAGTGGAATGAAGAACTATCAGAGAGAGGAAACTAATCAAAATCCCAGAAGCTGACTCACCCCCCTGCAATCATCTATATATGGATCCCTCATCCCAGAGATCCAGAGGCTGGAATTTTGTATCTTGTAAGGAAGTGCTGTTGGTTTATTGGTGGAATATCATAGTTTTGGGTGATCTAAGCTTTCATGAGGTGAAGAAGGGCTTTCATGCTGGGAGGATGACGCTGGGTCCGATCAATGGGTTGTAATCCTCTCTTCTAATCTTTATATCAATAAAGCTATTCAAGTTTTTCTCCACATTCTTGTATGTCTGATTGTATATGCATTTGTGTGGTCAATATATATCTGGTCCTATATTGTTTATGATTGTAGATCTCTGCACTTTGAAGGTATTAAGCTGCTTTGACTTTACAGGTACTCTTTGAAGCAGAGTGTTCAAGGGAGAAACAGCAAAGACCTGTCGGTGAGGAGAAGGGACAAGCGAAGAACGGAGTGAAAGATCGAGGTTGGTATTCTTTGATCCTCTCCTATCTACTTCTCATAAAGGAAAGCGAAAGTAACTTTAATCTGTTTGTTTCTAAGATAGCTACCCGTCTTAGTGGGACTAGCAGCTCTGCATAGACACTAGATTTCTTGATAACAAAATGGCGACTCCACTGGGGAGAGCGAATAGATTGTTTGCTTGTCTATATTTGTTTGTTTAATAAACTTACAGATGGAGCTTGAAGTTAAGCCCACTAGCCTTCGAACTGCATTTGCCATGCAAGTGCAAAGTAGATCAATGCTGCTTTAGTCTATCTCCGGGTTTTGTTTATAAACTAAACAATTGATTTGAAAACATCCTAATTGCCCTAGTGGTGGCTCTAGTAACCTCATTAGATCAGCGCTTGAGATTTCTATTTACTGACTATCATTAGCTTGACCTAAATCCCTGAACCAAGCTGCAAACTGTGACCAAGAACCAAGTTGAAGTCTCGCCCCTGGATCATCGCACTTTCTCCTCTTGGGAATCTGGATGCATCGCACCTCCCGTGTGTAGTAGGTGCGCTGCATTGCACTTTCCCTGTGTTGCAGGTGCGCTGATCAGATAAGACCTATTCTGCTCTCAGATTTTGGTTTCTGTGTTCAATCTTTTCAGCTTTATTCAGGAGTTTTGCTGTCTGTGATCAGTATACCACTGTGGAAACTCCCTTCCTTTGCATGATTCCACCTCCATAGTACAAAGAATTGTGAATTTTTTTATGTATTGTGCACCATTTACAGTTCTCTTTTACAAAGTAGCATAATCAAACTGTCGTCTTTTGATTTGGAAGTGTCGCAAGTGTCGTTTTCAGTCAAAGAAAAGAATTCTATTGTTCTTGATGGTCGATTATACAGTTACTCTTGTCTTTGATTTGAATTAGTAGTTTTTCAAGTGTCGAAAGCAGTTTTCAATTCAAAGTCGCAAAGTGTCGTCATTATCTTCCTTTCGTTTTGAAGAGAAATTTGTTAGTACTATCGCTTTGAAAGATAATTCAGATTTGTACTTAGCATTCTTCTTGTCATTCACACATTAAGAAAGCTGAAAAAAAATACATGCATGTGAATTTTCATTTAGACTGCTTGTTGGTTTGATTTAGGACAGTGCATCTAGTGTGTGATCTCTGCTCTATGTTGAAAGAATATCATCTCTCTTTCTTTAGTAGCTAGGATTTTCATTGCAAAAAGAAGATTAAACGATTGTTTATAAACTTAGATTGCATTTTAGGAATTGTATATCTACATCACGCGGTGAACCTGAAAGGCAAATTTCTTAAGAAAGATCAACTGTAAAATAAATTTAATGAACATAAAAACGCTTTGGAACCTAACGCACAACATCTAGAAGTCTAGGCTAGAGACGTATTCCGGCGTCGTAAAGCCTGGTAACTGTCGCTTTCATTGTTGGTTGGGTGATTCCTCTTCTTTGAGACGACAAGTGCCAGTACGGACTTGTGCTCCCACGTACCGTCGAGTATATATTGGGATACCACAATAGGCTATATCCTTTATCCATAGGAAGCCGTGTCTACCGCCCTATCGATCACAATGCACTGAACACAACATTTGGGAAGATTGACTGCCATACCGTAAAAAGTATTCTGCAGTTTTGCGATTGGTTTGGTAATCCCTTTGTCTAGATTTCCAGAGTAGTCTCTTTCGTTCCTTTTCAGACTCCTTAAAAGAAAAGGTCCATCTGAGCACTTGTCACTTCAGGCTCATTAAAAAGCGAAGAAAACTAGAGTCATCTTTTGTTTTTCTTGACTCTTAAAAATTGAAAAAACAAGTTGTGTCAAAGCGTCTAAAATTCATTTAATTTGGAATCATTTTCCCTCTCTATTTTTAGTTGATCGAGTAATCTGCAATCGTGTAAGAAAGTCAATCGAAACCCTGTCGTTCACGGAGACTTACGAGTCAACCGTCTTTGTCTCCAGAAACAAAACTATTCCGGACAAAGCGAACTCGTTTAACCAGTTCAAAGTCCCCTGGTCTGGTTGGAACAAGTGTTCCGACATCCTTGGAGACTCCGATTACTCCAAACATTTCTGGTATCCCTGCCTTTACAGAAGAAGTTCCGCAGCCACCAAAGGACAGTAGAACTGAGCCTAGTGTGAAGGTAAACACTTCTATTCCTGAACCGGCTCAATCTGCAGCTGATTCGGAAGGTGTTATTCCCCAAACATCTGTCGCTGCAGAATCTATACCTTCTTCGACACCGGAAATATTTTACGGACCTGACGGTCTACCTCTTCCACTTGGATTGATTGCTATAGAAGAGATTGTGGAAGATCCCCCATCTAGTACTCCATCGCATTTTGGAGTTGGGATCACCCTATATCCGTCTTCGTAAAAAATTAGTCTACTGTTATCGGAAGTTTCTGTAGAATTGCTAGGAAATCTTTTGGATAGACTAGATATGTCTGAAAAACCGTCGACATCTAGGGCTATGTCATCTGACACAGTAGCGACAGAACTTCCTGCTGTCACTCCAACAATGTTCGCTGGCATACTGTCTGTCGCAACTAGCTCTGAAGCACTGGGTGGAATTCATCCAGGGGCTGTTTCGACAGTATGGTCTGTTCCCGTTTGTTTGTCTAGAATAATATCTGGAATCTCTTATGTTGAGTCTCAGCAAATTGATCCTTCGCAATGTCAATTTGGGCAGTCCGGCCCTCAAAGGCAGATCTTTCCTTTAAGTACTGGATTACCGCCGTATGGGGGGCAATATACCCTTTCATTGTCTTCTACAAGAGAATAAACATACGAGAGTTCACAACAGAATTCAGGTTATGCTGGAATTACATCTAACGGTTGGGTGCTGATACTGTCTCAACAACCAAGAGTTGTATACTCAATGCAACAAAGTCTGCCTATGTCAAATATCCCCACTACACTGGCTATTGTGACGGTGTCGCAAGTACAAGTGTTGCCTGTTGTATGCCAACCTCAAGTCTCTCAGGTCGCAAGTCAACAACCTCTTGTCTCTACGACACCACCACAATCATCGATTAGTGGCTCCTTAACTGGAGTGACCCAGGCTCAAACAGGTACCATTACCCCTCATCTTGGTCAAACAACCAGTATTGGACAATAGAAAATGGTTTCACAACCATAGCTGGTGCAATATCAACAACCGCAATTCCAACAAGTTTACCAAGGATCTGAGCACCAAATCTTTGCAAGTAATGGGCAGCCGTATATTCAAAACGGTCAACATCAACCATTTCATAATGGTTATGCCCATCAACCTTACCAAAGTTATCAACATCAAATGCACTATGCTAGTATGCAAGACCCATTGCTCAGGCAATCCCATCTTATCTTGGGTATGCTTCGCCGAACCTGAATCAACAGTTGCCCTTCGTGGAAACTTTAAAGTTACCAGATCTAAATCGGCTGACAAACGATCCAATCGCTTACACCCCTTGGTGGCCAGCGATTCCTCATAAACTTCCGTAATATATTCCTAAATTTAATGGAAATCCGGGTGAAGACTCATCGAATCATGTGATGACCTTTCATCTGTGGTGTTCATCTAACACTCTAAATGATGATTCGATTAGATTTCGCCTTTTTCAGCGAACGTTAACTGGTCCAACAGAAAAATGGTATATCGAATTGCCTAGAGCTTCGTTTGATAACTTTAGTACCCTAGCCACAACCTTTTAAACCCATTTTCAGCTACCCATAAGGTATGAAACAAGAATAGAGCTTCTTACCAATTTCAAGCAAACTATGGCCACTGACATATCTGATCATATTCATGAGTGGCGACATCGTCGTAGAATGGTAAAAACATATGTTCCTGATCAGCTGTTGGCTGAATGGTTTATTAAGTCATTGTTACCTTCTATTACAGAAGATGTGGCAAAGGGAGGAGTTGTCACTAAAGAGCAAGTCATTGCTCGTGCGCAATATTTAGATTTGATCTATACTCAGTCTGGCACGCTCTACGATAAAATCCCTGATGCTCCTAGACCGGAATTTTCCATTCCTCCCTCTCCTAAATCAAACAAAGACTCTCATGCCGGGGACGACGTGATAGGAACGACTAGCACGAAAACCGTAAAGGCTAAGTCAAAGAAGGCCCGTACGGTTTCAGGTCAAAATGCAAATGAAGAACTTCTCACCTTGGAAGTAAATGCCGTGTCGACTGACAAAGGGAAAGAAACCAAGCAACCAGGAAGCAAGAAGAAAAAGAAAGGGAAGAAGAAGAAACAGGAGGAGTCGTCCCCTGAAAAATCTTCTACAAACCCTTCTGGAGATAGGAAACCAAATCGTCCATGCCTTATATGTGACGAGGATCATTGGACAAGAGAGTGTCCATATAAAGCTGAGCTTAGAAAATTCTTCAAGAATTCAAAAACCTCGGCGGTATTGACTGATCCGTTTCCAAATCCAAGAACAAATCTGGTTGCTAGTGACAATGCTTCCCCGTCCCAAGTTCTAATGTTGTCAGTTTCGAAGCAGTAAAATGATGCTTTGATATCGACAAGGAATAAATATTACGGGAATCCACAATTTCCAGACAACAAGGCTAATGATCAACCTAGTAGTTCGACAGCAACTTCGACCGAAGTTGTGCCACCCATCATTCCTGAACTAACGATAAATCTGCCAAAGGGAGTAGTACACAAATCGACATTTAATCCTTGTGCCAGAGCAGCACAACATTATAATATAGTGGAGGATCTGGCCCAATCGTCGTCCGCTATGTCGACACTTGAGGTACTGCAAAATTGCACCTCCCAAAAACAGGCTTTATTATCAGCAATAGGTGGGATTGACCCAATGGATTCCAATATTGTTTCCTTTAATCACAAAGGATATGACCCTCAGTTACCAGCTCAACTAGCTTTCCTTATTCAAGTGAAAGCCCTCAACAAAACTGTTCATCGAACCATTATTGATGAGGGGGCATCTACATGTATTATCTCGATGAGTTGTTGGAAAACTTTAGGATCTCCACCCTTGTCACGATCTTCGATGACATTAAAAGCATTTGATGGACGAACATACACCCCATATGGGATTTTAAGTAACTTGCAAGTCGAACTGGGGGGAAAAATGGTAGAAATTGATGTTGAAGTGATCGATGGAAACCTCGATTACAACATCCTATTGGGAAGGCCCTGGATATATGCTATGGCTGCCGTTGTGTCGACCTACTTTAGGAAGATTTCATTTCCCTTCCAAGGAGGTATTACAATCGTCGACCAACAAACATTTCTCCCCAACAGTTCACAAGTTATGGGAAGCATTCCGATGATCCATGGAAGCCCTCATTCGCTTCAAAATATCAGAGTAGGCCTACTAAAAGACATATATTAATGGGGACTTTTTCCCTACTGCCTCCAATCAATCTGGTCGAAGTGGCAACAGTGGGAACTTGCAATATGATATCTTCTATTCAAAAGATGTCCGAAAATGATATTAACATGGATCATCTGCAGGTATTGCCTCCATGCCCAATAGAAATATTGTAGCAATCAATGTTTTCGGCATGGGAGGCAAACCCAAATCAACGCTCATAACGCGTTTGGATAGATAGGTCTAAGGAATATGGCACCCCTTCAGATCCTTGGTCACAAGTACATTCTACAGACAAAGGAATTGTTCAGTCAATGATGATTGACGGGGCACCATGGGAAGATTACCACCATCGTTCCCATCTTCCGAATTACAAGGAAGATACTCCTAGTGACCTTCATCATCCCTCAGTTTTTGATTTTCTATCAAATACTATAAAAACGGTGGATTCCAAACGAAACTTGTCCAATATTGAGGAGACTATCGCCATAAATATATCGACCAAAACAAATGTTGTAGAGAATATTAATGTCGGCAAACATTGTTCTCCTTCAGAACTAGAAATATATCACGCTCTTTTTCACGAGTTCAGAGATGTCTTTTCTTGGTCGTATGATGAAATGCTAGGCATTGACTCAAGCATAATTGAACACGAAATTAAGATATAGCCAGATGTCAAACCGGTACGACAACGGCTATGGCAGGTGCACCCCAAGAAAGCCGCTGCCATCAAGGCAGAAGTTGAAAAACTTCTCCATGCTGGTTTTATTTACCCGGTTCCTCTAACTGATTGGGTATCAAATATTGTTCTTGTAATGAAAAAACAAGGAATGATTAGAGTGTGCGTCGATTATAGGGATGTAAATCAAGCTTGTCCGAAAGACAACTACCCCACACCCTTCATTGACCACATAATTGATGAAATCGCCGGATGTGAAATCTTTTCATTTATGGATGGATTTTTCAGGTATAATCAAATAAATATCTGCCCACAGGACCAGTCAAAGACTGCATTTATTTGTCCGTGGGGCACATTTGCATATCACAAGCTACCCTTTGGTTTAAAGAACGCAGGGGCAAAATTTCAGAGGGAAATGAATTATGCCTACCATGACGTCAAAAACATCGTTCAACCATATCTCGATGAGCTTCCGGCTCATTCGCGAAAGCGAACTGATCATCCGCAGCATTTGAGAGCGATATTTTTATGTTGCCGACACTACAAGATACGACTCAATCCACAGAAATGTGTGTTCTGTGTCAGTTCTGGTCATTTATTTGGCTTTGTGATCTCAAAGAAGAGGATTCATCTTGACCCATGTAAGGTTCAGGCAATCATTAATTTGCCTCCACCTTCAAATTTGCTTTAGATTCAGAAAATTCAAGGGAAAGCAAACTTTCTAAGGAGGTTCATTCCAAATTACGCCGAACTTGCTAAAGGTTATACTTGTTTATTGAAAAAAGAAGTACCCTTCATCTGGGATCAGGTCGCGCAAGCTTCCTTTGATGCTTTAAAGGAATCCCTAATAAAAGCATCATTAATGTACGCTCCTGATTATCAAAAAGACTTTAACCTGTATCTGACTGCAGCGGATACGACCATCACAATGGTTTTATTTCAATAAGACAATGGAATTGAACATCCTATATATTATTTGAGTAGAAAATTAAATGATACAGAAAGCAAGTACTCCTACGTTGAAAAGCTAGCTCTCGCAGCTGTTCAAGCGATACAGAGATTTCGACACTATGTCCTCTTTCGAAAAACTACCATTTTGTCAGATTGCAACCCCATGACTTATATATTGTCGCGACAGTTGCTGGGGGGCAAATATTCAAAATGGATAGCAATTATACAAGAGTTTTATATGGAATTTATAAAATCAAAATCGAAGAAATCCCTGGTTTTCGCGGAGTTATTATGCGATCTCCCATCGTCGTCCAACGATGCAACCTTAGAAGAAGCGATCATGGACGAATCTTTGTTTCTGATATCTTCAAGCAATCCATGGTATGGAGACATAATAATCTATCTCCAAACCCAAACATATAGGTCTAATACCTCGTGCGCGGAACAAAGACAAATTCGATACCAAGCAAAAGACTACATGATCGTCGGTGACACTCTTTACCGTCGTGGTGTGGATACAGTTCTGTGGAGGTGCCTCACCCATGATGAGGCCGAAAAAGTCTTGAATGATTGTCATTTAGGCGCGTGTGGGGGGCATCAATCTGGTTACGCTACAACAATTTTTTTTTTACAAGTAAGATACTTCTGGCCAACAATGTTCAAAGATTGCATAACCGCAGTCAGAAGTTGCCATGCCTGTCAAATCTTCGATTGCAAAACCAGAATACCACCCGCACCTCTGCAACCAGTAGTTTCTGTTGTGCCATTCGCCAAATGGGGCATAGATTTCATGACATGTAACCCCACCTCAGTCGGGGGGCATGGGTATATCATAGTCGCAGTAGACTATTTTACCAAATGGGCCGAGGCGCTGCCTACATTAAACAACAACGACGAAATGGCTACCCTCTTTTTTTTCAATCATGTAGTCTCTAGATTCGACGTTCCACAGGCCATAGTCACAAATCATGGATCACATTTTTGCAATCACATGATGGTTGAGTTGGCTGCCAAATTAGGGCTGTCCCACGACAGCTCTACTCCATATTATCCGCAGGCTAACAGACAAGTTGAGGCAATCAACAAGGTCCTGAAGCGGATGCTGCAAAGGATGATTGGAGTCAATAAAAGGAGTTGGCACCTGATCCTGTACTCAACCTTGTGGGCATACCAGACATCGGTGAGAAATGAAACCAGGTTTACACCCTTTCAACTAGTGTATGGCCTGGAAGCAATCTTACTAGTTCAGTGTGAAATCTCGTCCCTCAAACTCGCGGTTGACCTTCTCCCCGGAACTTCAGAAGAGGAGGATCGTTTCTTGGAACTAATCCAATTGGATGAAACCTATCGTGATGCCGCTTTGGCTAACGAAGCCCATAAGAAACGAGTCAAGGCGTAGTTCGACAAGAATGTCAAACCCCGTGTCTTCTCAAAAGGTGACCTGGTCTTACTTTACGATCAGGAGTCCGATAAATTGGGAGCAGGCAAATTCAAGTCTTTATGGAAGGGCCCCTATATTGTTAAGCATGTATCAGCAAAAGGAGTCTACGAGTTAGTGGATTATGATGGGATTCCACTAGCGCAACCCTGCAATGGGTTGTACCTTAAGCGTTACTATGCTTGACTCAAGATAGTAACCCCTATGCTTTTGTTACATTTTTGTTTTCGCTAAGGGTAATTGTTTTGGTTAAGTGATTCACTTTTACATTTGTTGTAGATGTCGGACCTATTGGAATCATTTTTTGGATATGCCGATGGAGCGAGTTGTAGTTCGCGGAACCTATCTTCTGCGGCCTGGGCCATCTTCGATCCAAGCAGCGAGTTAGTGAGTTTCAGAGGGGTATGTATTGGTCGGTCAACGAACAATATTGCTGAATACAATGCGTTGATAGAGCTCGTCTCTGATGCCATCACACGTGGCATGCGTCGACTCGTCGTCAGGCTAGACTCACAACTCGTCATCCTACAACTCACCGGTATCTACTCCGTACGGAATCCAGCTATCTATCGCATGTTCCTAAGGGTCAAGATTTTGGAAAGGCAGTTTGATTCTATTCAATATCAGCATATTTCCAGAAACTTAAACACACTAACAGACTCATTGACAAATTATGTGTTAGATAAACATTTGCAACATTTATAAAAGAAGAATTTCATCAATATTTGCATCAAGATCATGTAACTTATCCAAAATAAATATCCGAAAATCAAAAATATATATATAACTGTTTATGGTTTATACATAATGTTCTGTAACCAAGACAAAATCGGTCAAATGACCCAAAACTCAAAATGCTAGGGGGCACCCTAGTTTAATGATGCTGGTGATAACAAGTCACTGCCTGTGCAATCATGCGTAAAAGACTAGTCCATCGACTCGGCACGCCAGTAGTATGTCGCTGCAACCTCAGAGGCAGCTCGTCAGTCCTCACGTCTAGGATACCAAGAGTGAGACCCTTGACCTGATCCTGCAATGCTGAAAGAGTCTCAGCCACATTAAGGTCGTGAAGGATAGCCCTCCCCACAGCCTCTCTTGCTGGAACGACAACTGATGCTCTTAGACGTACTACTAGCTGAACTGGTCCAATGTCTGCATGAGCACATGAGTTTTGATTAGTCTTGATAGAAGAAAGCACAAGAACATTATAAAAAATGATAAACAAAGATATGGTTAGAGAATTTACCGATAGCACCCCACTGCTCACCAGCCGGCAGCACCAAATCCGGGTCGCCCTGGAAATCCATACCAACATATGGACACTCGGAAAAAACCATCTCCTGACGATTGAACCAATCGAAGAAGGTATCAGAGAAGGAAACCTGGGACTGACCAGCGTGTCGGGCCATGAGGTCGACCCATCTCTGCATCCGTGGCTCAGTCGGTGGAGGTAAACTAAGTGAGATGTATTGCGGCTGCATTAGTGGGATCTTTTCCAAGGCGAAAGCGGTCAAAATAGAACCATAGCCGAAATTCTTGAATTTTCTGTTTCTTACCTTGATCAGTTGTTCTTTCATCACAGGGAGTACTGCGTCACACCAGTTGAACACCTTTGGTTCAAGGCATTCCAAGGCGTACTACATATAGGACCTGTTAGCCACGTGAAGAGCTGCACTACCAGCCAGTCTAGCAAAAGTGAACAAAATGGTCCTTAAGGACCATTCATTGACATCTAGGATGTTGATCTTGCCATCCCTACTCGGCTGAGATCCCTCTCTGCAATACCGGCGAATATAATCTCTCACGGATTCGCCCCCACGGGCGGAACCTGATAATGAGAGAGGGGCACCACGCCTCGATAAACCGGTCAAAAAATAGATGTCCACGACAGTCAAGGGGATGGATTTGCCTCTGATATGAAACACCTAGTTGGTAGGATCCCATGCATCGAGAAAATATTGCAACAAGTTGATTTGTTGCCTCATGCTAGAGATGCGGAAAAACTTGAGCAGGCCACAGTTCCGCAGTGCAGTTACCGTACCCGGATCATGTAAAGCAACCATGTCATCTTCTTCATGCTCGCGTTCTCGCCATGTAACAACCATTTTTCTCCGATGAATCTCTACAAAACAAGCAAGAGAGGAGTTAGGGTCCTGATTTGTCAAAAACAGGCAAAAATTCCATGAGAAAACAGTGCAAAAGTTTCCCTTCTCGCGCCCATCACACCCCAGCAGTGTACTGGGTGAGATGCATACTGACTGGCCAATGGCCAGGCCAGTATGCATCGCACCTTTCGATATAGGAAGGGTGCGATGGAGCCAGGGTGAATTTTTCAAACCCCAGGGGCTCAGAAAAATAGGGAAACATGCTCAGAATTCAAAAAGGAAGGAATGCAACTGAAGATCTCAGGTTTAGCTCCTACCTGGTCCAGACGGTGCCAAGAATCGTCCACAGAATCTCCCGGAATCAGCTAGTGAAAATCAAGGGGGAAAGGCACCTCCAGAGCTCCAACAAACCAAAGTTCAAATGAAATGGTAAAATGAGGGGTAAAAACCACTTTTAAATTACTTTTCACATAATTCGAGTAAAGTATTAGTGTTTTAACTCATTTTTCAAGCATGTATTGTTCATTTCTAATTGGTTTGATGAAGCAATTGAACAGGCAGTACAACCGTCGAAGGAACAAAGTGGTTAGCGGTGAAATCAAATAATCAATGACCATTATCACGAGCAGTTTTTATGTGAAGTTCAAGCTCGTTAAAAATTAAACCTAAGCAATGAGAAAATGTTTCCCCCAGAGTTTAAGCTCATTAAAAAATGAACCAATTTTTGGTAAATAACCATTATGAATGCATTATCATTAGCTTTTGAGCCTTGGTCGTGTTCTCATCATCACCTCCACTCTATTTTAGCCGATCATTCACCTCCATTTGATTGTTTACCCCTTTTGAGGAACAGCTACAAAGAGTGATCCTGTTAGCCATTCTTGTGACACTGCCTAATTGGAAAATTCCAAACATTAGCTGGAATCAATTGCTACCCGAAATTATCACTCGTTCCTCAAAAAACGAGTTTCCTTTAAGCTCTTTTCGTCTGACTCATAAAATATGAAAAGATTGTCGAGCAGTTGGCCTCTCCAGCTCGTTAAAGCTACCGTGAGTGCTATCCCTCCTCTAGATTTTAATATTTTTGGACCTGAGGGATTATTACACAAAAAGATCGAGCGCTGATTTTGTTCGGCTCGTTAAAATTATCGAAAATTCATCCCTTTCATATTATTTTATACTTTTTTCGGACTTAAGGGATTATATGACGAAAAAGGATTATTGGAGTTTCCTTTACGTCCCTTTCAGACTCTCTAAAATTGAAAAGGACCGAGTTATCTTTGTCGTTAAACTCGTTAAAACCAATAGCGACAAACTTGTCCATATAGACAAGAACGAGTTTCACTGTCGCTAGGCTCGTTAAAACATAGCGACGGGTTTGCTTGAAGGGAAAATTATAGAACAAGCATATGTTATCCTCCTCAGGCTTGATAAAAATAAAGAGGTACTGGTCAGCAATGACTGGGGAAAAATTTGGAAGAAAACTTGAAGAAAATTTATTGGTAGCAAGTCGCTCTTGAACATGACACTTTCACTCCACGTTCGAGTCGGGTTGGGTTATTCCATTCACCGGTCATATCACCATTGGTCCATCACACCATCCATATTTGGGGTTAACGCTACCAATCCATGTCAGTGTCGCCGTTATGTTCAAGAGAAGTCGCTCAGAGAATTCACCTGTGTCTCATCTGCTGCAATACATTCACGCTCCATTCTTTCATGACCGCCACCCTGAACCCTGTATCATCAGATCGTTTTCACCTCCAAAATAATTTACTCCGTTCCGTGTCATAGATGTGGGATTCATTAAGGCCCTCCTACGACGGGTCGCTTCTTGTCGACATCAGCTCATTATCCAAGAAGTCTACTTAGGAACAACCCTTTCAGTACTTTGAAGCTTGCATGCCTCAATGGCAAGTTTCTCACTTCTGGCGACATGTTTACATCAATGGCCTTTGACCGAAAGATTTTGCGTGGTGTTCGACACCAAGTCCCTTTTTCACACCACACGAATTGTACTGTAGTACCTTGAGGGTCATCATCATCATCGATGATTCCTCTCGCGCCTGTTAACAACTTACATCATTGGCTGGTAATCAAGCGATGTCTTTCCATGTTTGACTCTAGAACATCTTTCACATGGATCAACTTGTACTCCGAGTGAAGATTGGACGAGTTTGAAGACTCCGGATCTAGTTTCATCCATCTGGGCTGTGATATATTCAGGAAAATAAAGACATCAAATGTACATCATTGCTACATAGATGATCATCCGAATCAAAGGATGATGGCTCTATCAGAATCATCAGTCTGCCACACAGACGGTTGTCTGTCTTATGTACATGAAAATGAATTTATAAAGCTGAGCATGGGAATGCCCACCTCAGCTAGATCATGAAAAATATTATGAAGACAATGTATTGTATTGTATCTTATTACAAGTCGCCTTCCAACTCGAAAAAACTTCGGATCCTCATGATAAAGCATTTCACCCGACATCAAAAGATTAACGACCTCATGCTTTAGGGGGCAACTGTTATAGACATTACTGCAACCGCAATCATACATTGCCATAAACCAAGGGCTCCTAAGTCCCTAAAAGTGTTGCTTCACACCCTAAAGGAACAAGGTCAGCTGGTCACATCATCTCCCAGAATTTCTCCACAGAAAACTGCTCAGAACTGGTCAAAGCTGGACCATACTGACTACCCAGTGCAGAGGGTACGATGCATCTCACCTGCTCAGTGTAAAGGGTGCGATGCATACTAGAAAGCCCTTCTGTAGGGTGTGATGGGTGAGAGTAGACAAATGGCAGAGATATTTTGCAAGGTGGATCGTCATGGAATCTTCCAGAAACTTCTCCTGTGGCACTTGCCTCTCTAAATTCACCCAGGGATGAGTAAGAGATCATCAATCTCCAAGTGGAATCAAGAACTATGAGATAGAGGACACTAATCAAAATCCCAGAAGCTGACTCACCCCCCTGCAATCATCTATATATGGATCCCTCATCCTAGAGATCCAGAGGTTGGAGTTTTGTATCTTGTAAGGAAGTGCTGTTGGTTTCTTGGTGGAATATCATAGTGTTGGGTGATCTAAGCTTTTCATGAGGTGAAGAAGGGCTTTCATGCTGGGAGGATGACGCTGGGTCAGATCAATGGATTGTAATCCTCTCTTCTAATCTTTATATCAATAAAGCTATTCAAGGTTTCCTCCACATTCTTGTATGTCTGATTGTATATGCATTTGCGTGGTCAATATATATTTGGTCCTATATTGTTTATGATTGTAGATATCTACACTTTGAAGGTATTATGCTACTTTGACTTACAGGTACTCTTTGAAGCGGAGTGGTCAAGGGAGAAACGGGAAAGACTTGTCGGTGAGGAGAAGGACAAGCGAAGAACCGAGCGAAAGATAGAGGTTGGTATTCTTTGATCCTCTCCTATCTACTTCTCATAAAGGAAAGCGAAAGTAACTTTAATCTGTTTGTTTCTAAGATAGCTACCTGTCTTAGTGGGACTAGCAGCTCTGCATAGACACTAAATTTCCCGATAACATATAGGTGGATGGGTTTTCTATGGCAATTTCATCTTGTCATCAGATATAAGAAGGGCATACACAATAATGTTGCATACATATTATCAAGACCAATCATAAATGCATGTAATATACTTAAGCATAACTCAGTAATGCATGAAAGTTACATTGAACAATATGCTCAAGATGTAGATTTTAAAGATGTATATGCAACTTTAAGTCATGGCAAGAAAGTAGAAGAATTGGATTATTATGTAAAGGACCAACTCTATATCATTTGGGAAAGTTATGCATTCCACAAACTGAAAGAGTTAACATAATTCGAGAAGCACATACTTCTCTCATATCAGGTCATTTTGGTGTAAGTAAAACAGTTGAACAATTGCAAAGGTTCTGTTATTGGCCAAGAATGCATGAGACAATTTCTAGATATATCAAAGGATGTACAATGTGTGCTACAAGCAAACCAAGTAATAGAAAATTAGGCTTGTACACTCCACTCCCAGTTCCTTCTCGTCCTTGGGAAAGCGTTTCCATGGATTTTGTTGGGGGATTGCCAAAATCTAGAAAGGGTCATGATTATTTGTATGTTTTTGTGGATAAGTTCAATAAAATGTGTATTTTGATACCATGTAACAAGCAAGTTACAGTTGAACAAATAATAAAGTTGTTCTTTCAGAATGTATGGATTCATTTTGGTTTACCTACTTCTATTATATCTGATCAAGATTCTCGATTTATTGGGAAGTTTTGGTCAAATCTATGGGAGTTGATGGACACCAGGTTGAAGAAGAGAACATCATTTCATCCACAAATAGATGGTCAAACAGAAGTGGTCAACATGACAGTGATCCAGTTGCTCAAAGGCTATTGTAGCAAGAATCCCAAGCTTTGGGATGAGCATTTATGTTATGTGTAGCATGCTTACAACCATGCCAAGCACTCTTCTACTTAGAGATCTCCTTTTGAGACTTGTTTTGGTTTTATACCAAAGTCTCCCTTGGATTTTGTCTTCGGTAAAGACATAGTAGTTGATGGACATAGTGATGTGGACAAAGTGACCAAGTTCATTGAACAAATCCAAGAAATTCACCAGGAAATACAGGAACAACTGGAAAGAAGTCAAGCCAAGTACAAGGCAAGACATGACAAGCATCGAGCTGAACATAGTTTTCAAGTTGGTGATCAAGTCTGGCTGTACATCGACAAAGACAGAATTCAAGGTGAAGGTAAGAAGCTAAAACCAATAAGGTATGGACCTTTCAAGATACTTGATAAAATTGGTGAAAATTCTTTTCGCCTTGATTTACCAACTTATATGTAGATCTATTCAGTCGTTAATGCATAAAACTTGAGATTGTAGGAACCATCAATGATTGAAGATCCTCAAGAGCAAAGTCAGTTTCCTTCTATCGAGGGTTTGTTGCTTGAATATCTCAATAAGTTATAGGAAGACATAGTTCTGGACAGGAAGATGAGAACTATGCGTCGAAGGGATGTTGAATACCTGAGAGTAGGGCTCAGAGGTTAAAATCCAAGAAAACCACGATGGATAGAAAATAAACAAGTGAGGGAGATGTATCCTCACTTGATCGATGCCTAAAAACCAACTTTTGGTGGTCCAAAAGCTTTTCAGTGGGAAGGCGTGATCCAAAATGGATCCTAAAACCTCTAAGTCTAAGTCTTTGAAACTATAGGGAAACATTATTATAGAAGAAAAACACTAAGAATGGCGGAAAACAGAGCTAATCGGAGGTCTAACTGCCGCTGCACAAGAGCCGTCTGATCGGACCGATCAACGGTCTAGATCAAATTGGCGGATCACATCAGAGGGTTCGGCGATATCACATCGGTGGAGTGTATTGGAAGCAGCCTTATGGGAAATGCGACTGCGACCCAGCAAGACAACGTGGACGTTGATCGAGCGCGTAGGTCAACGACCGAGATTACAATATCGCATCGCAGATTTACAAAGGGAGAACTTATCGCAGGCACAAAGACTCAATGATATGTGATTGCAACTTATCGCATCGCAACAATGCAAAGGGGTGATGCCGATAGGCTGCAGGTAATGCGATTGCGATTGCGATGGGCCGATGGCGCCGATCGACGGAGGAATGGGATCAGAACCAAATACAAAGGGGCCTTTGACATGCGATATGCGATTGCGATTAGGGCGAACCCGAAAGGAATTGTAGATGTGGTTGTATAAAATTTAAAGTCCGATAATAAGTGTTTTTCTATGTATTTCTGTGTATTCTCGCTATGGACCAAATACAAAGGGATTATGACCGTTGCGATGCGACTGGTGATAGTGATCAAACGCGGACCCAATAGGATTATAGGTCGGACTTGATATCTTTTGAAGTCCGGCTTAGTTGGAATTTCCACTATCTTTAGAGCATTTCCTGTGTATTTCTCTGTGTAAAAAGAGAAGTGATTCTGTGGGATTTTCACCCATGCTGGTCCTTTCTGTTTGAAAACAGGTGGCCACCATACCTTAGAGAATTTTTGCAATGATTGTTTAACGCTCAATAGGGATTCGAACAGACAGTGGCCGAGAGCCAGAGAGCTAGAAAAGGAATGCAAACTGACAATGCCGATAGGCTTAAAAGCCATTAAATGGTAACACAAAAGCGGGTCAGTGGAAAACAGTCACAGAAAGACAGTCAATCAGTCAAGTTGAGGCAGATTTAATAGAGGAACAAGACAGAGGGAGAGTCTATGCACTCTTTTAGACTCGAGGTTTTCAAGCAGATCCCTCTTTGATGCCACTGTAGTTGAGACTCTGTACTTGAGATCACTCTTGTAATAATCTGTTCTTGAAGACTTAATATAGAGGTCGACACTGAAAGCTGGACCAGGAGACGTAGCCAGGAAGTCTGGTGAACTCCTTGATTAATGGCTGTGTTGATGTGTGTGTTTGTTATGTTTTCTAACTACTCATTGTCTATATTATCTGCAATCTTTTCGATCCGTTGCATTAATATAGGCATTCCTGCACATGAGTCTGTAATACATTAATATTGATTTAAGATCTCATTTTCAGATCAGTTTTGTACTTGCGTGACATGGGATTGATTCCAACCATTATCATTATAACCTTTAGGTGCCTTGTATGCTCCCTCTGCAGGCACAAGTGAATAAGGGAGATTTGAACCTTGAAGCCCCTCTCACATAAGACTTCATTTTTATGGCCATCACTAATTGCGCTGCCCCAGGGGTTATATATATATATATGAATATATGAAAAAATTAAAAATATATATTAAAAAAAACTGAAAGCAATAAATTTTGGGAAAAAATGTTTAAAGAAAAAACATAATTAAAAAAAACATTAAAAATTAATATATTAAAAAATAAAATAAAATAAAATGAAATTAGAATGCCTCCTCGACACGGCTGGTTTGTAGCCATTGCATAGCGCAACCACAGGCTGTGTGGCGGCTACTAGTAGACCATGTCGGGGAAGATACCCTATGTTGCCATATTATGATTTTGATCTTTTAAACTAAATTATACTTAATTTTGTTTATTTTTGTTTATAATTTAAAAAAAATTAAATTTTAGTTTTATTTTTAAAAATATTTTTAAATATAGCCCTAGGGGAGTTGCTTAATTGACGATGGCCATGAAAATGAAGTGTTATGTGCGAGGAGGTTTGAGGTTCAAATTCCCCTGATTCACTTGCACCTACAGAAGGGGTATATGTAGGAACCTAGAGGTTATAGTGGTAGTGGTTGGAATCGACCCCGTGTCACGCGAGTATGAGAACAACCCAGTGGTCAATTCCTCTAATTACAATATATATATATATATATATATATATATATATATAATTTTTTTAAGTATTTTATTATTATTATTTTTTTTTTGAAGTTTTTTTGGGTTATTTTTTTGGATGTATATATATATATATATATATATAATTTTGTATTTTAATGTTTTTTTCCTTTAAAAAATGTTTTTCCTTTTTTTTTTTTTTTAAATATATATTTTTAGAATAAAAATGTGGTTTCTTTTATTTATTTATTTTTAATAGAGTTTTCTCCCTTAAAAAATATTTACAATTTTATTTTTTTATTTTTAATGAAAATGATTAAAAAAATCAAATAATTATTAAACAAAAATTATGTATTGTCACTTTTAGATTTATATTTAACTTCATGTTTTTATTTTATTTTCAATGGTACTAGGGGTGGTAGGAGGTGTGGTGCAGGTAAATTCTCAGTGCGGACACAAACAATTCCTCTAGCTCGAGAGAGCAGGTCTAGCCACAAATAAACAATCTATGGAAAATCTCCTTAAGCTAGAATCAATTAAGAGGGCCTATCTCTTATAAGGCTATTCCACTTGGTGATGGTCCTGCTTCTTCACTCCACCTATCTTCCGTTTCCTTCCTTCGAATACTTGAAACAAGCAAATGACAACAACAACAAACGTGACAACATGCAATATTGTATTCAACCTATTTAATAGGTCAAGGAACATTAAGCCATAAAGATGTAAAATGACACTTCATGTAGGAAATCAATCGATAGTTGCATTAATATAAATCAGAAAGAGATTACAACTGGTGCCTTGATGTTGCTAGTCTCCTCCAACGTATCTAGGTTCCCACACTTCTGCTAGCACTTCATGGATAGCCCCAAAAAATGGAAGTTTAAGGCCTCCTTCCCTCTAGTCTCAAACCAAACCAAAATCACACTATTCTCCCTCAAACACACACTAGAAAGATATAAGCTATAAATGAATTTCAGGTTATTCACACTTGCTCCAAAATTCCAACTAAAAACTAGCTTGTGCTTGGGAAAAGAGAGGCTTATATAGCTTGGATGGAGGCGAGATGATTCCTCTCATCATGGGAGAAGGTATTATCTCTTGAGGTTGTTCCATCCTAATAGGAGAAAGGAGCCCAAACTGATTCCCTCAGCTCTATTGAGCCCAACCATTTACCAGACTTCCGTTACGAAGCTTTTAGAAATGGAAGCTTCAGTTCCTTATTTAAAAAACCTTCCAAAAGAGGATCAATGTGACTGGAAAAGGGCTCAGTCGATCCGATCGGCGCGAGGGTTAGTTTTAACCTTTTTAAATCGGTGCAAGGAGAAAACTGGTCAGTAGCGTAGGTCTTGTAAACTGGGATAGAAGGAAGATCCTTGGGAAATGATGGAAAGGGGAATTATTCTGCTCATGAAGAGTGACATGCTAGGAGTTTCTTCATGATGGGAAAGCATGTTGGGTACATTGTAGAGGTCCTCCAGGATCGTAGACGGGGAGTACAGGGATAGTGACAAAATGCTGTGTAACAGATGCCACCTAAAGCGTGAAGGCCAAACTAGAGTGAGGGGTGAAATGCTTTATAAGTGGAAGTAGGGAACCAGAGTCCGTCATCGGAAAACCTGCAAGAAAGCATAGATACATATACATCACTAAAAACTCTGAATAATGATACATGAATCGTGGTATGGACACAACCATCGAGGGAATGATTGTGTAAATGGATCCAAGGTATGGGTGCATCCATCCAGCATAAAGGATCATAATGAAACCAAGGTATGGTCACAACCTCCCAATAATGAGAAGGATCACATGTAACAAATCATGGTATGGTCGCAACTATCCATCTGAAAGAGACATGTATATCAAAATGACCATGTCAAAAAGGGAAAATACTCGACAGTTTTTTCATCTTTTACGAGTCAAAAAAGAGATTAAAGGTGACTCGTCGTGGAGGAACGAGTGGTATAAAGGGTAGCAACTGGTTTCGGATATGGTGGAACTTCTCAAAACATGTAATGGTCAAGAGGTTGGCTAATAAAACCACTCATCGCTGCGACCCCTCAAGAAAGGAAAAATAACCAAGTGAAAGCATATGATCAACCAAAGAGATGGTGACGATGGAATGAAACAACCAAGGCTCATCTAGCAGAAATCAGCTGATAAAAAGAGCAATCACGAGATGTAAATCAAGCATGAGTTCATTTTTTACACAAGCTTGAACCATGGAGAACTCTGCTTGGATTCGGTTTCATGTTTACACAAGCTTGAAATGAAAAACTATGCTTTCTATAAGTTTGCATGCCCCCAGCATAATGACCCAATCGAGGTACATGCTCCCAAGCTTCATTTCAGTCAACTAGGTGAATGGAATGAAGGTTCACTTTTGAGATCCACGAAAGACTCGACTGGGATTTTACAAGATCTTAAATAAAGACTCGATTTGGAAAAGGGAGTTGGTTATTTTTTAACGAGGTTGACACAGTAAAAAAACTATCCTCAAACATTTGTTTCATTTTTTAATGAGGTAGATACAAAAAGAAACTATCCTCGGACTCCTTGACTCATTTTTTAACGAGCTTGACATAAGACAAGGAACTATGCTTGCAACAACTGATCACGGACCATACGAGAACATGGCTCCTAAGAGGTCTTCACTAGATGGAAGAACCACACTCCAGGAGGAATACATATCATTTGGTACCAAAGACAGATTGGGTTACAAAGCCCCCAATACATAATGTACTATACCATCTACGTGATCATGAGCAGACACGGAGACGGAATGGGTAGCCACATAATTGACCTGTGGCGGGGAAGGTATTGCTTGCAAACAAGAGCTGATAGGGGAGGATGGTTGAAAAGGAGGCACCTGGTGACTAATGAAAAACAATTGATCAATAGTCCCAATTCTCCCTTCGTGCAGAAAACAAACCACACGAAAAAGTGAAGAAACAAGAGCTCCCATGACATAAACATAGTCACATCTAAGGAGAAGATTTAAATCTAATGGACCTTGGACTACCATCACGTCTATATAAACGGTCTTACCTCCCAAAGTAATAGGGAACTTCGGAAGGACCCCCAAGGGTTGATTGGTGTCTATGTTGAAAGTCAACAAATTCTGAGTGACAGGCACAAGCTATGGGGAGCCCAAATGTTGAAAAGTAGTAGAAGACATGATGCTAATAGACGCGCCTTCATCTAATATAGTGCCATGTACTATCATATTATAGGCTTGTACTGTGTTGAAAAGTGTGCAACAAGAAATGCTTGTTGAGAATACAACAAGATGATGGAGCTTAGTGAAAAGAGTCGCCTTCACTAAGTGGGCCCGCAGGCTATTTTTGGCGCAAGTCTATTTTTAGACTATGTCTATTTTTAGACATATGGATCATGTCTATGGATTGCAGGTTGCTGTTTATGGATGATTGGTCAAGTTGGGAAAAATAGATGGACTTCTATTTTTGATCAAAATGTGAATGATCACAGTGTGAGTGATCAAAGTCTATTTTTAGACTGGCTGTCAAAAATAGAAAAGTCAAATATTATTGTCTCATAATAATATTTGGACTATAAACTTGATCTTATTCTCTTGGAGCACTTCAGAATGAGCTACGGATGTGGTACATGCAGATCCCACAAGGAAATACGTGGTTACCTATGGGATGACTAATATTTGCATGCATGACTTCAGTTAGAACTCAAGTGAGTTGAGTTTAGTGGACTGGAGGTACAGTTGATGGAGTTGTGTTCAGTTTGACTTAGTTAAACTAGTTGTAGTTAGTCTAACTGCAGATAGACTAATGATGAGTTGTTAAACTAATTATTAACTCATAATACAACTAAAGAATACATCAGTTAACTCAGTTGCATGTCAGTGCATGTTCAGTTCAACAGGGACAAGTGGTAGAGAATCAGATTGCTATCAGTTGTGACTATAGTTGTGCATCAGATCTTGCACAATCAAGGGATTGAGTATGCCAATGAGTTTTCTCACGTATTTGGCCCACATTTTAGCCTTTGCTCACGTCCACAAAGAGTGAGTGACTATTTTGCAGGTGAAAAACGAGTTTGGGAAGCTATTCTCATCAGTTCTTGAGCAGGTATTGAGCAGTGGAGGCAGGCAAGCAGCGGGGGAGATTTGGAGATCAAATCTGAGCTGTATTGTGTGTAACAGGTGGAGATACTTGTGAGAAGTATTATGCTTTGTATTGTTACATGATTCAATCAATATAATATACAGATAGTGTGGGGTTTTTAGCGAGATGCTTTCCCCGGGATACATACTGTGTTTATGAGTTTGATTGATGCTTCTATGTGCACCTGTGAATGTTTCTGCTTCTGTAAATTGATGATCAACGTAGAGGAGATTATGTATTATACATGTTCCGCTTATAATTGTATGATCAGGATAATCTCTGTGAATATGTGTTAAATTATTCAAAATTTCTACATGGTATCAGAGCTAGAAGATTTGTAGAAAAAGTTTCTACATGGTATCGGAGCTGCTTGATTTGTAGAAGAGATTTTTACAAGATATCAAGCGAGGATTGATCATTTGATGTACTATTCAGGAAGTGTTTACATTCTATTTCTTCAGGCAGAGTCTGTAATCGGGCCAGGTAGCCTCTGGATTCATCCTTCTTTTGGAAGGTGAAATATCCGGTGAATGCCCATACAGTCGATCTCTGTACAAGAAATATTGTGTTCTCACGAATTCTAGATCGGAAGCGGTTGAGTTTTGAGCTGGTGGAATTCGAATTTAATTCCAAAGCAAGAGATAAAACTCAGAAACATTCAGAGTGAGAATGGAGACAGTATGCCCAGGTAACTCACGAAGTTCACCCAATGCTGGGATGAGCTGGGAAGTGTGGGGGTAACTGTTGAGGATAAGGATGGTGAGTCTAGGACTCCTTGACCTTCCTAAGAGTTGGCATAGCTACCAGGACTCAGTGAATGGAAGGGAGAAACTGCCAAATTGGGAACGACTATGGTCGGATTTGATGCAGGAGGAGATTAGACGGAGCACCAGAGACGGTTCTTCATCCATGCAGGATGAGGAGAACTGTGCCTTAGCGAGTAAGGCGAAGAAGGGGAAGGGGAAGGTTTCTCTTTCCGAATCCAGTTCTTCCAATGATGGGAAGAAGGTTGACAAGGTGAAGGTGAGATGCTTTCGTTGTCATGAGTTGGGTCATTATGCTACTAATTGCCCAAAGAAGAAGTCCAAGAAGGGATCTGGGGAAGGATCTGAAGGTGAGGCAGCCTCACTTGCTTCACAGTTTGAGTTGGACTTCACACTCTTCGCATGCATGGTTTCATCCATGATGGGAAGTGGTTGGTTTCTTGACAGTGGAGCTTCTTTCCACATGACCGGTGACAAAAGTTTGTTCAGTACTTTGGAGGAGAAAGATCTCCAGATACTCATAGGGATGGGTAATGATGAGAAGTATAGTGTCTCAGGTGTAGGCACGGTTATTTTTCAGAGGGAGGATGGAGCTCGCCTTACCTTAACCGATGTCAAGTATGTACCAGGACTGAAGAGAAACTTGGTGTCGATCGCGATGCTGGAAGACAGAGGCTATGATGTAGTCTTCAGTAAGGGAAAGGTTTTCCTTAGACACATCATCACCAGACAGGTGAAGAAGATTGGTTCACGGGTCAAGAACCTGTATGCTCTTGAGGTTCAAGATGCATGCAAAGCCTTGAGCAGCAAGGCAACTGATGGAGACTTGGTGGTTGAGAGGGAGCGTATATTACCTCTCAACATGCAGAGCCAGAAGAAGTCTCAGACGATTGTGGAGGAGCCACGATCGGTGCAGCAGCTTCAGGAGGTTGTGGAGGAGCCACAACAGGGGAAGCTGAAAGGAGATCGAGTAGAGACCTCTACTCATCCAGAGACCTCCAGTAGGGGGAAACTTCAAGCCAGGTGGGCTGAGGGATCGCATGCAGCCATACCTCCAGGTAGGAGGTGGGGTGATGTGGATTGATTGTCCCAAGGAGGAGGGGCAGGATCCTTGAGGTACCCAACCTCTTGGATGAGACCTTGCTACGGGAGCCCCGATGTGTAGTAGCAGGAACTGACTGATTGGGTAGAGACAGATGCGGATGGAGCGGCAGAGAGAGCGACAATGCAGGGAATCCCAGGACATCGCATAGCTAGCAGGCTGTAGCAATGCGAGAGGCACAAGTGTTTTGCACAGTGCTAGGTGGCACAGAGAGGTGTGCAATGGTGCGAGATGCATGGAGATGTTGCAGTAGCGCAGATGTCAGAGAGGGAGCACTTGTCAGCAGCAGGTAGAGCTTCAGCATCAGAGGGTGTTTCTATCCCAACAGGGAGGTCAGTTGGGAGGTGCAGTGCGGATGCAATGCTGGGAGATAGAACCAGCAGCAGCACGGATGCAGTCAGAGATCAAAGTGACAGAGGCTAGAGTAGTCAGATACTGAAGAGCACAGAGATGCAGAGTTTCAGTCGACAGAGGCAATAGCAGTCAGAGACTTTGATGACAGAGCAAGTGGACCAGCCAGATGCGTTGCATGGAGAACATTCCAGAGTTACAGGATCGGGTTTGAGAGGAAGCCTTTCTTGTTGAGAGGGAGTGTTGAAAAGTGTGCAACAAGAAATGCTTGTTGAGAATACAACAAGATGATGGAGCTTAGTGAAAAGAGTCGCCTTCACTAAGTGGGCCCGCAGGCTATTTTTGGCGCAAGTCTATTTTTAGACATATGGATCATGTCTATGGATTGCAGGTTGCTGTTTATGGATGATTGGTCAAGTTGGGAAAAATAGATGGACTTCTATTTTTGATCAAAATGTGAATGATCACAGTGTGAGTGATTAAAGTCTATTTTTAGACTGGCTGTCAAAAATAGAAAAGTCAAATATTATTGTCTCATAATAATATTTGGACTATAAACTTGATCTTATTCTCTTGGAGCACTTCAGAATGAGCTACGGATGTGGTACATGCAGATCCCACAAGGAAATACGTGGTTACCTATGGGATGACTAATATTTGCATGCATGACTTCAGTTAGAACTCAAGTGAGTTGAGTTTAGTGGACTGGAGGTACAGTTGATGGAGTTGTGTTCAGTTTGACTTAGTTAAACTAGTTGTAGTTAGTCTAACTGCAGATAGACTAATGATGAGTTGTTAAACTAATTATTAACTCATAATACAACTAAAGAATACATCAGTTAACTCAGTTGCATGTCAGTGCATGTTCAGTTCAACAGGGACAAGTGGTAGAGAATCAGATTGCTATCAGTTGTGACTATAGTTGTGCATCAGATCTTGCACAATCAAGGGATTGAGTATGCCAATGAGTTTGCTCACGTATTTGGCCCACATTTTAGCCTTTGCTCACGTCCACAAAGAGTGAGTGACTATTTTGCAGGTGAAAAACGAGTTTGGGAAGCTATTCTCATCAGTTCTTGAGCAGGTATTGAGCAGTGGAGGCAGGCAAGCAGCGGGGGAGATTTGGAGATCAAATCTGAGCTGTATTGTGTGTAACAGGTGGAGATACTTGTGAGAAGTATTATGCTTTGTATTGTTACATGATTCAATCAATATAATATACAGATAGTGTGGGGTTTTTAGCGAGATGCTTTCCCCGGGATACATACTGTGTTTATGAGTTTGATTGATGCTTCTATGTGCACCTGTGAATGTTTCTGCTTCTGTAAATTGATGATCAACGTAGAGGAGATTATGTATTATACATGTTCCGCTTATAATTGTATGATCAAGATAATCTCTGTGAATATGTGTTAAATTATTCAAAATTTCTACATGGTATCAGAGCTAGATGATTTGTAGAAAAAGTTTCTACATGGTATCGGAGCTGCTTGATTTGTAGAAGAGATTTTTACAAGATATCAAGCGAGGATTGATCATCTGATGTACTATTCAGGAAGTGTTTACATTCTATTTCTTCAGGCAGAGTCTGTAATCGGGCCAGGTAGCCTCTGGATTCATCCTTCTTTTGGAAGGTGAAATATCCGGTGAATGCCCATACAGTCGATCTCTGTACAAGAAATATTGTGTTCTCACGAATTCTAGATCGGAAGCGGTTGAGTTTTGAGCTGGTGGAATTCGAATTTAATTCCAAAGCAAGAGATAAAACTCAGAAACATTCAGAGTGAGAATGGAGACAGTATGCCCAGGTAACTCACGAAGTTCACCCAATGCTGGGATGAGCTGGGAAGTGTGGGGGTAACTGTTGAGGATAAGGATGGTGAGTCTAGGACTCCTTGACCTTCCTAAGAGTTGGCATAGCTACCAGGACTCGGTGAATGGAAGGGAGAAACTGCCAAATTGGGAACGACTATGGTCGGATTTGATGCAGGAGGAGATTAGACGGAGCACCAGAGACGGTTCTTCATCCATGCAGGATGAGGAGAACTGTGCCTTAGCGAGTAAGGCGAAGAAGGGGAAGGGGAAGGTTTCTCTTTCCGAATCCAGTTCTTCCAATGATGGGAAGAAGGTTGACAAGGCGAAGGTGAGATGCTTTCGTTGTCATGAGTTGGGTCATTATGCTACTAATTGCCCAAAGAAGAAGTCCAAGAAGGGATCCGGGGAAGGATCTGAAGGTGAGGCAGCCTCACTTGCTTCACAGTTTGAGTTGGACTTCACACTCTTCGCATGCATGGTTTCATCCATGATGGGAAGTGGTTGGTTTCTTGACAGTGGAGCTTCTTTCCACATGACCGGTGACAAAAGTTTGTTCACTACTTTGGAGGAGAAAGATCTCCAGATACTCATAGGGATGGGTAATGATGAGAAGTATAGTGTCTCAGGTGTAGGCACGGTTATTTTTCAGAGGGAGGATGGAGCTCGCCTTACCTTAACCGATGTCAAGTATGTACCAGGACTGAAGAGAAACTTGGTGTCGATCGCGATGCTGGAAGACAGAGGCTATGATGTAGTCTTCAGTAAGGGAAAGGTTTTCCTTAGACACATCATCACCAGACAGGTGAAGAAGATTGTTTCACGGGTCAAGAACCTGTATGCTCTTGAGGTTCAAGATGCATGCAAAGCCTTGAGCAGCAAGGCAACTGATGGAGACTTGGTGGTTGAGAGGGAGCGTATATTACCTCTCAACATGCAGAGCCAGAAGAAGTCTCAGACGATTGTGGAGGAGCCACGATCGGTGCAGCAGCTTCAGGAGGTTGTGGAGGAGCCACAACAGGGGAAGCTGAAAGGAGATCGAGTAGAGACCTCTACTCATCCAGAGACCTCCAGTAGGGGGAAACTTCAAGCCAGGTGGGCTGAGGGATCGCATGCAGCCATACCTCCAGGTAGGAGGTGGGGTGATGTGGATTGATTGTCCCAAGGAGGAGGGGCAGGATCCTTGAGGTACCCAACCTCTTGGATGAGACCTTGCTACGGGAGCCCCGATGTGTAGTAGCAGGAACTGACTGATTGGGTAGAGACAGATGCGGATGGAGCGGCAGAGAGAGCGACAATGCAGGGAATCCCAGGACAGCGCATAGCTAGCAGGCTGTAGCAATGCGAGAGGCACAAGTGTTTTGCACAGTGCTAGGTGGCACAGAGAGGTGTGCAATGGTGCGAGATGCATGGAGATGTTGCAGTAGCGCAGATGTCAGAGAGGGAGCACTTGTCAGCAGCAGGTAGAGCTTCAGCATCAGAGGGTGTTTCTATCCCAACAGGGAGGTCAGTTGGGAGGTGCAGTGCGGATGCAATGCTGGGAGATAGAACCAGCAGCAGCACGGATGCAGTCAGAGATCAAAGTGACAGAGGCTAGAGTAGTCAGATACTGAAGAGCACAGAGATGCAGAGTTTCAGTCGACAGAGGCAATAGCAGTCAGAGACTTTGATGACAGAGCAAGTGGACCAGCCAGATGTGTTGCATGGAGAACATTCCAGAGTTACAGGATCGGGTTTGAGAGGAAGCCTTTCTTGTTGAGAGGGAGTGTTGAAAAGTGTGCAACAAGAAATGCTTGTTGAGAATACAACAAGATGATGGAGCTTAGTGAAAAGAGTCGCCTTCACTAAGTGGGCCCGCAGGCTATTTTTGGCGCAAGTCTATTTTTAGACATATGGATCATGTCTATGGATTGCAGGTTGCTGTTTATGGATGATTGGTCAAGTTGGGAAAAATAGATGGACTTCTATTTTTGATCAAAATGTGAATGATCACAGTGTGAGTGATTAAAGTCTATTTTTAGACTGGCTGTCAAAAATAGAAAAGTCAAATATTATTGTCTCATAATAATATTTGGACTATAAACTTGATCTTATTCTCTTGGAGCACTTCAGAATGAGCTACAGATGTGGTACATGCAGATCCCACAAGGAAATACGTGGTTACCTATTGGATGACTAATATTTGCATGCATGACTTCAGTTAGAACTCAAGTGAGTTGAGTTTAGTGGACTGGAGGTACAGTTGATGGAGTTGTGTTCAGTTTGACTTAGTTAAACTAGTTGTAGTTAGTCTAACTGCAGATAGACTAATGATGAGTTGTTAAACTAATTATTAACTCATAATACAACTAAAGAATACATCAGTTAACTCAGTTGCATGTCAGTGCATGTTCAGTTCAACAGGGACAAGTGGTAGAGAATCAGATTGCTATCAGTTGTGACTATAGTTGTGCATCAGATCTTGCACAATCAAGGGATTGAGTATGCCAATGAGTTTGCTCACGTATTTGGCCCACATTTTAGCCTTTGCTCACGTCCACAAAGAGTGAGTGACTATTTTGCAGGTGAAAAACGAGTTTGGGAAGCTATTCTCATCAGTTCTTGAGCAGGTATTGAGCAGTGGAGGCAGGCAAGCAGCGGGGGAGATTTGGAGATCAAATCTGAGCTGTATTGTGTGTAACAGGTGGAGATACTTGTGAGAAGTATTATGATTTGTATTGTTACATGATTCAATCAATATAATATACAGATAGTGTGGGGTTTTTAGCGAGATGCTTTCCCCGGGATACATACTGTGTTTATGAGTTTGATTGATGCTTCTATGTGCACCTGTGAATGTTTCTGCTTCTGTAAATTGATGATCAACGTAGAGGAGATTATGTATTATACATGTTCCGCTTATAATTGTATGATCAGGATAATCTCTGTGAATATGTGTTAAATTATTCAAAATTTCTACATGGTATCAGAGCTAGATGATTTGTAGAAAAAGTTTCTACATACTGTAACCTAGAAAGGCACATAAGATGGGGGGCGGAAAGCAGTCAAGTGACTCCAATCGAAAGAAATGACAAAACTACTTAGTGGGGGCATCATATGATTTCCCCCATGCTCTGTAGGAATAGGAGAAGGACTCTATTGAACAACTGGGATGGGAGGGCCACTCTTTGATTCATGAGAATCTGAGGAGACGAGAATAACATGAGCAGTATGATCATTATTCTCTTCGAGAACAGAGTGATAAACTAAAGGAGGAGCCAAGTCGACACTCTTTTCGACCAATCGCTGGTCAAGAACAAACACAAGAGAGTCACGCTCGAGAGGAGCAGGATGGGTAAGAGATGAATCCAAATCAATCTGTCTACCAACCGGGAGAGGGTCAGAAGAAAGCCTCTAATAACAAACAGGGAGTTGGGCCTGAGGAGCAGTAAGGTTTTCCAAAAATTTGGAAGCTTTATCCATGAGAGGACAAAGGTGAAGAAGATGCTCTCCTTCACATAACCTACAGAGGAATCTAATCTTTCCCTTCTTCTTACCATCATTGGCTGAAGGTGTAGCATCGAAATGATCTCTAGAGGTTGATGAGGATGGTCGATTAAGGTCTTGAGACCATACCACTAAGACTCTGGGGACGCCAGGACAGTCTCGAAGGAGATGGTCACCCTTACACAACTTGCAAGGGAATCTAACCTTCCATGGAGGATTGAAAGGTTTATCGACAGGATTTGCATTTAGAGCAATAGCTGCACGGTTGGCCTCTCGCTTATCTGACTTCTTATTCTTCATCTTCTTCTTCTTCTTCTTAGCCTCCTGGTTACTAGATTTGAAACTTTCACCAGGTGAAGTGGAAGAGGAAGGTGAAGAAATAGGGGAAGAAGGTGAGAGGTCAACATTAGAATCAACGTGACGTGATTCAAATGAAGGAGATGTTTGCACAGGATTAAGGACACTTGGGACCACCGAGGTCGAAAATAACCAGACAAGTAAACCGACAGTTAACTTAGGAAGGGACGACATTGCCATATAAGGAGCACTAGCATTTCCAAAAGAAGGAAAAGGACCAGGATTCCCATTCGAGGGGAACCCTTGACTAGTAGACTCTAGGAATGTTGCCATTGGAATCGACTTTTAAAGAAACACTAAGGAAGATAACTTTAACCAAGAATATTTTGTGGGTAGTTAATTTTAAGACATTGAAACGAAACTTTACCTTTTCATGTTTTAAAAGTCGAAAAAAGGGAAAAAGGTGACTCTAGTCGCTTTTGAAATTAATGAGCTCGAAAAGGACAATTGCTCGATGATATTTTAAATTTAAAGAGTCAAAAAGACCAAAATTACTACTCAAGGTATTCTAGGCATAAGGATTACCAGTTCGCTGCTCCAAACAGGTCATCGTGGCATTTTCGCTATAATTTTTTTTTTTTTTTTGCGACATTTCAAAAGATAAAAAAAACCCATTTGAGAAGAAATCACACTAAATCGTGAGTCCAAATTTCAGAGCTTTTAACGCTATATTTGCGGAGATATGATCTGAGGAAGTTGGTCTTTTTGTAGACTCTTGAATTGCATTCCAAACAGGTGACCTGGGGAAAATCATCATAACTTTCTTTCTGGGCATTGGATTGAAATTTCGTAAGAAGGTATAGAAATAGGACGGACTGTAGTTTCTTGTATACATTTTTCAGAGCCAAAAGTCAAAACAGTGACTCGTGGCACGTCGTACAATTTCGCTCTACTGAACTAGTCTATAATCAAGTCATTGTGGGAGATTGTGCATAACTCTTTCTTGGAGAATCCAATTTGGATCAGATTGGTGGCATTGGAAGGAGGACGTAGAGGGCTACTACAGATCACAATTTCAGAATTGAATGATCCGAAATTACAGAGATACATCAGATTCAATATCAGGCTCCTACAAAGTGAAAAAAGGTGTGTAGTTTTTTAATTTTTTTTGCATAAGCTTGGTTTGAAAAATTAGTTTGAAGGAATTCAAAGGGCATAGTAAAGAATTATTATTGGTAATTGATGCCCCGAGGAAAGAAAATGCAAACACCTAGTAGGCAACCTGAAAGCTCTAGCATGACTTATGAAGAAGAGGAAGAAATGCAACATGATATATCAAAATTACGAGACCAAGTGCAACAAGTGTCACTTGCAAAAAAAGGAACATAATCTAAGATGGATGGTTTAAAGAAAGGCGTAGAAGCTAAGATGGATTGTTTAAAGAAAGGCGTAGAAGCTAAGATGGATTGTTTAAAGAAAGGCGTAGAAGCTAAGATGAATGATGTGGAAGCTAAGATGGACGATTTGAAGATAGATTTGAAGACAGACATGGAAGAATTGAAGATAAATATGAATAAGTTGCTACAAGAAATGGTCACTAATGGTGAAAGGGTAGTAAAGGAAACTCATGATGAGAACAAAAGAAATGCTAATCATGATTCCATAGAATCTAATGTTGGATCAAATACCCACCATATTCCAAAAATCGATATGAGGAAGTTTGATGGCAAGGATCCCGCAACATGGATATTACAGATGGAGCAATTTTTTGATCTCAATAATGTGCCAAACACACAAAAGGTACGTATTGCAACTTTATATTTGGAACCAAATCAGTTTGTATGGTATCAATGGCTTTGCTCTCGTAAACAAATTATCACTTGGGCAATTTTTAAGGAAGAATTGACAGCACATTATGAGGATACAAAAAGCAACACTTTTTTTAGCCAATTGATAAGTCTCAAACAAAAGGGTTCAATAATGGAGCACATTGATGAGTACCAAAAATTGAACATAAGGGTAAAAAATATTCCAGAGGAGCATAGGATTGATGTGTTCATAGGGACTTTAAAGGATAATATCCAACATGATGTTCGCCTTTGGGAACCTGATTCATTAGAGAAGGCATTCATGTTAGCAAGAAAAATGGAAAGCAAAATTATGGCAACCAGGAAGCATACTAGTCACAACTATAAAGATGGAAGCTTTGTTACCCCTAGCCTTCCACAACCTATAAGGTTGACACCACAACAATTGGAAGAAAAAAGAGCAAAAGGGCTTTGTTACAATTGTGATAGCAAATACACTAAAGGTCATAAGTGTGTTGAGAAGAAATTATTCTACATAGATTGTGAAGAGGAAGAAGAAAAGGAGCAAGAAAGGTCAAAGGAAGAGGATATACTCCAGGAACAAAGCCTAGATAAAGAAGAAATGAATCCGACCATATCTTGTAATGCATTGGATGGAATTACCACTCCTCAAACCATCAAGATAGAAGGACAAATCAAGAAGAAAAAAGTAATAGTGTTGATTGATTTAGGAAGTACCCATAATTTTATTCATTGTAAGGTAACAAAGGAATTGAATTGCTTCTGATATCCAACACCAGAGTTTCAAGTGATGATTGCAAATGGAGGAACGATAAATTGCTCTGGAAAGTGCCATAATATCAAGCTATCCATGGGAGAATACGTATTGACTAGCCCAATGCTTTCCATTCCAATGGGAGGTGCTGATGTTGTACTAGGAGTCCAATGGCTACAATCCTTGGGTACAATAGCTTTTATTTTCAAGAACTTTTCATGAAATTTTCTGCGGAAGGAAAGGAAGTTGAATTAAGGGGTATTGCAGGGAAACCGGGAGAGATAATCAGCTCTAACGATATGAAAAAACTTCTAAAAAAGGAACAAAGAGGTGTAATTGCACAATTATGTTCGCTAGATGTTTCCACATTGGAATCATCTATTTATCCAGATCTCCAAAAAGTCTTGGACAATCATTCCAAGGTATTTGAGACTCCCAAAGGTCTCCCACCTATTCGTGATCATGATCATGCTATTCATCTGATTCCAGGAAGTGTTCCTCCAAACATCAGGTCGTACATATATCCCTATGCCAAAAAGAGTGAAATTGAACGTATGGTTGCAGAAATGCTAGAGGCTGGTATAATTCAACCTAGTCAAAGTTCTTTCTTTGCTCCAGTAGTATAGGTGCACAATAAGGATGGATCATGGCGCATGTGTCCGGATTATAGGGATCTCAACAAGCTCGCTATTAAAGATAAGTTTCCCATTCCTGTAATTGATGAATTGTTGGATGAATTGCATGGATCAATTTACTTCACCAAGTTGGATCTTCATTCAGGATATCATCAAATCAAAATGAAGACTGAAGACATTCCAAAAACAACATTTAGAACTCATGAGGGTCATTATGAATTTTTGGTCATGCCTTTTAGCCTTACCAATGCACCTTCTACATTTCAAGGTTTGATGAATTCCATTTTCAAACCCTTCCTTAGAAAATTTTTGTTAGTATTTTTTGATGATATACTAATCTACAACAAGTCTTGGAAGGATCATATTGAACATGTTGACAGGGTGCTACAACTATTAGAGGAGAAACAATTATATGCAAAAAGATCAAATGTTTCTTTGGAGTACAAGAGGTGGAATATATGGGTCATATTGTATCTCATGAAGGAGTTAAGGTAGACCCTAGAAAAATTAAAGCCATTAAGGAATGGAAAATCCCCACATCCACAAAGCATCTGTGAGGATTTCTCGGTTGACAGGGTATCATCGCAAGTTTGTTAAGAATTATGGGAGAATAGCAGCACCTCTAACAACATTATTGAAGAAAGATGCATTTTCGTGGACTCCAAAAGCAACAAAGGCCTTCGAACATCTTAAAGAGGCAATGTGCTAAGCACCGGTCTTAGCTACACCGGACTTCACAAAAACCTTTATTGTGGAATGTGATGCTTCAGGAAATGGAATTGGTGCTATTTTAATGCAAGATGAAAGACCCATTGCTTTTGAAAGCCGTCCAATCAAGGGAAAGTTTTTACACAAAGCTATTTATGAGAAGGAAATGTTGGCAATACTACATCCACTTAAGAAATGGCGACCCTACCTAATGGGAAGACAATCAAGGTAAAAACGGATCATGATAGCCTTAAATACTTTTTAGAAAAAAGATTATCCTCTGAAGAGCAACAAAAGTGGGCCACAAAGATGTTGGGTTATGACTTTGAAATCATCTGCAAAAAAGGGAAGCAAAATGTGGTGGCAGATGCACTCTCAAGAAAGGATGAGGATGTGGAAGCATTGTTGTGCGCCATTTCTATTATCCAACCAGATTGGATAAATGAAGCAAGGGAGGAGTGGAAGAATGATGAAGAAGTGTGGGCAATTATCTGAAAGTTACAACGAGATTCCAGTACATCTGATACATTTAGCTGGAAAAATGATTCGTTATGGTACAAAGATCGCTTATACCTCTGTAAGAATTTGCAACTCAAACAAAAGATTCTTATGGAATTGCACACTTCTCCCTTAGGAGGGCACTCAGGATTTTTAAAAACTTACCACAGGGTTAAGAAGGAATTTTTTTGGGATGGCCTTAAATCAGATATTCAAAAGTTTGTGGCGAAATGTTTGGTTTGCCAACAAAATAAAGTTGAAACAATTAAGACCCTGGGTCTATTACAACCTTTATCCATTCCAAGCCAACATTGGGAGGAGGTTTCAATGGATTTTGTCACAGGTTTACCCAAGTCTGAGGGAAAGAGTGTCATCATGGTGGTAGTTGACAGACTTACCAAGTATGCACACTTTTGTGCATTATCAGATCCATTGAAAGCCAGTACAGTTTCTACTGCATTTATGGAAACAATTCAAAAGATACATGGAAATGCAAAGATTATTGTAAGTGACAGAGATCCAATTTTCACTGGAAATTTTTGGACAGAATTATTTTCTTGTCTTGGTACTCAGTTAGCTCATAGCTCATCTTATCATCCTCAATCTGATGGGAAAACTGAGATAGTAAACAAATGTTTGGAAGGATATCTTCGTTGCTTTGTATCTGATAAACAGACACAATGGGTCAAATGGTTGCCTCTGGCTAAATGGTGGTATAACACTTCCTTCCATACAACAACAAAAATGACCCCATTTATGGCACTTTATGGATATCAGCCACCATCCATCACATCATATTTAAGAGAAAATTATAAGGTTCAAGCAGTGGAACATCACATTGAACATCAACAACAAGTCCTCCAACTCTTAAAGGATAACCTCGTGTTGGCACATAATAGAATGAAACAACAGGCATATCAACATCGCAGCGAAAGAAGTTTTGATGTAGGCGATTGGGTATTCCTACGGCTACAACCATATAAACAAATGTCCGTCAAGGAAGCTAAGAAGGATAATAAATTATCACCAAAGTATTATGGTCCGTACAAGGTGTTGCAAAAGATTGGTACTATATCATACAAATTGGAGCTTCTTGCATCGTCTCGAGTGCTCCCAGTTTTCCATGTTTCATGTTTAAAGAAGGTTATAGGTGACAAGCTCCCAGTTCAAACAATATTGCCAGAACTTGACGAGGGAGGAAAAATTATATTGGAACCAGAAGCAATCACAGAAACAAGAACTTGACAGCTACGAAATCAATCAATCTCGGAGTATCTCATCAAGTGGAAGAACTTATCCGCTGAATATTCCACATGGGAGGATGAGAATTTTATACAGCAACATCCAGAACTACTCAAGCGTTGAGGACAACACTTTTTTTGAAGGAGAGGGGCATGATAGGACCTTATAATACTAGTGATTACCCCATTACTATTGTAGTTGTATCCCTTATTAATATTGTTGTGCCCCTATTGTCCCCATATTTTTATTAATGTGCCCCATAGAATCCCTCTATGGTTATTTTTGTGGCTTTATATTATTATTGTTAGGTCGGTTGGGTTATATTGTGACTCCTTAGACTCCTATATATAGAAAGGCCGTTTTGTCATTTGAATCATCCAAGAATTGCTCATTTAAGTAATGTAAAGGAGGTTGCCTCCTCGAAGAGGCTGAATTATAAGGCGTTGATCTATCTTTTCTATCTTTTTCTTGATCTGGTTTCATAACAGTGAAGTGCAGAATACCTCCCGGCAAATCGAGAAGTACGGGCATACAATCTTCCCGAATGCTGTGTTTAGTGTATCACGTTTAAAAGGTGTCAGACTCGACTTCCAATGGATAAAGGATTGCAACCTGGTGGGGTCTCCCTTTATATACTCGATGGTATAGGGATCACAAGTCTGTACTAATGCTATCTAGTGCCAAAGCGAATGACAACTACTAGGTTTTAAGACGTCGGACCACGTCTCTAGCCTATACCACTAAATGTGAGCATTAAGTTTCAATGCTTCCTTAGGTTAATTCAATAAATTTTAATGGTTGATATTGAATTAGGTTTCAATTCCAAGGCCCTACCGTTGTCATCTAAAAACTCCTATATGCAGCTATATGAGAAAATAAATCTTTGCCTTCGATGAAAGTTAACACTAATTGAGGGATAGAGAGCACACAATCAATGCAACAATCAAAGAATGAAATCTTTCACTAATACTTGTCCTAAATGCACTTAATCTTCCCTTAACAACAAAAGAAGTTTCATTTCATTTCCATGCCTATGATGATGCAACTCTAGCTTCTCAATAACGCTATTAATGCAATATTTTCGCTTAACTAAACTAGAATGATGTTCTTCTTTTCATAAAATGTAAAATGAATCTTTCACATAAAGCACTTTAATGAAAATTTTCACAATTCCGAACAAACAAGAATTAATCAAATCCAAAGCATGATAAGTGAATCTGAAAACAACTTCTCCCCTGAATCAGAAAAACCAAACACATAAATGCTTCAATCGGCAAACCAAGAAATGTAATCTAAGCTTAGAACGAGAAAATACACACTCGAAATAAGAGAACAAACGAGACTCTTTCACTCGTTCGATTGAAAATGAAGCAATGAAGATGTTGCGACCGAAAGATAGATTAAATGAAGTAGCAAATCATAAACTTGACACAATGAGTAAACAAACAAATGAATGGTAATTGAACTAGATTCCTTAGGCTCATAGAAACCATCCAAAAAATAAAAAAAATCAAGAATTGAAACTTCAAACCAATCAATCAATCAAAAACCAGCGAACAAAGCATTCTAGTCACTTCTGGGTGGAAGAAGAGAGTATGAGGGTCAAGACACACTTTCAATAGAATGGGAGAAATTCTGATTTTTTCTTAACTCAGAGATCAGAGCGACTGCCTAACTGACAACTAGCACTGATCGGCATGACCACACAACTGGCCAGACTACAACTAGCACTGATGGGCTGATCAACGTGACTATCTAGGCTACATGTAGCGCTGATCGAGGGATTCAAAGGAAAAATAAAAAAGAACTTCACACAGGGCCAGACTTAACACATAAGGGGGTGGGCTAAACCAAACAAGCACACAAACCAAGCTAATGAAACTTTCCAATCAGGGATAACACATGCAAAACGAGCTAAGAGGTAGAAATTAAGAGGGCAAGACACACTGGTTATGATCTAGGGTAAACCATTATCTTCACCTACAGGAATCGACGCGACTGCCTAACGGACAACACGCGCCAAAATGGGGTTGACTCGACTGTTTTTGAGAAACTCGCGCTGGTCAGCGTGATTGTCAGAAAAATAAACGTGCTAACCAAGGATTCAAGGAAAAAAATAAATTTTTTCAAAGGCTAAGACTAGACTTGCGACTGTAAATTTCAGGCTCAAAGCAGTAAACTAGGCAAAGCATAAAACACTAAAGGGAAATGGTGATACTAGAAAAGTTCACACAAAACTATAAAATGACAATCAATCAAACAGAAGGATTGGCTCCCCAGTGGAGTCGCCAATTTGTGGTGCAGGTAAATTCTCAGACATAAACAATTCGTCTAGCCCGAGACCGCGGGTCTAGCCACAAACAAACAATCTATGGAAAATCTCCTTAAGCTAGAATCAATTAAGAGGGCCTACCTCTTAGAATGCTATTCCGCTTGGTGATGGTCCTGCTTTCTCACTTCAGCTATCTTCCGTTTCCTTCCTTCGAATACCTGAAACAAGCAAACGACAACAACAAAAATCGTGACAACATACAATATTGTATTCAACCTATTTAATAGGTCATGGAACATTAAGCCATAAATATGTAAAATGACACTTCATGTAGGAAATCAATCGGTAGTTGCATTAATATAAATTAGAAAGAGATTACAACTGGTGCCTTGACGTTGCTAGTCTCCTCCGACGTATCTGGGTTCCCACACTTTTGCTAGCACTTCATGGATAGCCCCAACAAATGGAAGTTTAAGTCCTCTTTCCCTCTAGTCTCAAACCAAACAAAAATCACACTATTCTCCCTCAAACACACAGTAGAAATCTATAAGCTATAAATGACTTGTTGGTTATTCACACTTGCTCCAAAACTCCAACTAAAAACTAGCTTGTGCTTGGGAAAAAGAGAGGCTTATATAGCTTGGATGGAGGGGAGATGGTTCCTCTCATCATGGGAGAAGGTATTATCTCTTGAGGTTGTTCCATCCTAATAAGGGAATGGATCCCAAAAAGATTCCCTCCGCTCTATCCGGCCCAACCATCTACCAGAATTCTGTTACGAAGTTTCTAGACATGGTAGCTTCAGCTCCTTATTTAAAAAACCCTCCAAAAGAGGATCGACACAACTGGAAAAGGGCTCAGTCGATTCGATCGGCGCGAGGGTTAGTTTTAACCTTTGTAAATCGGCGCAAGGAGAAAACTGGTCAGTAGCGCAGGTCTTGTAAACAGGGATAGAAGGAAGATCCTTAGGAAATGATGCAAAGGGGAATCATTTTTCTCATGAAGAGGGACATACTGGGAGTTTCTTCATGATGGGAAAACATGTCGGGTACACTGTAGAGGTCCTCTAGGTTCGTAGATGGGGAGTATAAGGACAGTGACAAAATGTTATGTAACAGGAGGGGGGTGGCTATTTATAGCTCTGAGGATGACAAAGTATTCAGATATGCATGGGGAATCACATGAAAAACAAGGAAAAAATTCATGGAATTTATCAAGGTCTTTTGATAGCCAAAGAAAAGTAGGTGCAAGAGCCCACTATCCTAGAAGATTCACTCCTCATTTTGCAACATCTAGTCAAAGAGACACTGCCTAAGAAAAATTCTCTAGAGAATATTATTAAAGAGTTCAGACACACTTCCTAAAGAAAAATCTCTAGAGAATATTATGAAAAGAGTTTAGGAAATGATAAAAACCATCCCATCAAAAGCCTTCTTCCATGTTATACGAGACCACAATGAAGAAGTTGACAATCTTTCCAATGAGGGTTATAAATTGAAGGTGGGAGACTTATATATTACTGACCAACTTAAGCCATTTATTCTTACATAATGATGGTTAATAGCTACATTTTTTTTTACAAATTATCGCTTCCATGTCCTCCGAGACCACAACGAAGAAGTTGACAATATTTCCAATGAGGGTTATAAATTTAAGGTGGGAGACATATATATTGCTGACCAACTTAAGCCATTGATTCTTACGTAATGATGGTTAATAGCTACAATTTTTTTATACAGATTATTTTATTAAAAGGGGTTGGAAAATGGGGGATTTTGGAGCATCATGGTACATAGTAATTAATCCAGTGCCTTCATCCACCGTATGTGGCACTAAGGATACGAGTGATGGCAATGATAAATGGAGTTAACTTTTTGCATTGGAAATGATGTAGGATTTATTTATGGTGGAAACAAATGTTTCCATCTTCACATTTCCTACTTAATTAGTAATTAAAGGGAGAGATTGAAAATGGAATGAGGTCTGGGAAACTTGCCAAAGGTTTTTGGAATAAGCAGCAGGCCTTCCTATTCGACCCATGGAAACCATTGGCTAATAATTTCATCCTCATGTCTTCTCCATCCTTGCATGGATGCAATTATCAGGTTAGTCTTGAATGGATCAAGCTAGATAATTAAAGTGTTTGGTTTCAAGTTATAGTGTTGGCGAATTATCCTAGTTATTGGTGTGAACCCTGTGATGGAAAGATTTTGGTTTTCATTATTTCAGTGCAAGTTGATAGAGAGTCAAGTCATACTAGAGTCCTATTAGATAACCGCAGGCTGGGGTGTTTTATGGAATTTTCCTGTGTCTTAAACACATTGAAAAATAGTTGGGATGGTGGTATTATTTAGGTCTATTTATCCTCTCGTGAATGTGCACGGATCCTTTTTTTTTCCATAGAATCTGTGTTGTATTTAATTTTTTCAAAAGTGTTGTATTCATGTTGACTCCTATTCCTATCATCGAGCTCACAAAGCTGGGTAGGTGAACCACATAGTGTTGAGGAATGATAAAAATTGTTGGGGAAATAACTGTCTTGGAAATAATTAGGTTCAAATTAATTCTATGTAGGTTAATTCGGGGTAGAAAAAATATTTTGGGCATGTGCTCCCTCTTTCACATGCCTCTAGTGTTGGCACTGAATGTTTTATGTGCATTTGATGGGATCTGGATGGTGTGAATACAACACTATACATCTTATCCTTTACATGCCTCTGAACTCACTATGTTTGGATGGGTCCAGTCATCATCATAGTTATCAGAAATATAATTCCAAGTCCATTCTTTGCAAAAAAGACAAACCCCGTAATTGGTGCATTTTTCAAGTCTTGGAATAGTGTATCTGATAAGGGGCATACAATTTTAGAGTTCCATATCGTTGGTCAAAAACTTGTTGAGCCTTTGGACCTTGTTCGAGACCTTTCTGCAGAAGGAACCGAGTTGGTCTTGGTTTATTGGACAAAAGATAACTATAACAATGGTTATAGGGAAATGGGCAAGTCGATCTATATGCATCTAATTAAGGAAGTGAAAGGCTGTAAACGTAGATTTCTTATTTCCAACCTAGCTTAGAGAGTGGACGCAATCCAAATGGACATCTTTACACTCAAGCATAAGTAAAATGAACAAGGAGAAACCATAAACAATGAAATGGATGAAATCCACAATTTGAAGCATCAGACATGCTGTCAAGATGATGAGATGGATGCTCTATATCAAGAAATTTTAGAGTTAAAGGAGCAACTCAAGCACTGGATCTATAACTTTAGTGAACCAACTAGCACAAGATTTCAATCAACAACTAAAGGTCTAGACCTAAACGAGCCACCCCTACATGGAAGTATTTTAGAGTTAGAGGAGAAACTCAAGCAATGGACCTATAACTTTAGTGAACCAACTAGCACAAGCTTCCAATCAACAACTAAAGGTATATACCTAAAAAAGCCACCCCAACATGGAAGTTGGTTAAGTGATATCAAGCTTGATTATACCATCACGTAGTAGTTAATGTTCTTCAAATGTAGTTTTTGGAGGGGGAAATTATGTAATATCTATACTTTCAGAATCCCTAATTTTGTTATGTAGTACCATGATTTAGAGGATAGCCTTGTATGTCTCTTAGATAGGAGGCACATGATAGAAAAATTTGAAACATAAGTGATGTACCACCTTATGTATTTGCCGCAACCAAGTGTGTATTTGTAATACAAATACTCTTTCTAGTTATTAAAAATAAAAATAAAAATGATGGTACCAATGGTTAAGGCCATAATATAAATTAATTGATAATTTTAACTCCAAAAATAAAATAAAATAAAAGTTATACAAATCTGAAGAATGCTAAAAAATCAAACATTTAAAAAAGAAAAATAAAAAAGAAAGTTAGATAAGCTTTATGCATTGATTTTTACGTTTTTTTTTTATAGTTATGATATTTGGTTTTTAATGCCATGTATGTAAAATATTTAAATCTTAACCCTAAAAAAACGGTGATGCTACATCACCACTTTTTCATTTTGACGGGGTTGTTTTATGTCTATTGTAGTCATAACATTTGGTCTTTAATTCCATGATTGAAAAATATATGAATTTGAACCCTATAAAAAAGGTGATGCTACATCACCACTTTTGCATTTCAACATGGTTTTTTATGTCTTTCGTAATCATGGTATTTGGTTTTTAATTCCACGGTTGACGAATATTGGAATTTGAACCTTGAAATGAAAGAAGGGTGATGCTACATCACCACTTTTCAAAATGAGGATACAAATTAGTACTAAATGAGACCTCCAAAAAAATGAGAACTCGGTCAAGTTCTCCTTAAGTTGGTAAATTTTTTATATCTTCTTGCATTACTTTACTCATATGGTATCAACGTGAATTTATTGGGGACACCTTTGTTGTAGAAGGGTTGACTCATTTTTGTTAGAGTAGATTTAGATTGGGTTTGTGATAAACCTAGTTTAAGTGGGAACTCTATGATACCGATTCTTCTGCTGAAGGAGAAAGGAAAACAATTCTAAAATTGAGATCAAGAAATTTACTAGAAAAATCTTTAAGCTATGGAAGTTCAAGATCGAGGATATTTTGGTAGACATAACAATGGGTCATTATGGATCCTAAATATATCCAGATACTACAACCAAGGCTTATGGGATAAGTTAGGGACTTGGTATAAATATAAGTCCTTAAAAAATAAACTTTTTCTTTGGATGACATTGTACCTCCTGAGGATGAATGGTGGAGACAATGACAAAACATTTAAATGCCTTCAATATTATTGTCATCGATATTAGAATTTCTAATGAAAACAAGTTCACTAGTCTACTATGTTCTTTGCTAGGTTCAAGGGATTTCGGTTGTAGATTTTGGGAGTAATACAACCACATAAAGTTTGATGATGTGGCATCTTTGTTATAAGAAAAAATTAGGAGGAAAACCATGGTTGATCAAAGCATGCATGCCTTATCTATAATAAGAGGTTGCTTGGATAGAAATAAAAATAATTCCTTGAATGGGAAATCTAAATATAAAAAAATCCTTAAGAAAATGCTAGAAATGTGGTAAAGATAGTCAATAAAAGAAGGATTGTAGATTTTAAAATGTTAATAAATGGATTCGACGATGCTCCATCCACAGAAGGGAAGACCTCTTAAGGTGAAGCAGGGGGTTTGTACTTGGCTTCTTCAAGCACAAATGTAAATAATTTTGTAACATTAATTGACTTGAGTGCTTATTTTCATATGAATCTTGATAGAGAGTGGTTTCATGAATATGAAAAGTATAATGGAGGTGATGTTATCCCAGGAGATGATTGGAAAGAGAAAATCATAGGACATGGAAAAGTCAAGTTCTTGCTCAATGATGGAAGGATTAGAACATTCCCTGGGGATTTTGACTTTCTACAGCTAGTTATATACTTGATATTTTTAAGTGAGATGAGTAATGTAGGTGTACATACTATGTTTGAAAGGAAAACTTGCAACATGGTTCAAGGAGAAATAGTGTTGATGAGGGAAGTTTTGAATGTAACTATGTAAAAACTATTGGGAAGCACTATCAATAACGTGTGTAATAGTTCTATTGTTCTTGAGGGTGAAATAGTGAAGAAAGAATCCTCACTCTATTGAGAAAATATGATGTTATGACTTCAAATAATGGGAGATATTGGAGGGAAGGACCTTCAAAATATATACTAACATAGTGAGAATGACGACCTCAAAACGAGAAGTTTGGACAAAAAAATTCATATTTTTGGGCAAAAAAACTCTTAAACGAAAAAGTGGCATTACCTATAGCACCATTTTTTTGAAGGTTGTTAAAATTATAACTTGTTTGAAATCGCGACTTTGACTACTAGACTATTCCCCATCCACATACATAGATAACCCTAGGAGAAATTTATTCTCCTATGATGTAGCTTTCTAGCCAACAATCCCTACCATGATCCATAGATAGTCAGTCTTAGATGCCTCTCACCTATTCATGCTTAGTACACATTGATCTGGCCTACTGATATGATGAATGTGGGTTATTTATTGTGAGGTACATGTGGAGTACCAAGGAAGGTATGTTTCGATGGTCATTTTGGTATCTTTTCATCAGAACTCAAAATCCTTTTGCATGAGAAATCTAGATAATGATAAGAATTTATAACGAAACACGAGAGATTAATGAAAAGCACTGATAGTCGTCATTTCTATGTGTAGGAGGGAGGAAATACGGGAGGTGGCCATTCCAAAAGTAAAGACAAGGATGAGCTAACTGCTGTCCCTTTGACGGAAGACCGGAAATGAACCAGATCACAATGAATCAACCCAAGAAAGGACGCGAAGATACCAGCACAAAACAGAAAAGGGAAGAAGTAACGCAGTATTAATGATTCTGCGAATCCCTCAGGATCTGAGATCCCGAGGGATCGCTATTTTACCTATTTTCTGTACCTAGATATCTCCGCCATCTTCCCTATAAAAGGGGTAGCACTGTTGGATTCAAAAAAGGATCTTTTTGGGGGTGTAATTTCTTTTAAGGAAGATTAGGACTATGATCTTTATGTTCGGTTGAAGACTTGAGTTCCTGTAATTTTATTGCATGCTTTAATACAGACTTGTTCACTCTTTTATCTTTGAGCCTGGATCTATCTTAAGCGGTGTACCCCTGGAGGCTAAGGGCCCGGCCCTGGAGGACACTTGCTCTTGTATTATTACGCGTGGTTTCCGTGTGGTTTGTTCATAGACGTAATCTAGTAATCTGTTGTGTTTTGAGAATATTCTATTACATGCTCTGTTGTGATTAAGTCATTTCGTGTTCTTGAACTTTATATCGATGCTATGTTATTTTACCAATTCTTTAAGCATTGATTAATCCCTACAGGACACTGTTACTTTATTACAAAATTCTTCACGATTGCGTTTTGCATTATAACAAGTCATCTGGGAAGATCTGTTTTACATGGGTATCGAATGTGACTATTCTTTATTATGAGATACAGCCGTATGTGTTTTAACAGAAGCAGATTAAGTATGGTGTGTTTCTAAGGTTCTATAGTATTGTTCCATCATATAAGATCGAGGGATTGGTGTTTTGATTGGCATGGTTAAATAGAGTTGCAGCTTATAGAACTCAGTTATTACTTATTTCGATTACTGTTCTATTCTTGAACTGCTGTTCCATTTACTTGCTGTTCCATTTATTTGCTGTTCCATTTCAATTTGCTGTTCCATTTCCAGATTGCTAATTTGCTGTTTCTTGAGGACGGACTTAGGCTGTAGAGGACCCCAGCATCTGCTACTTGGTCCCCAGACCTCTGATCTGCTCCCATCAGCTATGAAAGGGATGTGTTATTGCTACCAAGCCCTTGGCTGATGTTCCATTTCATTATCACTTCTTTTATCTGCTGTTTCATTTCTAATCATTAAGAACGATCCTAGGCTGTAGCGAGACCAACATCTGCTATTTGGCTCCCAGACCTCTGATCTATTCTCATAAGTTATGAAAAGGATGGGTTATTGCTACCGAACCTTTGGCTGATGCAATACTTGGTGTGATTTAGTCCTTTGAAGTAGTTAAGTTGTAGACTTGCATTAGTTTACTGTCGTAGTTGTAAATAGCTGTACTACAAGCATTACTCTGGCAAATGCTAGCCTCATACTGAGACACCCTTTGAAATAACCAGACGATCCCGGATTGACATATTAATGTGAGGTAACTAGAGGTGAAAGAGACCCTTTTGCCGGGGAAGGAGTGTAGCCATTTGTCTTTTTCAGAGTAGTGTACGAACCTGCTAGGGAAGAATTGGGTTTTGAAAACGGAAGGTAAGAACCTACATGTGGAGCATGTAAAAGCCCTGCTCCTTTGCCCGCTTTCCTGCAGATTTGCTGTTATCTGCTTAAAATTTAGTAGTTAAATTGAGTGCATGACTAAGCAGAAAAAGCTAGAGAAAAATCCCAAACCGTTACCGAAACCAGAAAAAGCTAAGGGACCGGTGACCCTTGGTCGATCGACATACATAGACGAAATCTATAAGAAAGCCGAATCTCAGCCTTCAGTAGGACCCAGGAAAGTTACTTCCAAACAACCTACTAGTTCCCTTCAGGCCTCAGGCTCACCATCTGAAGCCTTTGCTGAGGTGCATAGTCAGACTGACGAACAGGACTTTCAAGAAATTGAAAATTCTATTCCAGAACGACTGCAGGAAGGGAATCTAAGCAATCTTTGTGAAGGAGAAGGAGATGCAGGGGAAATTGGGGAGCCAAGATCTCCTCCTAGGATAATTCAACCATTAAATAGCCCAGACAAGGGGAGCGCGGTAAAAATTATTATTGAAGACACCCTATTTCCTCAGACAAAAATTCCAGATAGAGGAAGTGCTATTAAAACTGTTTCTGTTGAAAATATTCCTCCTCAACCTAGGAATACCCTCTTAGATCTTCTGGAAGGTTATTGGCATATATTTGACCCAATGGCTCAAAATCCGCCAAACACCCAAACCTCTACATTACAATACCCCATAGTGGATTACGCAGCAAATGCTCCTATGAAAGCAATCCCCCTTCAACACATTCCTACATTTCACAGACTTACATCAGAGGACCCTGATGCATTCTTATTTGAATTTGATGTGCTATGCAGGGGATATGATTACACCACTGACCCCCAGAAATTAAAATTGTTCCCCTCCACTTTGAAAGGGGCAGCTTTAAGATGGTTTATGGGTTTAGGTGGTGAAGTTATAAATAACTGGGAACAAATGAAAGAATCTTTCCTAAAGAAATATCAAGATTACTGTAGGTCTAGAGAACTGAAAGATGAAATATTTCAGATGATAGCTAGACCAAATGAAACATTAGAAGAATACGTGGAACGTTTCCAGTATAATCTGGAAAGATCCCCTTATGCATCGTTGCCTTTGCCTGATAACGTGTTGAAAGCAACATTAATAAGGGGCATGAAAGAACAATGGATTGAAACATTAAACATTATGGGGAAAGGGGATATATATCAGGAAAGTTTTGCTCACATAATTGATTTATGTATCAGGAGTTCGAGAGGCAGTACATGAATCAAACCAGCAGAACATGATCGATTTGCACGGGAAAATAAAATTTCATGAGAAGGAGTAACACGTGTGGAAATTGGGAATTTACTTGAAAATTTTAAAACTGATATACTAGGAACACTGACTACACAATTGGATGTTTTGCAGGCTAAGCAGAAACAAATGGAGGCAGAACAGAATTTAGCAATTTTTTGCCCCAGATGCAGGAAGAAGCATAGCCATAAGGAATGCCCACTAGATACAATTCAGACATGCGCCATTTGCACAAGGGATCACTCTACAAAAAGTTGTCCCTCATTACCTGGACTGAAAGCGGTATATAAGGAAGCGGAAGAAGAACCAGAAGCAGTGTATCTACTTAACCAGCGTCGTCAGTGGCAGCCGCGACAAACTGGTATGTTTTCAGACCCAGCTTCTTCTTTTCAGTATCCGCAATACAATACTCAACAGTATAATACATGGCAAAGTCAGTTTCAACCCCCATTTCCAAATTGGTCATCACAATAATACCCTTCTGCAAACCCGTGGCTAAATCAGACAAGCCAATCTGGCTGGTCGAATCCTCCTTATCCCCCACCATACTGGCAAAACAACCCTTATCCACCGCAATGGACTCCCCCCACTTCACAAAGTTCAAGCTGGCAGAATAACTGGCAGAGACCAACACAGTAGCCAGTAGGAAACATTCCTTTCCCTCAACCTACACTACCAGCTTTACAGCAAAACCCCCAATCTAATCTCAGACCCCAACTCCCAGCCCAGCCCAATCCCAATCCAAATAACAGATCGGTCCAAGCACTCCAAATTTTAGAAACACCAAAAGAAGGACCCGATCTGAGGGAGTGCAATGATCTGCAGTTAAGATCTGGGCGTATCATTCAAACAGAGGGAAACAAAACAGTTCAGATTGAAGATCAGTCACCTAGAGAACAACTGTCACAAGAAGAGGATGAAAACAGGCAACAAACTCAGAATCAAGCAACTACATCCTCTCCCCCGTTCCCAGAACGTTTAGTCATACCTCGACCTATACAACAACCTAATTTTGACATTCTGGGAGAATTACAAAATTTGTACATAAAAATCCCGTTCTTTCAGGCCATTCAGGACATCCCAATATACACTAAAACTATTAAGGAACTGTGCATAAAAAGACCAAGAAGGAATGTAATAGATAATCCAAGAGTTCAAGTAGTCGGCACTTTATCTGACCTATTATCAGGAAAGGAAACACCTATTAAGTATGAAGACCCAGGAAACCCAATAGTAACTGTTCAAATTTATGGCCAAACCTTAACCAATGCCTTAGTTGATCTTGGAGCTGCAATCAATATATTGACCACCTCCACTTGCCAAAAGTTAGGAATTACATCTGCAGAACCTACTTCAACTTTTTTGGAATTGGCTGATCGATATGTGGTCAGGCCAGAAGGCATATTGCATGATGTTATGGTCTCAGTTGATTCCTGGGAATACCCAACTGATTTTCTGATAATAAATCCTAAAACCCGACTAGATGGACATCCATTGATCTTAGGAAGGCCTTGGCTCGCTACCGCTGATGCCTACATCGACTGTCGGCAAGGAAACATGATCATAACTAAGGGGGCAGATATTAAGAACTTAGTACTATATCCCCCAGCGCAGCCAAGCATCACAATAGTCAAAACTAATAGGCACCCTATATCATATCTTACTGACAACATTAGATCTCCATTAACTATACAAGAAGTGCTAGAGTTCAAAAATCAAACAGAAGATGATGCCATCAGTAATTTTATTAGTCAAACTGAACTCACATCTCGTACCCAGTGTCATATGATAAAAGCAGCATTTGATAACGAAGTAGAGGAGGAACCTCTGAAAGATGTGCATGACCATACAATCCCTGTCACATCAGTTGCACATAGTAAAATAGTGGAAATCGAACCTGGGAAGACCTTAAACATTAACGCCAACCTTACACCGGAACAAGAAACAAAACTCATCCATGTTTTAACAAAATATAAAAATGCATTTGCATGTGATTACCCCGATATGAAAGGAATTGATCCTCAATTGTGTACACACCACATCTACATAGAGAATGATGCAAAACCTGTTAGACAACCTCAGAGAAGATTAAATCCTCATCTAAAAGAAGTAGTAAAAGCTGAGCTCCAAAAACTTTTAGATGTTAACTTTATCTACCCTATCTCTGATAGTAAGTGGGTCTCCCCGCTTGTGGTGGTACCAAAAAAGAATGGGAAGTGGAGAATCTGCGTGGACTATAGAGAACTAAATAAGGCAACGCAGAAAGATCACTTTCCTCTCCCATTCATCGATCAAGTATTGGACACTTTGGCAGGCAAGAAATTCTTTTCTTTTCTTGATGGCTTCAGTGGGTATAACCAAATACAGATTGCCCCTGAAGATCAGGATAAAACTACTTTTACTTTTCCTTGGGGAACATTTGCCTACCGAGTTTTACCTTTTGGTTTATGTAATGCCCCTGCCACATTCCAAAGGGCTATTCTTAGCATATTTGCAGATCTAATAAATGGAGGATTGGAAGTATATATGGATGATTTCACTCCATACGTAGAAGAGTTTGATCCAGCATTGGAAACACTAGAAAAAGTCCTACAACGCTGTATAGCTACCAGGCTTTGTCTAAGCCATGAAAAGTGCTACATGATGATGACAGAAGGACTTATTCTAGGGCACTATATTTCAACAGCCGGCATACAGGTAGACCCAGCCAAAATCCAAATACTTTTGCTTATTCCTACTCCTACTACTCAAACAGAGGTACGTAGCTTTCTTGGATTCTCTGGTTATTACAGAAGATTTATAGAACATTATTCACGTATTGCTGCACCATTGTATGCACTAACTGGTAATATTGATTTCATTTGGACAGAGAAATGTGAACGTGCTTTCAATGACCTGAAAAAGCTTGTATCTATAGCCCCAATCCTTCGCGGACCAAACTGGGATTTGCCATTTCAGATATCATCCGATGCCTCAGATACAACCATTGGAGCGGTCCTTGGTCAGGAGGAGGATAGAAAACCATACACCATTTATTACATTAGCAAAAATCTATCCCCTGCTGAATTAAATTATACTGTAACTGAAAAGGAATTTCTAGTTGTTATACATGCTATCAATAAATTCAGACATTACATCACTGGATATCCCGTTATCTTGTACACAGATCATTCTGCTATAAAGTATCTAGCAAATAAACCTGTCACAAATGGCAGAATAACCAGATGGCTGATTTTATTGCAGGAGTTTGACATTACAATCAAGGATCGACCTGGCAAAGAAAACCCGGTAGCTGATTTCCTCTCAAGAATGCCAAAACCAGTCGATGCAGCAACAGTTGAAGATCAGTTTCCAGATGAGCATCTCTTTGCTGTTGTTGTTCAAACACCCTGGTATGCTGATGTTGCCAATTACCTAGCAGTAGGTAAGTTACCAAAACATCTAACCCTTAATGAGCGAAAACAGATTGTCCAGCGAAGTACCAGATTTTCCTGGATTGGAGGCTATTTGTTTCACACAGGGGCAGACATGCAAATCAGGAGGTGCGTTCGACAAGATGAAATCTTTGATATATTGAAAGCATGCCATGACCAACCATGTGGTGGACATTTTGCTGATCGCAGGACTGCACATAAAGTATTACATACAGGGTATTATTGGCCCACAATTTTTAAAGATGCAAAGAAATTTGTCCAAGCATGTGATAGTTGCCAGAGAGCGGGACGCCCTAGTCACTCAGATGAGATGCCCTTGAAACCACAACTAGTCATCGAACCATTTGAGCGATGGGCCCTTGATTTCGTGGGGCCAATCAACCCACCATCAAACTAGAAAACATACATTCTAGTGGCAACAGAATATGTCACTAAAGGGGTTGAAGCGGAAGCCTTGCCCAAGGCTACAGAAGAATCTGCTATACAGTTCCTGCTCCATCTATTTGTGCGCTATGGCCTCCCTAGAGAGATAATCACAGATGGAGGGCCACAATTTTCTGGAAACAGAATAGCGGCAACACTCAAAAATTATCATGTTCAGCATAAAATGACCACCCCATATCACCCACAGGCAAATGGGCAAGTAGAAAGCAGCAACAAGATAATAGAAACAATTCTAACCAAAACAGTTGCATCACATAGACGCGATTGGGCTGCCAGACTACCAGAAGCACTGTGGGCTTATAGAACAACATGGAGAAGCACCACTGGCCACTCACCTTACCAGCTTATGTTTGGAAAACAACCTATCTTTCCTATAGAATTTGAAATCCAGACATTACGAACAACACAAGAAGTAGGGTTAGACTTAACCGAGGCGCAAACTAGTCGATTGCAACAGATTAATGAGCTGGATGAAATTAGACTCTCTGCACTTCAACATACTGCCCTGATACAGCAGCAAAGAGCTAAGTGGCATGATGCTCTCATAAAAAACAGAGTCTTCCATGAAGGAGACTGGGCTCTTTTATATGACTCTAGATTTCAGGACTTCCCCGGGAAACTCCAGACTCGTTGGTTGGGACCATATGAAATTCAGAAAGTACATGACAATGGTACCCTCACACTAATTACTATTTATGGTTCTGGGTATACCTTTAAGGCAAACGGCCATCGAGTCCGTCTCTATCGCAAACCACTTACTTGGGAGTCCTTTTGCCAGAAATTACGCCAAGATTCAGATATGGAGATCTTACGGGAGGAAGACAAGTCTCCTCCACCTGTAAGTCGCTAAGAAGTTTACTTTTCTTTACAATTTGTATATAATTCTTTGAATTGTTTTTGTACATATTTTTTACAGCATGTTGTGATTTTTGCTCATGATTTTTGCTGTTCCTTTTTCAAAAGGAACAACACTTGTGATTTTTGCTGTTCCTTTTTCAGAAGGAACAACACTTTTGATTTTTGCTGTTCCTTTTTCAAAAGGAACAACACTTGTGATTTTTGCTGTTCCTTTTTCAAAAGGAACAGCACTTGTGATTTTTTTTGCTGTTCCTTTTTCAAAAGGAACAACACTTGTGATTTTTGCTGTTCCTTTTTCAAAAGGAACAGCACTTGTGATTTTTGCTGTTCCTTTTTCAAAAGGAACAACACTTGTGATTTTTTTGCTGTTCCTTTTTCAAAAGGAACAACACTTGTGATTTTTGCTGTTCCTTTTCCAAAAGGAACAACACTTGCGATTTTTGCTGTTCCTTTTTCAAAAGGAACAACACTTGTGATTTTTGCTGTTCCTTTTTCAAAAGGGACAACATTTCTGATTTTTGCTGTTTCTTTTCTAAAAATGAACAACACTTGAGTGTTTTTGCTGTTCCTTTCTCAAAAAGAACAGCATTTGTGTGTTTTTGCTGTCTCCGAAAGAAACAACACGGTTTGATTTCTGCCGGTCTTTTTCCAAAGGAACGACATTTGTTTGATTTTATTGAACAGCACCATTGATTTCCACTGCTCCTTTCTCTAAACGAACAACCATTGTTGTATCTTTCCTTGAAACTGCACTACTCATATGATTTAAAACAACTTGTTCCTTCTCAAGGATGCAGAGTGCTAATATTCTTTAGAATACAACTATCTACTTATGTGATGGAAACAAAAGCATAGTATACGGAAATCGGTAAATCATAAATCGCTATCCTTATAAGCAACTGCCCTGAATTGATGAAAGGATGTAGGGAAAAGATATGCTTACTTATCACCTTTTGTTGCCATTGTTCTACTAACTCTGTTCTGATTGGTATTCTTTATCATGCTGATTTTTTATCTATTTTAATTATCATTCGCCAATAAGATCAAAGAGTTTATATCTTCCTATTGGGATTTTATGACTTCTTCCACCATTCCTACTCTTAAGGAGTGCGGAACCACCCTTTGTGTATAAACAGGAAAGGTTCTCTATTAAAACCAAAGAAAAAAGAAGCAAGAAAAGCAATTTTGTCAAATTGCAGGATAGGGAGTCTCATTACGAGCTGGCCTACCATGATCATCAGGATGGAAGCGAAGTGGCATTCCCATTAGGGCCACCACACCCGGGAAATGGTCCAAAAGGTATATCAAAATAAATAAATAACCCTTGGAATAGGAGGTCTCACCACGAGCCGGCCTGCCCACTATTCGCTCCTTCCTCGTGAATGGCACTATGACTAGCTGGTTACCAAGCCTGCATAGTGGCCTACAGTTTTGACATCACATAACACTTCCTCGCATACACAAAGGACTATGGTTCCCGGGGTGAAATAAACAACTCTGCCAAGGTTATGGACACCTGTTGGCAGCAGAGCTCTGTTAATGGTATCGAAGTCGTAACCTTTACACCAATGGGTAAGGAAATTATAACCTTTGTATCTTATAACGTGATAATTTAATTACCCAACCATATACCGCATGACTATTTATTACCGCCAATCATTACGGAGCTAGTGACAGTGACCGCATGGGGCTCACTAATTATGGCAAATGTCTATTCCCGAACTTCCATCAACTCACCACAGTCACTTACGTATTAAAAGTGATTTAACTTTTCACCTCGATTCCAGTAATACGCTGTTTTTGCAGACATGGCATATTTTCATAAGCTGCTCCATAAAGGCCTCGCGGACGAAGCAGACGCTGCTCCTTTATTTGACGGCTGGGACAACCTATCATATTGCTGGGGGGGGGGGGAGTAACCTCATTATTCCCTAGAATACGTGTCAGCCCGTTATTCGAGAAGATCTTGTACTTGAGCACAACACGGCTCAACGGTATGATCATTTGCCATTTTTGTTTCTTCTGCATGAATCGCTGTTCGAAGTTATTTCCATTGCATACGCCGTTGTATTTAAATTTGAACGAGAAACTCGCCACCAGCTTCTCTGCGTCTTAACGAACAGCTGTTGTTCCTTTGAGAATTTGCAAGTGAAGCCATGGGTGGAAGGTCAGTCCGCAGAGAACCACAGACATTGACTGTTTCAGCTGCAGCCTGAAGAATTCTGAAGAAAGCAGGATGGTTGACCTACCTCAACCGCCTGAAGGAGTCTAATGAAACTGTGGCGAAGGAATTTTTACAAAACCTGCAGGAAGAACATTCCACAATCAGAGGAAAACGAATAGAGGTCACAGATGATATAATAGCAAAAGTCACAGGACTACCGGCCACAGGGCCTATATGGACAATAAATAAGGAAAGGCTGCAGAAGATTGTGGAAATCTTTCAGGACGAGGGCCAGAGCTTAACAGTTCGAGGAAAAGGGGTGCTACCAGCAACGCTAGGAGAGCCATGGGCGGAATTGGCGAAAATTGTCCAGAGCTACATTACTTGCGAGGGCAGAAAAGACGTGGTAAGACCACGACATCTAAAACTCCTAGCTGTCTTAAAACAAAAATGTTCTGTGAATTTACCTGCATTGCTTAATTCGCTATTGCATGATGTGGCACGAAGCATGAAAAAGGCACAGCACAAAGAATCTGTGGTTAGCCACCACGGATTAATTCGTTTGATAGTAAACCATAGTCTTACCCAGCAGCAGAGCAGCTGGGAAGAATTAATTGATATTATTAATAAAGGGACGGCCTCGTCTGGACGCCCAGAAAAACGAAAACAAATTGATAGCACACCCCAACGCCCAAAGAAGCGAAAGAAGGACACTTGCACAAAAGTGCAAGCTGAAAGACAAGCCGAGAAACAAGCAGAAAAGCAACTTGAGAAACAACCCGACGCTGGTACATCTGAGCAACCAGCAAAACATAGAAAGTCAGCACGGCTTGCAGGGTTACAAGCAGAGCTGAAGAAACCCCGGGCTCACACGAGCCAAGCAATAGAAATTATAGATGAGCAATCGACAAAGACAGATACAGAAGAAGAAAGTAATGAGGACGTAGAACAGTCCACAGGGACAGAGGCGGAAGAAGAAAATAGCAGAGAAACAGAGCAGTCCGCCAAGGCAGAAACAGAAGAGGAAGACGAAGAACAGTCAGCGGAAACAGAAACAGGAGGAGAAGAAGAACAGGATGAAGAAGAAGAAGGAGACGAGAAAGAAGAAGTTGAGCGGCCCGAGCAGGAGGAAGAAATGGAACAACAGGGAGGAAGCCCAGTACAAAACCTGATAGGGGAAGATGAATTGGCCAATATTCTGGCCAATATGGGCGAGTATGGCCAGCCCCTGAGTCCATCCAACCTCCAGGCCGAAGAAGAAACCCAGGAAAAAGATGCACCCAAGGAAGTGCATACGAAAGAAGGAGAAGTAGAAATTTCACCCGTCCATGATGAGAAGGAAACAGAAAATATCAGGCAGGAACGGCCCGTTCCTAGTCAGAAGGCACCAGAGGAGAACCTGGAGGAAATAAGGGCAGAGGAAGAATTGGCCCAAGAAACAACAGAGCCAAGAAAGGTTCTTACCCCGGATCAGCCACCTCAAGAAGAAAATCCGGAAATTAGTCACACTCCAACCCATGGCAAACAGTCAGCTATTCTTTCTGAGAAGTTGTTGAAAATAAGGGAATTGCAAAAGGAAAAAGGGACACTGTTAAACGTGATAGTCAGGCTTCGCCAGCAGATTAGGCTTCTAAAAGCAAGACAAAGGGGGGTAGGGACCTCAACAAGAAAAAATCCGGCCACGCCAATAAGACCCTGTAAGAATAAAAGGCAAAGAACCGGGAGCCATTCCACTACTCAAAATCTTGACAGAAGCCAAACTGCTGTCCCTAATGAAGCAAAAAGACAAACTGCTGTTCCAATTGAAACAGAAGGACAGACTGCTGTTCCATTTGAAAAGGAACAATAGTGGGCTGGAGTTCGTGTTAAAATTGAAAAAGATAATAAGGTGGTTCAGACGGAGGCACCACCTTCGGGAGTAATAAGGGTTATGAATTCAAAGCAGCATAATAAGAAACTCCAAGTAAAGCTCCCAGCCTCCACAGATGCATGGAAAAAGGACCCAAGAACAAGAACCCTCCACCATCATTTGAGGCAGGCTCAGCAAGAAGCAGAAAAGCTCAGGGAACAAACGGTCCCCTGTGAAAAATATGAGAAATTACAGCAGCAGTTAAGGAACGTCAACCTGTCAGAAAGCCAAGCCTTCGAAGGATGGCAAAAGGAGCAAGAGAAAGTTGCCAAGGTAACCCGTAGATTAGATGTAGTTATTAAACAAATGGATACCTTGTGTGCTCTGTACAATGATGCCCTAGCATGTAGAGCTCCTGCCAAAAATTATGCCCTGTTTCTAATGGAAAGATACTTACAATTGAAAATTAAAGCCGTTAGGGCAGGTGCTCCCATAGAAATTAACACTATAGACGATTTTATAAACTGCTGTAAGCATTATGGGGTAAAAGTACAAAGGTTATTGTGTGAATTTTACCTGCATAACCTTGTACTAGAACAAGAGACCGAGCTGAACCCTGGCCCTTTTGTCGGAGATATTCAATTACAAGCATTCATTTCATTTACAGTTAATCAGATTAAATGGCTCAAAGCCTACAATGCATTTCAGAGACAAGAAAATGGATTAGACCTATGGGTAAGAGCTGAGCATAGAGACCCGGAACAGTTATGGAGAAGTCATAGAAATCTCATGAGGTCTCCAGGCGTGATTGAAGCATTAGGACCCATGCATGAAGCAATCATTCGGCAAGGGCTTGAATTCTTTTCTTCTATTAAAGACCCTGCCATTGAAGCAGCTAAATTTCGATATCGGGTATCTAATCTAAATATTCAGCTCCGAGAGCCATTTAAGTATGAAAATTTTTAAGCTTGCTGCTAACCGATTCCCCCTCTATGGTGAAATTGTTTTAAGGGCAGGGCCATCCTGGTTAGGATATAGGTTCCGGAGTCCAATCATTTGGCATCCTACACCCGGATACCAAGCCCTGTATGAAATGCCCGAGGGCCAGACAAGCCATTTCTTTGATCATCTAGTTTCGCATCATGGGTGTAGGCCCCCACACGAAATTCCATCTCTAGCCTACTCCCTCACTGCTCTGCATGTCAACTACAATGTTTTCATGAGGCCATGAAAAAGGGTAAGCTGGGGGGTGTGTGGAGTACCAAGGAAGGTATGTTTCGATGGTCATTTTGGTATCTTTTCATCAGAACTCAAAAGCCTTTTGCATGAGAAATATAGATAATGATAAGAATTTATAATGAAACACAAGAGACTAATGAAAAGCACTGATAGTTGTCATTTCTATGTGCAGGAGGGAGGAAATACGGGAGGTGGCCATTCCAAAAGTAAAGACAAGGATGAGCTAACTGCTGTCCCTTTGATGGAAGACCAGAAACGAACCAGATCACAATGAATCAACCCAAGAAAGGACGCGGAGATACCAGCACGAAACAGAAAAGGGAAGAAGTAACGCAGTATTAATGATTCTGCGAATCCCTCAGGATCTGAGATCTTGAGGGATCGCTATTTTACCTATTTTCTGTACCTAGCTATCTCCGCCATCTTCCCTATAAAAGGGGTAGCATTGTTGGCTTCAAAAAAGGATCTTTTTGGGGGTGTAATTTCTTTTAAGGAAGATCAGGACTATGATCTTTATGTTCGGTTGAAGACTTGAGTCCCTGTAATTTTATTGCATGCTTTAATACAGACTTGTTCACTCTTTTATCTTTGAGACTGGATCTATCTTAAGCGGTGTACCCCTGGAGGCTAAGGGCCCGACCCTGGAGGACACTTGCTCTTGTATTATTACGCGTGGTTTCCGTGTGGTTTGTTCATAGACGTAATCTAGTAATCTGCTGTGTTTTGAGAATATTCTATTACATGCTCTGTTGTGATTAAGTCATTTCATGTTCTTGAACTTTATATCGATGCTATGTTATTTTACCAATTCTTTAAGCATTGATTAATCCCTACAGGACACTGTTACTTTATTACAGAATTCTTCACGATTGTGTTTTGCATTATAACAAGTCATCTGGAAAGATCTGTTTTACATGGGTATCGAATGTGACTATTCTTTATTATGAGATACAGTCGTATGTGTTTTAACAGAAGCAGATTAAGTATGGTGTGTTTCTAAGGTTCTATAGTATTGTTCCATCATATAAGATTGAGGGATTGGTGTTTTGATTGGCATGGTTAAATAGAGTTGCAGCTTAAAGAACTCAGTTATTACTTATTTCGATTACTGTTCTATTCTTGAACTGCTGTTCCATTTACTTGCTGTTCCATTTATTTGTTGTTCCATTTACTTGCTGTTCCATTTATTTGCTGTTCCATTTCAATTTGCTGTTCCATTTCCAGATTGCTAATTTGCTGTTTCTTGAGGACGGACTTAGGCTGTAGATGACCCCAGCATCTGCTACTTGGTCCCCAGACCTCTGATCTGCTCCCATCAGCTATGAAAGGGATGTGTTATTGCTACCAAGCCCTTGGCTGATGTTCCATTTCATTATCACTTCTTTTATCTGCTGTTTCATTTCTAATCATTAAGAACGATCCTAGGCTATAATGAGCCCATCATCTGCTATTTGGCTCCCAGACCTCTGATCTATTCTCATCAGTTATGAAAAGGATGGGTTATTGCTACCGAACCTTTGGCTGATGCAATACTTGGTGTGATTTAGTCCTTTGAAGTAGTTAAGTTGTAGACTTGCATTAGTTTACTGTCGTAGTTGTAAATAGCTGTACTACAAGCATTACTCTGGCAAATGCTAGCCTCAGACTGAGACACCCTTTGAAATAACCAGACGATCCCGGATTGACATATTAATGTGAGGTAACTAGAGGTGAAAGAGACCCTTTTTATAGCTCTATAGTACATTAACCATTTTTGCATCCAAGTGATTTTATCCAATGTTTAAGGAATTCTAGTATGACTCACAAGTTCAAATAGGATTATAGACAATTATGGGTTGTGTACTTGTTTCCTTACTTCATCTTGGTGGTTATCATTTTCCCATAGTCCAATGTCAAATTCCTTAGGGTCTCTCTTTCATTTTCTAGGAGGCGCACAAAAAAGAGGCTTTGATGATGGTATCATTCCATGTTATTCACACTTGTCATCATTCCCCCCATCACGATTATCTCATCTTTTGATTGGTTGTCATCGGTCACTTGTACTAGTTTCCCATTGGTCTTGTCCTATGAGAAGATGTGGTTAAATATACTTGAGGTTGATGAAGTTGTAAGAAAATAAAAAGCATAAGCCAAATATCAAAATGGAAAAGAATGACAAGGGATGTAAAGTAGTCAAAATCTAATTATAGCTTGAGCTCTACCTCCTCTTATATATCATGTTTTCCCTAAGAGTATACATGCATGTCACTTATATCAAAGTAAAAGGAATTCTCATAGAAATTCTCGACCTCGATGAGGCGATAAAATGCCCATCATTAAAGGTGGATTATATCTTTATTATGACATGGAAAATCAATGAATCTTGTTAAACAAGATATATTAACAAAAAAACGGGGAGAGAAAGGAAAATATGGGGGCTTGGAAAAGCAAAGGTGAGAGAAGGTAACTTAAGTAGGTAAGCACTCCCTCTACAATGATGCTCATGGAAAATGGTTTTACATAATCTAGTATAAGACTTGATGGGCCCCATCAATAGGTATATTATAAGGCCATTTTTCTATCCTCCAGCCTATAAATTCTTCTTTTCTCACATTAATTAACATCTCTTTGACCAGAATGTGCTTAGTAGGAAGATTAGATGGTGTTTTCCGTACTTCATGGCCTAATGTAGTTAATGTGTAGGAAAAATAGCATTCTTGAGTGCATTTACTATGCATAGGAACGTTGGAGGCACCTAGAGGAGATGTAGGAGGCTTTTCCCCTACATTTACTCTCCTTCAACTCGAATTGATCCCTAGAATCACTCATCAACAATTCAACGTATATTGGCATCCAATGAACTCAAGTAATTGCAAGAATCTAGGGGAGATGGATCCATTTTTTTAAATATTTTAGAGGGAAGCAATCCTATTTTCAAGGGGGTTTCCCCTCAGTAATCTTTGTATAAATCAACAAACCCAAGGGCTCACTAGGATTGGAACTTTTGGAGCAAGGAGAACTACTAAGAGCGAAGTGCTTGAGACTTTCATTTTCATTTTCATTTTCATTCAAATGTATTTGAACTCCATTTTATGTTAATGAAAGGTCTACTATTGTTTCACATTTGAGTTTTTTTCAAAGGTATGAGTCCCCTTGGGTTAGGGCTCAACCCAGAGGCTCAAATATCTCTTTATGTGTCTTATTTACACATTATTTTAGTGGCAACATTTCCTTCTTTGTTTTAGTAGAAGCTTACTTCCTAGAAAAATTGTGGTTGCAGAACTGATTACCACCTCTCTCATGGGAAGTGTGGTTGAGGAGCCTACAGTAGCAATCCAAAAATACATGGTTGTATTCCTTTGTATATTTCTAGGCTTTAGCTGATTGTTCTCTTGCATACTCTGTTTCTGCAATCTAGGGGTTAAGGTAATCTCTCTCTCAATATTTCATATATGTAGGTTAGATTCATGTTGTAAGGTAGATTATTTATTAATGAAATGAAATTCAACTCATCCTTCTCAATTTGATTTCATAAAATTTTACTCTCCTTCAACTTGAATTGATCCCTAGAATCACTGATCAACAACTCAAGGTCTACTGGTAGTTAATAAACTCAATAAATTGCAAGGATCTAGGGGAGATAGATCCTCCTTTTCTGAGATTTTGGAGGGAAGCAATCCTCTTTCCTAGGAGGCCATTCCTTAGCCATATTTGTATAAATCAACAAGCCCAAGGGCTCACTAGGATTGGAAATTTTTGAGTAAGGAGAGCTACTAAAAGCCAAGTGCTTGAGACTGTCATTTTCATTTTCATTTGCATGATGTTTTTGAAGCCCATTTTATGTTAATGAAAGGTATAATATTGTTTCACATATGATTTGTTTCAAAGGGTTGAGTCCCCTTAGGTTAGGGCACAACCCAAAGGCTCCGATCTCTCTTTATGTATCTTATTTATGCTTTATTTTAGTAGCAACATTTCCTCCTTTGTTTTAGTAGAAGTTTACTTCCCAGAAAAATTGTTGTTGAAGACTTGATTACCACCTCTCTTGTGGGAAGTGTGGTTGAGGAGTCTTCAGTAGCAAGAAAAAAATATGTGGTTGTCTTCCTTTGTAGATTGATAGGCTTTAGCTGACTATTCCCTTGCATACTCTGTTTATGCAATCTAGGGGTTAAAGTCATCTCTCTCTCTCAAGATTTCATGTATGTAGGTTAGATGCATGTTGTAAGGTATATTATTTCTTAATAAAATAAAATTCAACTCATCCTTATCTGTTTTATTTCATAAAATTTGACTCTCCTTCAACTCGACTTTATCCCTAGAATCACTCATCAATAGTTCGTGGTGTACTGGCAACCAATGAACTCAAGTAATTGTAAGGATCTAGGGGAGATAGATCCATTTTTTTCAAGATTTTGGAGGCAAGCAATCCTCTTTCCAAGGAGGCTTCCCCTTAGTACTATTTGTGTAAATCAACAAGCCCAAGGGCTCACTAGGATTGGAAATTTTGGAGCAAGGAGAACTACTAAGAGCCAAGTGCTTGAGATTTCCATTTCCATTTTCATTTGAATGATGTATTTGAACACCATTTTATGTTGATGAAAGGTCTAATATTGTTTCACATCTAAGTTTGTTTCAAAGGGATGAGTCCCCTTGGGTCAGGGCCCAACCCAGAGGCTCCAATATCTCTTTATGTATCTTATTTATGCATTATTTTAGTAGCAACATTTTCTTCTTTGTTTTAGTAGAAGTTTACTTGCGAGAAAATTTGTGGTTGCAGACCTGATTACCACCTCTTTTATGGGAAGTGTGTTTGATGAGTCTACAACAACAAGCCAAAATTATGTGGTTGTACCATGATTGGGGAGGAACAAAGACCACTATAAACCCACCTTTCCTTCATTACAAGTACAAATATGCAATTAGTATTAGAAGAAAAAATTCCACATTTGAATAGAAATGATTTCTTTTCTTATGAAATGTACATGGATTATGTTACTAAAGCCAAGTTTCCTTGAACATAGTGATAAAAAGGGTGATTCATCAATGCAAAGTATATTGGACATGATTCTTGAATTCATGCTTCCTTACGATTTGTCACACACATTGTTGTTGAAAATATCAAATTTCCTTTTTCAAAGGAACTTTCCACATTTTTCAAGTAGAATAGCACTTTTCATTTATGCAATTAGCACAATCTACACATTCCTACAACTAGATTCAGTCTTTACATTTGGATGAATAACACTTTTATTTTTGCAATTAGAATAATGTTTTCATTCCTGCAAATAGAGTAAAACTCTCTCTTTTGCATGCAATTTCTTTCTTTAATCCAGTTGAAGGAGTGGTATCTATATGCCTTGATATGATCCATTGCTTGAAGGTGGAATGGGTAGAACTTGACCTACTGTGCATATAACATTGTCACCTCTAAGTTTGTACGAACCCTAGATTGATAATTAAAGTTGGTAGCCTTGGGAGTCTCAACATTATTCTTGAGATAATAAGGCTCATCACTTTTTGGTGTCGTTGCTGGGGAGGTGTCCAAGTAGGTGTTGTTTCTACTTAGAAGTTGTCTTTCTTTTTTATCTTTTGTTTTGCATCAGTACTATTTACTTGGAAACTTTCAAGAAAAGGGGAAAATACAAAAAAGAAAAAACAAAACTAGTTTGTTCGTGCCTCATAGGAGTAGGGATAATCAAGGGAAATTCCTAAAACCCCACCCCTTCAAGAAGTCAACCATCACTCTTCTTTGATAACTGTGATCTTCCCTCTTTGACCACAAGGGAGTTAGAAAATCCTTTAGGTGAGAAACCTGAAATTTTTGAACAACCCGTAGGGGAGAAAGAGCCTATATGACTTATCCAAAACATGGTTGAAAATAGGAAGAATGAGTTCTTTCCCATCCAAGAAACCAATGGGGAGGCCAGGATGAAGAATATCAACCCCACTTCCCTTCCACACTTCCATGGCTTAGCCTCTGAGGACCCTGACACATTTATGTTTGAGTTTGATGTAGTTTGTAAGACGTATGACTATACCTCTGATGAACAAAAGCTAAAGATGTTTCCCTCCACCCTCAAAGATGTAGCCTTGCACTAGTTTATGAGTCTACTTGGAAGCAACATCATTACCTGGGTACAAATGCACAAGACTTTAATGATAAGTATATGGATTACTGTAGGTCTAAGGAGATGCAAGAAGAAATATTTAAGATGACCCTAGGGCCAGATGAGTCCTTGGAAGACTATAAGGAAAAGTTCCAACTCAATTATAAGAGGGCTAACTATACCCTTGATCTTGAATCACTCAAGCTTGTACTTCTTCAAGGGATTAGGGAGGATGTAATGGAGACCCTCAATATTTTCTGGAGGAGATATTTACCAGATGACCTATGATGACATCAAGACAATATTCAAGAACCATTCGAGGGCTACTAGGAAAAGGGGAAGGTTCAGTCAAGGCCTGGTTAACTCTTCTACCTCCTCCTCAACCATCAAACATGAGATAGAAAGTATGTTGGAATATTTCAAGAGTGAACTTTTGCATGCCTTTGTCTTGCAGATGGACACTATGCAAATTAAAAGGAAGAAAGAGGAAGTAAAAATAGCACTAGTTATCTTTTGCCCTAGATGCATTAAGAGGCATCCCAAAAATGAGTTCCCACTAAACACCATAAAGGCCTGCTCTGTCTGTGAGGAAAACCATGCAACAAAAAAATGTCCCTCTCTTCCAGACCTAATGCCTTCCCAACCTAATCTAGACCTGAATAATAAGCATACACAACAAGTTTACTGTGGGGAAACATCCTATCTTGCTTATGTCGTGGATATCCAAGAGATCAACCTTCGGTCTAGGAAGTTACTCCCAGATGCTCACCCACCTTCTCCACTTGAGGATATTGAAGAAGAGAAGGAAGATGGCACCCTTAAAGCCAATGCACCTCCCTATCATGAAAGGCTGGTCCAACCTAAACAACGCACCCCAAAAGAGGCTGAACTTCTAGGATAGTTAAAGAAATCATGTGTTAAAATACCCCTTATCCAGGCCATCAAAGAAGTCCCCATTTACAAAAAGATTATCAAGGAAGATTTTTTCAAGATGTGTAGGAGAAGAAAAATAGATGCCCCCACTATCAATGTTGTTGGTCAACTGTCTGATCTAATGCTTAAGAGGGTGATCTTCCCAAAGTACTTGGGTCCTGGTAGCCCAGTAGTGGATGTGCACATTAATATCATTGTGGTCCCTAATACCTTGATTGACCTTGGGGCTACAATCAATTTTATGACCAAGGAAACTATGATAAACCTAAACCTACAAGGAACGTTGAGGAAGACCACTACGGTACTGCGTCTTGCAGATAGATCCATAGTATCCCCTGAAGGATTTATTGAGGATGTGATGGTCTCTATCGACTCCTAGGAGTATCCCACAAATTTCCTTATCCTCTAGCCCAAGACCATGTTTAATGGTTACCCTCTCATCCTAAGGAGACCTTGGTTGGACAATGCTGATGCTTACATTAGTTGTAGGGCTAGGAACATGACCATCAATAATGGGCATCTATCAAAGTAGCTTGTATTATATCCCTCCACTCAACCCTCTGTTGAGCATGAATTACCCTTGTGGATAGAGGACGAGGAAGGAGAAGACCTTTATCACTCATCCTCTACCCAGTTTGTACACTAGACACTACTATGGGAAGTAGGCAACTAGATGAAGATGACCTTATTGACCACTTATTACAGAATAAACCTCCTATTGCCATGCCAATTGATGAACTAATGGAGGAATCCTTAGAGAAACTTGAGAACAATCTATGGACCGATCTATGCTTTGCTGATTATGACCTAGATCATGCCAAGGTTGTGAAAATCAACCCATCTAGGATTCTAAAAATCAACCCTTCCCTCTTAGTCGAGCAAGAAGAATGATTATATACTATGTTGAGGCAACATCTTGATGCCTTTGCATGGGACTACAAGGAAATGAAAGGGGGGAATCCATCAGTTTGTAGTCATCATATCTACATCATAGAGGGATGCAAACATGTGCACCAACCGCAGAGGAGCATGAATCTTTCCCTTAAGGATATTGTAAAAGACGAAATATACCCCATTTCAGATAGTGAATGGGTGTCCCCTCTTGTCATAATACCCAAGAAAAATGGGAAGTGGAGAATATGTGTTGATTATAGAGAATTTAACAAGGCCACAAAGAAGGACCATTTACCACTGCCTTTCATTGAACAAGTCCTCGATGACCTTGTAGGGAAGAAATTATTTTCCTTCTTAGATGGATATAGTGGGTATAACTAGATTGAAATAAGCCTTGAGGACTAATATAAGACTACATTCACATGCCCATGGGGGACCTTTTCCTATAGGTTCCTTCCATTTGGTTTTGCGTAATTCTCTTGCTACTTTCCAAAGGGAAGTATTGAGTATTTTATCTAACCTTGTGCATGTCATTGTTGAGATACACATGGATGATTTCACCCCTTATGGGAGTGATTTCCTGGAATCCCTTTCTAATCTATGTAAAGTATTGAGGAAATGTATTGAGATGAATATTTCATTGGGTCCCAAGAAATGTGAATTTATAATTAATGTAAGGACAGTCCTAGGCCATTTCATATCCAAGGAAGCGATCCATGTTGACCCCAACAATGTTTCCATCATTAGAAAGGTCTCTACCCCTAAAAAATAAAGGGATTTCAAAAGATTCCTTAGGTTGGCTGGATATTACAAAAGATTCATCAAGGAATTTAGTAAGTTGGCCTCACCCTTGTTCATATTGTTGGCTAAAGATTTAGACTTTTGTTGGATAGAAAAGTGCCAAGAGGCATTTGAAAATCTAAAAGAAAAACCGACCATTGCATCCATCCTTAGAGGCCCAAATTGGGCATTGTCTTTCCACATCCACACAGATGCATAAGATAAAGTTGTAGGAGCAGCCTTAGTACAAGTGGAAGAAAAATTTCCTTATGAAATATACTTCATCAGTAAGAACCTTTCTAAAGTTGAACTCAACTATACAGTCATTGAAAAGGTGCTCCTAGCTGTGGTGCATTCTTTGAATAAGTTTAGGCACTATATTACTAGATATCAAGTATTTGTTCATATTGATCATGAAACCATTAAATAATTAGTGAATAACGCTGATGTCAATGCTATAATCATTAGATGGTTGTTATTATTACAACAATTTGATCTAACTATTGTTGACAAGTCAGGAAAGGAGAATGTGGTTGCAGATTTTTTTCAAGACTAACCTTGCCTGTAGGAAATGAGGAGATGGTAGATGATCAACTTCCAGATGAACACCTCTTTTCCATGTCATTGTTATCTCTTTGGTTTGTTGATATACAAAATTACTTGGTTGCTGGGAGGTTCCCTCCTAATATATCTTCTAGGGAGAAGAGAAAGATTGTTAGGAAGAGTTCCCATTTCACCTATATTGGGGGAAATCTCTTCAAGTTGGGGCTAGATTAGATTTCGTGAGGAGGAGGTATTTGACATCCTCTCAGCATGCCATAATGGGCCTTGTGGGGGTCATTTTGATTCTAAAAGGACAAAATTCAAAGTTCTACAAGTTGGCTACTATCGGCCTACTCCACATCAAAATGCAAGGAGGTACACTGCTAGGTGTGATGAGTGCTAAAGGATGGGAAGGCCTACACCCAAGGATTTGATGCCCCTACAACCTAAAGTGACTCTGGAGCCATTTGAGAAGTGGGGAATGGATTTCAATGGGCCCATTGATCCCCCATCTAGGAAAAAGAGGTATATCATTGTGTACAATGATTACTTGACCAAGTGGGTTGAAGAAAAGGTAATAAAGGAAACAACCGAGTAGAAAGTGGCTGAATTCCTAAGGGGAAACATCCTTTATAAGTTCGGTTTTCTGAGGGAGTTGGTCACTGATCAAGGGACACGGTTAACCTCGAATTTGATTGAAGGAATCATGGGGAAGCACCGCATCAAGCACATGAAATGCACTGACTATAACCCTTATGTAAATGGGCATGTGGAGGTCACAAAAAAAGCCTTGGAGAACATTTTGACCAAGTTTGTTAGCAACAGAATAAGGAATTGTGACAGACTGACTAGTAGAGGCCACTTGGGCCTATAATACCACCTGGAAGACCACCACTAGATTTACCCCATTTGAATTTGTTTATGGAAAGAAAGCCTACTATCGATTGAGTTTCAATACAATACCTTGAGGATGGAAACATAGTTGGATTTAGACCTCATTGCAACATATAAAGAAAGGCTTCAATGGTTTGGATACGTTCAGATTGCAGGCTCTCATGCACACTGAGGTAGTCCAACTACAGAGGAAGGTTTGGCATGACAAACACATTAGGGAGAGATCCTTACAAGAAGGTGATTGGGCCCTTCTATATGATTCAAGGTTCAAGGATTTCAAAGGGAAATTGATGACAAGGTGGTTGGGCCCCTATCTAGTGGAAAAATGTTATGAGAATGGGTTTGTCCAAATCAGAATAATCGATAAGGAAGGTATTCCATTGATTTTTAATGGTTACCAATTGAATTTATATAAGAAGCCTCTGTCAAAATAGGAGTTTACTAGTTCAATAAGTAAGGAGCTTAATGTAACTAGGGGCCTTACAACCCGCAGTTCATCCAACCTCTGATCAACAAAAGAAGGCAAAGAAAAAAAATTAACAAAAAAGAAAGAAAAAAAAGGAATAAAAGGCCTAGGTGAAAATATCCATGAGGAACTTAAGGACAACTATAGGGTTGAAAACCTCCCAGAGGAAACCCAAGAGCAAAAAAAAGAAAAAAAAAGAAAAAAGATCCCCAAGTGAAAACCTCTTTTGAGGCACCTAGGGAAGGCCTATAGATTGGAAACCTCTTTAGAGGTAGCTTGCAGGTCTCAAAAAACAAAGGGAGAGAAAAGAAAAGAGAAAAGAGAAGGAGAAAGCAACCCAGAGGTAAAGGATCCCTTACACTAGTTCTGCTCACAAAGTTTTTCAGGGTTCCATCCATGGTCAAAGAATAACAACAAAGTGAAGTAGGAGGTCCAAATTCCACTTTTCCACCTCCAAAGATAGTCTCTTGCATGTCCTTCATCACTCCTTCCATCTCCCTACATCCATCCATCATCAAACACCCCATCACACTGAGTTCTGCCTCAATCCCACAATGCTATAGGATTGCCCTGAACTGCTATAGCATTGATAAGAATTGCTACATGATTGAAATAATCATAGGAAAAGGGGCCAAATATCATGTTTTTATTGGGGGAATGAAGGGATAGGTTCACCACACCTACATCATCTTCCATCCACATCACTTAGCCATTTTTCCATCCAAAAATTCACCCTTGTTCATGAACAAAATATATTTTAGCCATTTCTTCACGAGTTTCCACCACCATGAAAGTTTCCAGTCCCTGTTAATAGGCTAACCATGAATTATACAAGCATATGAATTTATTTCATGAAGGATATTTTTATTTTGGAAGGGTCTATGTGACTGTTATAGGAAATATCCAATCTTGTAGCAACCTGCACAAACCTAACAAAACCACAACCAAAGACACTTAACAACTCCAAAATGAAAACTTAGCCCTCCTAGAGCATTGAGAGACTATCCTTGAGATCTAGGAAGCCACAACACTTTTTAGGAGAATCTACAGGGCATTGATCACTTTCAGCAAAAACAAATCGACCCTTGAAGAACATATATCATAAAACTTCACTCAGTCAGACACACATCAGAGAATATCTATAAGAGAATTATATGTTTTGTACAGAAAAGGACCAGTACGAGATATAGCACCTCCATAGGCCAACAAATCGATCAGTGAAGCAACATGAAAGAATCAACATCAACTCGACAAATAGGCTTAGGTATGCCACTCCTTGCCTCTTCCTTTAAGAGAATAATGGTTCAAAAGTGGTTTTAATGGATGAGGGACAAATATTATAGGTTGGAGGTGGGCAGTAAACTTGGTCAGCCTCAGGAAGTTAAAGTGTAATTCACTCACCTTTCATGCAATGTGGAGAAGTCAAATGAAGGGGGAGAGGTGATGATTATGAGGAGTGGGTTCCAACGGTCCAAAAAAGGAAATACATGTATGAAAGGTAGGGGCTAGCTAAAAAATATCACTGAGCCGAATACCATAAGAGGAAATTAAAAAGATAGGCCTAACTTCAGCCGTACCAAGGATCTCATTTCCAAAACGGTTGCAGAGGCCCACTAAGGCATCAAGAAGTGAGCTAGCTACAACCAGGGGGTCCCTAGTGTGCTAAATATAAGCTACAAGATCAACTAGTAGGTGATACAGGTTCGAAAGAAAGTGCTACAAGATTAGAGGAAATTGCTACAGGATCACAAAAGCTGCTATAGGATTGCGGAACAATTGATACAGGATCGAGACAAGAAAGGAAAGAGGGTCCAAATCAACAACATTTTTCCTCCAAATACCCAAAACCATGAATAAATCACCCGAGGAAGGTTAAATAGTGTTTTTTTCACCCCCTTTCATGAAGAGGATTTAATTGAAATTCTGTCTGTGTAGACATCCTGCAACAAATCCCATGTAGAATTGAATTACTCTTAAAAATATAATAAAATATTTTTATATGTGGGAAGCAAGGTGGCATAAGAGATAGTCTACTTGAATTTTGGACTATAATTCTCCTTCCCCTTCCCAGAAGCAGAGTTCCAACCCTCTCACCCCTGTCTTGAAACCCTAGGCTTCTCAATACACAATCTCCATAAAAAAATCTTTGAGAAATTCGAGGAAACAATTGTAGGAAACATGGGAGGGGGTTTCAATAGAATGGAGCCCACAAAGATTAACATAATTCATCAAAATTCTATCATCAGAGAGAGCTTCCTAAACCATCAATGGATGGGGTTCTTTTAAAAATTGAAAGGGTATGATGATGAGATAACCCATGAATTTTCCATGGCCCTTCACTCTCAAGGGGAAGATAGTACAACCACTATCATTAGGGGACTTTCCATCCATGTGAAGGCAAAGCTCATTAGCAGAGTAACCACCATACCCTTAGAGGTCAGATGGGGCAAGGAAGATAAAACAAAAGCCATCATAACCAATAAAAACTTCTTCCTCCTTGAAGAGAATCCTGTTGAAGACAAAAATGGAGTAAGGAGGGAGAGCCTCCATTACCCTTGGAATGAAGTGGCCTATAACATCCTTAAGTACATATATTGTGAAGGGAGGTTGAATTTTTATATGCCTATCAATTTATGCTACTCTATGAGCTAAGGTTCTAAACAGAGTTTCCCATTTCAAGAAGGCTTAGTGTTACACATTTCCTTCTTCAATCCATGATTGAAATGGGCCAGAGGGTGAGGGAAGGGAAGCAACAATACATTTACCATCATGGCCTCATAAGGCTCATTTTTATGAATGCCTTAAACCACCTCAGGATATTTGTGTTGGGGACTGATTTTGTGGGCATAGATAGGGAGGCCTTGATTGAAACACAAGTGAAAACCATGACACGACATGAAGAGACCACAAAATCTGGTGTTGGAGGTAAGCAAGGAGAGGAAGAAGAGGCTAAAGAATAAGAAGAAGATGTTGAAGAGAAAGAAGAGGAAGAACAAGATGTTGAAGAGAAAGAAGAGGAAGAACAAGATGTTGAAGAGAAAGAAGAGGAAGAAGAGGAAGATGTTGAAGAGAAGGAAGAAGAGGTTGAAGGAGAAGCTAGAGAATAGAGGAAAGAAGAAAGAGGGAAGCAAAAGGTAGAAAAAGATACCCTTGGAGAACCCTATAGACCCAGGAAGAAGAGAAAAAAAAAGTAGAATATAATCCTCTCAGAAGGAGAAAAAAACAAGAGGTGGATGCTATCCTAGAAGCCCTTAGCACACCTATTAAGCCCAAGAGGAGGCAACCCAAACAAGGCCTCTTACACTTTAAAAGAAGAAAGAGAACTAGGATCAAACAAGGGAAGCCTCAACCTTATTCAACAATCCTAATTACAATTAATGAATCAATTAGCCATCGAGAAGGAGAACTGGGATGAGGTGAAGGGAAAAATGAGGAGGCCACCTCCCTCAAAGCCAAGGGAAAGTAGCCTTTGACACCCATGAGAAGGACAACCACTAGGGCAGTCACAACCAAGAAATTCAAAGCAAAAATTATGCTACTACAGGAAAGAGCAAAGCTGCTGCAAGAAATGACATAGATGCTATAGGAAAGAACAAAGCTGCTACAAGATAAGGAAAAAGTACTACAGGATAGGAAAAAAACACCTCAAGAGGAGGTAGAAGGTGCACAAGGGCTCCAAAATCCTGATTCACAACATGATCTTAGATCATATTACAAGTTTGTTGAAGCAAAAAAAAATTATACCTAAAACGTTTGTAATTCCCCTCCTATTTGAGTTAGAAAAAGAGAGAAGCAGAACTCACTGATGGATGCAGATTGCAAAATACAAGAAAGTAGAGGATGTGGGCTTCATGGATGATAAGATGAAACAAATGGGTAAGGAAATGACTAAATTAAGGGTAAAGGAATCAACCATGAGGGAGCAACTACAATTAGAAAACAAGATGTTGAGAGAGAAATTGTAGGAAAGGGAGGCACAACTTTCCACCATGGAAATCTTTTCCATGGAGGCCATCCAATGCAGTAAACCATATGAATCATATGCCATTTTGCTCAAATAACAATGGTTCCAATTCCAAATCAAGACATTGACACAATATGGCTCTCTACCATTTCAAGATTATAGGAAGTTCATTGACTTCTACCAACAGGTAAGCATTGAGGATAGGGCCAAATTGGCTAAATTTTATATGCACAACATGATCCTCACATACATGAACTTTTGGGACCCTAATTCAATATTGGGATATGCATAACTGATGACATTGGCCTCTTGGCTGGCCCATGAAGAAACAAGGGCTAAGGAAGTAAATAAGGTTATGTCCAAAGAAGCAAGTGAGCCCCTATACATCAGAGTAGAGTTAATAAGCTCCAAGGTTGTCATAAGTAACCATAACACTATCTCTGCAGATCACAAATTGAGCCCTCACTACCTGGGAAAACAAGAACAAGCCATCCTCCATTTCAAAGATACCTTTAGGATATTGGGGACAAAGAGTTTTTAGGATTGCTAAAGAAGATGGCGTGCTCTACCTCACAATCTACAAATAAGGGAATATCACTCCCCTAAAAGGTTGAGGAATGCCCTAGAGAGGACCCCATTCTACAAAAGAATTATTCAAAGCTTGAAAATAAATTAGATAGGGCTAAAAATTAGCCCTCCCTTGCTATTGGGACTAAAAGAGTGAAGAGATCAAGTAGAGGAACAAAGGGACTTGGTAGCCATAGCAGAAAATGCATGTTTCTATCCACCAGAAGACACACCATCTAAGATTCCTTGGGATGTCAGGGAGGCCACCAGGGTGATGCATGGACTACAAATTAGTGTGTAAGTTTCTTAGAGGGTGAGAAACACTTTCAGTAGGGGGGTGATGATGGGCCCCATTAATAGGTATATTATAAGGCCATTTTGCTATCCTCCAACTTATAAATTATTCTTTTCTCACATTAATTAACATCACTTTGGCTATAATGTGCTTAGTAGGAAAATTAAAGGGTGTTTGTCATACTTCGTGGCCTAATGTGGTTAATGTGAAAGAAAAGAGCATTTTTGAGTGCATTTACTATGTAGAGGCACATTGGAGGCATCTAGAGGAGATGTAGGAGGCCTGTCCCCTATGTTTGTTCTCCTTCAACTCGACTTGATCCCTAGAATCACTCATCAACAACTCGAGGTCTACTAATAGCCAATGAACTCAAGTAATTGCAAGGATCTACAGGAGCTAGATCCACTTTTTTCAAGATTTTGGAAGAAAGTTGTCCTCTTTCCAAGGAGGCTACCCCTAAGTCATATTTGTATAAAGGAACAAGACCAATAGATCTCTAAGATTGGAACTTTTAGAGCAAGGAGAGATACTAAGAGCCAAGTGCTTGAGACTGTCATTTTCATTTTCATTTTCATGATGTATTTGAACTCCATTTTATGTTAATGAAAGGTCTACTATTGTTTCACATTCGAGTTTGTTTCAAAGGGCTGAGTCCCCTTGGGTTAGGGCCCAACCTAAAGGTTCCAATATCTCTTTATGTATCTTATTTATGCATTATTTTAGTAGCAACATTTCCTTCTTTATTTTAGTGGAAGTTTACTTGCCAGAAAATTTGTGGTTGTAGACCTAATTGCCACCTCTCTTGTGGGAAGTGTGGTTGAGGAGTCTATAACAACAAGCCAAAAATATGTTGTTGTTTTCCTTTGTAAATTGCTAGGCTTTATCTCATTATTCTCTTGCATACTCTGTTTCTATAATCTAGGGGTTAAAATAATCTCTCTCTCAAGTGTTCATGTATGTAGGTTAGATGCATGTTGTAAGGTATATTAGTTCTTAATGAAGTAAAATTCAACTCATCCTTCTCTATTTAATTTCATAAAATTTGACTCATCCTTTCTTGCCTAGTTTGTTCTACTGCAATTTGATCATTGGTTTGGCATTCTTTTCAAGATCAATAAGGGATTGATTGTTGATATGAAGGTACTGCCAGTGGCTTACAGGGTTGGCACACTCATCCTGCATCTCTTTTTTCATCATCAACCTCTTCCTTTACATCTCACATTGCCCTAAAAAATCTACCACTGAGACCACATTTCTAGGTCATTAAAGGACACCATGAGCATTTTCTTTTGTGCAAGACTGGCCTCTGAGGGGTTATAACCTTTGTAATGGCCTCACATAACCTTCAAAGATCTTCATCTACCTCTCTCCACCTTCAGAACACTTTTTCTACCCTCAGGATGCTCACGGATCAATCCTGTAGCAAAAGAAGGAAAATCCTGTAGTGTCCTGTAGCAATCCTATAGCAATCTTGTAGCATCCCGTAGTATTGTCCAAACTTGACTAGATTTGCTATAGGATCTTGATTTTTTCCTCTTGGGATTTATCCCCAGGCTCTAAATCCATTATTGGGGAGCAATAAAGACCACTCTAGACCCACCTTTTCTTCATTGCCAGTACAAATATGCAATTAGAATTAGTACGCATATTTCCACATTTGAATAACAATGATTGTTTTCTTATGAAATGTACATGGATTTTGTTACTAAAGCTAAGTTTCCTTGAACACAATGATAAAAGGGGTGATTCATCAATGCAAAGTGGATTAGACTTGATTATTGAATTCATGCTTCCTTAGGATTTTAGTCACACACATTATTGTTGAAAATATCAAATTTCCTTTTTCAAAGCAACTTTCCACATTGTGCAAGTAGAGTATTGATTTACATTCTGCAAATAGACTAGCACTTTTCATTTCTACAATTAGCACAGTATTTACATTCCTCCAACTAGATTTAGTCTTTAAATTTGGATGAATAACACTTTCATTTTGACAATTCTCCATATGCATTGATCTGATCCATTGCTTGAAGGTGGCATGAGTAAAATTTGATCTACTATGCATATAGCACTTTCACTTCTAAGTTTGTATGAACCCTAGGTTGATAATTAAAGCTGGTAGCCTTGGGAGTCTCAACATTATTGTTGAGATATTGAGGCTCATCAAGGCTATGACACCTTTTAGGAAGTAAAGCCTAAACCATAACACCTATCACTTGTACCTATCATTTGAAGGGGTTTACTTATGCATTGTTCCTCCCTTTAGGGTTGGAAATACTTATAGGGTTATGTGGTAACACTTTCATTTCTAAAATTCTCTATATGCATTGATATGATCCATTGCTTGAAGGTGTCATGAGTAAAACTTGATCTAATATGCATATAGCACTTTCAGCTCTAAGTTTGTAAGAACCCTAGGTTGATAATTAAAGCTCGTAGCCTTGGGAGTCTCAACATTATTGTTGAGATATTGAGGCTCACCAAGACTATGCCACCTTTTAGAAAGTAAACCCCAAGTCATAACAACTATCACTTGTACCTATCATTTGAAGGGGTTTAATTAGGCACCGTTCCTTCCTTTAGGGTTGGAAATACCTATAGGGTTATGTGGTAACCCTCCAATTCCTAAGTAAACCTATACACTATCGTAAGATAGTAACAAATTTGAAGATGATACTTGTCAAAAAAATTGATGCTTTGAAATTGAATATGGTCCACCTTGATGCTCTTATGGTTCTTGTACCTATGATGCCCATTACACTTTATTTTGGAGTATGTGTTAAGATGATTCTTCCAGGTGCATCCAAGGTCACTTGAGAGATGATATGATGCTTCTCCAACTGTTCATAAATGATGTCCAACCATTTTGATGATGACACAGAGCACCTTGATAGAGGATGTTTGTAAGAACACTTTTGTTGCACCCCATTTAAATATCACTATGTGAATTTGTTTATGTAAATTATGTAAAAATGCAATTGATTATTGAGCTAAAGAGATGACATAGATTCATAGTTATGAGGAGGAGAGGTTGCTTGTGATGTGATTAACCTAAGACACACCCACCTCATTTATTTCCATTCTACCTATCGCCCTGACGAATTGAATGACTTGCCTGAATAGGTAGTGAAGTTTTGGCATGGGCAACCTGAGTGGAGACTGGTGCTCGTACCATCCTCTTCCTCATGGGACGTAATAGAGTGGGAGGAGGATCATCCAGAAAAAGAGTGTTCAACATGAAAAAGAAGGAATGGGAGAAAAAGAATGCAAAGATATAAAATAAGAGAGAGCACAAAGAGAAAGAATATGCGGATGGGAGAAAAACACGCAGGCCCAGGAAGCACTCAAGAAACAACAACATAAGAAGAAAAAGTATTGAGCTAGTTCTCTATAATTAGGAAATCATTCCCTATGATTTTGTTGACGCTGGGGTTGTGTTCTTATGTTGATTAGCTAGTGGAGGCTCAATGGATAATTAAATCACTTAGTGCTTGCTAAGTAAGTTGATAAACCACTAAGTGCTTGATAGAAAAGTTGATAAACCACTTAGTGCTTACTGAATGGGTTGATAAACCACTTGGGTGCTTGTTGGAAGGTTGATAAAAAACTTAGTAGGTGAATTGAGCCATTGTGGTGCTTGCTAAAAAGAGTTTATAAACCACTAAGTGCTTGCTGAGGAAGCTGATAAACCACTTATATATTGTATTCAATATCCTGGAACTGAGAAGTACTTCAACTGAGATTTGGGTGAATCCCTGTGGTTGATTTCAAAGAGGCAGAGAGTCATTGTGGTGCTTACTTCCAGACAATATTTGATAAACTACTTGGACAATGGAATCCTTCTCTTGTTTTGTCTCACTGAATTCTCGGTGTGAAATTCCCTTGAGAAAGTAACTCCTCAAATTTTGAATTTGGCTCAGAGGTGGTTAGTTGCAAGAAATATTGCAATGTAGCTAGCCTATGGTTGGGTGGAGAGTTAAAGTCCCTCCTCCAATTACCATCCATTCAAGTCAAATAGATAAGTATATTTACTTATATCCATTTGTACTATGGATGATGAAGAATGCCTGATATGTGATGGGTAAGTGTGTGGATCAACACTACCTATAGAAGGTTGATATTTTTGTAAGTTCATGGTGAATTCTTTTCTTTATATGCCTTCACAATTATGTTGAAATTTTGGATCTATTTGATTGTTATTATGTATATGAGCTACAAAGTTATATATATGAATATGACTAGTTGCTTTAATCCCCTCGGTCAACCTGTTATTGCAAAGTGTTCTCAATTATATGATATGTTTAGAAATTTCATGGCTCACTTCCTTGTTTAAGGTTGTAGACTACCTCACGTTTAAGGAGGTAATTTAGGTGTTGTGTGAAGCATAAAAAATAGTTATATTTGATTGTCACGTGTTTTAAGAACAATGAGAGAATTTATGGTGATGTACACTTGTATAATGTTTCAATGTTTTGAGCTTCATAGAGAAAGCATTATAAGTTATTTTCCCGTGAAATCCAACTATTGGATCATTTTTTACCTTTACTCAGATTTGATATAAGGCAGGTCTGTTAGATTCATTAATTATGTTATGGTCATGGTATAATACATTGGAAGGTCATTATTCAGATATAGGTTCTCATTCTTAGAAATTTTGTGTTTTTGGAAATGCCCTGACTTAAGAAAATTCTAGTATAATTCCTTGAAGTTTCCCTTCCTGTAAGCTTGGGTAGAAACCTTCACTTTTGTCTAGGACTAGATGGTCCCTTGATGAACCTTGTATTCAATCCAAATATCTTTTTCAACTCCCCATCTCCAATTGCACCTAGATGCACGAAGGGCCAAATATTAAGTTATCTCACATACATATATGATAGTTTGAGATATCTAATTGTTTGAGGCTTGTGCATTGTAGAAATAAATTGGATTTCTATCGAGTTGGATTTCGTGGCAAGTGTATTTTAGTCGGGGTGGGTCCCTCTTGGGTGAATATCTGTGTGAGGCCAAATCTCCCCATGAGTGGAGGGTGTATCCATAATTCGAGATATCTGGTGGAGTTTGAGTTATGCACGTTTCCAAAGTTCTGGATGGGATCGAAACTAGATCTTCTATAGAGTTGCATGTGATCCAGAGGTTTGAGGGTCCGGGGATTGTGCCAGTAATGGATAAGGTGTGCACCTTGTATTTCCCTTGGGAATAGAAACTAGATTTGTCACATAACATAAAGGGGTCAGACTATAAGGGACCCACTAGTTTGGGTCGAGGTGGCAAGTGCCATAGAGGTCTGGTAAGACTATGTGGATGTTGTCAACCCTCATTTTGGATGAGAATATTGCTATGGTTTTTGCCTTTATTTTCCTTTAAAAATACTTATTTTCGTCATTTATGACAATATTCTTACATTTTTCTCCTAATAATATTTCCTTAAGCTATTTTTATTAAATTTTAATTTTTGAAATTTCTTGAAAATAAATGCATTGTGAAATGTCAATTGCAGATTTTAGGAGCATTGGAAATTCGTTGTTCGTTATGTTTCCAAGCAAACTGGGTGAAAATGAATACACAAGTTTTTTTCTCACAAGTATCCTGAGATGGTAAAACACCCATTCACTCGAGCCAAAGATGTCTTCAAGTGCTCAGTCAAAGCGTGGTCATTGTGGCGAGTTAGATGACTAAAACATAGAACAAAATGCCAAGATTTGTGTTTTGCGGATTAGATCCATGATTTGAGTGATTAAAATAGATATAAGGATTGTATCTAAGTATTAAAATAGGCAACAATCACTTCTTAGTAGGATTTGTGTGTATTTTGTGAGTAATTTTCTTATAAAATCAAGAAACTAAACTTGCCAAAGTATTTATTGAATTTCTATTTTGATTAAAAAATCTGATTTCGACCTGTGGGATTAGAATCAACTTTCCTACCCATTTATTGTTATTTATATCAAGTAATGAAGTGGTGATTAAGCTTTAGCTCTTGATTTCAATTTCATGTGCTTGGTTAAGCCATGGAGCCCCCCCCATAACTTGAGTTAGTGCATTGTGTCTTTGCTATACAAATAATTGGTAAATACTTGTTATTTCTTGTTGATATTGATTTATGTATATATTATTCATGTCTCTATACATTTAGACTTCAATTAGGTTACAAGCTAGCTTATTTGGTGGTGTAAGCATAGGCTTAAAAATAGTTTCTAAGTTGATATTTTGCATATGATTTTATTCCGTATTTATTGATTGTAATATTTGTTTCTTGAAACTTCTAATATTGTCTCAACATAAGTTTGGTCAGCTTGTGAATTCATAGAGCAGTCTTAGTTCTTTTGCTTTTGAAAGAGCAATTATAATTGTTTAGCTTTGATTTAATGAAATACATCACTTGTTGAAGGTAAATGTGTTTAAGAGTAATTTGTTAAACAATTATAGGATTTGATAAATATTTGAAAGATTCAATTTGCTAAGTAATCAAAATTTAATAGATATTTCATACTAGTTCTTAAGTACACGTTACTAGTTACTGGTTTCTAGTCCTTACTTATGTTTTAAATAGAAATTAGGTATTAGACTCTATATACATTATTTAAGCATGCTTAGATTATATTGAGCATATTATAATATAAGTGAGGTATTATTATCTTAAATAGATTTTGGTTTCATTGGTTTGGTTTAATTTGGCGAGAATATCATAGAAATCTTAGTTGCATTAAAATCATTAAATCATTGAATTAGTATGGTTTCCCATAACATTAAAATTCAGTGCCATTTTTAATTGTTGATCATCATAGGGCATAGAAATCTTAGTTGCATTAAAATCATTAAATCATTGAATTAGTATTGTTTCCCATAACATTAAAATTCAGTGCCATTTTTAATTGTTGATCATCATAGGGTAATTTTTGTTTGAAAATCAACTTGAATGGTCAAAGTGACCAAGGCATCAGGAGTACCATTTGATAATTTTCTAGTAGAAAAAGTCCCAACCATGGAAAATTTTAGGGGCGAATGTTCGCCCTTAGGCGCAATTAAAGGGTTTTAAATTTTTAGTGGGTGAATATTTTGTATCATAGTACATTTTTACAAATCGCCTCAAATAGCCCACCTTATTTTAAGGGAGATGGTAAAAAAAGGTAAATTTAGCCCTTGAAATTAGGAGTTACAACCTTCCATTCGCCCTAATTTTCAAGAATAGATTTTATTTAAGTGAACCCTATGGGCCAAATACCATATTTCTAAAAGAGGTGTGGTATATTAATAAAAATATAAATAAATGAGAGGTATGGTAAATAAATAAAACATTTTTTGTATTTACTCCATAAGTCATCTTATATACATGCAAGGGGGTAAACAAATAAAAATATAAATAAAGTGGAGGTATGGTAAATAAATAAAACCTCTTTCTATACTTACTCAAAAGGTATGGTAAATAAATAAAAATATAAATAAACTAGACGTATGGTAAATAAATAAAACCTCTTTTTATATTTAGTCCATAACCCTCTTTCTATTTATGAAGGCTCAAAAAAGAGGTTTTATTTAAGTGAATCCTATGGGCCAGATATCATATTTGTAAAAGAGGTATGGTAAATTAATAAAAATATAAATAAACGAGAGGTATGGTAAACAAATAAAACATTTTTTTATATTTACTCCATAAGTCACCTTATATTTACTAACACTCAAAAAATGCGTTATATTTAGGTGAAACCTATGGGCAAAATACTATGGGCCAAATACCATGGGCTAGATTATTATTAATACCATGCAAACAAACATTATTAACCCTAATATTAGTATTAATAAAAATAAAAATGGCACATGGTATTGACCCATGGTATTCACGTGGAATGTAGCCTATTTAAATGGGGAAATTAAACCAGCATAGATCCACATTTACTCTGGATCTACTAAGCCCCGAGAGGGATCAAATATCGTGATATGCAAACTAGCATAGAGTGAAAAAATATTTGATCCCTCTCGGGGCTTGGTGGATCAAGAGTAAAAATGGATGTTGTAATTTAATGTATGTTAAACATTTTAACTTGGTTAAAATAAAAAATAAAATAAAAATCAATTATTAATTTTTATAAATTACTAATAGTAATTTTTAAGCTCCAGGTTTATGATAACCCATGGTATTGACCCATGGTAATACCATGGTATTCATGTGAGCATAGACTATTTAAATGGGAAATTCTATCATCTTAGATCCATCTCAATTTTGGGTCTACCAAGTGCTCAGAGGGATACATAGATTTCATCCCCCTAAGAGTGGTAGATGTGGAGTTAAGATGGATATATGTTGGTTTTTATGATAATGAAGATATTAAATAGACTTAGGAAATTATATTGTAAAAAAATCTTAAGGTGAATGGTTAAAGTTACATTTAGTCACTTCACAAAATTTAGTAAAAGATACCAATATCTCCATTAATATTGGTTTTTAACTTTTTCTGATTTAACAAAAAAAATTAAAAACAATGAAACCTTATCACTCTTTCCGCATCACCCTTGCAGAAGATTTCTCACCATTTTTAAAAAATTCTCAATATGATATCTTCATGAAAAAGTTTAGGTACTGATGTTGGATTAGTTGTTTGAAAAATAAGCTGGTTTGTACAACCTTTCATCTTCTGTGCTATTCTTAGTTTGTCCTAATGATCTATAGGGGTTGGAGCCACTGCACTATATTTTCCTAAAAGGTGGAGATTTTTCACCAAAAAGGAAATTAATCTACATGTTACAACGCTGTTAAAAAATGCGAGACCTATGAGGGTAGTGAATTATGCTAATAAGCAATTTAGATTGGGAGAGATGTAATTAAATTTTATTATTTAATTGAAGATTTCCAATTAAAATAATAATAAATCTACATTTATATATTCATATATTGATTGGAAGGATTCTCACAATGGTCACTTCTTTCAATTAGATCCCCTTCAAGCCTTTGGGATACCTAATACTTTCTTATATAATATAGTTATGGCTTGCCACTTGTTGGGGTGTTGGGGTAAACAAAATTGATGTGTTTTTTTTATCTCACAGTTGGAGTCTATGGAATAAGAAAGAAATTTGATAACTTGAAAAAAGTGGTAGCTTGACAAAAGTTGTAGAGAAAAGATTAATCTCTCCTACCTTGACAGAACTCGTTGTCAATATCAACACCTACAATAACTTTGTTGTGGAATATTATCAAAACTAATAGAAGGATATGAAAGAGTGTATTGTAAGAACCTTGACAAACACGACCACTGAAACTTGGAACATTGTTTGTAGGAAGAGAAAATTATGTTTATTTTTTCCAAACATGTATGTTAGTATATTACAGTTTAATGAATATGTTTTCTTATTATCATATATGGTTTCATACTTTAACAAAACATTCACCAAGACTTCACAATGTTTTATTATTCAGTAAAAGATTTGCCAAGATCTTACAAGATTTTATAATTCAGTGAAAGATTCTCCATCACTGTACAAGATAATATAATCTGGTGAGAGATTCGCCAAAAAAATTATATATACATATTATATTATTGATAAAATCACCTCCCATTTTACCTATGTATCATGGGAATTAGCCCATTTATTATACATATAACTTTAGGGTGGTTCTTAAAATTTCCCTGGTCCCAACCTCTTGAAGACTTTGCATTTTTGTCTTGAACCTTTCCAACACCATAGTTCCCTACATTCATTTACCATTTCCTAGAGAAGAATGAAGATTCAAGTACATACTAGTTTAAGAGATGAGTAGAATTCTATGAGTGACCACTCATCTTCACTCTCATAAATGGGGAAGATCGTAGTGCATCCATCTCTGTAACTAGTATTTGGTCTAGATGGACTAAGTTGACTAAAAGAAAACTGAAGTGTCCACTTGTCTCCACATGAAAAGAAGGCCCTAGTGCACTGTTTATCCCTTTTTATTGAAAATCCCTTTGATCATCTTCCCAACTTTGTGTGAACACTTTTTATTTTGGATATGATTTTGTAGATAACTTGGATTTGTGTGAGAGATCCCTATATATCCCCAGTCTGAAGTATTACCAAAGTCAAGTAAGAGTGATATCATTTCAAGTTTGAGCGAATAATTTAAGAGTTTTGTTTCATGCTTTCTAAATTTAGTAGTTAATTCTGACTTATATGTGACAATACATCTAACTTAACTCATATTACATACTGTAGTGTTCTTCAAAGTTTAATAACACCATATTGTTATAGAATCTAGTCCTACTTTATATTCTATTGAGGCCTTGAAAACGTTGCAACAACATTAGGGAAAACCACTTGGTCCGGACCTTAAAGTAGTTCCTTTTCCATTTGGAATAGTCGCTCTGAGCGGTTTCACTAGGTCTAGTTACCTTCTCCCAACCGCTATCAGCTTTACATATGTCATCAATTGCTAATAACTAGGGCCATCAGATCAATTCTTCGAGTTGATCAGGAAAGAAGAATGATCCTTAAGTTTTGTCTCAAAAGAGGACTTCTAGGAATGTAGAATTAATCTAAATGCAAACTAATTCTAAAATGTAAGATCTATGATAACACATGCAAGACTAAGTCTACAATGCAATTAATCTAACCTATCCCGATTGAAGGAAAAAGTAACCTTTCTCTTAATTGAGAGCCAAATAAACTTAATGGGAAAAGAAGTTTTAAAGAATTAGAATTAAGATGGAGGATTTAGATATAGGAGATAGCTCACAAGATCTAATTCCTCATTAGCATAAATACTAACAATTGAACACTTAGTAAATAGTTACATAAGTGCCTATTGAAAATATATCCAATTCCTTATTTATCATATGCATAAGAACTACAAAGATTCATGATGAATTACTGAATTAGTTCAAATAAGACATCATGTATGCAAGCAAACAATTATTATCCTAAATCGGAAGATAGCTTTCCAATCTAAGATTATAACTATCTATTCCTATGCAAATTTCAGCTCTCATATTATATCTAAAATTAAGCGTGTAGAATAGTCTAAGCAGACTTTTAAATGAATTAACACTCAAGATTCAACGATAGTGCATGAATCCAATTCTTAACTCATACCTTTCAAAATATAAATTGAAAGATTGAACTAAGAATTTATTTCAGTTAAATCCTGTAAACAATAGTGTTAAACATCATTAACTGAGGTGATGCTTTATTAATAAATGAAATCAAATTAAAGATTCTCACAGAACGACACTAGTGCCCAATCCTTTGGAGTCTATAATCAATCTCTGTTTGCAGAAAATGTCTCCTCCTTTTAGTAGTAGTGCATGATAAACAAGAGCTTCTCCACCAACATATATAATCCACAGTTACAATATTACAAGCTTCTCTCCCTTGATTCGGGACCTATCATTCTATTAAAAATACTAATAGGTACAATAATGCAAGCCTCCAAGGCTTTCTCTTTCAAATTATGGACCCTTTGGTTCAATGCCAATAGCATGTTTAAATAGCCGCTACTGAAAACAACTTCTTTTCCTTCCCTGAATTAAGGGAGTTGAATAATTCCTTTTAATCATGTATATGAAAAACTAAATTTCATCATAATCTCTTGACTTGTTGTTCTATCAAATCGACCTTATTGCTTGATCATATTCTCTGGGTGTTTGTCAGTTTATCTAAACTAAACTGCCACTTATTAGCATAGCTATCCTCCTCTTTCATGAACCTGAACACAGAAAACATAAATAGATAAGCTAAAAATAAATGAGGCTGATAAGTGAGTTTCATTTGAAACAAATGACATTTCCAAAAAATCAGGCTTAAAACTTGGAGCATAAAAATCGCAATCGTAAAAATTGTGGAGGATAAACAAGAGTAAGCCTTTAATTTTATTTGAAATATCGTAATTGCGGCATAGCTGATGTAAGAGGGATATGGTCGAGTTATATCAGAATCGGCTATCGGAGTGGAGACAAAGGAATGAGAGTGAAGTGGAAAGGGGCGTAAGGCATGTGGCTGTTTAATTAAATCACAATTGCAACAATATATAGAAGCGTAATAATCACAATCGCAATCACAATCACAAATCCTAAGTGGTGACGTGATGATGACATGATGCGGGAAATCACAATTGCAAATCGTAATTTTCTATGTAGCGCTATGAAATGAGCCTTTTGATTTTTTTTTTGCGATTGCGATATGCGGGGTGACATCATGAATGATGTCATGATGTGACGTGGTGGGTGACGTGGCATGTGACATGGCAAATGAAGTGGATATTATGTGGTAGATGACGTGGAGTATGACGTCATGGATGACGTTAAGGATGATGTGGCAGAGATGGTTCTTATCACAAATCGCAATTCGCTTTTAGCAAAGGGTTATGGTATGGCGGATGTTATGGAACTTGTGATGCGATGGATGTGGGAAGGATTATGTAATGGAGTTAATAATCTTGTTGGGTTCGGGTTACATCGAAAATCAAAATCACAATTGGTATGAGGCAGGAGGCATGACCCTTGGAACTTGTGATTATTCAGACGTGGGAGATTTATGGACTGGAATGTATAATCCCGTCGGGTTTGGCTTAATCGCATATCGCAATTGGCGGTGAGTTATGGACTTAAGCTTTTTCTAGAACCTATGGTAGTCACAGACACGGGGTTTTATGAATTGTAATGGATTTTCCCATTGGGTCCAGGGCTTATATCACAATCACAACTGACAATGTGTAGCGGGTTTTGGCATTAAGCCTTTGGATCTTGCGATAGTTACAGACACATGGTTTTATGGTTTGTATTGGATAATCCGCATGGGGCCGGTTTATATCGCAATCGTAATGGAGTTGGCGGAGTGGTCTTGAGCCTTAAGAAACTTGTGATGCAGGGTTTTATTTTGTTTTTTAACCAAATAACCCATAATGTTTAACACTCAAGATTAAGTATAGTTTGAGTTTCGGGGGCTATTTAATTCGGTTTTTTTGGGAAAATTAAGGTTTAATACTTGGGTTTTAATTAAAAATCCTAGATATTAAACTTTGATTGTAAGATTTTATTAACAATTTTTATGTTTTAAAATTTATTAAGGGTCCCCATTTTAATAAAATAAATTTCATAGGAAATTTATAAAATAGAAAAATGAGGGTTGTTGAATAGCACAACAATTGGCAATTCATCGGAAGAACCAATTATCTATGATGAATGAAAATGAAGTTTCAGAAATTAAGTAAAAATAATTCAGGAAGGGGAAACTACTTTTTGGGAAGGGGAAACTACTTTTTGAAATATTATATGATAATTGAATTCCCAAGATATGACCATTCACAAGTATGTTGGTAAAATCACCAAAACCAAATCTAAAAGGAAAAATTGACAAAATTGTTTATACAAATTTCTTAACAAAAGAGGAAAAAGATAATGAAGAAAACATTCATTCTTATGTCGAAATCTAGATAAATCAAATTTGCAAAGTTAAAAGCATTTAGTGATAATTGAGTTTGAATGAGGAAATTTTCTATTTATTTATTCTTTCAAAAGTAGAACTTGTAAAAAGTGTTTTAACCATTTTCTAATCATAGTAATGCTTTTGAAGAAAAAGATTAAGGTTTAGAACTTCCCCATTTTGGCTGATTCGATGAAAATCGTTACTGCTTCTTTGAGCTCACAATTTTGATCTGGTGAAGGTGTGAAAAAGTTTGTGAAGAGCTGCAAAAGAGAGTTACATATCAGCAGAAAATAAGAAAACAAAACTAAATCTAAAAAGTAAAGAAATGAATGAAAGTGAGTATATGAGACTTACCATTGAAGAATTTTATTTAATCTTACCGGAAAGATATGAATTTCTTCAATGCAAGACAATTAACTCAAAATCATTATTTATTGAATCTAATCTAAACTAATCTACTTCTAATTCTAACTCAATGAAGGAAACATGACTATGTATAATCATACTTCCAACGCAACCATTCTCCCGTTTTATTACCTACCTGTATGTACAAGTCAAACGTTAGTAACCAGACAACGAAAACAATAAAAATGAAACAAAATCTATTTTTTACATCTAATGTAAAATTATGTACAAAAATAAGTTTATTTACAATTAACCTGTTAGTAAACCATCTTTTTTGGAAAGCATGCTCTAAACAAATATTAATGGGATGATAAAACAATGGATGAATATTTGTTAGAGAGTGAAAACTTTCCAAAGGAGATGATGGCAAAGCATGTTGTGAAGGAAGAACACTCTCAAGATTTAAATTTGACTGATGATAAAATGATTGGAATGGATTTTTGAATGTCGAATTAAATTAGAAACGAAATAATTTTTGATATTCAAGATTATGAGAAACCAATTCGTCATTTTCACTTAATAAATCTCGATGATATTCAATATTGAGAGATTTAACTTGCTTGCAAAAAGAAAAGAAAAGAAAATAGAAGGATGGGAAAACAATTAAATTGTTATGAAATCTAAAATTATAAAATAATTTTACAAGGCAATTCTGGAACCTATCGTGGATTTTAGTCAATGAATTTCCACTAAAAGGACATTCCCTGAAAAACTTGTAATTGCAAGTTTTAAAAAGAAATTCAGAATGAAATACATTAGAAACTCGCAACATTAACTCATCAAAATTCTCAAAATTAAGTTTGTGTTCAGTAAGAGGAGACAAAATTAAAGTGCTTGAATCTTTACAAGATAGATCAATTTTCCAAATTGGTTCATTTTGTACAAGATGTGATTCTTTATCTTCCTTGTCATGATAATCGTCATAAATTACTTTCTTCTTGTGAAAATTAAATGGCTGATCTGAACTAACAAAATGAGAAAATACAAAAGAGGAGGGTTTTGCAATTAAAGAATTATCATCCAAATGAGTAATAGATGCAAATTTTCCAGAACAATGATTGGGAATATTATCATTTGAAAGATTAAGGTGATCATCATTGACTATATTCTGATTTAAAAACACATCAGGATAAAGAAAATAATGCATTCCAGAATATAATGACGGCTAAAATGAAATGTTTATAGAACTTGTCATATTATAATCTAGGTTTAAGCAAGTTCTTTCAATTACAGAAACATGTTCTGAATTTTCCTTGAAAGAAGATAAATTAATATGTTCATTATCCAAGCCTTGTTGTAGATTGGCTTTTATTGGAACTACTGATTGATCACATGCATCATAAAAATTTGTTGCAATAAGATTTTCAGATTCTATTTTTATATTGGAAATATTTGTTTTAGAAATCAAAAAATGAGAATTGAAATTTTCTAAAGAAGAAAGTTGTGATTTAATTACAATTTCAGTTTCGAGTTCCATAAAATCGTTTGGTGATTCAAGACTAGTTAATGAGTTAAATGTGTCTTGTTCTTCATTAATTGATTCATTGTCTTCAAAATGGGAAGAAACAAGAGAAGTGAAACATTCAATTAAATCTTCATTTGAAGGAAAATCTTCTAAATGAAATCTATAACAAAATGACTAAAATCTATTATAAAAATCATCTAAAGATTCATTATCATACATGTAAAGATGATCTAATTCTAAACACAAACTATTGTAACTGTAATTTTGATGTGCTTTAAGAAACACCTGGCAAAAATGTTTCCATGAATGAATCGACTTCTCGGGAAGCACCAAGAACCATGTGCGGATCCTTCCTCTGAATGTGAGAGTGAAAAAACCTGAAAATCTCACTATAAATTATTATATTAAAATATTTACATCTATTAACAAAATCAGAAATATGATTTAATGTAGAAATATTAGTCTCACCGTCGAACTTTAACTTTGACAAGGACTCAATCTACTTCTTGGGCATGCCTCGTGTAGGCTTAGGTGAACTGAATGCATGACCAAGTGTAGGAATGCATATGGGAGCCATGATTAGTTAAAAATGATATAACAAAATTTAAACAAATAACTAATTCAAGGCCCTCCTTCTAGCGCCAAAAATGTTGAGGCCTCGAAAATCGCTGCAACAACATTGGGGAAAACCACCCGGTCCGGACCTTAAAGTAGTTCCTTTTCCATTTGGAATAGTGGCTTCAACTAGTTTAACTAGGTCCAGTTACCTTCTCCCAACCGCTATCAGCTTTAAATATGTCTTCAATTGCTAATAGCTAGGGCCATCAGATCAATTCTTCGAGCTGATCAGGCAAGAAGAATGATCCTTAAGTTGTTTTTGTGGAACAACCAAACCAATCTAAAGTTTTGCCTCAAAAGAGGACTTCTAGGAATGTAGAATTAATCTAAATGCAAACTAATTCTAAAATGTAAGATCTATGATAACACATGCAAGACTAAGTCTACAATGCAATTAATCTAACCTATCCCAATTGAAGGAAAGGGTAACCTTTCTCTCAATCGAGAGCCAACTTAACTTAATGGGAAAAGAAGCTTTAAAGAATTAGAATTAAGATGGAGGAATTAGATCGAGGAGATAGCTCACAAGATCTGATTCCTCATTAGCATAAATACTAACAATTGAACACTTAGTAAATAGTTACATAAGTGCCTATTGAAAATATATCCAATTCCTTATTTATCATATGCATAAGAACTACAAAAGGTTCATGATGAATTACTGAATTAGTTCAAATAAGACATCACGTATGCAAGCAAATAATTATTATCCTAAATTGGAAGATAGCTTGCCGATCTAATATTATAACTATCTATTCCTATGAAAATTTCAGCTCTCATATTATATCTAAAATTAGGTATTTAGAATAGTCTAAGTAGACTTTTAAATGAATTAACACTCAAGATTCAACAATAGTGCATGAATCCAATTATTAACTCATACATTCAAAATATAAATTGAAAGACTGAACTAAGAATTTATTTCAGTTAAATCCTATAAACAATAGTGTTAAACATCATTAACTGAAATGATCCTTTATTAATAAATGAAATGAAATTAAATATTCTCACAGAACGAGAGTAGTTCCCACTCCTTTGGATCTATCTCTGTTTGCAGAAAATGTCTCCTCCTTTCAGTAGTAGTGCATGATAAACAAAAGCTTCTCCACCAATAGATATAATCCACAGTTACAGTATTACAAGCTTCTCTCCCTTGATTTGGGACCTATCATTCTATTAAAAATACTAAGAGGTACAATAGTGCAAGCCTCCAAGGCTTTCTCTTTCGAATTTTGGACACTTTGGTTCAATGCCAACAACCTGTTAAAATAGTCGCTACTGAAAACAACTTCTTTTCCTTCCCTGCATTAAGGGAGTTGAATAATTCCTTTTAATCACGTATTTGAAAAACAAAATTTTTATCATAATCTCTTGATCTTTCTGTTCTGTCAAATCGGCCTTATTGCTTGATTAGATTCTCTGGGTGTTTGTCGGTTTATCTAAACTGAGCTGCCATTAATCAACATAGCTGTACTCCTCTGTTATGAATTTGAACACAGAAAACAAAAATTGATAAGCTAAAAATAAATGAGGTTGATAGGCAAGTTTCATTTGAAACAAATGACATTTGCAGAAAATTAGGGTTAAAACTTGGAGCATAATAATCGCAATCGTAAACACCAAGGATGAGAAACAAGAGTAAGCCTTTAATTTTATTTGAAATATCGTAATTGCGGCAGAGCAGATGTAAGAGGGATATGGTGGAGTTATATCACAATCGGCTATCGGAGTGGAGACAAAGGAATGGGCATGAAGTGGAAAGCGGCATAAGGCCCATGGCTATTTAATTAATCACAATCGCAACAATATATAGAAGTGTAATAATCAAAATAGCAATCAAATCGCAATCAAAAAGCCTGAGTGGTGACGTGATGATGACATGATGTGGGAAATCACAATCGCAAATCACAATTTTCTATGTAGCGCTATGAAATGGGCCTTTTGATTTTTTTTTTGCGATTGCGATATGCAGGGTGACATCATGAATGACGTCATCATATGACATGGTGGGTGATGTGGCATGTGACATGGAAGATGAAGTGGAGATTATATGGCAGATGACATGGAGTGTGACGTCATGGATGCTGTGGCTGAGGTGGCTCTTATCGCAAATCACAAATCGCTTTTAGCAAAGGGTTATGGTATGACAGATGTTATGGAACTTGCGATGCGATGGACACGGGATGGATTATGTAATGGAGTTAATAATCCCATCGGGTCCGGGTTACATCGCAAATCGCAATCATAATCGGTACGAGGCAGGAGGCATGAACCTTGGAACTTGCGATTGCACAGATGTAGGAGATTTATTGACTGGAATGTATAATCCCGTCGGGTCTGGCTTAATCGCATATTGAAATTAGCGGTGGGATATGGAATTAAGATTTTTTTTAGAACTTGCAGTAGTCATGGACGTGGGGTTTTATGAATTGTAATGGATTTTCCCATCGTGTTCGGGGCTTATATTGCAATCACAACCGATAGTGTGTAGCGGGTTTTTGCCTTAAGACTTTGGATCTTGTGATAGTTATAGATACGGGGCTTTATGGTTTGTATTGGATAATACCCGCGGGTCCGGTTTATATAGTAATCACAATGGAGTTGGCAGAGTGGTCTTGAGCCTTAAGAAACTTGCGATGCAGGGTATGGATGTGATGCAGGGTTTTATTTTGTTTTTTAATCAAATAACCCATAATGTTTAATACTCAAGCTTAAGTATAGTTTGGGTTTCGGGGGCTATTTAATTCGATTTTTTGGGATAATTAAGGTTTAATACTTGGGTTTTAATTAAAAAGCCTAAGTATTAAACTTTTATTATAAGATTTTATTAACAATTTTTATGTTTTAAAATTTATTAAGGGTCCCCATTTTAATAAAATAAATTTCATAGGAAATTTATAAAATAGAAAAATGAGGGTTGTTGAATAGCACAACAGATTCGTAAATTAGACTTGACATTTTGGTGCCATTTTTAAGGAGACACATTATGAGTTAACTAGATCTAGATTTGTTTTGTAAATCTTGTTACAAATATAAACATTTAGGATTTGGAGGACTAGAGGAGGTAAGATGAGAGGTAATAACCTACACATTCACTTTAGTTAAGTATCTGCAAGTCCAAATCATGTTTAAATTTGTTTAATTGATTTAGAAATAGTTTTTTTCATTTATGCATAAACATTTAGATGAAAAAGGTATATATTTTAGGGAAAAACCTCCCACTACTAACCAACCCTCAATGTTAATTGGAACATCAACAAATCAAAAATAAGTTGAACAAGTTACACTAGTTGTTGGAAAATTTCTACTGAACAAATTGAACAAAAAATATATGAAGGGAAAAGATTAACACTTGTAGAAAGACAAGTACTATTAGCACATCAAACCAAACAAAAGCAACAAGGAACTTTTTCAACAGAAAGGTTAAGAAAATAATCTCCTCAATTGGAAATCAAAGTTCAAAGAGAGGAAAACCTTAAAACTATTGAACCAATCCCTCAACCAATCTTTGAAGAAATTGAAAAACCTGAGTTAACTAGCTAGCTGATAGAAGGATATTTTTGTTATACTTAGAATTTAAATGGTTTGTTTAAAGAAAATATTGCAAATAGATAATGAGAGCTAAGAGAAAAGGAAACAAGGAGATAAGAACATGAATGACAAGTACTGCAAGAAGAAAGAAAAATAAAAGAAGAATGGGAAAGAATCGAAAGAGAAAGGGAAGCCAAAGTAGAACATGATGAAGGAAGACCATTAACTGCAAGAGGCAGAAGAGCTAAAACTAAAAAAGAAGATCAAGTGGATGAAGTTACATTTAGATTCCCTATTCTGTACACCAACATTTATATGAATGTATGTAAAAATGAAAAATATTCCTCCTTTTGTTATTCGAATCTTTTATGGTAACCCTACTGAAGACCCTAAATTATGCTTTCCTATTTGAATTTGATATATTATGTCGTACATATGGATACACACACAGTGCTTAAAATATTTTTCTAATCCTTGCTAATTTAAAAGGAGTTTCTTTAAAATTGTTTATGGGGCTAGGGAAATCAACAATATTATATTGGGATGATATGAGAAAAACATTTTTAAATAAATATCAAACCTATTGTCAATCCCAGAGTGTTAAAGAATATATCTTTAAAATAAGTCAACAATAGGATGAAAGTTCAAATGATTACTTAGAAATATTCACTTATAAGTTGCAAAAAACTAAGCATGATCTAAGTCTTGAACTTGTCTGAACACTTTTCTTAAAAGGGATCCGAGATGAATATATAAATGTCCTCAATATTATGGGGGTAGGGGATATTTCTCAATTACCTTATGGAAAAACCTATGAATTATGCAGGAAATAATCCAGAGGAAGAGAAAAGTCTGGTAAAGGACAACAAGATGCACTTTAAAAAGAAACTAAGTTAGCTTTTGGAGGAGTCACTAGAGATGAACTTGGAAACTTATTAGAAAATATCAAAACTAATCTTCTAAGTACTCTTGGTTCTCAAATTGATACACTAAAAGCAAGAAAGAGATAAGAAGAACAAAATGAAGTGTTGTCTATATTTTGTCCAAAATATAAGAAGAAACATCCCTTACAAGAGTTTCCTTTGGATATTATTTATTTTTATGGTATTTGTGTAGAAAGATACTCAACAAAAAGTTGCATAACAATAGAAAAACTAAAGGCAAGAAACAAGGAAGGTGAAGCAACATAATCACTTTACTATGTTGCACCTCAAAGAAGACCTTGATGACCTTGAGCAACATGTATGCCTTTCGATCCAAATCCATAATTTCCATATTATCAAAATCTTGTTCAAATTACATATATTATTCCTATGCCATGAAAGGATTGTCCGCCTTAACAACCTCCAAACCAACCTTTTCAATAAGGTTGATGAGGAAAAGCATATGGAAACCAAAACCCATACCAAAAACCATAACAAAGACCTTTTCAATAGCCTTTCCAACAATCTTATCCACCATATTTCCAACAATCACCATTTCAACAATTCCAACCATCTCAAAATGTTAACCAACAACCTCTAGTACCACAACTAACCCAACATCAGTAGCTTCAACTACCTTATAATTAACATCAACCTAGACCTACTCAATTACCGACCCAGCTAGTGGAAAATCCTAATGTAAAAGTGAATAAACCTACTTATAATTAAGAAGAAACACTTATCATGTATGTAATTGTTTCTATTGATAATATTCACTAAGGTTAGTAAAGGTATTGCCAAAATAATTTCTTCTAATTATTGAAGAACAAGAAGAGATTGAAGAAATTCCAAGAAAACTACCACACGGAAAACAATAAAATAAACATATAAAATACATAAGCTCATTAGAATCAATCTTTAACCACTAAAGTACCTCCCTTTCTAGAGAGGTTAGTTGTAGAAAAAACAATGGTTCCTGTTGAGCAAGATTTCTTAGATAAATTGAAAAAATTATTTGTCAAAATTCGTTTATTACAAGCTATAAAAGAATTCCAATTTATGCTAAAACAATTAAGGAATATTGTTTAAATCTAAGAGAAAGAAGAAATATCCAACTACAATACATGTTATTGATCATTTAGGTAGCCTTATGTCAAAGTCAACGAAAACTAAAAAATATACGGATCTAGGGATCCCAATGGTTACTATTATAGTTGGAATTTGATAATTCCAAATACTTTAATATATTTAGCAGCAATAATCAATGTTATGACAATGGACACAATGCAAAGTTCAAATATACACAATCTTCGACCAACACCTACAATAATTGAATTAGTTGATAGATCAATAATCAAATAAGAAGGTGTAAATGGGGATTTTGTAGTCTCCTTGGATTCTAGGAATATCCAATAGAATTTCTAGTCTACTTTCGAAGTAAAACTTGGGTGGACATCCCCTTATCCATGGAAGACCATGGATGGATAAAAATGATGCATTTATTGGTTGCAGATCAAGACAAATGAAAAACTCTAAAGGAAATGAAAGTGAGAAAATAGCATTACATCCCCCAACTAAAAATTTGGATGAAACAGAACATTTATCATGGATTGAAGAAAGATATTCAAAATAAAAAATGATCCAACCGATATTTACTATTATTCAAGATATTTATTTTGGGGAAGAATCAAATGAAAATTTGTTAGATTGCTTCATTTGTAATATTGATATTGCATAATAGTTAAGGACAATTCAATATGTTAGAACAAAATTCTCAAGATAATTGTGCAATAAATTATTTGCAATCTTCTTTTCAACAAATTTTTCCTATAAATTCAATGGTCAATTCAAATTCTAAAATTATCGAACTTGAAGTAGGAAAAATTGTAAACATTACTTCTACACTGGAAGCATCACAAGAAGATCAATTAATTCAAGTGCTAAATAAGTATTCCAAAGCATTTGGTCGAGATTACACTGATATGTGTTAGAAAATCAGAAAGATATAAATATTTTCTTTATATTGATAATTACTTGTGATATTCTTATGTTCCTATTTTATCTTTAGTTCATCAAGCAATTACCAAAACAATAGCACAAATATCACAAACACCGGATATAGGTGGACAACTAGGGTAAAACCATTATCTAGGGGAAAACCCAGTCAGCGACTCTTCCTTGATAATTTCACGAGATGGTCCAAGCCTATTGACCTCGACACAAACTTCCTCCACACCCATTCAACCCTTTATTCCTTCTATAGATGATAATCATTTCAACAACAACTTTGACTTAGTAAAAACAACTGGCAATAATAATTTTGACCTAGCAACAACAACTTTGACCTAGCATAATTTCGATCTAGTAGTAGCCCAACAAATACTTCCACCCAACAGAAAGACTTCGATCTAGCAACAACACTTCGATCTTCCAGTAGTAGAATATAAAATCGACATGTATGTGAGAGATATGACCCAAAAACTTTGATCTTTTCCTTTCCAGCAATTCTCCTTCTTCTCTTGGAATTTCACACTTTCTACCTCCTTCTCTTGGATATCGAACTTGTGTGAGATATATCACCAAATGAATTCTAACTGCTTGTATATATAAGCTTTTGGTGAGGTCAAATTACCTTGTTTGAGGCCAACTTATTCTCCTTGAGGCCGACTTGGTGTGGAAGTAAAAAATAACTTATTTAACTCAAATTATTATTATTATTATTATTATTATTATTTTTTTTTTTTATAATTTAATTTAATTAATTAATTTATTTTTATTTTTATTTTATTTTATTTTATTTTTTATTATTTATTTATTATTAATTTTTTTTTCCATGATTCAAAAGACCATGAAGGGTCTCTTTAAATGAAAAATTACTCTAATGACTCAGTATAAATCCTAGAACTACTCAATGGGGACTTTGACCTAAAACATGATGACCCAAGAATGAAACCCATGCTTTAATAAGCAACATTAACAATAACACAAATTTCTTTTTCTTTCTTTTGATAAATACATTTCATTAAGACTCAAATACAAATAGGAAGACTAAACCTAGTTACATTCTTCAACACTCCCTCTTAACTATGGGGGTATTCATAATTACATATACAAGTATAGGGAATATATCAAAACACATGAACCATGAAGAGTTTAGGAACTTATGGTGCCACGGACTAGATTCCTGACTAGGGAAATCTATCCGAGTGGGAATAAGATGGACTAAAGATTTCAGCCTCTCTAGGTACCGTTAGACTTAATTGCTAGCCATAAACCTAGGGAACTAGGTGCGAAATTCAAGGTAAGAGCTGTATGACAAATGCCACCCTCCCTACTACTTCAGGAACTAGACATCAACACATATGCCGACTAGATGCACTCTTATGCATTTTACACACATAATGCCTCAACACATCAAATATCTCTAACTTCAAGCATTATTTTCAAAAACTTCAAGAGATTTAATTGAATAGTCACAACCCCAATCGATAACAACTTTTCAAATAATCATGAGTAAACACAAACCTTCGGGGTCTTCAGACATCTTGATTCTACTTCACAATTTATCACACTGGGACTTAGAGACTTCAAACAAATCTTGACAAAAGATTCCTCAGTCATACAACTTCCTTTCCTGCATCAACATATTCTACAACTGGATCCTACTTTCCTTCTTTTAACAACACCTTATTATTCATTCTCCAATATCTTATTCAAGTTATCCATCATGACTATAATATTCCCTCCCTCTCATCTTTGGGAGTTATACTCTTTCCTATATCTAGGCTCCCACTTAACTTAGGGAGATAATTTCCTTTTATGAGATTAGAGAATCTTTCATGTCTTCCATTCTTCTTAATCATCATCATTCATATAACTTCCTTCAACATTCTTATCAATCAAATCACCTTTACTTAAGAATATATTCAACATCTTGAAGATTATGTACCTACACATCTTAGATAGGAAGTACAACCAAATACATATATGAACTTAACTGTATCAGAATCATACAACAAAGGAAGCATTAGAATTTATCGAATACCTAAACTTAGTTAGATTCACAAAAAACAAGAAACACATACCTTTATTCTTCAACTTCTTGCTAGGGTTTTTTCATAAACCCTAGACTTGATCATCAAGACATTTGAGCAAATCAGGATAACAATATTCCAGAGTCTTAATATATCTTCCAGAGATATGACATACCATATGTTGGCATTATGAGACAAATGTTGGCCTTGATGGCAAATCACACTGATGACAAATCATAGTGCAGAAGGATAGCAGCAAGGAATTGATGATCAGACTACAAGTATGAAGAGAAAATATATACACGCTGGTTCACTATATACCAAGTCGCGTATACAAGCAGGTTCACTATATACCAAGTCGCGTATACGCAGGTTCGCTATATACCAAGTCGCGTGTACACGCAAGTTGGCTTCAGTAAAAGAGCGTGTATGTGGAAAACTTATCTTTGGTCCGTGGCGGTTATTCCTTGGAAGTTGTGCCTATGGTTTTGGACCATGGTGTCTCGACGGACGTGTTGATCCCTAGTTTTGAAGTTGATGGTATTGGATTTCTATGGTTTTTGCCTGTGGTATTGAGCAAGGCCTAAGGCTATATAAGGAGAAGAAAATCATTAGGCAAATGTATCTGAAAAGACTTGAATATATGATGAAGTATTAGATCCAATATGCAGGTTATGGGTTGATGATGCAATTGCTTGATCTGAGCTAACGAGAGATCTCACCAGTTGATGGAGAACAAGATCTAAGGAGAGATCGGGATCTAATAGTTTGAAATGCACTATTATGATATGGTTGATTATGTGTATTTCTAGATCTGCATACTGACGCAATGTTATGTTCTGGGTCTAACTGATGTCTGGTACAGCTGCAAGTTAAGAGAATTTATTTTTAGATCTGTACGCAGGTTGTCTTTGGTAAAAGCGCGTGTATACACGGGTTTCTCTCATTGAAGTAGCTTATATCTTTTGAAGTTTGATTTTTGGGATTGCAGTTGGGTCTGACTGCTATTGCAGAGTTCTGTAGTCTGCTCTGTGTTCTGGTGACTGGTGTTGACAGGGTTTCAGTGGTTCAGTGATTCAAAGATTGATGATGCTAGTATTGGTTGTTTTGTGCTTCAATGATCTGTTATGAAAGTTGAATGAATTGTGGTCTTCAGATTGTAATGTTGTGCTTCAGGAATATCCAGTCTGAAAATGTATGAAAAGTGGTACCTGAAGGAAAGAAGATTGTAGGCCAGCACCTACGTACTAGTATCTTAGCTAGTACAAGAGCAAAGGGGGTTGGAGCTCCCTTCCAAGGAAGTTTGGAGAACGAGAGAAGGTTGAAACCTTCAGCAGGTTGTAGCCTGCGTACTGGTATAAGGCCGCACCAGTACAAAAGATTGTAAACTGAAGTTTCATATTAAAGAAAGATAGAGACGACTTGCAGCAGGTGGTTTTCACCCACATTGGGTTTCCACCTTATATCATGGTGTTCATGTGTGTGTTTTCTGTGTGATGATCTGTTCTGTTATACTACACCTGTTTTACTATCATGGTTAATAATGTCCTGATGCATGAATCATAAGTTTTCTTGTTATACGCTGGTTGCTTTAGACACAGTAGCGTGTACACGCTGTTTCACTTAATTGAAGTAGCGTATATGTTTCTGAGCATAAAATGAAAAAGTTTTTCTGATAATACTGATTCACCCCCCCCTCTCAGTATTATTTACAACAATTGGTATCGGAGCAGGTCCTTCAGAGAAGCTTGATCGCTTGAAGGTAGATCGTTCATCATGAGCAACTATGAGAGAGAAGCATCAATCAGGCCACCGGTTTTTGATGGGACAAACTTCAATTATTGGAAAGTAAGAGTTAGTGCCTATCTTCAATCTCTTGGTACAGAAGTTTGGGACATCGTAGATACAGGCTACACTTTTCCTTCAGCTACTCCTACAGATGCAAACGAGAAAAAGAAATATGAAACAAATGCGAAAGCAGTCAATACTCTATTGGGATGTATATCTCAATCGGAATTCATGAAGGTAATGCACTATAAATTTGCAAAAGAAATATGGGACAAAATTGTCACGAGCTATGAAGGAGACGAACAGGTAAAGCGTGCTAAACTTCAAACTCTCAGGATTAAGTATGAGACTCTCAGAATGTATAATGTTGAAAGTGTGGCTAACTATTTCCTTAGGGTAGATGAGATTGTTAATTGCATGAAAAGCTTGGGTGAAGAAATAAAAGAGGCTATTGTGGTTGAAAAGGTTTTGAAGATCTTTGTCCCCCAAATTTGAATCTAAAGTGTCTGCCATAGAAGAAAAGGAAAACCTGCAAATTCTTACTATGTCTCAGCTTCACGGAATTCTAACCGCTTATGAAATGAGAAAGGGAGTTCCATCAGACAGAAGAGAAGCTGCCTTCAAGGCTTCAGGCAAAGAAGATTATTATGAAGCAAGTCACGTGCCAGAAGATGAAGAAGAAGAATCAAATTTTGTCAGAAATCTTCAAAGGGGTTCTGGAAGGTTCAGAGGTAAGTTACCTTTTAAATGTTTTGCTTGTGGAAGAGTAGGTCATTATGCTGCCAAATGTCCTCACAAAGATAAGAATGACAAGGGAAAGGAACCTGTTAAATGGAACAAGAAACAGAATGAAAAGAAGAAAAGCTATTACACTCATGAAGATAGTGATGGTCTTTCAAATAGTGACGAAGATGAACAAGGTTATAGATACAAACTTTTAATGGCTTTTGAAGATGATGACTACATGGATGCTATAGATGTAGATGGCTTTTATGAAGAAATGAATAATCTCAAAGTTTGTTTAGAAGAGAAAAGTGCTATTATTGATTCTCTACAATGTCAACTGACTGAAAAGGAAAAACATCTTGAAAAATTGGAATGTGAGATTGTTTGTCTTAGAAAGGAGATTGAGAAAACAAAAGCGATTAATCTCAAATTTGTTAAAGGATCTGAAACCTTGGATGAGATTATCAATGTGCAGCGATCTCCTCTGATCAAGACAGGTCTGGGATATAATGGAGAAACATCTCAAGCCTCTACCTCTAAAAGTTATCTTGATGCAGCAAGGAGAAGCGAGCAAAGGCCAAATAAAAGTCATCAGGAGAATCAAGGATAGTTTACCTCAAGAACAAATAAAGACCATCAAGAAATTCGGGGACAAACTGCCTTAAGGACAAACAGAAGCTACAATCAGCCACAGGTAAAATCTTCCCAATTTGCTCCAAGAATGAATGTGAATAGAAGCTACAATCGGTTGGATGATAGATCTGATTATCGCAGAAGTTTCTTTAATGGCCAATGCTTTTCTTGCCATAACTTCGGTCACAAAGCAGCTCAATGTGTTGCCTACAAGACAATCATGACTAGAGAAGCTCAAAAGCAAGGGAGAATGACTGGAACCATGAAAATGACTTATAACAACTTTTCGGTTCTTGAAAATGAAGTTGAATGCTCTATTTGTAATAACTTTGGTCATGAAGACTCTGAATGCAGGAGCAGGTTCCGGAAGACAACTCAGAAGGAACAAACCTCAAATGTCAGAACATGGAGAATAAAGGAACCGCAACCAGAAAGATGTGGGATAGCCTTTTATGTAGAAGGTCAAGAAAGTCTATGGTACATTGACAGCGGATGTTCGAAGCATATGACAGGGGACAAAGAAAATCTTGAGTCATATACCGCATTAGAAAAGGGGAAGAAAGTTTCTTTTGGAAACGATATCTCTGCAGCCATAAAAGGAAAAGGTGTTGCTCCATTGAAAGAGAAGGTCAAAGCCGGAAATGTTTTGTATGTTGATGGATTGAAGCATAATCTTCTGAGTGTCAGTCAGATGTGCGATCAAGGAACAGAGGTAATATTTAGATCAAATGGATGTTGTGTTCGTGATCTTGATACAGGTAAAATAGTGATCAAAGGAAGAAGGACTCCAAATAATCTATACATATTTGAAGAAAGACCACAACAATGCTATTTGAGCAAGGATGATGAACACTGGCTATGGCATCGGAGGTTGGGGCATCTAAGCTTTTCACAAATAAGGAAAGCATGCAAATATCAGGCAGTTCGTGGTCTTCCAGATATCAAAATTCCAGACAACACTATATGCAAATCTTGTCAGTTTGGAAAGCAAACCAGAACTAACTTTCCAGAGAAGGAAGGATCAGCCAGCATACCTCTTGAGCTAGTCCATACAGATGTATGTGGTCCATTTAGGAAAAGGACACCTCGAGGAGAAGAATATTTGATATTATTCATTGACGATTTCTCAAGGTTTGTCTGGTTAGGGCTTATGAAGCACAAAGATGAAGCATTCGAAAAATTCAAATCCTTCAAAACCTTGGTTGAAAATGAATCAGGACACAAAATTAAGTGCCTCAGATCTGACAGAGGTGGGGAGTTTACCTCAAACGAATTTTTCGATTTCTGTAAAGAACATGGGATAAGAAGAGAATTCTCTACAGCTAGAACTCCTCAGCAAAATGGGGTTGTGGAAAGAATGAACAGAACAATCCAACAAATGGCTCGTGCTATGCTTGATGAATCAGGTACTCCCGCAACTTTCTGGGGTGAAGCTGCACATGCTGCGGTTATTATTCTTAACAAATCAAATGTCCGAGTAAACAGCACTCAAACACTTCATGAGCTCTGGAGTGGTGAGACTCCTTCGGTGAAGCACTTCAAAATCTTTGGGAGCAAATGTTATATTAAGAATACTGATGAGCAACTTGGCAAACTTGAACCAAGAGCAGATGAAGGCATTCTTCTTGGTTATTCTCCACATAGCAAAGCATACAAGTGCTACAATAAAAGACTTGGCAGAATTGTTGACAGCATTGATGTAGTGGTTGATGAGAAGGGATATATTCCTAGGCAAGTTCATCATGAAGACATTGAAGAAGATGAAGGCTACCCTCAAAGGCAAAATGATGAAGAAGAAGAACCTCAAGAAGAAGAAGAACCTCAAGAAGAACCAGAGGAGCAGACAAGAATAGAAGAGAAGACTCCATCCAGATATATTCAAAAGAATCATCCAGAATCTCAGATTATGGGGCAGAAAGAAGCAGGAGTACAAACAAGAAGAAGAATTGCAGAAGCTTCAAGCTATTTGGCATTACTCTCTTCCACTGAACCACAAAGTGTGAAAGAGGCATGCAAAGATGAATGCTGGGTCAAAGCAATGGATGAAGAACTTGAGCAGATCGAAAAGAACAACACTTGGGAATTGGTTCCTAGACCAAAAGATAAAAATGTCATAGGGACAAAATGGGTCTTCAAAAATAAATTGAATGAAAATGGAGAAGTAATTAGAAACAAGGCCAGACTTGTTTGTAAAGGGTATGTGCAGCAAGAAGGAATAGATTTTGAAGAGACCTTTGCTCCTGTTGCAAGACTTGAGGCCATCCGAATGTTCCTTGCTCTCTCAAGCTTTCAAAACTTCAAGGTATTTCAAATGGACGTGAAATCAGCCTTTCTGAATGGAGACTTAGAAGAAGAAGTATATATTGAGCAGCCAGATGGTTTCATTCTTGGGAATGATCCAAACCTTGTATGCAGATTGAAAAAGGCTCTCTATGGTCTCAAACAAGCTCCAAGGGCTTGGTACTATCGATTGGACAAATATCTTCACCAACAAGGCTTTTCAAAAGGATCAGCAGATAGCAATCTCTATATAAAAGTTGAAAATAACAAATTGCTAATACTTGTTGTTTATGTAGATGATATTATCTTTGGCAGCAATGAAGAGACTATGAGTCAAAACTTTGCCTTGGTTATGCAGAAAGAATTCGAAATGTCACTACTTGGAGAATTGACATACTTTCTTGGATTGCAAATCCAACAAAATGAAGGAGGCATCTTCTTGTCTCAAACCAAGTACCTCAAGCAGATCTTGAAGAAGTATGGCATGGAAGATTCAAAGCCAGTATGTACACCCATGGTTACAGGATGCAGCCTCAGTGCAAATGATGAATCAACAGCAGTTCATCAACCAACTTATAGATCCATGATTGGGAGTTTGCTTTATTTGACAGGTACCCGACCAGACATCATGCATGCAGTCAGAATAGTTGGGAGATTTCAGGCAAATCCAAAGGAGACTCATCTTCAGGCAGTGAAGAGAATTTTCAAATATCTTCAAGGGACACAAAATTATGGATTATGGTATCCTAGAGATACAGATCTCACACTTCATGCTTATACAGATGCAGATTGGGCCGGAAGCGTGGATGACAGGAAGAGCACAAGTGGTGGTGCATTCTTTATGGGCTCCAGATTAGTATCTTGGTTCAACAAGAAACAGAGTTCGATTGCCTTATCTACAGCTGAAGCAGAATATGTGGCTGCGGCATCTTGTTGCACACAACTTCTTTGGATGATGCAGACCTTGCAGGATTTTCAAATCACTTGCACTCCACCAGTCTCTATCTTATGTGATAATACAAGTGCAATCAGCATTTCAAAGAATCCAGTCATGCACTCAAAGACCAAGCACATACCAATCAAGTACCATTTTCTTCGGGAACAAGTGCTTGAGCAGAAGGTCAAGTTGGAGTATGTTCCTTCTAAGGAACAAGTTGCTGATATTCTCACAAAACCACTGCCCAGGGAAACTTTTGAATATCTCAGACAAAAGCTGGGAGTAGTTGATGCTTCATCCTGCTGTTGAAGCTTGTCTGTTCTACAGAAAAGTTGGTATACGCAAGTTACGTAAGGGATATCCGCGTATATACGCAGATTTATGCTGGGAAAGTCGCGTGTATGACGTGCGCGTGTTGTAGAAAGCATATCCGCGTACATACGTTGTTTTATGGAGGAGAAGTCGCGTATATGGAGTTCTGAACAACAAGGGCAGATTCTGGTTGGAGAAGGTCTGAGATGGGTATGCCAGAATTCCTCAGGCACAGTTTCAGGGGGTGCAGCAGGCACAGGTTCAGGGGGAACAACTTAAAGTCTCATAAAGCATTGTTGGCATTTAGATGCTTTTGGTTCTAGTACACAACTGTTGGTTGACTTTAGGAGAAGGAGCACAGAAGGAAATTTTGATCGCTGATCTAAAAGATGTTTATTAGATGCTGCTTGTGACTTTCATAAGTCTTGGTCTAGATTTGTTGTCTCTATGTCATGTATCTCTTTTATCTCTTTTATGGTGTCAAGGTCATGTAACGACCTATGTTAGTTTCCCCACTATGCCTGGGATGAATGATGTCATATAATTGGTTGTTATATGTAACTTTATGATGTATCCCCTCTTGGAGTATGGATGTATGTATTGAGTCTTTTGGTGATAGGAAGGTCTTGGTTCTTTTGAAGAACATCTTTTGCAGATATTGCCTACAGTTAGGGGGAGCATGTTTCAGCACAGCCAAGCAGAGATATCAACATGTACTCAGGGGGAGCACAGCCCTTTGCCCTTGATGACAAAGGGGGAGAATGGTACTAAGGATCTTGGGGTTGCCATCAAGTCCAAAGGGGGAGATTGTTGGCATTATGAGACAAATGTTGGCCTTGATGGCAAATCACGCTGATGACAAATCATAGTGCAGAAGGATAGCAGCAAGGAATTGATGATCAGACTACAAGTATGAAGAGAAAATATATACACGCTGGTTCTCTATATACCAAGTCGCGTATACAAGCAGGTTCACTATATACCAAGTCGCGTATACGCAGGTTCGCTATATACCAAGTCGCGTGTACACGCAGGTTGGCTTCAGTAAAAGAGCGTGTATGTGGAAAACTTATCTTTGGTCTGTGGCGGTTATTCCTTGGAAGTTGTGTCTATGGTTTTGGACCATGGTGTCTCGACGGACGTGTTGATCCCTAGTTTTGAAGTTGATGGTATTGGATTTCTATGGTTTTGGCCTGTGGTATTGAGCAAGGCCTAAGGCTATATAAGGAGAAGAAAATCATTAGGCAAATGTATCTGAAAAGACTTGAATATCTGATGAAGTATTAGATCCAGTATACAGGTTATGGGTTGATGATGCAATTGCTTGATCTGAGCTAAGGAGAGATCTCACCAGTTGATGGAGAACAAGATCTAAGGAGAGATCAGGATCTAATAGTTTGAAATGCACTATTATGATATGGTTGATTATGTGTATTTCTAGATCCTCATACTGACGCAATGTTATGTTTTGGGTCTAACTGATGTCTGGTACAGCTGCAAGTTAAGAGAATTTATTTTTAGGTCTGTACGCAGGTTGTCTTTGGTAAAAGCGCGTGTATACGCGGGTTTCTCTCATTGAAGTAGCGTATATCTTTTGAAGTTTGATTTTTGGGGTTGCAGTTGGGTCTGACTGCTATTGCAGAGTTCTATAGTCTGCTCTGTGTTCTGGTGACTGGTGTTGACAGGGTTTCAGTGGTTCAGTGATTCAAAGATTGATGATGCTAGTATTGGTTGTTTTGTGCTTCAATGATCTGTTATGAAAGTTGAATGAATTGTGGTCTTCAGATTGTAATGTTGTGCTTCAGGAATATCCAGTCTGAAAATGTATGAAAAGTGGTACCTGAAGGAAAGAAGATTGTAGGCCAGCACCTACGTACTAGTATCTTAGCTAGTACAAGAGCAAAGGGGGTTGGAGCTCCCTTCCAAGGAAGTTTGGAGAACGAGAGAAGGTTGAAGCCTTCAGCAGGTTGTAGCCTGCGTACTGGTATACGGCTGCACCAGTACAAAAGATTGTAAACTGAAGTTTCATATTAAAGAAAGATAGAGACGACTTGCAGCAGGTGGTTTTCACCCACATTGGGTTTCCACCTTATATCATGGTGTTCATGTGTGTGTTTTCTGTGTGATGATCTGTTCTGTTATACTGCACCTGTTTTACCTGTTTTACTATCATGGTTAATAATGTCCTGATGCATGAATCATAAGTTTTCTTGTAATACGCTGGTTGCTTTAGACACAGTAGCGTGTACACGTTGTTTCACTTAACTGAAGTAGCGTATATGTTTCTGAGCATAAAATGAAAAAGTTTTTCTGATAATACTGATTCACCCCCCCCTCTCAGTATTATTTACAACACCATACTACAATATATTGAAAAACCTAGAAGCAATTCAAACAAGCATACTTACAATGCATCTAATAACTTTAGAATTCATATGTTAGACTTCTACTAGGATTTAAAGCAAACCTTAGATTTCATCTTAGAGACATTATGACTTAGATGTCAACAATTAAAACCAAGCATAGCAAAATCTAAGGTTTCAATGATATGATCAACTTTTACTAGGGTTTGTTTTAAAACCTAGATTTTTATCATCAAATTAGAAACAACATCATTTCATCATATACTAGAATATCAAATTTCTACTAGGGATTAAACCCTAGAACTTTTAATAACATCAAAATTTTGGTTAGAACATATATCTAGGATTTCATAATCATGCACAAGCATATCACAACAATATCCATTAGGTAAACCCAAGACACAAATATAAATACATTTAAATTCATACATATAAAAATCTCTATTAGGCTAGGGTTTTGATCAGATAGACAAACATACACCTAGGGTTTCATTCCTAGGAGTTTACTTTCGATATAGAAGGTTTTTCTCTTAAAACCTAATTTACCAAAACCTCAAGGTCTAGGAACACTTTACCGTCCAAACCTAAAGGATTAGGATTTCCATAACAATATTAAAACTCCAAACACGACATTACCATCAAAACCCAAAACATCAAAAGAGTAGTGTTTTCTATATTTCATCAGTAACCCTAAGTAGACTAGGGTTTTTTATATTAGAATTGACATACCCTTAGGTTAGGGTTTTATAGGGAACCTATTAGGGTTCCGTAAACATAATTATTTTAATGAGGGTAGATTCAATCTGATGATTATTCTCCCAGACAAGAATCTCTATGATTCAAAGGTCCTAGAAATAACGAAGAGAAACAAAACTTATAGTTAAGAAATACCTTTGAGTTTAGAAAAACCATATAGGACATCAATTCAAATATAAATTATATGCTTTTTCTTGTGAAGTATTCCTCATAGCCCTTGAGCACATCATCAAGCTTTTCCTGAACAAGGGAAATATAAAAAGAAATGTTATTAACATATAGTATAAACACATCTAGATATAAAATAGGGACCATATATAAAATATAATACAAGGAGTAAGATACTTTTATTTGGAAAATTGGTGAGGGCTCACTCTTAATCAAATCTCGAGGGATACCTGTGACTTTAACAAAACAATTCAACAATGTTTTTCCAAAGCATGTTAAACCTATAAGTACTAAAAATAAAAAATACAAAAAAATTCAAAAAAAACTTAAAGTAGAAGGACTTAGTAGTATAATTCCTTTATTTACGATTCTTCGATCTTGTGCTTCTTTGGAGTTCCTTCTTCAGGAAAATTGGCATGATTCCTATTTCACTTTCTATTTCTTGGATAGTCAGGACAATTGCTTCTATAGTGACCCATCTTGTGACAATTGTAGAATTCAATTTTGGATAGGTATATCTTCCTTCTAGGACCTTTAGACTTCTTGAATGATCCTTTGTTCTTATGATGAGAAGAATAGGCATTTGAAACTTTCTCCTCTTCATTCTCTTTATTTCTTACTAGAGAAATTTTAACTTCTTCTTGACTACATGCATTCCATAGTTGTTCGAATGTAGGAGTTTCCTTCCAACTGTTGAGACTTGATGATAAGGAACACCAAGATGTTGGTAATCCTAGAAGTGAAGTGATTACAAGCTCCTTTTCAGGTACTATCTCATCGATTTCCTAGATTTCATCTAAGATACTAGCTATTCTCACAAAGAAGGATGCCAAAATGTATTCTTTTGTCATCTTTATAGATCTTAGTTCATTCATAAGACTTGTAATTTGACCAAGATTCTTGATAGTGAATAATTTAGATAATGCATCATACATCTCTTGAGAAAAATATATGTTGGATGTATATAGAATGAGGTTATATTTTATTCCATCCACCGTTAGTGTCATGGCCAATATTCGTGTTTCCCTGAACTTTTCCTTTTCTGCATCACTGACTCATTTGTAGGCTTCTTTATTTTTCCTTTGACTAAATCCAATACTTTATTCTTCTCAAGGATGAGGTCTATCCTCTTCTTCCATGCCCTGTAGTTGGATGCTCCTTCTAATTTGTTTTCTCCCTTTATTGAGTTATACATTGTCCTTGAAGATGGTAGGATTCTTATATGATCCTTTTGATGACCCTTATTCAAACTTCTTAAAACTCCTTGTTCTACTATTAATAGATATTAAAGTCGCCTTTTTCCTTCTCCTTCACCTTAGCTTTGTGTTGAAGCCCCGAAAATCAGGTCTACAACAAGGGGGATACCCGCCCGGTCCGGACCTTGGTTGGCAGCTCCTTATCCGTTTGGTATAGCGGGTCTGACTGGGGATATGGGACCAGTTTCCCAATCTATGAGTGTGTGTGTGTAGAATTTGATGTTCCTGATCTAACAGTTCCTAATTAAGATATTCTAATTTTAACTTTAATCTAATGCTATGCTATTGTATTCTAATAAGCAGCAACATCTAAGTCTATACTAACCCGGGATGTAATTCTTCGATTATGCGATCTAAAAAGATTTCAAATAACAACTGGTAATAAAGATCATTCAGCTATTATGAGAAAAGAAATCAATAGGGATGAACCACTTCGCATAAAAAGTTAGACGAAACAGTTGTGAAAAACATATCGCATAATGAGCTATTCATACATTAAGCATAAATAAATAGCTTTCACCGTACAAAAGTGCCAAATGATAACTCATGTATCCATGCAATAATACATAAACAACTAAACACTGTATATCACTTTAACACATAAGCAGAAATGGTTAAGAGATAAAAGTACCATTTATAACTAGTCCTACTCATGAGCTTCAAGCGACAATGATTTATCTCTCCTTGATCTAACATCCACTAAGAGTACAGAAGTGCAACATCAGTATCAGATATTAAATGCAAACATCAACAAATCCTGTTCCATTCATTCATCAAAACCTCCTCGGAGGGTGCAAAAGTGCATGTTCTGAGGACAAGTTTTTGATAAATTTCTGGACCCTTCTCTAAATGCATGAGAAGGGTTTAAATACTACTAACTAAATCTAAAAATAACTTATTTACAAAAAATTAGGATACGGTTTAAATGACCGTCCTTTTTCTAAGCAAAAATAAAGCAAAACTATTTCTAAAATTAAATCTAATATCTAACTATTTCTGCATTTGCTCCTTAACGTTGCAAGCATTCAGTATTTTCTTGCGTAGAGTCGGCTGATTGTCTTCCGCTTTTAGTTGAGCTAAGCAAACAGAATTATCAAGAGCTGGCACCATCTTCTCAGCAACATCGATGATATACTTGAGAGTCATCCACTGACTATATGGCTTTACCGTGTATGCCCAGTAATAATACCAGTTCAACTTGGTTAACCCTTTGGATTGCTTCTGCCTTTTCTTTAGCTTTCTGTTTCCAGTTTGTTTTTATCATTGCTTTCTTGCAATTTTTGGGCTTACAGGTGACTGAGCAGTTAGAATCTTTCCTTCTCGAGCAATTTTCTCAGCTAATCGCGCATCGGAAACTGCCTCCATTCTTTGATCCGGGCTTCTCTGATGCATTTTTCGCCTTTTCCGCCTCTTTCTTTTATCAGGTATAAAGCTCAAAATTTGTAAAAATAATGATTTCGTGAGCTCTTGACCTTGAGCATTAAGCTGTCTGTTTCTGATATCATCATCGCTCAGTACCCATTTAACCATGGCTGTATATAAGAGATCTGTAATGGATGGCTCGGCAGAATTCAGTGAATCTGCGGCTCTGTTGCATGCGGTGTCTGCATATAAGGGCGCCATTTCTCTGTCTTTGGACATTGGAGCCTTACCCTTTTTCCCCATAGCTTCCTGCACATTGCTTTGTGTAACTTTTGTTCTTCGTTCCTAAAGTTCACAAGTGAGGTGAGAGTAATGATAATAAATAATGACAGGAAAGCTTTAAATTCCCAGGATATGCAAAAACACGGCACCTTACGTGAACTGGCTCTTCGGAAAACACAAAACCATATTTTATTAACAACTGTCATGTAACTCATTAATTATCATTAAAGCACGTAATTGGTTCTTGGTTTATGGAAAAAAGCTTTTTCTTGAATATTGAGCCAGGAAAATCTGCGATGGAATGTTTCTGCGATTTGCATTGCAGTATCGCATATCGCTGTATCGCATTACCACAATATCACAGATCGCTTTAACATCATGCTGTTTATCGCAAGGTTGCTTGGTCGCAATATCGCGAGATCGCAATATCGGAGATCACTTAATCGTTATGTGTATTTTATGCAATTTTGTGACATGCGATATGCGATATCGCATATCGGTGATTTTAAGGTTTTCCATTGTGAGTGCTCATTAATACACGCGATGCGATGGAGTTTCACGTCGCAATCTTGCATTTTTTATCATTTTGACTCATAAGAAGATACCCTATCATTCTTTGCGCAATGCGATATTTCTTAAGGAATGGCTTTACTTTCTTCATCATGAAACTTAAGCTTTTTAGATTTTTCAAAAGTATTTTCCTAAGTCCATGATGGTAAGTTTTATCCAAAAGGGAATGTAAGCACTACTTGATTTTTAAATTTTTTTTTGACTAAGGGTCCCCACTTATATAGTGTTATTGCTAATAATAAATAAGGAGGGGGGTTGTTGGTGGCCACAACACTTTGATACCATCTTAGAAAATTAGAAAGGCAGAAATATTTTATTTATATTGATAATTAATTGTGATATTCTTATGTTACTCTTTTATGTTTTTTTCATCAAGAAATTACCAAAACAATAGCACAAAGATAACATACACCAGATCTAGGTGAACAACCAGGGAAAAACCCCTATCTATGGGAAAACCTAGTTAACAACTCTTCCTTAATAATTTCATGAGATGATCCAAGACTCTTGACCTAGACACAAACTTTCTCCACATCAATTCAACCCTTTCTTCCTTCTGTAGATGATAACCCTTTCAACAACAACTTCAACTTAGTAGTAACAACTGGCAGCAACAACTTCAACCCAACATAAATTTGACCCAGTAGGAGCCCAACAAATAATTCGACCCAACCGAAAGACTTCAATCTAGAAGCAACACTCCGATCTTCCAGTAGTAGACTAGAAAATCCACATGTGTGATAGAGAGATGACAAAAAAAATTCGATCTTGTCCTTTCCAACAATTCTCCTTATTCTCTCAGAATGTCACACTTTTGCTGCCTCCTTCTCTTTGATATTGAACTTGTGTGAGATATATCACAAAATTATATCGAACTGCTTGTATATATATGCTTCTGGTGAGGTGAAATTACCCTACTTGAGGTCGACTTCATCTCCTTGAGGCTGACTTGGTTTGGAGGTGACAAATAACTTATTTGACTCAATAACAATCCTTTTTACATGATTCAAAAGCCCAAGAAGGGGTTCTTTAAATGGACAATAACTCTAATGACTCAGTATAAATCCTAGAAGTACTCAATGGGGATTTTGAGCTAAAACATGACGAATAAAGCATGAAACCCACACTTTAATAATCATATTAATAAAAAATAAATATTTTTCTTTCCTTTGATAAATACAATTTCATTAAGACCCAAATACAAATATGAAGACCAAACCTAGTTACATTATTAACACTCCCTCTTAACTAGGGAGGTATTCATACTTACATATATAAGTACATGTAAGATCTCAATACACATGAACCATGAAGATTTTAGGCACTTATGATGCCACATATTAGATTCCTTACTAGGGAAATATATCTGGGTGGGACTAAGATGGACTAAATCTTTCAACCACTCTAGGTACCATTAAGCTTACTTTCTAACCATCAACCTAGGGAGCTAGGTGTGTAATGCAAGGTCAAATCTCTAAGACCAATGACACCCTCCCTACTACTTCAGGAACTAGACATCAACACATATGCCAACCATATGCCCTCCCAGGCATTTTAAAAACACAATGCCTCAACCCATCAAATCTCTCTAACTTCAAGCATGCTTTTCAAAAAATTTGAGCAATTTACCTGAATAGTCACAACCCTAATCAATAACAACTTTTCAAATACTCATGAGTAAAAAAAAACCTTTGGGGTCTTCAGACATCTTGATGCTTCTTCACAATTTATCACAGTAGGCCTTAGAAACATCAAACAAATCTTGACAAAATATTCCTTAGTCATACAGATTCCTTTCTTGCAACAACATATTCTACAACTGGATGCTTCTTTCCTTCTTTCAACAACACCTTATTATTCATTCTCCAGTTTCTTCTTCAAGGTATCCATCATGACTATAATATGCCCTCCCTCTCAACTTTGGGAGTTATACTCTTTCCTTTATCCAGGCCCCCCCTTAACATAGGGAGATCATTTCCTTTTATCACATCTGAGAATCTTTCATGGCTTCCATTCTTCTTGATCATCATCATTCATATAACTTCCTTCATCATGCTTATCAATAGAATCACCTTTACTTACGAATATCTTCAACATCTTGAAGATTACGTACCTGCACATCTTAGTTAGAAAGTAAAACCAAATACATATATGAACTTAACTATATCAAAATCATACAACAATGGAAGCATTAGACTTTATCAAATACATAAAATTCTTTAGGTTCACAAACAAGAAGAGACACACACTTTTATACTTCAAATTCTTGCTAGGATTTTGTCATAAACACTAAACTTGATCATCAATACATTTGAGCAAATCAAGATAACATCTACATTATATCTAGGGTCTCAATATTTCTTCCAGAGATATGACATATCCTACTACAATATTTTGAAAACCCTAGAAGCAATTCAAAGAAGGATACTTACAATGGATCTAATAACCCTAGAATTCATATGTTAGACTTCTACTAAGATTTAATGCAAACCCTAGATGTCATCTTAGAGACACAAGGCCTTAGATGTCACATTAGCATTAACATACACTTAGGTTAGGGTTTATAGGGAACCTATTCCACAAACATAATTATATTAATGAGGGTGGATTCAATTTGATGATTAATCTCCCAAACAAGAATCTCTATAATTCAAAGGTCCTAGACATAACACTTGTTAGTAATGTAAAGCAAATTCCGTAAAATGAACGAGTATACCTTTATAACGAAGAGAAACAAAACTTATAGTCTAAGACATACCTTTGAGTCAAGACAAACCTTATAGGACGTCAATTCCAATATAAATTCTATGCTTTGTCTTGTGAGGTCTTCCTCATAGCCCTTGAGCATATCATCAAGCTTTTCCTAAAAAAGGAAAATATAAAAAGAACTGTTATTAGCATCTAGTATAAACACATCTAGATAAGAAAAGGAGGACCATATATTAAAGATAATACAAGGAGTAAGATACTTATCTTTGGAAAATTGGTGAGGGCTCCCTCTTAATCCAATCGCGAGGCATACCAATTAATTTTACAAAAAAATTTAACAATATTTTTCCAAAGCATGTGAAACCTATAAGTACTAAAAATAAAAATTACAAAACAATTGAAAAAAACATAAATTAGAAGGAATTAGTAGTATAAGTCATTTATTTCTGATTTTTGGCCTTGTGCTTCTTTGGATATCCTTCTTTGGCAACATTTGCATGATCCCTATTTCTCTTTCTATTTCTTGGATTCTCAGGACAATCACTTCTATAGTGATCCATATTTTTACAATTGTAGAATTCAATTTTAGATAAGTATATCTTCATTCTAGGCCCTTTAGACTTCTTGACTTATCCTTTGTTCTTGTGATGAGAAGAATATGCATTTGAAACTTTCTCCTCTTCATTCTCTTAGTTTTTTACTAGAGAAATTTTGACTTCTTCCTGACTGCATGCATTCCATAGCTGTTTTCTTCCAATAGTTGATATCTGATGAGAAGGCACTCCAAGATGTTGATAATCCTAGAAGTGAAATGATTACAATCTCGTTTTCAGTTACTATCTCATCGATTTCCTGGAGTTCATATCTGATTCTAGATATTCTCACAAAGAAGGATGCCACAATGTCTTCTTTTGTCATCTTTATAGATCTTAGTTCATTCTTAAGACTTGTAATTTGACCAAGATTCTTGATAGTGAATAATTCAGATAATGCCTCATACATCTCTTGAGAAGAATATATGTTGGATGTATATGGAATGGGGTTATCCTTTATTCCATCCACCATTAGTGTTATGGCCAATATTTGTGTTTCCCTTATTTTTCCTTTTCTACATCACTTGACTCATTTGTAGGCTTATTTATTTTTCCTTTGACTAAATCCAATACTTTATTCTTCTCGAGGATGAGGTCCATCCTCTTCTTCCATGCCCTGTATTTGGATTCTCCTTCTAATTTGTTTTATCCCTTCATTAAGTTAGACATTGTCCTTGAAGATGGTAGGCTTCTTATATGATCCTTTTTATGACCCTTATTCAAACTTCTTAAAACTCCTTATTCTACTATTAATAGATATTCAAGTAGCCTTTTTCCTTCTCCTTCACCTTAGCTTTGATACCATCTTAGAAAATCAGAAAGGCAGAAATATTTTCCTTATATTGATAATTACTTGTGATATACTTATGTTCCTCTTTTATGTTTTGTTCATCAAGAAATTACCAAAACAATAGCATAAAGATCACATACACCAAATTTAGGTGAACAACCAGGGAAAAACCCCTATCTAAGGGAAAACCAAGTCAACAACTCTTCCTTAAAAATTTCACGAGATGATCCAAGACTCTTGACCTAGACACAAACTTCATCCACACCAAGTCAACCCTTTCTCCCTTCTGTAGATGATAACCCTTTCAACAACAAAATTAACTTAGCAGTAAAAACTGACAACAATAACTTTGAACTAGCACCACAACTTCAGCCTAGTAGAATTTTGACCCAGTAGTAGCCAAACAAATAGTGTGACCCAACATAAAGACTTCGATCTAGCAGCAACACTTCGATCTTCTAGTAATAGACCAGAAAATCCACGCGTGTGAGAGAGAGATGACCCAAAAGGTTCGATCTTGTCCTTTCCAATAATTCTCCTTCTTCTCTTGGAAATTTTCACTTTTTATGCCTCCTTCTCTTGGATATCGAACTTGTGAGAGATATATCACCAAATGAATTTGAACTGCTTGTATATATAGGCTTCTAGTGAGGTAAATTACCCTGTTTGAGGCTGACTTGATCTCGTTGAGGCCAAATTGGTGTGGAGGTGACAAATAACTTATTTGAATCAATAATAATTATTTTTACATGATTCAAAACCCCGAGAAGGGTTTCTTTAAATGGAAAATGACTCTAATGACTCAATATAAACCCTATAAGTCCTCAACGGGTACTTTGACCTAAAACATGATGACCCAAGCATGAAACCCATGCTTTAATAAATCATATTAATAAAAATAAAAAAAATATTTTTCTTTCTTTTGATAAATATATTTCATTAAGACTCAAATACAAATATGAAAAACGAACCTAGTTACATTCTTCAACAATATGAAGGGTATTGACCCTAGTACATGTATTCACCATATTTATTTAGATGACAATGCAAGTTTGATAGGGCAACCTCAAGGACGAATGAATCCAATTCTAAAAGAGATAGTGAAAGGTGAAATTTTGAAATGACTAAAGGTAGCTTTTATCTACCCTATATCTAGTGGTCAATCAGTTTCACCCTTAGTTGTAGTGCCTAATAAAAATGGAAAATGACGAGTATGTGTAGATTGTATAGAATTGAATAAATCCACTCTTAAAGATCAATTTCCATTTCCATTCATAGATTAAGTTTTAAATAAATTGGCAGGAAACTTAAATATTTCTCTTTTCTAGATGGATTTAGTTGCTATAATCAAATAAAAATAGTTGCATAGAGGACTACGAAAAAGGTACTTTCACATGTACATGGGGAAAATATGCCTATAAGGTATTACCATTTAGCATGTATAATGCACCAACTACATTCAAAAGAGCAGTCTTGGTCATATTTTCTAATCTAATTCATGAATATATTTAACTTACCATGGATGATTTCTCTGTTTACGATGATAATTTTGAAGAATCTTTAATTAATATTTAAAAAGTTTTGATAAAATGCATAGAAAATAATCATACATTGAGCAATGAAAGGTGTTATATTTTACCAATAGAAATCATTATTTTGGGAAATCATGTTTTTTCCGTAGTAATGAGTGTATACCCAGGCAATATTTATTATCATTAATTTTCTTAGTCCATTAACTCAACGAAAAGTTTGGAGTTTTTTTGGGTTGTGTAGGTTATTATCATATATTCATTGAAAACTTTAGTAAAATATCCCTTCCTATGTTCAAATTACTTTCTAAAGATGTAGAATTCTATTGGAAGGCCAACAATCAAACTACTTTTCAAGTCATCAAAGAAAAATTATCTAGTGCACCAGTCAGAAGGGGACCTAATTGGTCCTTACCATTTCATATTTCCATTGATGCATTTGATACTATAGTAGGGGCATCATTAGGTCAAAAAAATTTGTATTAATATCTATGCTATATATTTCATTAGCAAAAATTTAACCCTCGTTGAGTTAAACTATATTTTTACTAAGAAAGAAAAGATAGCAGTTGTGCATGAAATCAACAAATTTTGACACTATGTCGCAGGTTATCAAGTCTTTATCCACACCAACCACTCTGCTATTAAGTATTTGATGAATAAACCTATTACTAATGGTATAATTACATGATGGTTGTTACAATTCCAAGAATTTGATATTACTATCATTGATCATGCTGAAAGAGAAAATCAAGTAGCAGACTTTCTATCTCACTTGAACAACCTTGGTGAGATTGTTCCATTAGTTGATGTTTTTTTGGATGAACATTTATTTGCTATATCAATTAAAACACCATGGTTTTCCGATGTAGAAAATTATCCGTCCTCAGGGAAATGTTCACCTCATTTTAATTCTAAGGAGAAAAAGAATATAATTAAGCAAAGTGCAAGATATAATTGGATTAATGAAAATATTTTCTAAATAGGGTCTGATTTTGTTATTAGACGATGTGTTAGGGAGGGCAAAACGTTTAATATTCTTAAATATTTTCATGATGAACCTTGTGGTGGGAATTTTACAGATAAACGAACAACCTATAAGATCCTTAATCAAGGCTATTATTGGCCATCCTTATTTAAAGATACAACAAAATATGATTGAAGTTGTGATAGTTGTGAAAGAATTCACCAACCAACAAAAAATGATGAAATGTACTTGCAACCACAAGTTTTTTTAGAGCCATTTGAAAAATTGGCTCTATATTTTGTTGGACCTATAAACCCTGAATCAAGAGGAAAAATCTATATCCTTGTATGTATTGACTATGTTACCAAATGGGTAGAAGATAAGGCATTGGCCATAACTTCTAAACAATCAATAGTCAATTTTCTCTTTGAAGATATTTTTGTCAGATTTAGAAGTTCTAGAGAAATTTTTACTGACCAAGGAGTGCATTTTAATTCCAAGTTAGTACAAGAAGTAGTGGAAAAATACAAGACTAAGCATAAAAATCCACTCCTTATCACTTGTAAGCTAATGAACAAGTTGAATCAACCAATAATATTCTTGAAGAAATCATGAAAAAGGTAGTCCAAATTCAGTGGAATAACTGGGAAAATAGGCTTCCAAAATCTCTATAGGCATATAGAACAACTTGGAAAAGTGCTATCATATTTACCCATAATGAACTAGTGTTTTGTAAGCAAATTATTCTTCCTATTGAATTCCAAATCCAAACATTCAAAATAGCAATAGAATCAAGGTAAGACTTGTCTCAAGATCACAAAAGAATAATTATGCAATTAAATCAACTTGATGTAACCAGACAAGAAGCACTTAAGAATAACATCATTATACAACAAAAAAGGCCAAAATGGCATGAAAAATTAATAAATAAAAATGAATTCAAAGTTGGTGATTGGGCTTTGCTCTTTGACTCCAAATTCAAAGATTTCAAGGGAAAATTTATCACTCATTGGCTAGGCCCTTATGAAGTAGAAGAAGTATTCTATAATGAATTAGTTAAGATAAGAACAATTGATGAGGAAGGAGTCCCATTTGTGGTTAATAACAACAGATTGAAACTCTACAACAAGTGTGTCAACCGAGATGATTTTATTTCCATAATATTTCAACAATGAAAGTTGTGGGTATAGACAATGATACTTCTACCCCTCTTCCATTAGGGAATTTACTTTTCAAAAAAAAAGAAAAAAATAAAGAATATATGAAAAAATAAAAATAAATAAAAGAGTTTAGTTGCGAAGATATAAATTTCTGACACATCCTAAACTTGAGTTTTCATTGGAAACTTAGCAATTGGGCAATAAAAATTCCAAATTAAAGATCCACCAAATAAATTTTGTCTTAAAGGTTGTAAGTATTTCTAATGACGATCAGAAGAATCTGAGGAAAGTAATTGAAATAAAAATTTCTTTTTCAAATCTTGTATATATATTCATTTTACAAAGATTGTAGGATTTGTACATATCAATAAGTCCTAATCTTCTTGTACTACAACTTTAGATGGCTTGATCAAAATGACAAGTCCTTCCAAGGCTTCCAAATACACAAAAATCATCCTTCATCAAGGACATCAAGGTCATCAAGCCTTACCTTCCATGCTTAATGAGATTTGTACCTTTGGTAGTATCATAGGGAGCATTCCAAAAACATTCAAGGAGGAAAACAAAGATTTAGCTAAGAAAAATATGGAATTCATCAATTAAATTTGGCAACTAAGAGAAGAGAATGAAAAATTTAAAGAAAGGGAATCAATATCTCCACCAAAAAAAATAAGATACTTGAGCTCAAGGACAGAAAGCTAAAGACACTCTTCCAGTTGTAGAGGTACCTGGAAACCATATAAGTATTTTTATTTTTAAAGGGACTTGGTGGCTTATTTCTATCATCATAAGGACTTGATAGTTCTATTTTATCAACCACAAAAGGGATTTGGTATCAACAATATCAACATCAATCTACTCTCGTCAAAGAAACTTAAAAATTTCCTCATCTCATTGTCAAAACCAATAATACTCTTAGCCTTGGAAAACCTCAAAGGGACCTAGAGAGACAATCTATAGAGGGACTTGAGTCATCAAATGATTTCCTAAGGATGATTAGGTACATGGAAGGGATTATATAGACTCTGTTTCCTGTTGCTAGGCTTTCTAGCACAACAAAGCATGCATCCTCTCATGAACCTAGCTACCTGCTTTTGCATCTTGGGCCAATACACATACCTCTACAAGCTAGCCATGATATTGCCTACACCAAAGTTCCCTAAAACCTTGGAGGTGTGAGACTCTTTAATTAGCTAAAATTCCTTCGCCTTTAGGAAGACATAACTTATCCATCATGTATGGTAACCCATCCTAGAGATGGTAGTCAACAATGTTATCACCATCATGCACATGACTCTGACTTTGAAATTTCTAATACACCTCCTTGAAGTCCTCATCTTTTGAATATGCCTCTTTGTATGCATCATGGGCGAATGGATCCATGTGCATAAGAGTCCCAAAATTATGATATTTGATATGGGTGGCCTTGAAATCATGTCAGCCAACCTTTTTGTGCTTCCCTTCTTATACTTGATCACCAAATGAAATTGCTGTAAAAACCCCATCCACTTGTAATGCCTAGTCTACTGTAGCTTACTTTGGGTCTGCAAGTACTATAACGAGTGGTGATCTGTGTGGATTACTGTCTCCTTTCCCATCGTATAATGCTTCCATTTCTTCACATCTTGCACCATGGCATAAAGCTCCTTGTCATAGGTAGGGTAGTTAAGGACTTCCCTATGAAATACTTCAGAATGGTAGCATACATGCCTTCCTTCGTACATCAAGATAACTCCCATAGAATACCCACTCGCATCTATCTTCACTTCAAAGGATCGTTGTAAGTTTGTTAATTCCAGAACTGGTGCTTGGATGATCTTCTTCTTTAAATATTCAAAATCCCTTTGCCGACCTTTTCCCCACTGGAAACTCTTTCCACTTGCTGTTATGGCATGGAGTGGTGTTGCTACCACTAAAATGAGGTTATGAACTTCCTTAGGTACTGTGCTTCCCCAATGAAACTCCTGACCTCAAAAACATTAGTAGGGACTGGCCATTTCATGATGGCCTCCATCTTGGAAGGATCTATCTTCAGTTCTCCTCCACCGGTCACATACCCTAGATACACCAAAAACTGTTATGTAAACTCACACTTCTTGATATTTTCTAGCAGTTAGTGCTTCTTCAATTTTTGCGGCACTTGTGTCAAATGTGACATATTCTCCCCCTAGGTAGCATTATATACCAGTATATCATCCAAATAGACAACAAAAAATGAATATATAAAAGGGTGCAATACATCATTCATTAATCTCATAAATGTAGCTGGTGCATTACATAGGCCAAGTGGAATAACTAACCACTCATACAAACCTTGCCTAGTTTTGAACGTGGTCTTCCATGTATATTCTTCTTTGACTCAATATTGGTGATATCCAGACTTCAAGACCATCTTGGTGAAGTACTTTTATTGACGCAACTGATCTAGCAAATCGTCTATCCTAGGAAGGGGGTATATTTTCTTGAGCATGATTTTATTCAACACCCTATAATATGTACACATCTTCCAAGTCCTATCCTTCTTCAGCACAATGATGATGGCTAACCCACATGGTGATGTACTTCATCGAATGACACTCTATTCCATCAATTGCTGCAACTGTTTCTTCACCTCACTTGCTTCTATAATAGACTGCCTGTACAACCCAATATTTGGCAATGGGGAGTCCAACAATAGATGGATATCATGGTCCATTTCTCTCCTAGGTGGTAAACCTTTAGTCTCTTAGAACACATCCTTGTATTCATGTAACAACTCCTCCAATTATTTTTTCTGTTTCTTAATACACCCCTTCCTCTTATTGACTCCTCTTCAGACCGACTTTCTCTTAAAAACAATAAAACATACTTCTTGCTGGAACTGATCAATTTCTTGGCTTGGTTGGCACTTACCAATGATATTTTCGACTTGCCTTTGTGCGTGTTGATGATGAACGATTTTCCATCCTTTATGATCTGATACTGATTAGCTCTCCTTGTGAATATTTCATCTCGCATGTACATGTATGGATTCCCAAACACGACTCCATATACATCAAGGGGAAACACATCTAGATATAATTCATCAATAAAATCAACACTGATATAAAATATAATTTTACACTATTTTATTACCTTCAAATCTGCATCCTTATTTACCCATCCCAATGGATATGGGTGTGTATGATCACGAACTTCCAACCCCAACTTCTTGACTAGCTCTACTGCAATAAGATTTGGCTGAAATCTTGTGTCAAACAAAGCATCAATCTTTGTCTTCTTGATCTGTATCTTTATATCGAAGAGTTTGGTAATTTCTTTCTCTTCATGTTGTTGAAGGCTACTCAGATTAACCTCCTTCTATACTAATGTACATATGATCTTCTCATCCACATCCGAGCTGCTTTCAACTTGGTTGCTCGAATCAGTGACCATGAGATTCTTCTTCTTCTTATTTTTTTTCTTGTTCTTTGGGTTTAGCTCTAGATGAAACTTCCAACACTTCTCCTCTATATGACCATCAATGTTGCAGTGGTTACTAGGATCTTTGCACTGGTGTACTGTGGCTGCTGTATTTTTATCTTTTCCCCCTTTTTGATTATTCTTCTCCTCCATAGAAGCTTCCTGTTTCTCCTTCTGTTTCGCTCCACATGATTGCGCTTTTTTAGGTCATGTTTTCCAGGTATTGTGCCTATACACACGCCTCATCCACCAATTTGGGCTTGAAAAACATCACTTTCTCACACAAATGGTGTTGTAGACCCCCCAAATACTTGAGGAGTACATCTAGTTTCTTTAGAGAGATACCCAAAATTATAGTCATGTTTATAAATGCTGTGGTGTACTCCTGCACACTTTGGCCCAACTTTTTCTTGAAGTAATTCCACTGGATTCACTGGTACTCCATGCACCCGATGGGATAAAACTGTGACTTAATCACTAGAGGTTCTGCCTCCAACCTCAGGGTTTCGGTGTGGCTCTCCCACCAAGTCAGTGCATGGCCCTCTAATTTCATCCTTCCTTGATCTGATGGACATTGAAATAAAATTCTAGTTGCTACAACCAATGGTCCAACTTCATAGCATCAATCTCACCATGGTATGACTTGATATCGACTTTTGCTTACATTTTGAACAAGGATTTATTCACAACACTCGAACTAGGTTGATATTTTCCGGTTTATTTCTTTGGCTAGTTCTCTGTATCTTCCCGATATATCGATGTTATGAAACCAACTCACAAAAATATATAAAAGAGAGATCAACGCCTTAGAATTCAGCCTCTTCGAGGGGGCAACCTCCTTTACATTACACAAATGAACAATTCTTGGATGATACAAATGAAAAAACCTCCTTTCTATATATAGGAGTCTAAGGAGTCACAATATAACCCAACCAACCTAACAATAATAATATAAAGCCACAAAAATAACAATAGAGGAATTCTATGGGGCACAGTAATAACAATATGGGGACAATAGGGGCACAAAAATATTAATAAGGGATACAACTACAGTAGTAATGGGGTAATCACTAGTATTATAGAGACCCAACATTCCCCTCTCCTTCAAAAAAGTGTTGTCCTCAACGCTTGAGTAGTTCTGGATGCTTCTGTAGAAAATTCCCATCCTCCCATGTGGAATCTTCAGCGGATAAGTTCTTCCACTTGATAAGATACTCCGAAATTGATCGATTTCGTAACTGTCGAGTTCTTGTTTCTGTGACTGCTTTTGGTTCCAATATAATTTTTCCTTCCTCGTCAAGTTTTGGAAATATTGTTTGAACTGGGAGCTTGTCGCCTATAACCTTCTTTAAACATGAAACATGGAAAACTGGGTGCAATCGAGAAGCTGTAGGAAGCTCCAATTTGTATGCCATAGTACCAATATTTTGCAACACCTTGTACGGACCATAATACTTTGGTGATAATTTATTATCATTCTTAGCTTTCTTGAGGGACATTTGCTTATATGGTTGTAGCTGTAGGAATACCCAATCACCTACATCAAAACTTCTTTCACTGCGATGTTGATCTGACTGTTGTTTCATTCTATTCTGTGCCAACACGAGGTTATCATTTAAGAGTTGGAGGACTTGTTGTTGATGTTCGATGTGATGTTCCACTGCTTGAACCTTAAAATTTTATCTTAAATATGATGTGATGGATGGTGGCTGATATCCATAAAGTGCCATAAATGGTTTCATTTTTGTTACTGTATGGAAGGATGTGTTATACCACCATTTAGCCAGAGGCAACCATTTGACCCATTGTGTCTGTTTATTAGATACAAAGCAACGAAGATATCCTTCCAAACATTTGTTTACTATCTCAGTTTTCCCATCAGATTGTTTATTAGATACAAAGCAATGAAGATATCCTTCCAAACATTTGTTTACTATCTCAGTTTGCCCATCAGATTGAGGATGATAAGATGAGCTATGAGCTAACTAAGTACCAAGACAAGAAAATAATTCTGTCCAAAAATTTCCAGTGAAAATGGGATCTCTGTCACTTACAATAATCTTTGAGTTTCCATGTAGCTTTTGAATTGTTTCCATAAATGCAGTAGAAACTGTACTGACTTTAAATGGATGTGATAATGCACAAAAGTGTGCATAATTGGTAAGTCTATCAACTACCACCATGATGACACTCTTTCCCTCAGACTTGGGTAAACCTGTGATAAAATCCATTGAAACCTCCTCCCAACGTTGGCTTGGAATGGACAAAGGTTGTAATAGACCCAGTTTCTTAATTGTTTCAACTTTATTTTGTTGGAAAACCAAACATTCCGCCACAAACTTTTGAATATCTGATTTAAGGACCTCCCAAAAAAATTCCTTCTTAACCCTGTGGTAAGTTTTTAAAAATCTTGAGTGCCCTCCTAAGGGAGAAGTGTGCAATTCCATAAGAATATTTTGTTTTAGCTAGGAATTCTTACAGAGGTATAAGTGATCTTTGTACCATAACGAATCATTTTTCCAGCTAAATGTATCAGACATACTGGAGTCTTGTTGTAACTTTCGAATAAGTGCCCACACTTCTTCGTCGTTCTTCCATTCCTCCCTTGCTTCGTTTATCCAATCTGGTTGGATAATAGAAATGGCACACAACAATGCTTCCACATTCTCATCCTTTCTTGAGAGTGCATCTGCCACCACATTTTGCTTCCCTTTTTTGTGGATGATTTCAAAGTCATAACCCAACATCTTTGTGACCCACTTTTGTTGCTCTTCAGAGGATAATCTTTGTTCTAAAAAGTATTTAAGTCTATCATGATCCGTTTTTACCTTGAAGTGTCTTCCCATTAGGTAGGGTCGCCATTTCTTAAGTGCATGGAGTATTGCCAACATTTCCTTCTCATAAATAGCTTTGTGTAAAAAATTTCCCTTGATTGGACGACTTTCAAAAGCAATGGGTCTTTCATCTTGCATTAAAACAGCACCAATTCCATTTCTTGAAGCATCACATTCCACAATAAAGGTTTTTGTGAAGTCTAGTGTAGCTAAGACCGGTTCTTGGCACATTGCCTCTTTAAGATGCTCGAAGGCCTTTGTTGCTTCTGGAGTCCATGAAAATGCATCTTTCTTTAATAATGTTGTTAGAGGTGCTGCTATTCTCCCATAATTCTTAACAAACTTGCGATAATACCCTGTCAACCCAAGAAATCCTCGCAGATGCTTTATGGATGTGGGGATTTTCCATTCCTTAATGGCTTTAATTTTGCTAGGGTCTACCTTAACTCCTTCATGAGATACAATATGAACCAGATATTCCACCTCTTGTACTCCAAAGAAAAATTTGGATCTTTTTGCATATAATTGTTTCTCCTCCAATAGTTGTAGCACCCTGTCAACATGTTCAACATGATCCTTCCAAGACTTGCTGTAGATTAGTATATCATCAAAAAATACTAACACAAATTTTCTAAGGAATGGTTTGAAAATGGAATTCATCAAACCTTGAAATGTTGAAGGTGCATTGGTAAGGCCAAAAGGCATGACCAAAAATTCATAATGACCCTCATGAGTTCTAAATGCTGTTTTCGGAATGTCTTCAGTCTTCATTCTGATTTGATGATATCTTGAACGAAGATCCAACTTGGTGAAGTAAATTGATCCATGCAATTCATCCAGTAATTCATCAAAGACAGGAATGGGAAACTTATCTTTAATAAGGAGCTTGTTGATCTCCCTATAATCCAGACACATGCACCATGATCCATCCTTATTGTGCACCAATACTACTGGAGTAGAGAAAGAACTTTGACTCGGTTGAATTATACCAGCCTCTAGCATTTCTGCAACCTTTTGGGCATAGGGATATCTGTACGGCCTGATGTTTGGAGGAACACTTCCTGGAATCAGATTAATAGCATGATCATGATCATGAATAGATGGGAGACCTTTGGGAGTCTCAAATACATTGGAATGATTGTCCAAGACATTTTTGAGATTCGGAGAAATAGATGATTCCAACGTGGAAACATCTAGCGAACATAATTGTGAAATTACACCTCATTGTTCCTTTTTTAGAAGCTTTGTCATACCGTTAGAGCTGATTAGCTTTCTCGGTTTCCCTGCAATACCCCTTAATTCAACTTCCTTTCCTTCCATAGAAAATTTCATGAAAATTTCTTGAAAATTAAAAGCTATTGTACCCAAGGATTGTAGCCATTGGACTCCTAGTACAACATCAGCACCTCCCATTGGAATGGAAAGCATTAGGCTAGTCAATACATATTCTCCCATGGATATCTTGATATTATGGCACTTTCCGGAGCAATTTATTGTTCCTCCATTTGCAACCATGACTTGACACTCTGGTGCTGGATATAAGAAGCAATACAAGAAACTATATACAAGACCAACTTATACAAGAAATTATATACAAGAAAAATATATACAAGAAACTACAGTCTGTCCTCTTTCTGTACCTTCTTACGAAATTTTAATCCGATGCTCAGAGAGAAAGTTATGACGATTTTCCCCAAGTCACCTGTTTGGAATGTAATTCAGGAGTCTGCAAAAAGACAAACTTCCTCAGATCATATCTCCGCAAATATAGTGCGAAAAGCTTTGAAATTTGGACCCAATATTCAACGCGATTTCGTCTCAAATGGGTTTATTTTTTAGCTTCTGAAACGTCGCAGAAAAAAAGTTAAAGTGAAAATTCCACGATGACCTGTTTGGAGCAACGAAACCCTAGAATCCAAAGCTTTGATACCAAATGTTATGAAACCAACTCACAAAAAGATAGAAAAGAGAGATCAACGACTTAGAATTCAGCCTCTTCGAGGGGGAAACCTCCTTTACATTACAAAAATGAACAATTCTTGGATGATACAAATGACAAAACCTCTTTTCTATATATAGGAGTCTAAGGAGTCACAATATAACCTAGCCGACCTAACAATAATAATATAAAGCCACAAAAATAACAATAGAGGGATTCTATGGGGCACAGTAATAACAATATGCGGACAATAGGGGCACAACAATATTAATAAGGGATACAACTACAATAGTAATGGGGTAATCACTAGTATTATAGAGACCCAACAATCGATCTCCCTTTTCATTTGTCCTCTACATTCGAACCCCCATCTTCTCCAAATATACCCAACTTATTTCTTAGGGCCGCAATGAGGAGGTTTACATTGTGGTTTATATCTATGACTTGTTTTTCAAGCCGCAAAAACCTTATCTCTGCAGGATCACAAGGTTCGTTTACAGATTCGTCGGCCATGATTAGGTTTTATGATTTTCAACCCCACTAACCTAGATCCCCTGCAAATATCCAAAAATACCCAAAGAAACATTCTCTGATACCAAATGATCCATAAACTTCTGTGGATACTCCACTAGAAAATTCGTCACAACAAATATGATAATATTGTATTAAAAAGATGAGATCCTACACTATTACAGTTTTATTAAACTTTAATATCTGTAGATTTAACTGTAATTAGTGCATGCATGCAAATGGAAATTATGCAGAAAGGTAGAGAACAAAAGAATAAGCTCACACACACACATAAGACACAATATATGCTCTCTGAGAAATCCCTTCAAGAGAAAACCCAGCTAGAAGGTGAGGCCACTTCACTCTCTTTCTGTATTTCGAAATATGGCTGCAGGTACAAAGAAGTAATGCCTGTGGCCCATGGGCTGCTAGAGTGCAAAAATCCTCTGTGTGTGGTCTACCTCCGATATCTCCTGGTTATCTTTGCTCATCTATGGAACAAAATGCTCTTGAAAGAATGGAATGGCTCTTCTTCCTAGTGGCCTGGTTATAACATAGCGCGATAGTCTACTAGTGGTTAATTTTAACTACATCAAATCTTAACTAGAGTTACAATATAGAATATTATAAAGTATTTTATATCATAATCACGTGGCTAGCCACTTTTCCATGAATAATGGGGGCTGATGCAACATCCTCCAAAACTATAGGTGTGAATACAGGAAGGTCAACTTCTGAGGGTCATAACTTTTGCATACAGATTCCGATTAGCATGCTACTTATGCCGTTGTAAAGATATATGTGTGCAGAATAACATAAAATGGTGTGGAAAAAAAGTAGTATATTTTTACCTCCAAAAAGGTTGGTTGATGCCTCAAAATGCTCCTAGAAGGTTTCAAACCATGTTTTTCCAAACTGGGTCCCGCCGGTAAAAATAGTCCCGTGAGTTGATTCCTCCACTTTTTCCACTCCAAATGTATTGAGATAGATGAAAAATAATGTAATGATTCAATCCAGATCAATATTTCTTTTCCATATACTAGCTCATAGGGTGTGAATCATGTAGTAGTCCTCCACGTAGTCCTATAACCCCACAATGCCTCTAAGAGCCTATCCGCCCAATATTTATGATATAATTGCACTGTTTTGGTTTGGATGAATTCCAACACTTTGTTTTTAGATTCTACCTATCCATTGGCCTCTGGGTGGTATGGATATGATTTATAATAATTTATATGGTACTCTTGAACAATAGCTAGTACTGCCTTTGATACAATTTGCACTCCATGATCTATCACAATCTCTCTTGGAACACCAAAATAGGTAAAAATATATTGAAAAATAAAATTAACTACTGCCATTTTTTGCTAGCCTGATAAATAGATTTTTCTTCTATCTATTTTATAACATAATCAATAAAAACTAAAATATACCTCTTTTTCTACGGAAATCGATAAATTGGCCCCACAAAGTCCAAGGTCCATCTTTCAAAAGGTTTGGAAAGCACTTGGGATTGTAAGGGAATTTTGTCAACTTGACTCGCTTTACCATCCTTTGGAAACTGTCACAGTTATGAATGTAGTCCTTTTCATATTTAAAACATGTTGGCCAATAATATCCTTCAATGGAGAACTCTATAGGCAATCCTTTTGTTAGAAAAGTGACCTTCACAAGGTCCATCATGACAAGCTCACAAAATGTCAAACATCTCATCTTTTGGAAGACACCTTCAAATAATCAAGTGTGACCCAATACAATAGACATATCCCCCAACCCATGAGTAAGTAGCATTGAGTTTAACAATCTATTGTCCTACTCATGGGGAGAGCTTTCGAGGCAACTTTCCTATGACAAAATAATTGGCTATATCTATGAATCACAGTACGTTAGTAGCAACAACAAATAAATGTTCAACAACAAAAATATCATCTACATGACTAAATTTATCACTAGTATGAATCTGAGAAATAAAATCTGCAACCAAATTTTCTTTCCCTGGCCTATTTATAATAACAATGTTAAATACATATAGTAATAGTGACCATCTAGTGATTCTACCATTAGTGATAGTTTTTTCAACATAAATTTGATGGAAGAATAATCAATATGTATGAAAACTTCATAATTGGTTATATAGTGCCTAAAATTATTTATGGCATATACAACAACTAAATATTCCTTTTTGGTAACTATGTCATTGAGTTTTGTTGGAATTATATTTTTACTTATAAAATAAATAGCATAAGATGACTGATTCCTTTTGGCCCAAAAAAAATCCAAGGGTTGTGTTTGAAGCATCTGTAAAAATGTGAAATGGAAGGGACCAATTTGGCCCCCAAAGTACTGGTGCCATAGATAAATTCTCCTTGAGAGCTTCAAAATCAGCTTGACAACATGAGTCCCAAAAAAATCAACATCTTTTGAAAGTAACTTAAGCATATGTGCGACTATTTTTGTAAATTTTTTAAAATAAATTGCCTATAATAACTAGTGTGACCCAAGAAACTTATTACCTCTTTTTTTGATATGTTGGAGTATTCACCAATACTAAAAGGGGGGGTGAATAAATATTGATCACTTGTTAACAAATTTAATCACATCATGAAAACATTAAACAATCAACAACACCATTCAACAATGCATAACATCATAGAAAATACACAAGAAATTTTTAGGTGGAAACCATTTTGGGAGAAAAAACCCCGAACACTTTTAAATATATGTCTTAAATATTACATCAATAGGAAGCTCCAACTTCCAAGATTCTCCAACAATGAATGGAAGGAGGGTCCAACCCCCTGGTTATATCAGCTCCAACTAAAAGGATGCGCCAACACAATAGTTTGACCAATTCCAACTAGAAGGATGCTCTAATGCCCTACTAACATGAATTTTGTTCCCTAGCACCACCCTGCCATGCTGAAATGTTCTCAGAATCCAACCTGAAGGATACTTAAATCTCCACCTTGCACCACCATGCCACCCTTGAGAATGTAGAAATTTTGAATAATTTAACACATATTCAACAGAGATTATCCTGATCATGTACTATTGCGGAATACATACACAATACATAAGCTCCTCTACATTGATCATCAATATAGCAGCATCAATAATAATAAAACATCAAGAGCATTCACACATTAACACAGTATGTAACCCAGGGAAAGCATCTCACTAAAAAACCCCACACTATCTGTATATTAATGATTGAGACCATGTAACATTACAAAGTACAATGCTTATCACAAGCAATCCAGTACCAGCTCCACCTGTTACACACAATACAGCTAAGATCTGATCTCCAAATCTATTCCACTGCTTGCCTGCCTCCACTGCTCAATACCTGCTCAAGAATGAATGAGAATGGTCTACCAAACTCGTATTTCACCTCCAAAGAATCACTCACAATGTGTAAGACGTGAGCAGAAGCTACAAACTGGGCAAATACATGAGCAAACTCATTGGCATACTCAATCCCTTGATTGTGCAAGATCTGATGCACAACTATAGTCACAACTGATAGCAATCTGATTCTCTAACACCTGTCCCTACTGAACTGAACATGCACTGACATGCAACTGAGTTAACTGATGTATTCTATAGTTGTATTATGAGTTAATAATTAGTTTAACAACTCATCATTAGTCTATTTGCAGTTAGACTAACTACAACTAGTTTAACCAAGTCAAACTGAACACAACTCCATCAACTCCACAATCAACTCCACCAAACTCAACTGATTGAGTTCTAACTGAAGTCATGAATGCAACAACTCAACTGACTCATAAGAAAAGCGTACTTCCTTCTGACAGCTGCATGGGCCACATCTGTAGCTCAAACTGAAGTGCTCCAAGAGAATAAGATCAAGTTTATAGTCCAAATATTATTATGAGACAATAATATTTGACTTTTCTATTTTTGATAGCCAGTCTAAAAATAGACTTTGATCACCCACACTTTGGTGACCCACACTTTGGTCACCCATATTGTGATCACTCACACTGTGATCATCCACACTGTGATAAAAAATAGAACTTGCGCCATAATTTGCCTGCGGGCCCACTTAGTGAAGGCGACTCTTTTCACTAAGCTCCATCATCTTGTTGCAATCTCAACACTCCCTCTCGACAAGATATGGATTATCACCAACCCCTATCCTGCCTCGGTGGTACTCGAATTTGCTCCTGGTGAGAGCCTTCGTCAGAATATCAGCATCCTGATCCTTCGTTGGAATGTATGAAAGCAACATGATCCTCCGCTGCACACAATCTCTGATATGATGGTACCTGATGTCAATATGCTTAGATCTATCATGAAATACAGGATTAGCCGAGAGTTTAATGCAACTCTGGTTATCACAGTAAATCACAGTAGGATCCAAATGAGAACTGAACAAACCAACCAGGATCTTCCTCATCCATATAGCCTCACAGGCAACCAAACTTGCTGCCATATACTTGGCCTCCGCTGAACTGAGTGCCACAGATCTCTGCTTCCTGCTGTACCAAGAAACTGCTGTCGATCCAATACTGAAGACCCCTCCTGATGTGCTCTTTTTGTCCGTTGGGCTCCCTGCCCAATCTGCATCCGTGAAGCCACATAGCTTCACCTCATCCTCCTATCTGTACCACAAAGCATATCCCGATGTGCCTCTCAAGTAGCGCAATACATGCTTGCGCGCCTTCCAGAAGAGCTTGGTAGGCTTAACCATAGCTTGTGAAAGCTGGTTAACTGCATAGCATATATCAGGTCGTGTATTGACCAAATACATCAGCGACCCCACAAACTGTCGATAAACAGTGGCATCCACTTCTTCTCCCGAAGTGGCATCCTCCTTCCTCCAACCTCCAGGAAGAGGAGTATCAACAGGCTTGCAGCCATGCATGTTGAACTTCTCCAGTATCTCCCGAGCATACTTGCCCTGAGAAACAAACAGTCCACCACTGCGTTGCCATATTTCCAATCCTAGGAAATAGTGAAGGAGGCCCAAGTCCTTCATCTCAAACTCTGTAGCAAGATCCTTCTTGCATGACAATATCAACAGCTCATCACCCGTTAGAATGAAATCATCAACATACAGTACAATGATAAGCAACTTACCCTCCACCACAATCTGGTATAGGTTAGGATCCGCCTTGCTCTTGGAGAATCCAAGTCCTGTGAAATAGTTGTCTATCCGTGTGTACCAAGCACGTGGTGCTTGCTTCAACCCATACAGCACTCTCTTGAGCTTGCACACATGCGACTCACTGCTGAAGACCTCAAAGCCTTCGGGCTGCTCAATTTACACCTCCTCCTCAATGACTCCATTGAGGAACGCAGTCTTCACATCCATCTGATGAATGTGCCATCCCATCTGCGCTGAGAGAGCAAGAATCGTCTGTATGGAAGAATACCTTGCGACAGGTGCAAAGGTCTCCTCATAATCGATCCCCTCTATTTGTGAAAAGCCTCGGGCAACAAATCTTGCCTTGTACTTCTCCACACTCCCGTCAGCTGCCTGCTTGACCTTGTAGATCCATCTCGAACCCACCACTGATTTCCCTTCCGGTCTACGAACAATCTCCCATGCACTGTTTCTGACAATAGAATCATACTCTTCCACCATGGCGTCTACCCATGCGGGATCCTCCACAGCTTCCTCGAAAGAGGATGGCTAAGTCACAACACACTTGCTCATCAGAGCCATGTATCCAGTGTACCGATCAGGTGACTGTCTCTGCCTGCGTTGGGATGTAGGTGGTCCTACAACGTTTTCTGCATCTTGAGCCAGTCGCTCAGCTTCTGTCAAGCGCTTTCGCCCTTTGATGGTTGGCGCTGCATGAGTGGTCTCTTCCACTCCATGAACCTCGTCCTGTGGGTGATCCACATCCTGAAGCTCATCCTTAGGAACTAATAGCTCCTCATCTACATGCAAGTGTAGCTCCCTCTCAAGCGAACACTTCATGGATTTCTCCTCCTGAAATTTTATATCCCGTCACACAACAGTTTTACCACTGTCTGGAAAATACACACGATAGTTGTGGGGTGTATCAGTGTACCCCAAAAATATCCCAACCTCTGTGGTTGGCTCCAACTTCTTCCTGGCATCCTTCGTCACATGCATGTAAACGTTAGCACCAAAAATCCTCAAATGGGAAAGATCAGGCTTCTTACCAGAATAAGTCTCCTCAGGTGTACTCATGCCAAGTATCCTATGAGGACAACAGTTCTGCACATAAACTGCTGTAATGCATGCTTCCACCCACAAGTGAAGGGGTAGGCCTTGATCATGCAACATTGCCCGTGTAGCACCCACAATCGTTCTGTTCTTCCGCTCAGCTACCCCGTTCTGCTGTGGGTTATGGGGAGCTATGAGCTCTCTACGAATCCCTTCTGCCTTGCAGAAATCCTTGAACTCGTCTGAGATGTATTCACCACCATTATCGCTCCTAAGAGCCTTCACCTTCTTCCTCGACTCCTTCTCGACTAGTGCTTTGAATTCACAGAACTATGAATATGTCTCGCTCTTCTTCTGCATGAAGAAGATCCAACACTTACGAGAGAAATCATCAACAAAAATCACATAATACCTGTGTTTTGCTGTCGAAGCAACTGAGAAAGGTCCACACACGTCTGTGTGAATTCTCTCAAGGATCGTCGTGGCACAACTACCCTTCTCATGAAAGGTGGCTTTCACAAACTTCCCCAAGGTACACCCCTTGCACTGATCTGACTGTGCAAGTGTGCCTTTAGGAAGCCTTGTAGTGATCTGCTGCAGTATCTTCAAGGCTCCATGGTGAAGGTGACCCAATCTCCTGTGCCACAACTCGCCATCATCCCGGCTCACCAATCCTTCTGCCTTGCCCGCCATTGCTACGCATCCATCTACATGCAACTGATAAAGGTTCCTCACTCGAACCCCTATCTTTCGGGTCTCACCAGTTGTCTTGCTGCGCAGGAAAGCATTTCCCTCACTGAAAACAACATCATACCCCTTGTCTTCTAACATCACCACTGAGATGAGATTCTTCGTCAATCCTGGAACATGCATGACTTCCTTCAATACGAAGGGTTTACCAGAATCCCTCTCAAAGGAAATGGTACCGATACCGGTCGCACTGTATCTACCATCATCGCCCATCTCGATGTGCACTCCAAGATCTTTGTCCTCCAGATCAGAGAACAAATCTCTATCTCCCGTCATGTGAAAAGACGCACCACTGTTCAAGAACCACACTGATCCCATCACACTTGAAACCAAGCATGCGATCAATGAAAAATCAAGCTCAAACTGTGAGGCTAGAGCCTCTCCTGCTGAAGATCCAGCAGCCTGCTTGTTCTTCTTCTTCTGCGGACAATTAGTGGCATAGTGTCCGTGCTGGTGACAGTGAAAACACTTCACCTTGGACATATCCTGCTTCTTTCCTTTCACACCAGACTGAGAAGCTTTCTTGCTCTTCCCTTTCTTTGCTTTGGCAGCCAAAGCACAATTCTCTTCATCAGCTCCCTTTGACAAAGATCCATCCCTGGTACTCCGCCTTATCTCCTCCTACACAAGATCTGACCATAGTCTTTCCCATCCTGGCAATTTATCCCGACCATTGACAGAGTCCTGATAGGAATGCCAACTATTCGGAAGACCAAGGAGAGCCAAGCTCACCAAGTCCTCATCATTGACAGTAACCCCCACACTTCCCAGCTCATCTCGACACTGAGTGAACTTCATGAGATACTTGGGAATACTGTCACCCTTCTCGCATTTGATGTTTCTGAGTTTATCTTTGAGCGCCAGCTTCCTCTGATCGCTCTTGCTTTGGAATAATTCTGTTAATGATTTCCACATCAAATATGGAGTAGCCTTTCCATGGAGGCTGGACACAATGTGATCCTTCATGCCCTCCAACAGAATCCTTCGACATTTTGCGGTCTTCTTTTGCCAAACTTCCGCCTCAGCAGCATCAGTAGGCTTTGGGATATCTGTATCTATGAACTCCTTCAGCCCGTTATCATCCAATACTGCCTCCATCCTGTCCTTCCATGCAATATAGTTTGAGCTGCCCTCAAGAGCATACTCCAATCGCAATCCGTTGAAAGACATTGCTGCGTTGTCACCAAGAAAACACTGCTGCAAATTCGAATTCCACCAGCAACCAACTCAACCGCCTCGGATCTAAGATTCGTGAGAACACAATATTTCTCGTACAGAGATTGACTGTATGGGCATTCACCGGATATCTCACCTTCCAAAGGAAGGATGAATCCAGAGGCTACCTAGCCCGATTACAGACTCTGCCTGAAGAAATAGAATGTAAACACTTCCTGAATAGTAGATCTGATGATCAACTGCTCCGATACCATGTAGAAATTTTTTCTACAATTATCTAGCTCTGATACCATGTAGAAATTTTGAATAATTTAACACATATTCAACAGAGATTATCCTGATCATGTACTATTGCGGAATACATACACAATACATAATCTCCTCTACATTGATCATCAATATAGCAGCATCAATAATAATAAAACATCAAGAGCATTCACACATTAACACAATATGTAACCCGGGGAAAGCATCTCGCTAAAAAACCCCTCACTATCTGTATATTAACGATTGAGACCATGTAACATTACAAAGTACAATGCTTATCACAAGCAATCCAGTACCAGCTCCACCTGTTACACACAATACAACTAAGATCTGATCTCCAAATCTATTCCACTGCTTGCCTGCCTCCACTGCTCAATACCTGCTCAAGAATGAATGAGAATGGTCTACCAAACTCATATTTCACCTCCAAAGAATCACTCACAATGTGTAAGACGTGAGTAGAAGCTACAAACTGGGCAAATACATAGCAAACTCATTGGCATACTCAATCCCTTGATTGTGCAAGATCTGATGCACAACTATAGTCACAACTGATAGCAATCTGATTCTCTAACACTTGTCCCTGCTGAACTGAACATACACTGACATGCAACTGAGTTAACTGATGTATTATATAGTTGTATTATGAGTTAATAATTAGTTTAACAACTCATCATTAGTCTATTTGCAGTTAGACTAACTACAACTAGTTTAACCAAGTCAAACTGAACACAACTCCATCAACTCCACAATCAACTCCACCAAACTCAACTGATTGAGTTCTAACTGAAGTCATGCATGCAACAACTCAACTGACTCATAAGAAAAGCATACTTCCTTCTAACAGCTGCATGGGCCACATCTGTAGCTCAAACTGAAGTGCTCCAAGAGAATAAGATCAAGTTTATAGTCCAAATATTATTATGAGACAATAATATTTGACTTTTCTATTTTTGACAGCCAGTCTAAAAATAGACTTTGATCACCCACACTGTGGTCACCCACACTTTGGTCACCCATATTGTGATCACTCACACTGTGATCATCCACACTGAGATCAAAAATAGAACTTGCGCCATAATTTTCCTGCGGGCCCACTTAGTGAAGGCAACTCTTTTCACTAAGCTCCATCATCTTGTTGCAATCTCAACAGAGAATAAAAGATAAATGAATATTAAATCGCACTGGTCGCACTGATTAGTTACTACACTTGATCACTGCACTTTATAACCACTTCTCATTAACCAAGTCTACTCAATACATAAACAATACTCTCTGCTCAACATGCACATCAAGATGTTAAACCCTAGTAGCAATATGAATACATTTATCTATCACAGACTCTATCCTCAATTGTATAATTCACTATAAATCTTCTAACAGTAATATGGATACATTAGCATCAATATGAACACATAATATCAATAAAATCTCTTTATAGCAAATAAACCTTAGCAACAATAGCAACTCAAAGCAACATATGCAATATTTACAAAATACTAGTAGCATTCAACAACCAGCCTTGTTCACTCAGTGATACTCTTACTATACACATACTCTTACTTCTTAGTACATGATGTATACACACACACACACACACACACACACACACACACACACACACACACACACGGTTGATGGGACACTTATTCCACGCTGAATGTTGGGCAAGACATCCTAGTGTGGGTGTTCATTCGGTCTATTATGGCTAAGGAAATTGGAAAAAGAAATGGCTAAGGCTGGAAAGACAAATTGGCATGTTGGCACATTTATTTATGAAAATAATGGAAATTAGGAGAAAAATGAGGTGAAAGGTCACAAGTTGCATGCGAGGAGGAAAATGAAGGAAAATAATGGAAAATGAAGAAAGTAGAGGCCTCATTAATAAAAAGGATTCTAAGGATTAGTTCACAGACTTTGGTCAACTTAGTTTTGGAGCTCTCTCACTATTCTCTCTCTCTCTCTCTCTCATTCTTGGACACTTAGAGTTTTCTTGGAGCACTCTTGGAGAGTGCGGAATACTTGGAGTTTTGGAGTAAGAAGGCAAACAGAGAGCAGGAAAGCGTAAGAAGACATTGGGATCAACAACTACAATGGGTTTTTCATGTAGGTATTGAGTTGCATATATGTTTTCCTCACTAGTTTTTGCATGCATGGCATATGCATGTGGATTATTGGTCATGGTTAGTCACTGACATGGAGGATTGCCTGGATTGATAATGGATTTGCCTAGCCTTTCCATTTCATGGATAACCATGATGTTGTGGATTTATTTCTTTGATTTTTGGTTGGTTCTCATATTTACTTTAGCTTGGGTTGAGTTACTAATTCTTGGAATCCTTGGTTGGAAAAATGCTATAGAAGCTTTGTAACAACTTGGGTTGAGTTACTAGTCGTGGAATTCTTAGTTGGAAAAATGCTCTGGAAGCCCTTGGTGGGTTGAGTTACTAGCCCTGGAAGCCTTGGTTGGAAAAATGCTCTAGAATCTCGACGACAACTATGGGTTGAGTTACTAGTCCTGGAAACCTTGGTTGGAACAAACACTCTAGAGCCTTGGAAGGCTTGGTAGAGACCAATCTGATGATGGTTTTGTGATTTCTGACTGTGAGCTGGAATCACTGTTTCATAGGTTGAGGTGGTTGGCCTCTGGAAGCCCTGGATGGTTTTGGATTGATGTATTTTATGAGATCCCACATTCATGCTTGGAATATTTCACGGGGGTGAATGGATGAAGAGAGATTTGGCTCAACCGTTCTATGGTTGGGTGGAATGTGGTAGTCCCATCCTGGATTTGGAGTTTTCATAATCAATATGATGTTATTTCTCCTTGTATTTCTATGAGTATTATACTTGTCTATACGTGGATCATATGGTTGTGATTTCCTCGATATTTCTATTGCTATTATGTTGGTTATGTATATGTTTTATGACAATAGTTGTGTATTGCTCTCATCATGTTTTTACTTGTAAATGGATGAAAAATGTATTTATGACCTAATGGATGAAACTGCAACTAATGTGTTGAGGCATCAATGCTTCTTAGCGATTCTCAGCCGAGTATGAGACCCCTATGCTTAGATATGTTATTTACACTTGTAGATTACATATTTGTGATATGTTTGACGAAATTCCTGTCATGGCTAGTAGGAGTCTAGTCAAGAGGTTGTTCAAGTAATTGCACTTGTGTCATCATTTCCTGATTATATTTATGTTATGACGGTTTCATTCAATTTTTGGCAGTGACCTGGGTTTTGGGCCTGAAAAAGTGGCTCAAATACCGGGGACACTGGCACAACACTGAGAAAAATAGTACTTGGATGCTGGCATGCCTTTTCATGAGAGCATCCAGAGCCTCCTGGATACTATCAGGCCCATATTATGGGAGTGTCCAGGGTCAAGTGGTCTAAAGCCTCAATGGGACCCAAGGGATGGTTACCATAAATGTTGGGATGGTTCTTAGGAGTCCCATTTCTGATGTTGAAGGTCTGTATGGTGTGTTTCCGTTGGTTCCTGTTAGTGTCAGCCTTTGAAACCTTCCACCAGTGATCAAATATGCTCTTACAAAGTGGTCTTAGGGTGTCAAAGTCAAATTTTGTCATTTCAGTGAGTTTCCAAGTAAAATTTGGTCTTTAGGTATTAGGTCTAGGGTTTGTTTTCACTCCTTTCAAAGTTGTCAAAATGTCAGTCCATGTCACCATTCAGTTGACTGGACCATCATTCAGAGAGTTTTCATCATCATTTCAGGTTCCCATGGGTCATTTTACACCTTGCTCGTGCTTCAGTTGTACTTGGGCAAGACTCATTTCCCTCTCCTAGGGTTTTGAAGGTAATTTCTCTTGTATGGTAAAATCATAAACAAGCCTTGCATCCAGATGCTCATACACCTTCCCCTATCCTTAATGTAGCTTATTAAACACTTCCCATCACTGATATCCCTCAAATTCCTCATTTTCCCACAAACCCTAGTTTCTTGCTACAATTTGACAATTTTCTAGGCTAAGCCCGTGTTTTTCCCTTTTGGACCCCTTCCCCTCACTCAATATTTTATATTCCACTTTCCCCTGCTTCCTAACATCCTTACCTACTTCCCAAATTTTTTCAATAATTTAGAATCCCCTTCTACCCTTCATTTCCCCTCATTTCGACAAATCCCCTGTTCCACACATCCGGATAGGTTTTACTCAAATGATGTTTCTGAGCATGAAAAATTGAAGTTGGAAAAAGTGAGAGAGGCTTTTGTCCCTCAGTAGCCAAAGAAGAAAAACCTCCTTCAATTTTTACACATATGTCATGGTTTTAGAGAAATGTCAAAAATATAGTTGCCTCAGGAGGATTGCTGCACCTCTGGCGTTTCCTTGGGAAAATCAAGATTTATCCTATCTTGGTTGGCCAAATGACTTTCTTGATGAGTCAAATGATAACTAGACACAAATATATTTCCAATGAGCTATCATGAGCTCAATTTGGAGTTGAGGAAGACCTTCAAAAGTTGACTGCAACAACACTTTGCATTTAGGCAGCCTCATTTTGCACATTTTGACCAGTCTTGGGAGATTGGACTTTTGACAGGGAAAATGACCTCCAAATTGGAAAATTCAAGATGTTTTGGAAAGTAGACTCGATAATATTTCCAAAGAGCTATCACACACCCAATTTGGACACCAGGAAGGCCTCCAAAAGTGATATGCAAAAAGGCATTGTGCACTTGTTTCTTGGTGCTGCGCACCTGTGGCAGGTTTCCAGTGTAAAATTACACTGGCGCTGAACACCTGTGTGAGGGTGCTGCGCACCTGTTAGACACACTCAAATTGCTACAAAATCACTTCAAGCTGCCTCAAAACTCTAAATTTATCCTCTTTACAAGTAAGTACATTGATCCTCTTGAAGATTGTTCTTGCATGAAATCTTGTTCTTGCATGAAATCTTGTTGGTCTTTTACCCATAAAAACAAAATCCTAGTATCCACTGTTCACCATAATGGTTCAAGGTTCACTCATTTATCTTTTTTGTTGGTTCCTAAAACCTCATACACTACATATTAAAACCCTACCCTCCATATATACCCCTACACACATTCCCATTCCCTCACATGACACTTCTCTAAAAGCCTACTTCCCATTCCCATTCCCTCATATACACTTCCCTAAAAATCTACTTACATACATAACCCTATACCCTAACCCTATACCCTCAATTCTTAAAACCCTAGTCATCCCCTTCATACCCTATTCCCTCAAACCCTACATTACATCAAATCTCACTCATATCCCTGTCTCATCCCACTCATTCCCTTTCTTTTGAAAATCTCTTCATACTCATCATTCACCCACACTACCTTTCTTTCCTCACTAGCATTTACAGTCAATCAAGCCAATGGACAATGATTATGGAGCTTTTGTCCTTGTGGACCATGAGGTGGCACAAGAGGTGAGTGTCATGGACTTGGATGCTCAAAATCCAAGGAGTGTCAAAGATTTGATCATCAAGGAAAAAGATTTGTAATGCAAGGACAAAGAGGCTAAAGGCCAAGCTAAGACGAGTTTTGAGGAACAAGAAAGAGCAAGATAAACTCAAGATCTTGGCTGAAGCATCATTGGCTCATAAAAGCACTTAACAAGGGTCAATCATGCCAAATTTTAAGAAATTTGGAGAAATTTTTGTCAATTTTGAAATTTTTAATGTAAAAAACAGGTTTTTTCCAGCGGTGGCATTGTGCTTTTGTTGGGGACACTTACTTGAAAAAAGTTTATATTTTTGGAATAAACATGGAAAAATATGGAAGCTCAGAAATGGTTGAGAATTTTGGACAAGTTCTAGGTCTCTAAAAGGGCAAAAAACACCCAAAAAGTGCCCTCTGCCACTTTTTTGCCACACAGGAAGTAGTCTTGGGAGAATCAATTTTTGGAGGGGCAAATGGACTCCAAATTCAGAAATTCAAGTTGTTCCAGAAAGTAGACTCATCAAGATTTCCAAAAAGATATCCTACACCTGATTTGGACTCCGAGAAGCCTTCCAAAATTGGCCTATAAAAATCCCTGCGCATCGGATTAGTGGCATTGTGCATAGGATGAATTTTGCCAGTTTTGCCTAATTTTCCAGATTTCGCTTAGTTTTCTCTACAGTTGACTTTTTCTTGTTCTCTTGGTGAATTTAGCATGGTAAATGATGTAATTATGGATGTAAAACACTTAATAGGGTAGATGCATCAAGTCAAAGGTAGTTTTGAACTAAATGAATTGGTTTCCTTGGTTTTAGAGGCAAGCTGTTCCACTGCCTATATTCCTGTTCTTAGTTTAGATATGCTTGAAACCACCCATTTTCTCATGGATTTGACCTTGATAGCTAGCTTGAGTAGTTTCCATGCCTATATCATGTACTTTTTTATTCATTTGTAAAGGTTGGACTTTGGCAGAAGTGTTGGACTCATTGAACATTTTGTATCAACAGTTTGGCAAGGAATAAAACCAGGTTTCACAGCTATTTTTGTGGGATTCTTGTGACAGTGAGTTTATGTATTGTTTCTTCTATGTAATGAGTTTTCCTAATGTTTTATATGTATCCACATATCTCTCTCTCTTCTACACTAAATGAATCAAGGTGAATAGACAAAATACACTAATTTACAGTGCTTTGTCTTGGGAATGCATTTGGTTTTCAATGTTTTCAACTGTTTGAAGAGGATTGATAGTTTCTTTATGCCCTCATCAACTCCTCAACTGTCTAAACTAACCATCTTAATCCATTTCTAGCATATAAATGCTTGTATACCTCACCCCACAGAACATTAATATATCCCTAAGTTGATTTCCCGAACCCAATCTGCCTTCTCCAATTGATCCAACAACCCAAACCTAAAAATCAAAACAGAAACACTAATCTACTATACCTAGCCTAAAATTAGCATTCATTTCAGTCATCTCAAGCCCTAGTTGCCAATATCCTAATTGAGATTGACAAGGAGAGATCCCTCTCCCGACCTGCTAGGGCTAGCTACTAGGTTAAGCATGGTTTGATGTTACCCTAGACCTGCCTTCCTTCAGCTTGAGGTAGATCCAGGCGCGAACAGTTCCACTTCCTTAACATGAATTAGGAGGTTGAATCATATCATAATAACTTCTTGTCACATGTTTTCCTCGATTGGCTGGTTACTTTGGTAGATGTGGGAGGAGGGTGTTATAGAGTGGTATCAGAGCATGGTTCACCCCTCGGAATGGATGGGTTGTGTGTTGGTCATGCATTCATGTCGGTTGCATGTGTGTCTCTTGTGTTGTAGGACCATGTGCTTGTTGCATTTGTATGGTATGGGTCATGGTTGTAGTGATGTTTCCATGGAAAGTTGATGGTGTTGTTGTCAAGTGTGTCATTATGAGTGTGTGGTTGATTATGCATTACTTATGCATGTTAATGTTCACATGTGGTCAAGTGTACATGGATCTAGTGGTTGTTGTCATGCATTGATGACTGGACTCTAGCTAGGATAATGGTTGTATGGTTATAATCTTATGTGCTATATTTCTGTATGCTTTCATGATTATGTTATACATTTATCATGCCGATTTGTTGATCTTGCATACGAGATATCCTCCTCGAACTATACTAAGGTATGTTGGTTTATTGTGATTTATTTTAGCTGACATGATATACCTTGCAGGAAGAAATATCAAATATGACTAGCAAGATGGTAGACTACAGTTCCCGAGACTCCCCTTATAGATCATATGAGAACCGTGGTGTTGGGCACTCTTCTAATTTGGAAGACACATTGAGAATCTTAAAGGTAGAAATAAGGAGTTGTAAGGAAGACAATGACAGAATCATACAAGCATAAGAGAAACAAGCAGAGGTAAATGCAGTGATACTTCAGATTTTTGTTAGATTTGTAGTGACAGGGACCACTTTGGGTCAGTCATGAGCAAGAGAACATAACTAATGGGGCATATGGTAGTAGGTCTCGTGGTGGTCACAAATCGGATACAGATGACACAGTAAGAGATGGAAGGTTGTTGGACACTCCAGATAGGAGAGGGGATGGACACATACACTATTCTAGTTCTGGTTCAGATAGGCACTATGATTGTCATCGTTATCACCCTTACAAGAGGAGTGACAGGGGATATTTTTCAGATGAGTTTAAGAAAGCAAAGCCACCTACCTTTGATGGAGAGATGAAGAAATCACAGGATGAAAAGGCATGGTTTCTTGGTATGAGGAAGTTCTTCAGGTTACATGATTATTCAGAGAATATGAAAGCCATAATAGATACATCTAGTCAAAAGGTAAAGAAGAAATTTGGTGGGAAGATGTGAAGAATGTCAAAGGTATACATGAGGAGGACTTGACTTGGAAGGAATTCGAGAGGCTGTTCAAGAATAAATACCTATCGGAGAGATACTTTGATGACAGGGACAAAGAATTCTATGAGCTAAAGATGGGATCGTTTACAAATGAGGAGTACACTAGCAGTTTCTTAGAGCTACTGAGGTATGTGCCTTACTTCAAGGAGGAGAAGGCAAATATTCAGATATTCATTAGTGTATTGGTGATTGCATTAAAATATAGGATTGAGTTTGAGCCTAGATCATTGGAGGAGGCCATCCAAAAGCTAAAGCAATGTTATGAACAATCGAAGCACATATCTGAGATTAAGCCGGACTAGAAAGGTAATGCAAAGAACAAAGGAAAATGGGACAAGAAGCGAGTAAGACCTGAGGGTACAGGTAATAAAGAGAATGTAGTTCCATCCAATAAGTTCAATGCATCAGACAAAGGTCGAGGATTTTGATCTGAGGAGCATAATAGGGATGTAGGCTGGAAGCCTATAGAGTGTTGGACTTGTGGCAAATATCATCGCAGGAGAGATTGACTGTAGAATCAGGGTGGTAGGCCTCATATATATAGTGCAGGAGGTGTATATTGTTGTGGATGTTGGTTAGAGCATTCCTCGTATCTATGCAGCACCAGATAACAAATAGTCAGACCATCAAGAAGATCTATCATTGAGATGGATGGTAATATTTTTGATCAAGTTGTTTATATTTTTATTGACCTTGGATCTAATTGTAGTTATGTTAATATTGACCTGGTGGATAAGTGTAGTTTGAAAAAGGAAGTGCATGCAAAGTCTTGGTTAGTGCAACTGGCTACAGGTACAAAGAAGCAAGTTCACCATTGGGTAAGATCTTGTGCATTTGATTTGAATGGTATGCCTACCACAACACATTTGAATGTATTACCATTGGGATCATGTATTATGTTGTGTTGAAAATAGCAACAAGAAATGTTAAAAATAGAATTGCTAAAAATAGCACTGCTATAAATAGCAGTTCAGCCAGTGTTGATCTTAGCAACAATGGATGAAAAAATGGAAGTGCTAAAAATAACATTCTATAAATAGCATTCCGGGATACCTTCCTATTTTAGTTAGTCCCTGAACTAAAATAGTGAAGTAAAATTCGAATTTGATCTTAGCAGCTCTTTGTAAAATAATTAATTAATTCATCTTGAGTTAATTGAGGAATTTATCCATTAGTTAAAGAGATAAGGATGAGTTGTAATTAGTTGGCTCAGTTAGCTGAGTCAAGTCCAGTTAGATTAATTCAAACAGTTTGTTGAATTAATGTAAGTTCAGTTAGTTAGTGCTTGCATGCATGTAACTACTGCACTTGAGATAACTGAGTATTCTCTCATAAATAACTCATGCATGTCAGTTCAGACAGAGACCCAGTTAAGATCAGATGGAGGGGCAGTGTATTATTAGTTGCTAGAATATTCCATTGTGAATATTCCTTGCATGCAGAAGGAATTATTTCCTTGAGGATTGCGCAGTTACTTCTTCAGGTTTAGTGAGTATGATGAGGCCAATTCACACATGTGGCTTCACTGGACCCCAAGAAAAGCTGCGTAAGGAAATAGGAGGCTTGGAGGGCTTGAGGAGGACATATACTATGTCTATTTAGTCTGTGAGCTGTATTGTTTGATTGCAGAGAGAGTAGGATAGATTGAGAGCTGATTCTTTTTGTAACTTGAACAAGATTTCCACTTGTATGATAATACAGAGATTGGAGTTTTAGGCTGAGGCTTTCCCTGAGTTATTTCTTCTGTGTTATGTGTGATTGATTTCTCATTCTCAGTTATATGTGTTATCTTGATCTTGCTCAATTCGATTAAGCTTCCGCAAAGTGTTGTAGAAGTATATCTTGTATTGTGTTTTAGTATATTGCATAATCTGTTGATCTACAGTGGGAATTTCTATATGGTATCAGAGCAAAGGTGATCAAGGAAAAGAACAATATACAAGAAGGAGAAGTTCGAAGTTTGTGGTTCCTAAATATAGAAATCGAGTTCTTATCACATCTCAATTTCACCGATGGCGTTCAGTGGTTTAAGACTCGAGTATGCCCTTGATGGAAGCTCAAATTATATAGCCTGGAAGGATCGCATGGAGGCAGTATTAGAGGATAATGGTCTAAAGGACTTCATTGATCAAGAATTCCCCAAGCCAACTGATGCTACTCAACTGGTAGAATGGAAGAAATGTGTGGCTAGAGCAAGGAGAATCCTCTTGGAGGGAGTTCGAGATCACATTGTCTCGAGCCTCCATGGGAAGGAGACACTGTTTTCGATGTGGAAAACATTGAAAGATATATATCAGAACAATAGCAATCAGAGGAAGCTGGCGTTGAAAGACAAGCTTCGTAAGATCAAGTGTAAAAAGGGTGACATGATCTCTACATATCTGAACAAGCTCACCACTTGCATGGATGAGCTTGGAAGTGTAGGGATCACGAATGCTGATGATGACATGGTGAGTCTTGTACTCCTTGGTCTTCCTAAGAGCTGGCATAGCTACCAAGACTTGGTTAATGGAAGAGAAAAACTACCAGATTGGGAATGACTTTGGTCAGATCTGATGCAGGAGGAAATAAGAAGAAGCACTAGAGATGGATCCTCATCGAAGCAAGATGATGAGGAAAATCTAGCCTTAGCGAGTAAGGCGAGGAAAGGGAAAGGGAAGGTGTCCCATTCCAAATCTGGTTCTTCCCATGGTGGGAAGAACATTGACAAATCAAAAGTGTGATGCTTTCATTGTCATGAAGTGGGCCATTATGCTATGAATTTTCCGTAGAAGAAATCCAAGAAGGGTTCCTCGAAGGGATCTGATGGTGAGGCACTGGCCTCATAGTTTGAGATGGATTTCTCGCTTATCGCATGCATGGTTTCATCCATGGTGGGATGTGTGTGGTACCTGGATAGTGGAGCTTCATTCCACATGTAAGGTGACAAGAATCTTTTTAGTACCATGGAGGAGAAGGATCTCCAGATATGGATCGAGATGGGCGATGATGGAAAGTACCGTGTTTTAGGTGAAGGTACAGTTGTGTTTCAGAGGGAGCATGGAGCTCCCCTCACCCTAAATGATGTAAAATATGTACCAGGTCTGAAGAAGAACCTTGTGTCTGTCGCTATGCTAGAATATAAAGGCTATGATGTAGTCTTTAGTAAAGGAAAGGTATTCCTGAGGCATATCAGTATTGGACAGACAAAGAAAATAGGGATTCGAGTTAAGAATCTCTACAAGCTTGAGGTAGATGACTATGCTGCTTTGAGTTCCAAAGCTGAGATGGTGCAGAGCCAAGATATTGGCAAGCTATGACATAGAAGACTGGGCCACTTGCACCATGGAGCCTTGAAGATAATGCAGCAGAATTCTATCGGATTACCCAAGGGAAAACTTGAGTAGACGACTACATGCAAAGGTTGTACCTTGGGTAAGTATGTGAAATCTTCCTTTCCGGATCGAGACAGTAGAGCTAGAGAAATCCTGGAGCGAGTTCACTCAGATTTTTGTGGACCATTCTCTACATCCTCCATCGCTAAACAAAGGTACTATGTTATTTTATTGATGATTTTTCTCGTAGATGCTGGATCTACTTTATGAAAAAGAAAGATCAAACCTTATTGAGGTTTTGTGAATTTAAAGCCTTGGCAGAGAAAGAATCTGGAAATAAAATAAAAGGCTTGCATAGCGAAAATGGTGGAGAGCATGTCTCCTAACAGTTTAAAGACTTTTGCACAACAGAAGGTATTAAACGGGAATTGACGGCACCCCATAACCCATAGTAGAATGGGGTGGCCGAAAGGAAGAATAGATCGATTGTGGGAGAAGCTCGAACGATGTTGCATGACCAAAGCCTACCACTGCATTTGTGGGCTGAGGCATGCAATACAACAATATACTTGCAGAACAGAAGCCTGCACCATATACTGGGAATGAAGACACCTATGGAGGCCTATTCCGGGAAGCAACCTGATGTAAGTCACTTCCGAATCTTTGGATCACCAGTTTACTATCATGTGACCAAAGATGCCAGGAAGAATCTAGACCCAATAACAGAGTTGGGAATACTTGTGGGGTACACGGATACACCCCACAACTATCGGGTGTACCTGCCTTCCACTGAGAGGACAATGGTATGCAAGGATCTAAAGTTCAATGAGCAGAAAGCCATGCACTTATCACTTGAGAGGGAGCTCGAGTTGCATGCAGATGAGGAACCTTCAGTTCCTAAGGAGGAGGAGCCTCAGATTGATGCGAAGTAGCCGCATGCAGAGGATTCGGGAGTGGATACATCCACTCGTGCTGGTGCTTCTAGAGATGGGTGGAAATGCTCAAAGGAAGCTGACAGGTTGATGCTGGATGCGTGGGAGAATGTGGGACAACCATCTTCTCAGTGCAGATAGAGGAGGTCACCCAAGTGGTACACTGGGTACATGGCCTTGGTTGGGGAGTGTGTAGATATCAAACGTTCTTCATTCGAGGAGGCAGTGCAACAACCAGTCTGGGTTGATGCAATGGTAGAGGAGTATGACTCTATCATTTGGAACAATGTTTGGGATGTTGTCCCAAGGCCTCAAGGCAAGTCAGTGGTGAGTTCCAGATGGATTTACAAGGTAAAGCGAGCAGTTGATGGAAGTGTTGAGAAACATAAGGCAAGGTTTGTTGCTCGGGGTTCTCACAGGTCGAGGGGATCGACTACAATGAGATTTTTCCTCCCGTAGAAATGTACTCATCGATTAGATCGATATTGGCACTATCAGCTCAGTTGGGGTGGAAGATCCACCAGATGGATGTGAAGACAACATTCCTCAATGGGAATATTGAGGAGGAGGTGTACATTGAGCAACCATAACGTTTTGAAACCTTCGATTGTGAGTCGCATGTGTGCAGACTCAAGAGGGCTATGTATGGGATAAAGCGAGAGTGAAGTAGATGTGAACCTTTACTACATCATGGTAGAAGGTAAACCATTGATCATTGTTCTTTATGTCGATGATCTGATTTTGACAGCTGATGATCAACTGATACAGTCTTACAAGGAGGACCTTGCAAGAGAGTTCAAGATGAAGGACATGGGCCTTATGCACTACTTTCTAGGCATGGAGGTGTGGCAGAAAGATGGGAAGTATTTGTGTCTCAAGGCAAGTATGCCAATGAGATACTCAGGAACTTTCACATTGAGAAGTGCAAGCCCATGCAGATTCCTCTAGCTGGAAACTGGAGGAAGGAGGATGCTACTTCAGGTGAGGTAGTAGCTGCTACTATTTATCGACAACTGGTGGGTTCACTTATGTATCTGGTGAACACACGACCCCACTTATGCTTTTTGGTGAACCAAATGAGTCAAGCTATGGTTTAGCTTACCAAGTTGTTTTGGAAGGCAGCGAAGCATGTGCTGAGATACCTCAGAGGCACATCTCAGTTCGAATTGTGGTACAGACGGACAGAGGGAGTGAAGCTTCAGGACTTCACAGATGCATATTGGGCAGGGAGTCCATTAGACTAGAAGAGTAGTTATGGAGGAATCTTCAACCTTGGTTCAGCTGCAGTTTCCTGGTATAGTAGGAAATAGAGATTAGTTGCACTTAGCTCAATAGAGGCTAAATACATGGCTGCTAGTCAGACTGCATGTGAGGCCATTTTGATGTAGAAGATTCTAGTGGGATTGTTTGGTCAGATGATGGATCCTACAGTGATCTACTGCAATAAACATAGTTGTATCAAACTCTCCGTGAATCTAGTTTTTCATGATAGGTCCAAGCACATTGATATCCGATATCACCATCTTTGAGAATGTGTGGTCAAGAGGATCATGTTGTTGCTGTATGTTTCGATGGAGGAACATGATGCAGACATTTTGACTAAGGCATTGTCAAGATGCAAGTTCGAGTTCCACAGAGATAGGATTGGGGTTACTGATAATCCTTTTATTGTTGAGAGAGAGTGTTGAAAATAGCAATAAGAAATGCTAAGAATAGAAGTGATAAAAATAGCACTGCTATAAATAGCAGTTCATCCAGTGTTGATCTTAGCAACAATGGATGAAAAAAATGTAAGTGTTAAAAATAGCATTCTATAAATAGCATTTCGGTATACCTTCCTATTTTAGTTAGTCCCTGAACTAAAATAGTGAAGTAAAATTCGAATTTGATCTTAGCAGTTGTTTGCAAAATAATTAATTAATTAATTCATCTTGAGTTAATTAGTTAAGGAAAATCAAACATGAATTCTATTTGGGGACATGCAACAATTTCCCCATAATTGAGGAATTTATCCATCAGTTAAAGAGATAAGGATGAGTTGTAATATTGAGTTGTAATTAGTTGGCTTAGTTAACTGAGTCAAGTCCAGTTAGATTAATTCAAACAGTTTGTTGAATTAATGTAAGTTTAGTTAGTTAGTGCTTGCATGCATGTAACTACTGCACTTGAGATAACTGAGTATTCTCTCATAAATAACTCATGCATGTCAGTTCAGACAGAGACCCAGTTGATATCAGATGGAGGGGCAGTGTACTATCAGTTGCTAGAATATTCCATTGTGAATATTCTTTGCATGCAGAAGGAATTCTTTCCTTGAGGATTGCGTAGTTACTTCTTCATGTTTAGTGAGTGTGATGAGGCCAATTCACGCATGTGGCTTCACTGGACCCCAAGAAAAATTGTGCAAGGAAATAGGAGGCTTGGAGGGCTTGAGGAGGACATATACTATGTCTATTCAGTATGTGAGTTGTATTGTTTGATTGCAGAGAGAGCAGGATAGCTTGAGAGATGATTCTTTTTGTAACTTGAACAAGATTTCCACTTGTATGATAATACAGAGATTGGGGTTTTAGGCTAAGGCTTTCCCCAGGTTATTTCTTCTGCGTTATGTGTGATTGATTTCTCATTCTTAGTTATAATTGTTCTCTTGATCTTGCTCAATTCGATTAAGCTTCCGGAAATTGTTGTAGAAGTAGATCTTGTATTGTGCTTTAGTATATTGCATAATCTGTTGATCTACAGTGGGAATTTATACATTTTGTTGGGCATGGATTGTTTGTACCTTCATAGAACCAAGGTGGATTGTTATGAAAAATCTATTGAGTGTGGAATCAGTTAGAATTGTGATAACTATACAAGCAAAGCGTAGTAACTAAAAAGGGTGTATGTTATCTGCAATGCACATTTCTACTGACAAAGGTAAGCAAGTTGAGGATGAAGATGTTTTGAGCAGGTACCCAATTCTACAATAGTTTCAGGATGTGTTTCTCGAAGATATTTTAGATTTTACACCTCACATGGAAGTAGACTTTTCTATTGAGTTAGTGCCAGGGGAATCTCCAACATCAAAAGCACCTTACAGGATGAGCACACCTGAGTTGGTAGAGTTGAAGATGCAGTTGAAGGAAATGTTGGACAAGGGATACTTTAGGCCAAGTGTATCACCATTGGGTGCACCAGTATTGTTTGTGAAGAAGAAGGATGGTACTCTTATATTGTGTTGAAAATAGCAACAAGAAATGCTAAATATAGAAGTGCTAAATTTAGTACTACTATAAATAGCATTTCAGGATACCTTCCTATTTTAGTTAGTCCCTGAACTAAAATAGAGAAGTAAAATTCGAATTTTATCTTAGCAGTTGTTTGTAAAATAATTAATTAATTCACCATGAGTTAATTATTTGTAGAAAATCAAACATGAAGTATATGTGGGGACATGCAACAATTTCTCCATTAATTGAGGAATTTATACATCAGTTAAAGAGATAAGGATGAGTTGTAATTAATTGGCTCAGTTAACTGAGTCAAGTCTAGTTAGATTAATTCAAACACTTTGTTGAATTAATTGTGAGTTCAGTTAGTTAATGCATGCATGCATGTAACTATTGCACTTCAGATAACTGAATATTCTCTCATAAATAACTCATGCATGTCAGTTCAGATAGAGACCCATTTGAGATCAGATGGAGGGACAATGTACTATCAGTTGCTAGAATATTCCATTGTGATCATCTCTTGCATGCAGAAGGAATTCTTTCCTTGGAGATTGCGTAGTTACTTCTTCAGTTTTTATGAGTGTGATGAGGCCAATTCACACATGTGGCATCATTGGACCCCAAGAAAAACTGTGCAAGGAGGAGGCTTGGAGGGCTTGAGGAGGACATATACTATGTCTATTTAGTCTGTGAGCTATATTGTTTGATTGCATAGAAAGCAGGATAGCTTGAGAGCTGATTCTTTTTGTAACTTGAACATATTTCCACTTGTATGATAATACAGAGATTGGGGTTTTAGGCTGAAGCATTCCCTGAGTTATTTCTTTTGTGTTATGTGTGATTGATTTCTCATTCTCAGTTATATGTGTTCTCATTGATCTTGCTCAATTCGATTAAGCTCTGCAAAGTTTGTTGTAGAATTAGATCTTGTATTTTGCTTTAGTACATTGCATTATCAGGTGATCTACAATGGGAATTTCTACAGATTGTGCATTAACTACATGGAATTGAACAAAGTGACCATTAAGAACAAATATCCATTACCAAGGATTGATTACTTGTTCGATCAGTTGGAGGGAGCAACAATGTTATCAAAGATTGATCTGTGTAGATTTTTTTGTAGATTCAACAACTCATGTGATATACTAAAACACAAGACAAGAATCTACTCTACTCTTCTCAGTGGAAACAAAAAATGATCAATGAAAAAAAATAAGCAGAAAGAGGAAGAATATCAATCACACATAACAAAGTATATATCTGGGGGAATCCACTGCTCAAAACCCTGATTATCTATATTGCGTTAATAAAAAATCTGAGAAGAAAATACAATACTTTTTCACACTAGAACAATCCCTGCACAAGTATAATCTAACTCTCTGCCTCACAAGCCATCTCAAGCCAACACTTAGCCAATTATTCTACCTCCCAAGCCCCTACTTCCTTACACAATTCTTGAGAGAATAAACCCATATTTAATTGGGAAATCCTTCCTTCATAACTACGTAATACAAACATAGGTCTTCAACTAATTGCATGCACCATATGTACAGCTTGGAAAATTATACAAATGATAGTACACTATCCCTACACTCTAATCTCAACTAGGTCTTCCTCTGAAATGACACGCATGAGTTATTTATGAGTGAATATTCAGTTAACTGGTGTGGTACTAGTGATGCACTGGCGCACTACTCCACTACTAAACCTCTACTAGTTCCTCCAACAGTTAGAACTAGTTTCATTAGGGGAGTTCTGAGGTCTAAAATGGCCCTCCTAAGTAAATTATAAAATAATAGTGGAAATAATAAAATAAGATTAGTTTACATCATCATATTTTAGAGGGAAAAAGGAAAAAACTATTTTTGCAACTCGTATTTTCAATTTATCTCCCTATGGGTTTACTCAAATTTCGAGTGGAACACTCGTTGGATGCATATTTTGATTCCTCATCCAAGGAGTACTCATGTTCCATACTTTTGATGGACCTTGCTACACGAAAAAAGAGAAATACATGAAAAAAGTGATTGCAATCACGTTTTTTTCGTGTATTTCTCATTTTAATTATAGCAGGGTTCATCAAAAGTATGCAACATAGATACTCGTTAGATGAAGAATTAATTTTTTCATCCAACGAGTACTCCCACTCAAAATTTGAGTAAAACATTAGGGAGATAAGTTGGAAATATGAGTTGAAAAAGTAGTTTTATTATTTTATTATTTTTTATTATTTTTACTTTTTAACTCCAAAAATGGTGAATCACCCCCCATGGTTGACATGATCATCTTGAATCCTATTGGTTCTTATAAATTTTATTTTGGTTGTACATTTTTCTTAGGAGACCCATTTTAGACCTCAAAATTCCCCTAATGAATTGACTATAACTCAGTTAGACTGGGTTATCTAATTACAACTCCAAAGAACTCAACCTGGACCCCTAAAATTTAGGGATCACTCTACATGACTCTAGATAGACCTCCAACTCGAATTTCCTAAGTAAATTAAGTCAATTTAACTTAATTAACTATGGCAAGTTGATATGAGAATAGAATTACAATTTTAATTCACAATTTAATTCAAGGACAAAATAAATTGGAATTTCTTGTTGCTATTTTTAACACTCCATCTCAACATGAAAGGGCTTATCAGCTACCCTAGTCTTGTCTATGTGAAACTCGAATTTACATCTCGACAATTCCTTTGTCAAGATATCTGCATCTCGCTCCTCTATGGGAATGCACCCCAACAACATAATTCTCCTCTACACATAATCTTGAAGATGATGATACCAGATATCAATATGCTTGGACCGATCATCAAACACTGGATTTTCAGAGAGTTTGATACAACTATGTTTGTCACAGTAAATCAGAGTTGGATCCATTTGCTGACCAAACAAACCAACCTGAATCTTCCTCATCCAGATGGCCTCACAAGTTTCTTAACTAAAAACCATGTACTCTACCTCTGTTAAATTTAGTGCAACTGATCTCTGTTTCCTACTGTACAAAGAAATAACTACTGAACCAGTACTAAAGATCCCTCTTGATGTGCTCTTCCTGTTAGATGGAATCCTTGCCCAATCTACATCAGTGAAGACTTGAAGCTTCACTTCCTCTGTTTTTCTGTACCATAAACCATACTGAGTAGTGCCTCTGAGGTATCTCAACACATGCTTGGCCGCCTTCCAATACAACTTGGTCGGCCTAACCATCACTTGACTAAGCTAGTTAACTGCATAGCACATGTTCGGTCATGTGTTCACCAAATACATGAGTGAACCCACAAGCTACCTGTAAATGGTAGCTTCCACTACTTCACCAGAAGTAGCATCCTCCTTCCTCTAGTTACCTGCTAGAGGAGTCTCCATGGGTTTACTACTCTCCATGTGGAACCTTTTTAGTATCTCGTTGGCATACTTTCCCTGAGAGACAAAAAGTTCCTCATCACCTTGCCATACTTCCATGCCCAAAAAGTAGTGCATGAGCCCCAAGTCCTTCATTTCAAACTCTCTTGCAAGATCCTCTTTACAAGACTTGATCAACTTATCATCACCTGCTAGAATCAAATCGTCAACATATAAAACAATAATAAATTTTTTACATTCAACCATAATATGGTAAAGGTTCACATCTATTTCACTTTTGGTGAAGCCCAACCCGATGAAGTAGCTATCGATCCTGGTGTACCAAGCACATGGTGCTTGCTTCATCCCATACAATGCTCACTTGAGTCAGCACACATGCAAATCTCGGTAAAAGGTCTCAAAACCTTCAAGATGCTCAATATACACCTCTTCCTCAATCATGCCATTAAGGAAGGCTATCTTTACATCCATATGATTTATCTTCCAACCCATCTGCACTGACAGTGCCAAAATGGATATGATTGATGAGTACCTTGCAACAAGAGCAAAGGTGTCATCATAATCAATCCCCTCCACCTGAGAAAATCCTTGGGCCATGAACCTGGCCTTATATTTCTCCACACTACCATATGCTACTTTCTTTACCTTGTAAAGCCACCGGGAACTCACCACTGACTTGTCCGTTGGTCTTGGGACTACATCCAAAACACTATTCGTGACAATGGAGTCATAATCCTCAACCATGGCATCAACCTAAACTGGTTGCTTCACTACCTCCTCAAAAGAAGATGGCTCTGTCTCAACACATCCGCTCATAAGAGCCATGTATCCAGTGTACCTCTTAGGTGAACTCCTCTACCTGTGATGTGATGTGGGTGCTCCCACATTCTCTCTCGCATCTTGCAATAACGTTTCAGCCTCTCTGGTGCACTTTCTCCCATCTCTAGAAGACTCTGCCTGAGTGGATGTCTCCACTCCCAGATCCTCTACATGTGGCTACTCCACATAAATATGAGATTCTTCCTCAGGAGCTAAAAGCTCCTCAACCGCATGTAGCTGAAGCTCCCTCTCAAGGGAACATCTCATGGCCTTCTCTTCATCAAATTTTACATCCCTGCGAACCACTATCATCCCATTGATCGATAGGTACACCCAATAATTGTGAGGTGTATCAGTGTACCCCACAAATATTCTCAACTCTATTTTCAGCTCAAGCTTCTTATGTGCATCTTTGGTTACATGGAAATATACCGATGATCCAAAAATCCTAAAGTGACCCACCTCTAGTCTCTTCCCTGAGAAAGCCTTCTCTGGTGTACTCATCCCAAGGATTCAATGAGGGCTTCTGTTCTACAAATAAACATCTATGTTACTTTCCTTGACCCAAAAGTGTAGTGGTAGGCCTTAATCATGCAACATCGCCCATGCTACCCCTAAAATGCTTCTATTCTTCATTTCAGTCACCCCATTCTGCTGTGTGTTATGAGGTGTTGTCAACTCTCGTCGAATGCCTTCTGTTGCACATAAGTTTTTCATTTGACACATACTCTCTACAATTATAACTCCTGAGAGCCTTAACCTTCTTGTCAGTATCTTTATTGACCAATCATTTAAATTAAAAAAAAATTGAAAAATTATTATCTTTCTTCCACATGAAAAAGATCCAACATTTACGAGAAGAATCATCAACAAATATAGCATAATACTTGTGCTTGGCTGTGGATGCTGTCAAGCACGGTTCACACACATCTGAATGGACTCAATCAAGGATCACCTATGCTCAGCTATCTTTGTTGTGAAAGGAAGATTTGGTGAATTTTTCCGAAGTACACCGGCTACACCCTTTGCATGTGTCAACTTGCTCTAGTGTACCTTTGGAAAGACTGGTAGAAATTTGTTGCATGATTTTCAAAAATGCCATGATGCAAGTGACCCAACCGCCTGTGCCACAACTCACCAATGTATCAGCTCTACACCATCTCTGCTTTTGTGCTCAAGGAAACACAATCTTCTACCTCCAACTCATATAGATTCTTCACCTGAATCCATATCCTATTTACCTTTCCCGTGGCTATGTGACGAAGGAACACCTTTCCCTTACTAAAGATCACATCGTAGCTTATATCCTCCAATGTGAAAACATATACTAAGTTATTCTTCAACTCAAGAACATACATAACATATCGTAAAGTGAGGGGAGCACCTAACTCCCTCTGAAAGGTAACTGTACCAAGCCCGATAGCACTATAAATCCCATCATCACCCATCTTGATATGCATCTAGAGATCCTTCTCCTCCAAGTTACTGAAGAGATCCTTGTTACCAGTCATGTGGAAATAAGATCCACTTTCTAGGTACCATACACTACCCATCATTGATGACACCATACATGCGATGAGGGTAAAGTCCAGTTCGAATAGTGATGCAAGAGCCTCACTTTCCGCTCCTCCTGAGGGATTATTCTTGGACTTCTTAAGCGGACAATTGTAGAAAAATGTCCCAACTCATGACAATCAAAGAAATTGAATTTTTACATGTCCTTCTTCTTTCCTCCATGATAAGAATCTGATTTGGAACAGGACGCCTTCCCTTTCCCTTCCTTTTCCTTACCCACTAAGGCATAATTTTCCTCATCTGATCCATCTCTAGTGTTCCTATGAATCTCTTCCTATACCAAATCCAACCATAATCATTCCTAATCTGGTAGATTCTACCTCCCTTTGACAGAGTCTTGATAACTGTGCCAACTCTTGGGAAGTCCTAGAAAAGCTAGGCTCACCATATCGTCCTCGGAAATAGCAATCTTGACACTTCCAAGTTCATCATGACAATGAGTGAACTTGGTCAAGTATTTTGGAATAGAGTCATCCTTCTCCATCTTTATCTTTCTAAGTTTGTCCTTTAGTGCCAACTTCTTATGGTCAATGTTATTCTAAAACAGGTCTATTGATGCCTTCCACATTGAGTATGGAGTTTTCTTACCATGGAGACTCGAGACATTGTGATCTCGAACTCCCTCAAGGATAATCCGCCTTTCCTTTGCCACATGCTTTCTCCATTCAACCAAATCTTGAGCATCTGATGCTGGAGGCTTAGGAATGTATTGATCAATGAATTCCTTAAGAACATTGTCTTCCAACACTGCTTCCATCATGTCCTTCGATGCTATGTAATTCGAGATTCCTTCCAAGGCATACTCAAGTCGCAACTTGTAGAAAGAAATATTGCTAATATGAAGTATGAACTTGCAAATTCGATTTTCACCTGCCCAACAAAGTAAATTTATCCTCTTCTATAGCATCTTCAGATCCGATACCATGTAGATTTTTCTGTAGATTCAACAACTCATGTGATATACTAAAACATAAGACAAGAATCTACTCTACTCTTCTCAGCGAAAACCAAAAATTATCGATGAAAACGATAGGAAGAATGAGGAAGAATATCAATCGCACATAACACAATATATATCTGGGGAAAGACACTACTCAAAGCCTCAACTATCTATATTGTATTAACTAGAAGATCTGAGAAGAAAATACAATGCTTGTTCACACTAGAATAATCCCTGCACAAGTATAATCTAACCCTCTGCCTCGCAAGCCATCTCAAACCAACACTTAGCCAATTATTCTTCCCGCCAAGCCTTTACTTCCTTGCACAAGTCATGAGAGGATCAAACCATATTTAATTGGGAAATCCTTCCTTCATAATTGCGTAATCCAAACATAGGTCCTCAATTGATTGCATGCACCATATGTACAACTCGGAAAATTATACAACTGATAGTACACTGTCCATGCACTCTAATCTCAACTACGTCTTCCTTTGAACTGACACACATGAGTTATTTATTAGTGAATCTTCAGTTAACTGGTGTGGTACTGGTGATGCATCGGTGCACTACCCCACTACTAGACCTCTACTAGTTCCTCCAACAATTAGAACTAGTTTAATTGACTCTAACTCAGTTAGACTAAGTTATCTAATTACAACTCGAAAGAACGCAACCTAAGCCCCTAAAATTTAGGGACCACTATACATGACTCTAGATAGACTTCCAACTCGAATTTCCTCATTCAATTAAGTCAATTTAACTTAATTAACTATTACAAGTTGCTATCAGAATAGAATTACAATTTTAATTCAAGGACAAATTAAATTTGAATTTCTTGTTGCTATTTTTAACACTCCCTCTCAACAAGAAAGGGATTATCAGCTATCCCAATATTGTCTATGTGAAAATCAAATTTACATCTTGACAATGCCTTTGTCAAGATATGTGCATCCTTCTCCTCCGCGGGAATGTACTCCAACAACACAATTCTCCTCTGCACATAATCTCAAAGACGATGATACCGAATATCAATACGCTTGGAATGATCATAAAAAAATGGATTTTTAGAGAGTTTAATACAACTCTATTTGTCATAGTTGGATCCTTCTACCGACCAAACAAACCAACGATAATCTTCCTCATCTAGATGGCCTCATAAGCTGCTTGACTAGCAGCCATGTACTCTGCCTCTGCTGAACTGAGTGTAACTGATCTCTGTTTCCTGCTGTACCAAGAAACATTTGTTGACCCAATACTTAAGATCACTTCTTATGTTCTCTTCTTATTGGATGGACTCCCTACCCAATCTGCATTAATGAAGCCTTGAAGCTTCACTCCTTTTGTCCATCTGTACCATAAATCATATTGAGTAGTGCCTATGAGGTATCTCAACACATGCTACTTGACCCGCTAATTGAACCATGGGGGGCTATTTTACTTTCCTTATAGGTATTTTAATGCATAATTACCTTATATTTTTTGCATATAATTGCACATCCTTTATATATTGTCGAGGGAATTTTCACTAAAATGTTTTTCAATTCTATTTCCAAGTTGAATTTAGGTTAGGTAATATGTTTTTCTATCGCTAGCCTTTCTAGAAAAGGTGGAGTTTTGGATGTCTGAAGTAGATATAATTGTGAGGTGGTAGGTGGTTGAGTAATAGGAACATTCACAATGTTAGGTTGGTCATCACGAGTCATTCAATTGGGATTTTACTCCCCTTCAAATTCCTCTTCAATGACGAAAAGATAGTCTCTCTATTTAAGAACATTCCCATATCTTAATTGTACTCCTTGTAATGGTATAAGAATGAATACATATGTGTTGAAGGATTTACAAATCAACATTTAAAAGAGGTTGAACTAGCTTATTATTGGTGTTAAGAATCAACTAAACAGAAATTTCTGGTCTAAGGGGATTTTGGCTTATGGTTAACAATGGTAACTAAGGCACTACCGGTTGAGGAGGGGTTTTCATTTGTGTTTGTGCATATGGATATACTTGTGGATTTGTTTTGGGAATATTGTGCATATTGAGGATAAGGCATTGGGACCAATTGTGGGGGTAGGCTACCATAAATACCCCCCCAAAAAGTTTTGTTGTTTCTAGGACTGGTGTTGTTGCTGACACCATGTATGTTGCTAGGAAATTTGAGCATTCCTTTGTGAATTATAAGATATAAATAATTTGCAAGGAAGGAACCTGTGCCATACCTTGCATACGTGGTTGTCACTGCCTCTTTGGTGCAGTTGAAAAGGATGGTTCAACTGCTTCGCCACTTCCTTTGTAAATAAATTTAAGTCCTGGAAGTGAGGGGAAATTATCTGTACCATGATCCTCTACAAAAATAGCACAAATTTGGAATTTATTCAATGAAAATTATCTCAAATGATGATTTTTACATTGAGGATAAAAAATAGCCAAATCTATATTTTCTTATTCTTTCTTCTTTTTAAGTTTCAATTTATCAAACTATAAAATAAGATTACCAAGGATTATAGCCTTAAAATTATTTAACAAATTTCCTAATTCAACCCTTGTTATTCCTCCTGTAATAGATTTAGTTATCCTAGAAAAGGGGTCCCTGTTCCTTTACCGGTTTTGGTTCTGCGTCTTGAATATCTTCTATGCAAAGCACATATATCACGAAATGATAAATGGAAAATATCACTAAAACAAATTTTTTTAACACATCTATATTTTCATCTTGTATCCTTATTAAAAAAATAGTCCTAACCATGTCATCACTCAAAGCACCAGGTTTGGTTTTGTGGAGGTTATACAAGAAACTTTCAAGATAATCCTTAAGGCTTTCCTCTTCCTATTGTTGCATCTTAAAGACACTATTCCATGAGTCCTTGGTTCTACAATAATCTTGTTACTTAAAAAAAAAGGAGTTTTCATATCATCTAATCTGGATTGGATCATTATATTATTTTTCATCCATCTTGATACATTTGGAGTGGAAAAAGTGGAGGAATCAACTCACGGGACCGTTTTTATTGGTGAGACCTAGTTTGGCAAAATGGGGTCTGAAACCTTCTAGGAGAATTTTGAGGCATAAAATGATGTTTTTTGGGGTAAATTTTTTTCGTTATAGTGTCGAACTTTTTCATGCTATTCTACACACAAATATATTTCCAACAGCGTAAAAATAACATCAATTAGAGTTTGTATGTGAAATTCATGCCATTCAGAAGTTGAGCTTCCTATTTTCACCACCATGGTTCGAGAGGATGCCATTTCAACCCCCATTATTCATGGAAAAGGGGCTAGCCATGTGATTCTGATGTACAAGACTCTAGAATAGTCTATATTGTGACTTTGTTTAAGAGTTTAGGTACTCAAACTTAACCACTAGTAGGCTATCAGGTTGTTTAATAACCGAGCCACTAGGAGGAAGAGGCATTCCATTCTTCCGAGAGAATTTGTTCCATAGCTAAGAAAAAATAGCTAAGAGGGATAGGAGGTGGCAGCACATAGAGATGATTTTGTAGTAGCCCACGGGACACAAGCCATACTTCTTTGTACTTGCAACCATATTTCTAGATAGAGAAAGAGAGTGAAGTGACCTCACCTCCTAGTTGGGTTTTCTCCCGAAAGGGTTTCCTAGAGCATATTTTGTGTCTTATGTGTGTGAGTGAAATTTATATTTTTGTTTTTTATTTTCTGCATAATTTCTAGTCACATGCATGCATTGATTACAGTAAAATCTATAGATATAGAAATTTAATAAAACCGTAATAGTGTAGAATTTCATATTTTTGATTTAATATTATCAACTTTGTTGTGACGAATTGTCCAGTGGAATATCCAAGAAAGTTTACAGATCATCATCTCAAGGCATAATACTATGTTCCTAAAGTTCCATGAACCATCTTAAAGCATATTATTTTAATGTTGCAAGGAACAACGTTAATTTATGAGCATCATCCACGTAGTTATAACTATGACATAAAATGTCAAATTAAAATAAAATGCATCAGAGTCTTTTGTGGTCACACCTTAGAATTTGTTGGAGTTAGAAGAAGGATATTTTTTATGTTTAAATCTAGTGTCACGTGAATAATGGGGAAACTAAATATGGTCTCAATCCGAGATTCTCCATTCCTTTCTTCTTCTGCCACATTTCCGAATAGGTGATACTCAATTGAATTAGGTGATGGAGGTGGCTTGCCAATCAGATTTTGGTGGCTGAGAAAGTTATCTTCAACTTGTATCTCACATGCCTCTGCTACAACAATGAACTCTACTAGTGATACAATAATGTTCTATGGAGTCTCAAGGAATCTAGTGATATGATATATAGATACTTCTTGATATAATACCAAATCAGTTATAGGAATTGGTTCTTCAACCTTCTTGCCCTTAGATTCTTTTCCATTTTTCTCTTCTTTCTCTATGCTAGATTCAGATCTTGGAGCAAGGGTTGATTTATATGTGGAGGCTTCTCCCTTCAAGTTTTATCTACATATCTTTCAATTTGGTTAGTAGGGAGTTCTTATGACTACCAAATAAATTAGCTGGAACTTTAGAGGTGGATTTGAGAAACCTACCTTTACTATCTCTAGGCTGAACCATTTAACCACATATTAGAAAGGGTTTGGGAATAATCACTAAAGTGAATGTGGCAATATAGAACCTCCCTTTTAGATTTATGAAAATAAGCATATTTTTGTCTTACTCTCTCTCCTCCACCAATCTGAAAATTGATAAATTTATATAAAAACCAATTGAAAAACAAAGCTACTAGTTTATTGTTACCTTTATATAGATCCTTTGCAATGGTTCCAAAAATGTTGGTCTATTTTAATTTCACAAATAAAACCCTTCACAAGTAAATCCAAGACGTAAGCTTATGAGATGTAAACACAAGAAATGCAAGCAACGTAAGAGCTATCCTATTTCCTAAAACAACTAAAATATTTACCTTCTAATACAATTCAAAAGAATAATCTAAACTCAAATCTAGTACTAAGAATGTAAAGAAAATTACGAAAATTGAAACAAAGATGCTTGGGTGTAAAATCTGTCTAGCAAGTATTTATCTTATATCCCTTGGTTCAACTCCAAAATACAATATTTTGTTGCTCAAGACAAATTTTATCTACTCATTTGCAGGTTGGATTTGAAGGATAAAAGATTATATTTTTGACTCTTAGCTCCATGTCATCAAACACTTGAAATCAAAGACAGAGCATTAAAATATAAATCAAATTGCTGAATTGAAACTAAAACTCAACTCATAAATACAACAATACTATACATTCTTTGGACAAAGGAACACACACAGACACACAGACACACACACACACAACACAGACACACACACACACAGACACACACACACACAGACACAGACAGACAGACAGACAGACAGACAGACAGACACACACACACACACACACAAATACACTATCTATGATTAAACCCTATCTATTACAACAAAAATATGTTTTTATTCAAAACAGAAACCATCAATAAGTATTTTTTTAAACATAACTATCACACACACACACACACACACACACACACACACACACACACAATCTATGATTAAACCCTATCTATTACAACAAAAATATGTTTTTATTCAAAACAGAAACCATCACTAAGTATTTTTTTAAACATAACTATGAATTAGAGATCGAACTTAAACATGAATATAAACATAAACCATATTCTTATTCAAGTCAGAGATCGTACTTAGACTTGTATGTAAAGATGTCAATGTCAATTTATTAGTCTCAAGATCGTAGACTAAGGGTTGCGAATTGAGTTTACAAATTAACTATAGGAATCAATATCATTTCACAAAACTCAGAGCGCTCTTGTTAATATAAGGTTGTTATCACACTTGGTGACATAGCACACATCCATGTCTATTGTATCGGTATTAAACCAAAGGAAAGAAATTGGATCAATATGAGAAAAAATATCACTTGATTCCAATACTTTGATATGATATTGAAATGACTTCTAAAGGATGTGATGTGTGTCTTATTTTGATCTTAGAGTATGAATATAATTTCTAATCAGACACATAGATTCATAATATTATATATCATAAACTTTAACACATAAGAAAATTAATATCCAATCTAAGCTATTATGTTGTCACAACTCACACAACGTGACCCTGTAAACATCCACACACAATAATCACAATGATTATCAAAACATCAATCAATAAAATATATCATGAGACAACACATACATAGAAGTAAACCTTAAAATTATATATGCATAGATAAAACTAACATAACACATATAAGGTATGCAACCTTGTGAGGGGTCCTTCCTGAAGGTAGCGCATGGTTAATTTGTTATCATAGAAGACAAGAGATCACGATGGAACCATCAATCAAACCAAGATTATATTAACCATAATTGAATCACAATAGGCCTACTAGCACATGGCACATACACAGATTCTTATAGATTTTGAAACAAAAATTTGACCATAATCTTATTATCAACTAGCCAACTAGACTATCAAACTAATGTCTGGTTCTATATATACAAGTATTATATCCAAATCTACCTGCAAAAGGCTAATTTCCAATGATAAGGTTAAATCCACTGTTGTAGAAATACGACTTCTCGAAATGGAAAAATACCAAATTGAAGATATTCTCCCACTTTATACCCTTATCCATATTGATCACATGTGTAATGAGATTGACTAGATCCTGGTTATGCACTGGTTGAGTTGACCTCAAGGTTCCTTCAAGGAGTCTAAGTGCGTGCCAAGGGAAAATATACCATGCTAACATGTGTTCCTCCAAAACCCATTAGTCAGATTCTTTTGTGGATGGACACACATATGGTAAACAAAAACCTCGTAGTTCCCTTGGTACCAAACTCCTCTTGCTTGTACTAGAAATGATCTTCATTTTCGTCATTAGTAACATAACCTCAAAAACCCACCTAAATCTAATTAAAAACATAGGATTTCAACGTATTAAGAAAAGATTACCCCATCACACTAATTATGGGTGCTTGGAGTCAAAATCGTAGGTTTCTAAGACACAATAAACTTAATAGGTAAGGGCATAATATAGAAAAAAGGGTAGTTGAAGATGACAATCTTGGGGACCAACATTTATACATAAAGAATCTGGATTTGTTTCCCCATAATCTATTTACATATAAAAAGTTATAATTTTTATGTTTTGCTTCTTCAAATTTTCCCTATATTCTCTTCAAATTATTTCCAATGATATATTTTTTACCCTGAGGGAAAAATATTTATAACATTGAAAAAGAGAAAAATTATAGATATGATCATCCTTTTATGGTTTTCCTAAGAGACCAAAAATAAGAGACCCACGATATTTAAAGCATCCTTTCATATCGAATCTTTTAACAAAAAATTGCAATTATAATAATTCTATGAAAAAAATCCTTAATCCATAGCATCCAATAAATAAATATTAATAATACCATTCAAAGTTAAATGATTCTAAGGAACTATTCAAAATTGATAAAAAGAAGGATTCCAAATGAAGAGGCCATACATAAGAATTTCGAGTGTTAGCAATGAAATTCCATCACTTCTACTTCTTGATCTTCAAATAATTCATTGCATCCAAAGGAACTTGCAAGTTGGAGGAGAGCCTACTTTCAAAGTTCATTAACTTTTTGATTAGATTTCTGGTAGATGTATGTGAATGAGAACCACTAGAAATATTAGATCAACGAGAGAATGTCTTGCAACAGGTAATTGGGACCCACATTTTCCACTACCACTTTTTTGTGTACCCAATTGATTATTAACTTTGAATTCCCCATTATCTAATTTTTTTGAATATCCATTTTTTTGCAAAATGCAACACTGCCTAAAGATCAAGAAACTCAACTTTAGTATTTGTTCCTCTACCTAGGGAATATCTAATATGTATGAAAAGATTTTGATTTATATAAAATACCACCTTGACACCATAGGTTGGAGGATCTCCTGAACTAGACTTGTAAAAAAGGCCCATTGAATGTCCTAATTAATTTCTGGCATTACAAACACCCTTTATTTTGATTTCTTGGGCTTAATTTTACATTATCATGTTAAATTGATAACCAAACCTATAGTTTTCTGCATTGGAATTTATTTGTCTTGGAAAAGACTCACATTGCATGCCCACCGTAGACTTTGAATCATTATCCTAGGGAAATAACTTAATTATTTTACCGATTTGTCTCATGCATCTAATTCAACACACATTCTTCCAGTGATGGTTTGTTCCACTGTTCTTTGGGAGATAAATATCTTGCCACTCCTGCCCAAACCTTGGCTGCATAAAAACAAAAAATAAAGAGGTGTGAGATTGATTCAACTTAATATTTGCACATGGGACAATAGTCAGAGCCACACTAACCCATTTTGAGACTATTATCCCAAGTAAGAAGTTTGTTCTTTAGAGTCAGTCACAAAATAATTTTGATTTGATAGGACCATGTGTTTTCCATATATTATGCCACTGTCATTTAACTTCTTCATTTATTTGCATTTAAATCTAAGATTTGTATCCTAATTTTGCAGTATAATCCTTATTCCTTGAGTTTTTTGACTATAATAGTGTACCCTCTACATCCTCCCTTAACCTGAAAAAACTAGAGCATATTAGGCTAGAAAAAATATGTCAATTTTCTACCATCTATCTTTCTAGATCTAAGACCCCCTCTCATCTCCATCCTTCCCTTCCCAAAATATGAGGGGTCTAAGCTTTTGAATCCACTAACTTGTGAATGCCAAGAGAGTGGATACCAATCATCAAATTATCAGAAAGATAATAATTGTTACTAGAACCCATCCAAGGTCCTTCTTTGATACACATTTTGGACCCAACAACAATTTTCCATGCTATTCATGGCCCTATCAAAGAGAAGGAAGCCACCAATTTATTCCATACTGTCAACCCATTTTTTGAAGGTTTTCTTGGTATTTTATACCATTGTTCTACTGATAATCCTTTTAGATATTTTGAGGTCATAAATCTACCCCAGATAGCAGAATTGTGTGTGAGATGCCACCTACTGTGAGTTGATAGGGACTAGAATAAAACAAGAATGTTTTTTAACAGCATCTGCCCCACTTTCTTGGCTTCACAATAGAGTCCTATTTGAAAAATGGGACCCTGTCACGTTGTCTGAATCCAAAATAGAGGAAACAAAAACTAACCTTCCTTATTTTTGTCCATATTCCTTTTGGAAACACTGCAATGGAAGTCCAAAAAATAGGGATGCTTTCCAATACTGGCTTTAGTAAGATCAACCTACCTCGTCAAGAAAGCAACCTATTTACCCAAACCAAGATACAAGCCTCTACCTTATTAACCAAAAATAACCAATCCATGAAATGATAAGAATTAATATTCACATGAAAACTTGGATATTTTAAACCATATTCTAAAGCTCTCAGTAGAAAAGGAAACCATACCATGCCTGTCCATGAACCCCACCCAAAAAATTGCTGGAAATAATACAATATTTGAACTTTCTAACTTGTAACTTTGTTGAATAAGGCCATAATCTAGCCTAGAGCTTGAATTTCATTCATAGAACCATGACCCAGTAATAAGACATCATTAGCAAATAAAATATGAGATATAATTTTTCTTTGATACCCTTAGGCCTGAATTCCCCCCTTGGCTCTAACATCCACATTAAATGATTTAAACCTTTAGCCACTAATAATAAAAAAAAGGATAGATGGAAACCCTTCCTGACACCCCTTGACTTCTTGAAACTATGAAGGAGCTCCAAGAATCAACATAGAAAAGGATGTTGATTAAACATAACCCATTATCTAATTGATATTCATGCCCATTTAGGTAATAATAAACCTTTAGACAATCCAACTTTCCCTACCATAAGCTTTGGGTAGATCAATATTCAAAACCACCAATGACCTTTTAGACATTTTTACTAAATGAAGCACCTCTTATGTCAAAACTATGACATCGTAAATGATATTGTAACACGAAATGGGACCAAAGTCCTCAAAATTTACGTCTTCCAAATTCTTTGAAATTAGAACTAGACGGGTTGAATTAAGCTAACTCAACATATTCCCTATATTTTGAGACTTGCAAATAGTCTTGAGCAAATTATGTTTTACTATATCATAACAACCTATGTAGAATGCCATTAATATCCCATTTAGTCTAGGGATTTTCGCTTGCTTTAGGGAAAAAACATGTTCTTTGGCTCCTATTCAAAGAATTTGGCCATAATGCTGTTACCATTCATTTCATTAGTAAAGGATTTAATGATGAGCCTCATTATCTACAATATTTCTTCAATTAGACACCTTCAGGGTTCCTGGAACTGTAAAGACTTAAAATAAAAAACCCCAATTTCAACCTTTTCCTTGAAATATTTCACTTACTCTCCTTCTTGATTTCTTATCTTCCAAATATAGTTGATACTTTTCTTGATGTTCATGAACTGATGGAAAAACTATGTATTATTATCCCCTTCCTATATCTAGATTGATCGAATTCTTAACCCCTAAACTTCATCATCTTTTGCAAGTACATCATGCCTCTTTGCCTCCATATTTCGAAGAGTGAAGATATCATTTTTTGAAAAGAAGCTTGATTTTGCTCCATCATATAGAGCCTTAATACTATCCTATGATTCCATTAATTTCACTTGTTTTTTAGCTCTATATTCTTTACTCAAAACTCTATATTTGGCTTTTATGAAAGATATACTATCTATGAATCTTTGCATGAAATAAGAAGCTTCATCATAGTGAAGATTCTTTTGAGTTTTCCTCCACTAACTTCCTATATTCCCACTCCAACAACCATTGAGGATTGAATTTTATAGGGACTTGGGATATGGGTCTTCCTTGGTCATCTAAATATTATAGAATAATGATAAGGTACTCCACCCGTAAAAACCAAATGATTCAGCAAGAAAGGCCCCTCTACTACAACCCCTGATACTATAAATATATTGAGCCATTTACCAGTAGCATCCTCATTCTTCTAAAATTTCCTCCATGTTGGAGCCATTTTAACTAGTTGTAGATCCACTAAATTATGAAACTCAAAAAATTTGTTTTAAAAATTCTTCCAAGGTATATTTTATCAATTGGCCTACCTAGACTTCCCTTATAGACAATATGAAATTCAAATCTCCTCTAGTCAAATCATGATCAAAATCCATAACTCGGGACTCCATGATCCCTTCCCATTAGGGCTTCCAATCTCCATATGGGCCATAAAATTTATTATCTTAAGAGAAATATCTAATTCATTGAATTTCAATACAGTTGATCATGTTGAGGGTAAGGACTTTAAGTATATTGCTTGTAGAGCATGATTCTAAGCAGTAATCAATCTTTCAGAAATATTGTCTGCATCTAATGTGAAAAATGACCACCCTTTAAACCACGTCTCGATGGAAACTCTCACTTTTGAACTTTTAGTCATTATTTCTTAAATTAGTATTACTTTCAAGCTAAGTTCCTTAACCATCCTTTTTAAGTGTTAAAACTTTTTTGGTGCCTCCTAACCCCTCTAGAGTTAAAGGAGATGCACTTCATGAGGGATCAAATCCCAAGGATGATTTGACTCTAAGGGACCTATGAATTATGAATTGCTTCCCTCTATTGATTTCGATAATTTTTTTTACTGGGAAATAGAAAGATGAAAAATTCCATCAATAGAAGGAATGGGGTGACGATATCCCCCTAAGTACCCCTTCTTTAATTTTGATCTTAAATCACATGTGTTCTTCTCCTTCGCATAAACTGAGAAAGAAGAATTCTCTAGGGTTAGGATCTACTCATTGATTAACTATCAAACTTTCTCTCCAACTGAAAGACCTTTGATAATAATTTTTTTATTAAAACTCCCTCCTTATGCCTCAAGCACTTTGGGAGGAGAGTAAACTACCAATAGAGGGGATAACTTAGGAAATAAACAATTTGGAGTTGATTTTAACTGGATCTTGTTGATTTTTTGATAGTTCTCTAATCTGATAATCGTTCCTTATGATTTTTCTTAGATTGAACTTTTCTCACATTTATTATTCATCATAAAAAAATTACATATATAACTTCAATAGTATAAAAGAATTCTAGAGGATCATAAAGAGACAACCACAAAATAACACAAGCGTTTACCCTGGGAAAACCCACATTCAGGGAAAATCCCAACAAAATTTCCTTACAAAATCAAGTCAACAAGAGAGAAATCCAAGTCAAAATGATAGAGAAACTAACCAACAAGATGAAAATACCAGTAAATCACCAAGATTCCAAGTCAACCCTCCTCCAAGAATCCAACAAGTCAAATTCGGTTAAGGTCTATAATAAGGTTTGCAATTCAACCTATCTTCACCACAGAGGCTCAGACTTGACCATAGAAAGGTGTTGTTGATGGTGCTATATTCTTCCAACATTGTAAGGGGATATCCACGATGTGAAGTCCCAATTAAACCTCAGACCATTTGGTGTAGGATTCCCATCCGGTCATACGGTTCGACCATCATTGGAAAGGTTCCATAGATATTCCTTGGTTACGATTACATACAAGAGAATGTAACACCTCTTTGGGGCAACAAGTATGTAAGCTTTGTGAGACACCTAATGTAAGGTGCACAAGGGAACATCCACTATTGGTAAAGGGAGAATGAGCCTCTGGTTAGAAAAGTAATAGTACTATCCTAAAGGGGGACCCGGGAAAAGGAGAAAGACTTGTTGGATATCTACAAATTAGTCCACATGATAAACACCAATCATTAAAACATAACATCACTCATTCAATAATAATTATAGCTAAGCAAAAAATTAGTTCATTAACTTAGTATTTCATTAAAGCAAGGCATATCATAAACATAACCTGAATAGTCTAACTATATCTATGATACATGTATGAAGAAGTGTTGGCTCAAAGAGCTTCTGGTGAAGAGTGAAAGGTCCCAAGTACACTGTTACATGAATGAAACACTATATCCAACAGTGGAAAATGAAGCCACAAATTGCTTCTCCAAAGAATGATATATCTCCTATGTGATACAAGTGAAGCCAAGGCAAGACTCCTAGAATCCAAGCCTTTTGCTTGAGTTATGAGGAGATATTTATAACAAGTAACCATGACCTTTGAGCTTCCTAATGACTCTTTAAACCCTATGACTGTTCATATTCTACACATGACTCATTACATTCCAATGTGACTATTCACATTCCACATGTGTCCTTTGGACTTCATTACATATCATTTATTAAATATGGAAAATTACAAATGAGACAATGGCCTAATAAGACAAAATTGATAATGGGCCAAATGCTCATCAAATGGATAAATCATTGTCTTCCTCATGGAGATCATTTATAATGTAAGTATGCCATCCCATGAACTCCATTGATATGTATTTGACCCCAATTGACAAGTCCCCTATGTATCACATCTTCACCTCTAGTGCCTCTATTAGTATGGTCTTGGAGCTTGACTGTACATTATTCCAGAGCCATGAGAATTTCATATGAGCTTTGATTGGTGCAAAGGCGTACTATAGAATAATGTCTTTGGTGACTTCCAACCCTTCCTTATTTGTTTATTGCTTGATCTATTCAATATATTTCCTGATCTCCTGGAAGATGACCTCTATTCCTCTGATTGCTTCAAGTGTTCATATTGGAAGCATCCCATAATCTATGTTAGAGACTCAAAGACATTATGCATTTGGTTATAGGTAGCAATAATACTAACTGATTGTGCACCAAGATGTGAGTAGTTCTGTAGGTGGAGTATCAATTGAACTTTGTCCATCTTTGTGGCAATCTTGTCCTTCTTTTCCAAATGTGTGGAGCATTCAGTTACTTGGCAGCCCACTCCCGAATTTGGTCAAATACTTTGTTTGTCACTTTCAATAGTTTTACCACTCCCTGTGCTTTCTTTTTGATACCAATGAGGGGAGCCACCACTTTTTGTATAAGCATAATATCGCCATATAGCTGTGCCATGGTGTCCTCCATTGGACCTAGTTTTTCTTGCATGGATGACTTTCTGTTAATTTTAGGTATGTTCTATGCTTAGAGAAATTTATTTCAATTTTCATAGTTAGCTCCATATCTTTTCTAGATTAACAATCACATCAAAATTAAAGTAAACTGAAGATAGAACATAAACGTAAATTGTAGAAGACAAGCCAAGACAAGAGGACACAAGATGTGGCACTAGCCAGGGAAAAACCCCAATGTGGGGAAACCTTGATCAATTCTTCTTATATGTTCTTCAATAGTTCAGAAAAGAGAGAGAGAGATAGTATGTTTACAACAGAAGTCAACACTTTGAATTATCTTTATAAGAGCATAGATCATCTCTAAGAAGATGATACATGAGATCAGTTGAAGACATGTTGCTTCAGTTGATTCTCCAAGGTGACTCCTTCACCTATCGTTGAGCTGCATTTCGTCATCATGCTACACCTCATCGCGCTGCACCATGCTGCACCCATCATCACTATGCTGCATCTCATCATGTTTCATTAATCATGTCTATACCCATCACTGTACTGAATTATGTGCCATTGCTTCACCATGTTGCCATCCTGACCTATGTGTTAGTTGCACCTTGCTTGCTTTTTGTCCCTTGCTTGCTTGTTGTCCCTAGCATGCTTGTTGTCCTTAGCATGCTTGATGTTGCATGCTAGTTGTCCCTTGCATGCTAGCTATAACATTGCATGCTTGATGTATTTGCTGCTAAGTACCATACAACTGTCCCAATGTTAGTTAGTTGTCCCTTGCATGCTGCTCTCCTTCGGAGATAGATGCTCCGGCTATTCCGGTAGTTCCCAATAATTCTGGCAGTTCTGGCTATTTCTGGCAGTTTTGGCTATTCCTGACAGTTCCGTCAGTTCTGGCTGTTCCTGACAGTTCCGGTAGTTCCCGGTAGTTTTGGTAGTTCTGGGTTTTTTGGCTTTTCCAGCAGTTTCGATTTTTTTTGTAGTTCTGACTTTTATGGCAGTTTCGGCTTTTCCGGATTTTCCAGCAGATCCAAATTTTTCGGCTTTTTCGGCTAATCCAGCAGTTCCGAATTTTCCGGTAGTTCCAGCTTTTCTGGCTTTTCTGGTAGTTCTGGCTTTCTGCCCTCTGGATTAGGGTAGCATTATCCCTTAGGAACTCTCCTCCTACTAAAACCCAAAAAGAAGTAGAGAGAGGAAGAGATCCCAAGTGTGTGTTGAAATGACTTGAAGGCCACCTCTATTTATACTAAAACGTTGAGCACATGTGGGGTTTATTTGGTTGCTGGCTGACCTTGACGAATTGTCTTATAACACAAATAAATTCATAACTCCATGAATACTTATCGGAATTGGATGATATTTAGATCAATCCTACACCTCTCGATGAGAGGGATCCAAGAAAAGTATTAACTGCCATAAATAAGATGACACACATGGAGTTTGGCTGTAGTTTCCAATTTTAACACTCCCTCTCAACTAGGGAGAACTCCATCCACTGATCCATATGTCCGACTGTACTATCTCTGCCATCAGTGCCCTGCACTGCTCTGCTCTGCTCTGATCTGCTGAGCTCTGCTTTGCTCTACTCTACTGAACCATGAAGAAGAAGAATTGATCGAGAATGTCTCATACCATTCTCTACTGACCCGAAGTCAGTTTCACTTGAAGAGAGTGTGTCACATCACTCTTACTGACCTGAAGTCAGTTTTATTGATCCCATATCAATATCACAAGAGAGTGTCTCAAACCACTCATACTGATCCTAGATCAGTTTCATTGATCCCAGATCAATGTCACAAGAGAGTGTCTCAAACCACTCATACTGATCCCAGATCAATTTCATTGATCCCAGATCAATGTCACAAGAGAGTGTCTCAAACCACTCATACTGATCCTAGATCAATTTCATTGATCCCAGATCAATGGAGGTCATCCTAGCATAGGGAGTACGGTAGATACAATGATGCATCCTTCGATAGAAATATTATGGTCCCTATCCTCATTTCCCTACTCATTGATCAGATGAGAGGTACTTCCCATGAGTCCCAGATTGCATGGGTAGGATGCCTCGATAGGAGAACTAATCATACTGTCCACAGGAGAACGAATCATCCTGTCCAGTGGATGCCACATAGAACTAATCATCCTAGCCTACAGGAGAACTAATCATCTTGTTCCACAGTTGCCATGGGAGAACTAATCATCTCAGCCCACAGGAGAACTAATCATCCTGTTCCACAATTGCCATGGGAGAACTAATCATCCCGGCCCACAGGAGAACTAATCATCCTGTTCCATAGTTACAACAAGAGAACTAATCATCCTAGCCTACACGAGAACTAATCATCCTATTCCACTGTCGCCATGGGGTATCAGAGGGGAAGGTTGAACCTATCATCCTGTACATAGTGCACCACCAGGGGAGGGTGAGTCGCCCTGTGGTCGTATGTTGCTCAAGTAAGTACCCCAAGCCCCCCAGAGCTCCTAGAGCTCAATGCATGCAACATGCAGGACCCTTATAAGAAGGTATCTCAACAACTCCAAGTCATTAGGGAAAGTCACAGATTTGACCTTTCCTCGGGGTTTTGATAAAATGTCTGTGACCTGTACATTAGTCTCAATGCGATGGAGCCTCCTCGCTCATCGACTTACCATATCCTCGATAAGGTAGTATCTGATATTTATTTGATGGAGCAATCATCGAATATGGGATTCCTCAATAATCGAATCCCACCTCTAGTTGTCACAGAGAATCACAGTGGTATTCATCATGTGTACAAATAGCTCACTTAAGATCTTCTACAACCATGCAGCTTAACACGAGATCATACTCATAGCTATGTATTCGGTCTCGGCGGTGCTTATAGCAACCGACTTCTATTTCCTGCTCATCCATGATATTGAAGCAGAATGCAAAGAGAACCAGCACTGAGAAGTGCTCTAGTGATCCTCCACACTGCCTACCTAGTCAACATTCGAATAATCATGCCGTTTCATATTTCTGGCAGTGTATCTCAATCCATGAGAGATTGTGCCTTGAAGATATCTCAGAAGATTCTTGGCACCAATCTAGTGAGGCTCAACCAAATATGAGCTCACCATGCTAACTGCAAAACATATGTCTAGAGGGAAGTTCACCAAGAACATCAACGTGAATGAGTTTATGAAACTTAGAGGCGTTTCCCAAATCTGGTCCGACATCACTACCATATAACTTTTGAAAGTTAAGATCTTCGAGGTAGTCATAGGCTTGCAGTTTATCATTCCACATCCAGAATCCAACTCCCTATTACTTCTGTAAATGAGAGGGTCTGCATCTGTCAGAAATAGGTTGTCCTCATAAGGTGTCGGTATGAGAGGTCTATCATCCACAACCTTCGGGTAATGGTTTGGATCGGTTTCACTCCTAGTGAATCCCAGCTTCATCAGACAACTATCAATCCTCTCATACTAAGCCTGGGGTGTTTTGCTTCAAGCCATAGAGGGATTTCTTCCACCTATATACATGAGATTCCCTTTCATGAATCTCAAACTCCTTGGGTTGTTCCAAACCTGTGGACTTGCTACATGAGAGGAATGGTCCCCTTATAAGATTTTCCTTCAGTACATCTCAGACATGTACCTTCATGCTCTACTTGAATTCAGACATCCCTATCACCATCTGACTCACATCGGATAGGGCCCCATAGGTAGACCTCTGGTGTTATAGATGCGATATTTCAATTGACATGATCCTTAATGGACCATCCTGCAACTTGATACAAATTTCCAACCCAGAACCCATGAGAAAAAGCATATTTGAAAATTCTATTTTTTTTTAACACGTACCTTTCCATCGATGAATGCCACCCTGAAACCTTTGACTTCCATTTCCGAGATGGACACCGTGTTCTTCTTGCGATCAGGTACATAAAAGAGATTCTATGAATGAATCGAGTTACCCTCATTCAATTGAGGGTTAACGTTCCCTACACCCTTTCCCAGATAGGTGGCATCGGCTCCAAGTATAATCCCACGATTTTTTCCATCTCTACCAATTTAGAGAGTGCACCCATCTATCCAATGAATTTCCTTGAATCACTACAATCAATAAGACAGATTCCCAAAGAATCTGAAGGAGAGCGCCAATACAAGATAACGCTTCTTTATCTATCAGAAACAAAATTTGATTCTTCATACCTGGGGTTTCTTGCTTTCTGTGAAGAGTAGGCCATTTTCTTGATGACTTGCATTACTTTTCATTCCTTTGATCATTGAATATGTCCTTGGAATGATTGTTATCATCATCAAGTGATGTGTCCCTGCCATTCATACACTCCTTCGCATAATGGCCGAAGTAGTTATCTACCTTTCCTTCCACCTTGAGATCCGGTCTTCTAATGAAGTGATCTTTAGGTAGGCCATATTCTGCTGTGCCATTCTGATAATATTCTTTGTTTCTACTTCACCCTTGGTGAATTTGAAGAGGGATGAGGAATCCATTGATCCTTTTTTCCCAATTGTCTTCGGTGATTGCTCTTCCACTCTTTCTTGGGCATTGCCTTCACCTCAACTTTGATACCATGTTAATTTTAGGTATGTTCTATGCTTAGAGCAATTTATTTGAATTTTTACAGTTAGCTACATATCTTTTCCAGATTAGCAATCACATCAGAATTAAAGTAAACTGCAGATAGAACATAAACGTAAATCGCAGAAGACAAGCCAAGACAAGAGGAAAAAAGATGTGGCGCTAGCTAGGGAAAAACCACAATCTGGGGAAACTCTTGATCAATTCTTCTTATATGTTCTTCAATAGTTCAGCAAAGAGAGAGAGAGAGATAATATGTTTACAACATAATTCAACACTTTGAATTATCTAGATAAGAGCATAGATCATCTCTAAGAAGATGATACATGAGATCAGTTGAAGACATGTTGCTTCAACTGATTCTCCAAGATGACTCCTTCACCTATTTTTGAGCTACATTTCATCATCATGCTACACCTCATTGCGCTGCACCACGTTGCACCCATCATAACTATGCTGCATCTCATCACGCTTCATTAATCATGAATGTACCCATCACTGTACTGCATTATGTGCCATTGCTGCACCATGTTGCTATCTTGACCTATGTGTTGGTTGCTCCTTGCTTTCTTGTTGTCCCTTGCTTACTTCTTGTCCCTAGCATGCTTGTTGTCCTTAGTATACTTGATGTTGCATGCTAGTTGTCCCTTGCATGCTAGCTGTAACATTGCATGCTTGGTGTATTTGCTTCTAAGTACCATACAACTGTCCCAATGTTAGTTAGTTGTCCCTTGCATGTTGCTCTCCTTCAGAGACAGATGCTCCGGCAGTTCCGGCAGTTCCTGACAGTTCTAGTTGTTCTCTGCAGTTTTGGTAGTTCTGGTTGTTCCCGGTAGTTCTGGAAATTCCCAGTAGTTCCGACATTTCTGGCTTTTCCGAATTTTCCGGCTTTTCTAGCAGTTCCGGCTTTTTCGGTAGTTTTGGCTTTTCTGGCAGTTCCGACTTTTCTGGATTTTCTAGCAGTTCCAGCTTTTCTGACTTTTTCGGCTTTTCTAGCAGTTTAGGCTTTTCCGGCAGTTCCGGCTTTCTGCCCTCTGGATCAGGGTAGCGTTATCCCTTAGGATCTCTCCTCCTAATAAAACCCAAAGACAAGTAGAGAGAGGAAGATATCCCAAGTGTGTGTTGAAATGACTTGAAGGCCACCTCTATTTATACTAAAACGTTGAGCACATGTGGGGTTTATTTGGTTGTTGGCCGACCTTGACGAATTGTCTTATAACACAAATAAATTCATAACTCCATGAATACTTAATTGGATGATCTTTAGATCAATCCTACACCTCTCGATGAGAGGGATCCAAGAAAAATATCAGCTGCCATAAATAAGATGACCCACATGGATTTTGGCCATAGTTGCCAATTTTAACACTTCCATTATGTGGTGATGAAACTCTATGATGACAACCGTTGATTCTTTGTCACAAGATGTTTTGCCTGTTGCTTCACTGCAATAAGTTCTCTTCTTAGCCTGTCATTCTCATTCAATAAGTACACATAATTGTCCTATGATACTGTAGCGAATGTAAAATTTTCCAACATGGTTACCCTATGATTCCTTCTGGTGTTGGTAGTAATCACCTTATATGTAGAAACTAAGGCTGGATTTTGAGGATCATTGGGAAAGTATCTATGCCTCTGCTGCACGATCCTTTTCTTAAGTTGATCAAACGTTATGTTACATACATCCATGAGTCTGTCTATCAGTGGAGGTGTGATCCCCATCTCTCCAAATGGAAGATGACCACCTGTGAGGGGATGTTCTTCTGGAGTATCTGGTTCTTCCTCCATTGGCTAGATGGTATCCTCTTCCTCCAACTGTTCCTCTTCTATATCTTGAGTCAACTATTCTTCCTCCAATCTCTGTGCTGCTTCTTCCTCCTGAGACTACCTCTATTATTATTCTTCTATCCTTATACTCTTCTTCTTCTTCTTCTTCTTCTGCTTGTTGATTTTCTAGTAACTCATCCTGCTACCTGTTCTCCTCTTCTTTTTCTGCTTCTCTCCTCTCCTGTTCTACTTGAATAGCTCCTATACTCATAGGATTAGCTTTCCACTTTCTATTGCTTTCGTCTGCCGAATCATATCTGGTCCTCTTCTTAGGAACTACTTTCCTTACTTAAGGGGTTATTTGTTCTTCCTCCTATATCTACAAGTCTTGAGCTGGTGGATCTTGGGATGAACCGGTTTCCATCCTTAGATGTGCCTTCATGTTTGCATTGTACCAGTTCTTTATATTCTCATCTTATACTATAGATATTGAATAATACCTCGTATTGTGACCAATCCTTTCACAATGTTTCCTGCATATTCTGTTGGGATCATATCCATGAAAAGCCTTGGTGGCAAAGTGAAAGTGATCCAACTCCTATATCTCTGCTGCTACCGTCTTGTGGCTCTTCAAACCATATAATCCAATCCTCAACAGGAATGTGGGGCAAGGGGATTTCTTCCTCCTATGAATAATTCGTGACAATCCATTGTCCAACTGATTTTCCACTTCCCGCATGACCACCTTATTGGTCACATATCGCGCCATGAGATGAGGGGATATCTCAAAACCAAAACATCTGATGTATGTCCCCTTAGGCACTGTAACCAATCCGAGATATCCCATAGTCACTCCTTCACCTTATCAATCATGTAGGGAGGATTGACCTCAAATATCATAAGAAAGATAACTCCAAATAATTATTCTACCAATTTGTCATATGCGCCTCTGAAACTTGACTATGATAACAATATAAAATGGAAGTAAACTGGTAACTTGTTCTCGGGTGCCCAGTTCCAGTAAATTACCGGGAACACATATTGTGCACAGATTCATCTAGAATAAATGCATACACATAAAATTCTGGTGCCTGGTTCGCCCTCAAAGATGCTTTCACCCGTCCCACATGACACTACAACTCAAATGAAAATATATTTTCCCAATTGAAAGTTTTACCGTGGGTTACCACAATATGGAGCATATATATGCAATTCTCCTCGAACACCTCAATGTTGTTGCACCCATGCAACTGACAACACATGCTTATCAAATATTGATATACATCTTTGAGTATCTTTTTCGGATAGATTGTAGATGGGTGATGGCGAAACTTAGTAGGATATAAACACCAAGATATGATAATTTAACTTGTGTCGAGGTTGGCCCATCTAGTGTAGAAGTCATTATTTTCATATTCAGTGGGCTTAAGCATCTTGTAGTACTTATGCATGTATTCTCCAGAATGTGGTGAGCTGACCTCCACTCTCACTATGAAGCACAAGAAAGAGTCATCATGTGTATTGATCCACTCATTCACTTCTGCACAGGGGATGACCAGGAATCTACATGTGATCCTATGCATCTTGGACCTCTTGATTTTTATGTATGCATGCACATCTTCTAAGTTCTCAGGAACTTTTCCTGTATGAATGTGTTGTATATCTTTCTCCATGTGACCTCTGTAGACTTATCAATAAATAACCGAGTGTCTTCATATATTGGTATGGTTGGCTTGGTAACTTTAGTAGGTTCTTCAGTGCTTGCTTCTAAGACTTATTTGGAGGCCACTTTATGGGGAGGCATGACTCCGACATATGATGAAAGATTGGAAATACTTGTAGCACGAACACCTGTTTGTGGCAACACACTCATAATGATAAAATTAACCTAAAGCATCCTAACAATGCAATGATACTTGTAAACCATGTACAAAGAGTGATCAAATGTAATTGAACATGTAGATCTATTGATGGCAACATGAAATCACTTGTATGCATGAGAAAATAGGCATGCAAACTAGAAGGGAACACTTTATCCTTCTCCTTCTCACTAATGGACTAGTCCATTAGCGAAAGGAGAAGGAGAAAGTGAAGGACGCTTACTTTGCAGGCCAGATATATTAAGGGGAGAATCTAGATGGGTCCAACGTGGAGGGTTTACCTCATCAACTTTTGTAATTCCCCTTTTTTATTGCACTGAGTAATAACGATCGAGCTAAGGTGGCAATAACAAATCCCAAAGTTAAGTGGGGCATCCCAAAGGCTTAAGCCCATAAGTTTTTATGATCCTTCTATTTATTGAGTCGGGTCATTGGGAATGGGAAAACATGGTGGTTGATAAAGAATTAATGGAGAGGCGTTAGGTTGATGTGTGAAGACTATCCAATACAGAGGGAGATGAGCTAATGTGTACAAGCCAACAAGAACTAGGGAATGGAACCAGGTCTTATGACGTGGTCATGTTGTGTGAAGTAGAAAGGAATTTGAAAGTGTCGGGTGCTTGGATAAAGAAAAGGGAAACATAGGTGCGATGTATTAAAAAGGTCGAGATTCATATAAAGGTTATGCATTGATAGTTTGAACGTGGAACCCTTATAGATCCTCCCACTGTATTTTTATAAAAGGGATCATAATCCCAAAAGTAGATTAGAAGATTGGTTGAAGAAAGCGCCTTGGGAGAGCAACTGGGCACTTTGGATTTACAAGAGGGTTAGAAATTGGCCCTGCATCACATATATACATATTTATTTCACTACACCACTTTAACTCTTTACAAAGATTTCCACTAGCCAAACTCAAAATTAGACACTAGGGCACTAAATTACAATTCTGAATGGTCTTTGTACCAAAAGGTAATAATAAAATAAAATATTGATATGGCTAGAAATCAAATTTTGACTTATTGATAACATGGCGTTGATTCATTATTAAGGTTGGTAGAGTATTAGGCTATTCATAAGTGTTCCATTGTCATTGTGATCTACCTCACTCAAACAACATGTCATGAAGCTACACAAATTTGGAAGAATCATAGCCGAAGGAAACCTATGTCATGCAATTGGGTTGGTAGAGTATTAGGCCATTCTCCACGGTTGCATTATCGTTTTGGTTTACCCCAACCAAACAACATGGAATGAGGCTGGGAGTTGCTAGTGAATTTGGTGGGATCCATCCCCCTAAGAACTAACACCTAAGCCAAACCTAGGGTGAATAAAATCGACATCATGTGGACACCAACCAACCTCGAGGCCTATTTCTTAAATCAACTTCAAAATTAAAGAAATAAAACAAAAAAGTGCAATCATGAGAAAAAAATAAAAAAATGTTTGTAGAAAGAAAATATCGACGAATTCTAGACAAATATGATATGGTTCAATATTAATCAATAGGTCATGAGGATGGGAACAAATGTTCACAATTACAATATCCCATCAAACCTATGATCTAAGCACAAGGAAGTTCATATTATATAGTGTGCAAAAATCCCAACACAAAAAAATATATGATGTGAATGTGAACGATGGACACTCAAACTAATGGTCTTAATCCACACTTTATCTATCTCATCTTCATCCTCACGAATAATATCCAAAATCCCCAACCTCTACAATTTATGTTGCAAGATGAGTTAGACGATCTTTATCAAAATAATTGGCGAGCCACCCCAACATCTTGCCACATAAACCTCTGTAGGAGGAGGTCTCAATGAGAAACCCCGGCTTGCCAAAAGGGAAACCCCTCGGTCCTTTGCTTAAGCAGAAATCCGTGCTCCATAGTTTCTTAACCCCCTAATGATCATACCCTTGTTCTAGCCTCTCCATAGCACCATAGAGTAGCAAGGTTTCTTCATCATAACAAACCTAAAAATCCAAAATCCCGGTGATTCAAACACTGTTTGTGCTCACATAAGTGGCCTTAGTCGATTCCTTATTGATCTTGTCCCTGTGTAGGGACAGAGACATTGAATTTGGTAGGATCCTAATTCCATTAATCTCCAACGTGACACCCATAGTCCTGTGGTGTTGCTGCAAGGTAAGTGATTGCAGGGCTCCTTTGAGAGGGCATGAACTCCACTGGACATAGAAGAGATGAACCTCAAACCATCCCCGGGCTCCCAATGGGGGAGTGGAATATTTATAGTTCATAAGCAAACCAACCCTTGGAAGTGTGGGCTAACCCTGGCCATTGATTGTTCTTTTGCTTATCCATGCCCCGATAACCCTCATGCAAATGATGAATCCAACCAATTGTTTGACTTATGATGAATCTCATGATGCAAACATTCTCTCGCAGATCTCATGCCTCGATAACCCTCATGCGAATGTTGAATCCACTTAATCGTTCAACTTATGTTGAATCTCATGCTGCAAAAATCCTCTTGCAGATCTCAAATGAATAAGAAGGAGAAATTATATGGAATTCTAATTAGTCAAGTGGCCTTAAAAAGGCCCGAGAGTCAATTTTTAATTTAAAATAATTAAGAAGTATGAAAATGACCTTTTTAATACAAAATGGTAACTTTAAGCCAAAATTATAGTTTCTTCTTAAATAAATGTCTTAAACACCCCTTAATTTTGTCTTAAACTATGCTATGATTAGTCAATTGGCTTAATTTGTATCCCTCCAGCTCGAAGAGAGCATACGTTTTATACATAATATATTTATCAAATTCAATCAAAAAATTCCATGGACAATCATTAGAATCAGGTCATTCCATCCTATTACTTTAACTTTCTAAGAGATAGCACGAATTGGGCACATACTAACTTAATCAACTACATGATAAATGGTGATTGAGTTGTTCATCCCTTCCTAAGTGCCTATTCACCTTTGTAATTTTCGTGCATGAGGATATTGGTTCTTATCTGTATGGTTAGTCCATAAATGACAGTTATTCGTTTGACTACTACACTGTTACAAATGTTGTGGAGTTAGAACATTCTTCCTTGGAGTTGCAACAATAGTCTTGAGTGAGTTGTAGCAACAACTGTGTGGTGAGAGTTTCAACAATAGTGACAGTCAATTGAGAGTTATAACAACAGAGATCTGAGAGCCACAATGACAAGAATTTGTGACAATGGTGGTAACAATTGAGATTACTATTGGGGTCAAGAAGCCATAACATCCTTTTGAAAACTTTGGGAGTTAGTAGGGCAAAGCCTTTTCCTCTCACTAGTACTAGAATTGATCTACTTTTTAAATCAAACCAACAAACACATTAGAAAACGACCTCCATGAAATCAAAATCCTTGGCCATGTACTAAGTGTTCACAAAGCTTGTCATCAAAATCTTATTCATAAGATTTTTCTTAGGAATTAATCTAAAAAACCATCAATATGCAATTAACCAATGAAATTCCTTATTTTGATGCATGAGGGAATAATCAACATCTCCACAAAAGGCTCTTTTCTTCTTCTAGATTCCATTTCTCTTATTCTTCCAATACACTTATATATGCATGAAATTATCACTCATGAATTACATATCTCTAGCTATTTAATGACTTATTTCATGAATAGCACTTATTAAAGCATCCCTTCATAGATGTAAGTTATTTTGAAAGGTAAATTCTTGATGAGAAATAAGGTAATTAATCCACATTGACCTCAGGTCACTGCTTTTTCCTTACGAATTAGAATTTCATTAATGAATCCTAAGTGACCATTGAGAAGTGTGCAAGGTGCATGATAATCCAATGAGATTTTCACTATGTATGGAATAGAGGTAGAGAGAAATTAGTCCTTTGAAGGTTAGTTTTACGAAATCACGAAGTTATTGATGTATGGAGAAGTAAAGTGTGTGAGAAATAGGGTATGAAAGGCTCTCCACACAACCATACCTATCAAATAGGTAAGTGTGAAACACGATTTGTGCTGAGAAAGGTTCTTTGCAAAGTGAGGGAGAGAGTTTTACAAAGGAGAATCTTTGCAGAGCGATTTGTGCTGAGAAAGGTTCTTTGCAGAGTGAGGGAGAGAGTTTTACAAAAGAGAATCTTTGCAGAGCGATTTGTGCTGAGAAAGGTTCTTTGCAGAGTAAGGGAGAGAGTTTTACAAAAGAGAATCTTTGCACGTCATAGGGGATCTCATGTAAGGCCTTAAAATGAATAACTATTGTGAAAACATGAATTTTTTTCGGACACAATGAATCTATAGACACGATGTATTATTAAATGAAAAGGGAAAGCGAATGGTGGTGGTTGGACTTGTGTGCATTGCAAAACATGGAAATGAAAGGTTATACATAAATGGATTAACACATGTATATATTGACTATATGTATTCTTACAAATCTTGGATATGATTTCATTAATCAAATGAGATTTTTTTAATGTGGAAAGCTATACGTTTCGCACTATAATTTTTGGCACTCATGTTTTTTTTGTTAGTTGAGCTTCTATGTAAGACTTAGATCTTATTTTATAGGTTATTTATAGATGTAAAAATAGATAGGTGGTGAAATATGTTATACTATACATTTTTAATGAAAAAATATTCTCAATCCATATTTGTGGGTGTTTATTTCAAATTTATTTATTTATTTATTTTTTATTTTTTTAATGAGATTATATGTTGGATTTTTGAGCTTTTGAATTTATTCATTTCATATTTATTTGAGTGGTGGGGTTTTTATATGTTTAATCAAACTCTACTTATTTAAGGATTTCTTTTTGGACATGATCTTATTGTAATAAAATACATTGTTAACCAACAACCCAATGATGGCACCCATGGATTTGTACTCATTTTTGAAATATGTGCCTTCAAAATTTTATTGTGTATTAGCCCAAAATTTAAAGAGACAAGATGGGTTCTAGTGAGGATGATGATTAGGTGAGGATTATAAATATGGCCCCAAGAATGAATGAAGTATAAAAAGAAAGGTCTTAGCACTTGAGAGATATGCTAGAATAACAAAAGGGAGTGGATGATGATGAACCCAAAGGTAATGGTGAAGACAAGAAGGGTGAAAGTAGGAAAAATGATGTCTCTATTCTTAAATGTGTTATTGGGTATGCCCTATCAAGATTTTACCAATTTCACTAAAATTAAATAGATTAATAAAGATGAATGCTTTAATATGAACCTAGATTAGGTTGTACACAACAATACTAGGTATTTGATAACAACTTGAATGTCGGTTGTTTTACCTCCTTAGCTAGCTTATATTATCCTATACTTTGAAAAGAAATGATGGGTTTCAAAAAGGGTGTATTCTTTTTTAATTTCTTAATTGCAACATTGTTTCATTTGGCAATGGTAAGGAGTATTTTCATGGTTGCAAGTATTAATCTCTATTATAGTATATCCTTATAAATAAATAGATACATATTTTAAACCTCTTATTATATATTATTATCTTCATGATGTATTTTTTACTCTTCACATCAAATTTTATCATTTGATTTATAATACCTTATGATTTTTCACTAATGCTCAATAAAAATTCCCAATTAACGTTGATATTACATACCAATGCCAAAACAATCCATATATATATATTTAATATAAAACAATATAACAACCTAAAATACAATGAATAAATAAATAAATATTGGAACATCATAGACACAACACTTTTATGTGATAATTAATGAGTTAATTTAAAAAAATTAGAGATTTGAAAGTTATTTAATTTAATATTATGATTTGATTTTCATATTGTAGTGAAAATGAACCACATTAGATAGTTCTAAAATCATCCATTTAAAGTTTTTTTTATATGATTTTTACATAAAAAATCTCTCAACATTCATAATATAGATCACAACATTCATAATATAAATTATAGAAATCTAAATTCAAATATAAATTTATAAATAAAAATTCTTATTATATTAAAATAAAAAAATGAATTAATTTTAATATTTACAATTAATTATAATTAATTATAATATTATTTAAATGAAGTATTTAACCTCTACTCATATTCATCATAAATTCTTTCTAGAGTATTCATAAGGTGTAAGTCAACTTTCTAAAAGTTATTGTCGGCATTTTAAATTTTGGTATGAACACATTAAACTAAATGTGAGAATTTCAACATCAAATCGAGTATAAACGAGCAACGGTGAACATATGAAAAGAAAAATGAATCCATGAAAAGATTAAAAAAAATAAATAGATGTATCTTGATATGATAGCTATTATATATTTAGAATTAAGTATTTAATAAAACTTATATTTTCCAGTAAAGTAAAAATATGGTATAGTGAATGGCAAAAAATTATTTTTATTTAAAATATTTTTTTAATTTACCTTATATATAATTTTAAACTTTAATAATATATTATTAATAATAATATAATTATTATTATTATGTTATTTTATATTTTGCAGAATTAAAGAGTAAAATTATATATATACTCTTTAGTTTTTGAAAATATAAAATAATATAATAAACTTGTCATCATCGGCATGAAAGCATCGCTATCGAGAAGAACGTTTTAGGAAAAGAAATAGACAACGTTTGTTGCCCAAAGCGATCCTTGGTCCGAAGAAAAGTGTGAGATTTCGAATTGAATGAATATCCTGCACGAATGAATATAGCAGCTACAATTATATAGTTACACGTATGATCACAGATCAGCGAAGACATGGTATGCTTTGGAGTCAATAACCATGAACCGGAACGCTGCCACAGTTGCTATCACAGATAAGAAGGCAAAAAACCATACGTTCGCTCAAAGCCATGTCTTCCTAATGAACTCAAATCCTTTCCCTTCACTTTAATATACATATGGTTTGCCAACACAAATGTTAATGCTATCACGCTCACTGCACCAGTAATATTCATAAAATCACCCACAAATGGAAGCAGAGCCCCAACAAGTGTGGTCACTGTTAGATATGTCCCTCGAGCCACCACCCTCACTATCCAATTGCCCACAGAATACGCACTTTCGTTGCTCCTTCCGAACTTTGTATCCAGAAACTCGTACATGGGGCTTCCAAATATCTACATTAACCATTCCATCCGGGCATACCACTCAGGTTAATTAAATGCATTTGAAATTCAAATTCTTGTATAAAGAGTCAAAGTTAAGGGGTGCAGAAGCTTTGTTTCTTGAGTACGTACATGTAGTGATATGACAGTTTGGAAAAAAACAGCAGCATTTGCTAGAATATTGATCCACTTTGGCCCATGTACATTATTGAGAAGATATGAGGAAGTTGATGAACCATAAGCCCAGTATCCTATAAAGGTCACATCATAGAATGGCACAATCCCCACTGTGAATTGCAGTGACAACGCTTTCTGCATGTTCTTCATAGAAGGATGTTTTATTGTAGCCTGCAAAAAAAATTAGATAAAAGTTTATGGAGTGTTAATTAATTTTATCATGAACAAAACCTAATTAATATATATACCTAATTACTTTGTTTTTGAAACTTGTTGCATTCGAAGAGTTAAATCTGCTTACATCAGTAGTGGGAGGTCATTTTGATTTATAAAGTAAGTACGTATTACATGACGGGAAAAATATATGATGATATTAATTCAAAGGGAGAAAAACGTAAGTTTTTAACGACAAAAACGAATGCAAGAAATTAAACCAAGCTTTTGCTATACCTGCATTTTTGGAAGCATGCTTGAATTAAATGCAAAAATGAGATTTCTTGCAGCACCAATTGTCCCAAACATTCTGCTTTTACTTGAACCTGAACTTGAAATCTCATAATCTCTAGCTGGCCTATAGAGACCTACATATCCACAGTAAGCGGAAAATTTAGATTTTGATCCAAGCGATTGTTTTAATACCCAACTTGACAAGGACCATGAACCAGAAGATATGTAGGCATTAGTTAAAGGAAGAGAGAGATACCATCGCGTATAAACAATCCAATAGCAACAATGATATAGATGCAACTTAAGAACGCTGAAACACCGAGCCACAACCTCAGAGCCGATAAATGGGGAATGCCAATTGCAAAAATGGTACAAATGATTCCTGTAATTGCGATCCAGTAAGGTAGCTTCAGCGTGGCAGCTTCATTGTTGTGTAAAGTATAGATTGCCTGGACAACAGTCAATCAGAAGAGATGAAAAAAATATAATTAATAAGGAATTGCTGCATGTCAAAGTAGGGGAGCATGGCTTGGGGATAGAGAGGTAGTTAAGTATAAGAGTAGGGAGCTACCTTTAGTGCTTGTCCAGCTAGAATGATAAATCTAGTGGTGATCATGAATAGATTGATATATTGTAACGTCCATGTCAGGTAATACATTTTCCTACCTGAGAAAAAGCACAATCACAATCAATGTGTATGCAACAAGGGATTATGCGCAAGTATGAAGATGTTGATATGATGAAAGTAACAAGAAAGTATTATATTGAATGGGATGGGTGAGCGTAAAAGAAATTTACCATAAATGTGACCAGCTAGGTCTCTGTATCGACTATGTCAGATGCCTCCAGTTTCGTGGAGACGCGCTAGGAGGGTGTTTGCATAGAGTGATATGAAGGCTGCTGCTATCAATCCCAAGGTGCATCCTACCCATCCCAAGGGAACCATCACGATCCCTAAATACCCCAGAGCATACGCGCTGTTTAGTGATGTTATCAGAACGAGGCCAACTTGGTACCGTGGGTCTGTAATAATCTCAATATTATTATTAAAGTCAGTATAGACATATAGAGAATACATTGTAAAAATATTGAACGATATGCCTTACCGTGACTTGCGACTTGAGGTGTTTCAATCTTGCAGGCTTTGAGGTCTGTGTTAGGCTCAGTTTGAGAATCGATGTAAAGATTCTACTCTTTTTCATGTCCATGTCGTCCCTTTGCAAAATTTTGTCCTCCAAAAGAATAGCCACGACGATCGTCTGTTCGTGTGTCAAACAGATGGAACTGAAGAAAGGCCGAATATGTGAATTGGAATGCAATTCAAGTCGAGGGGCTTCTGGTGGCGTGGTCGCTCACCATCGTATTAATAATATGTATACGTGCACATTCACATGCAATTTACATGCATGACTGTGCCTACTATGCGGCATTGTTTACGTTTAATATGAAATGCACAATGTCCACCAGTATAAACACACATTTATATTGTGGAGTGCAGGCTACAGTTCTTCGCAATACATTGCTGGTTATCAATACATTGCTGGTTATCAATACCTTTGGGTTGAGCTAGTATTTTGGGATTTATTAATGTAAGAATTCATATTTTTAGGCTATAATATTAGTGATAAGATTTATAATATAAATCTATAGGGTTTATAATCTATTGGGTATGTAATATAAATTCATTGTCTTCATAATATTAATTATAGTATTTATATTCCTAGAGTTTAATATTAAGTTGTGAGTTTATAATATTAATTCTTTCATTTTATTAATTTTAGGGTTTAATATTCATTTTAGTGTTTAATATTATTGCTTTGGGTTTATAATCTTTTGGGTTTTTAATATTAAGCCCTTGGGTTTTTTAATCTATTAGGTTTATAATATTAATCATGAAGTTCATGATATAAATCTTCAAGTTTAATGTTTATTTTAGGGTTTATAATATTTATCATAGGGTCTATAGCTTTTTAGTTTATAATATTAATCCCTGGGTTTAATATTATTCGCTTGGGTTTATAATCCTTGGGTTTTTAGTATTAATACATTAGGTTTATTAGTCTTTTGGGCTTATAACATCAAAGGTTTATTACTGTAAGACTGGAATGGTACAAAAACGTATCCAACATCACGTTGTGACAAACATTGTCTCAATATGAAAATAAGTCTAACAATCGTTGTCTCAATGTTAAATTTCAAAACTTGGATTTAATACAAGGTTTATATTATTAGGGCCTTTTAATATTTGGTTTATAATATTAAAGTTTAATATTGGGTTCATAATTTGTACTATTAGGGTTTATAATATTAATCTTAGGGTTTACTATTAATCCCTTGGGTTTGTCAATCCATTCGGTTTTTAATATTAATCCTTTGGGTTTATAAATCCCTTAGGTTTATAATATTGATCCCTTGGGTTTAAAATTACCCCCTCAGTATATAATCCATTGAGTTTATGATGCAGGAGCACGTTGACTCCTCAGTCAAAATGGAATTTTGACTACTTCTAGAAGACAAAACGAGTTTCTGGAAGGCACAGTTGTTAAAAGATGAGGTGATTTGTTAGTTGGTTGGCTCTAAATGTTATTTAGAGGGTGTATGCTGAGAGAATTGTGGATCTGAAACGAACCACGATTATGTAGTTATTTCTTATAAATTGTAACCGTGTGTTTGTAAAAGGGGCGACCATTTGAATGGAGATCAGGCCGTCATGGCGCCACTGCAATGTAAACCTCACGAAATGATTAAGTGGGGGTTCGATTGTGAAATATAAATTATATTCCCTGTGTAACTACGTGGAGTTAATACACATTTTTTTTGTATGTAATTGGTGATTGAATTAATTTTTGTGTACTTAGGGGATGATTAGAATAGCGAGAATGAAGCCTCAATAAAATGATCCATTGTTGATCACAAGATGGATCAACGATGACCAAAAGCGTATTGATTTCAGGATGCAGATTTTCTGCATCAAAGTGGTATTAGAGTAGAAAAAGATTTTGTGGAAGGAGGTGCAAATTTAAAGAGGTATGGTCTTTATATTTTTGTGCAGGTAGTAGTAGAGGAAGGTGAGAAGATTTCAACAGCCTAGAGTCAGGAGTGCTCAAATGGTTCCAAAGAAGAGAGAACCAGAGAGATGCCGAAAGATTGAGCTCAGAGGAGAGAAGCTTGGTGAGGTATCGGGCAACAGGGAGGACTTGCTATTGCAGAGGCTGGTTGCAGCTCACAAGTTAAGTTGTTAAGAAGGCTAGAAGCATATGACCAAGAGGTCATAATTTTCTTTACCTTGGGAGTCTGATGTAGGAGCACGACAACTCCTTAGTCAAAATGGAATTTTGACTACTTCTAGAAGACAAAACGAGTTTCTGGAAGGTGCAACTGTCAAAAGATGAGGTGATTTGTTAGTTTGTTGGCTCTAAATGTTATTTAGAGGGTGTAAGTTGAGAGAATCATGGATCTGAAATGAACCACGATTCTGTAGTTATCTTTTATAAATTGTAACCTTGTGTTTGTAAAGGGGCGGCCATTTGAATGGAGATCAGGCTATCATGGTGCCATTACAATGTAAGCCTCACGAAATGATTAAGTGGGGGTTCGATTGTGAAATATAAATTATGTTCCCTGTGTAACTGTGTGGAGTTAATACGTATTTGTTTTGTATGTAATTGGTGATTGAATTAATTTCTGTGTACTTTGGGGATGATTAGAATAGCGAGCATGAAGCCTCAATAAAATGATCCATAGTTGATCACAAGATGGATCAACGATGACCAAAATGTGTATTGATTTCAGGATGAAGATTTGGTGCATCAGTTTATAATATTAATCCCTTAGGTTTATTAATTCCTTGGATTTATAGTATTATTCTCTTCGGTTTATAATAGTAATCTTTGGGTTTATATTCCCAGGGTTTAATATTAATCCTAAGGTCTAATGTTATTCCCTTGGGTTTATAATCCCTTGGGTTTTTAATATTAATCCAATTGGTTTATTAATCCCTTGGTTTTATAATATTGATCCTAGGGTTTCTAATATTAATCAGAGGGTTTGTATTCCTAGGTTTTAATATTAAGCTTGTGGTTTATAATATTAATCCCTTAAGTTTATAATTCCTTGGGTTTATAGTATTAATCCTTTGGGTTTATTAATCTTAGGGTTTATGTTTCTATGATTTAATATTAATATCTTAGGGTTTACTATTAATACATTGTGTTTATTAATCTGTTGGGTTTTTAATATTAATTCCTTAGGTTTATGATCTTAATCCCTTCGGTTTAAAATTAAATCCTCCTTATTTTATATTCCATTGAGTTTATAACATTAATCCCTTAGGTTTATTAATTCCTTGGATTTATAGTATTAATCTCTTGGGTTTATAATATTAATCCTAAGGTGTATATATTTATCTTAGTGTTTATATTCCTAGGGTTTAATATTAATCCTAGGTCTGATGTTATTCCCTTGGGTTTATAACCCCTTCGGTTTTTAATATTAATCCAATGGGTTTATTAATCCCTTGGTTTTATAATATTCATCCTAGGGTTTCTAATATTAATCATATGGTTTATATTCATAGGTTTTAATATTAAGCCTACGATTTATAAGATTAATCTCACAATTTAATATTAAGCCCTTACATTTATACTTCCTTGAGTTTATAATATTAATCCTTTTGGTTTATTAATCTTAGGACTTATGTTCCTACGATTTAATATTAATCCTAAGGTTTAATGTTATTCCCTTGGGTTTTTAATATTATCACTTGGGTTTTTATTCACATATGTTTATAATGTTAATCCTAAGGTTTATAATATTTATTTTAGGGTTTAATGTTTATTTTAGAGTTTATATTGCTTTGGTTTATAATATTAATTCTTTGTGTTTAATATTATTCCCATGGGTTTATAACCACTTGGGTTTATCAGTCCCTTACATTTATGATATCAATCCCTTAGGTTTATTAATCTAAGGGTTCATATTCCTAGGGTGTAATATTATTCACAAGGTTTATAATATTAATCCTATGGTTTAATTTACATCTCTTGGGTTTATAATATTCTGTCAATATGAAAATCAACCATGGTCAATAATGACCAACCATGTTTATTTTAGGGTTTATAATATTTATGTTGGGGTTTATATACATTGGGTTTTTAATATTAGATTTTTGGGTTTAATATTAGTCCCATTGGGTTTATAATCCCTTGGGTTTTTAGTGTTAATCCATTGTGTTCATTAGTACCTTTGGTTTATAATATCAATTCATTTCGTTTATTAATCTAAGGTTTCATATTCCTAGGGTGCAATATTATTCATAGGGTTTATAATATTAATCCTAGGATTTAATCCCTTCGGTTTATAATCATGGTCAACCATGATCAACTAGGGTCCAATGTCACATTGTGACAAAAATTGTTTCAATATGAAAATCAACCATGTTCAACCATTTTCAACCATCTTCAACCATGGTCATTCATGGTCAACCATGGTCCAACATCACATTATAACAAATATTGTCTCAATATGAAAATCAAACATGGTCAACCATATTCAATCGTGGTCAAATGTCACATTGTGACAAAGATTATCTCAAAATGAAAATCAATCATGGTTAACCATGGTCCAACATCACATTGTGACAAGTTTTTTCTCTATATGAAAATAAACTGTTGTCATCCATGGTCAACCATGGTCAACCATTACTAACCATGGTCCAATGTTGCATTTTGACAAATATTGTCTCAATATGAAAATCAACCATGGTCAATAATCATCAATAACCATGGTCACATTATGACAAAGATTGAATCATGGACAAACGTCACATTGTCACAACCATTGTCATCCATGGTCAACCATGGTCCAACGTTGCATTGTGACAAAGATTGTCAATTTGAAAATCAACCATGGTCCACCACAGTCAATCATGGTTAACCATGGTCCAACGTCACATTGTGACAAAGATTCTCTCAATAAGAAAATCAATCATGTTCAACCATGGTCCAACATCGCATTGTGACAAATATTGTCTCAATGTTATGAAACCAACTCACAAAATATAAGAAGAGATATATCAATGACTTCAAAATAAGCCTCTCCAAGGGGGAAACCTCCTTTACATTACAAAAATGAAAAATTCTTGGATGATTCAAATGACAAAAACTCCTTTCTATATATAAGAGTCTAAGGGGTCACAATATAATCAAAGCCGACATAACAATAGTAATGTAAGGGAATAACAATAATAATAGTGGGCTTATATGGGGCCAATAATAATAATATGGGGATGACATGGACACAATAATAACAATAAAGTGGTTGCGCTAATAGCAATAAGGGTTAACACTAGTAGTATAGGGACCTAACATGCCCCTCTCCTCCAAAAAAGTGTTGTCCTCAATGCTTGAGTAGTTTTGGATGATTTTGTATAAAATTATCATCCTACCATGCAGAATCTTTAGGGGGAAGTTCTTCCACTTGATGAGATACTCTAAAATTGATCGATTTTGTATCTGGTAGGTTCTTGATTTTGTGACTGCTTCAGGTTCCAATATGATTTTTCCTTCCTCATCAATTTCCTGCAATATTGTTGAACTAGGAGCTTGTCACCTATAACATCCTTTAAGTATGAAACATGGAGAAATCGGTGCACTAGGGAAGATATAGGAAGCTCCAATTTGTATTCCATAGTGCCAATATTTTGCAACACCTTGTAAGGACCATAGTACTTTGGTGATAATTTCTTATCCTTTTTAGCTTGCTTGAGGGACATTTGTTTGTATGGTTGTAGCCGTAAAAATACCTAGTTGCCTGCATCAAAAATTCTTTTCCTGCGATTGTTACAGATCCATTTGGGCACATCACTCCCATAATCCAGATAAGTGTTTTAGGGCTCATCAAACACTAATTTCAGTTGCTACATGCCCTAAGAAAGTCACCCTTTTGAATGCCTCCTTCCCAAACAGTTTCATGACTTGAAGACATCCTGAAATGATATTTAGAGGGACCAGCGTAGGTAGGCCCATGTAAGGGTGCGCTGCAGAGCAGTTGAGTCCATGCGAGGGTGCTCTGCAGAGCACTTAGGCCCTATTTGACCTGCGTTGGGTGAGATTGAGAGAAATTAACATAGGGTTTGGGGAATATTCTTATCTCTTGGAGTCTTCTAGAAGTTTCCCTCACTTATCAACTCCTATGAGCTCGAAAATGGATGAGGATTGAGTTAAGATGCATCCTATCCTATCATCCCTTCCTCCATGGAACTAATTCTAAGTATGGAAGGCCATTCAATACCCTTATTTATGACATAACCTCCTTCATCTTCCTATAAATTGAGCACTCATCTAAGCGATCAGGGGCTAGACTATGTTGAATTGTAAGGAGATAATGTTGCTATGAGAATTGACTTTGAGACAAGTATTGTTATGCTACAAGTTTGTCATGCTTTTGATGTGATGTGGATGGGATTCAAGCTGGAGGAATGACTTCGAATCAGACTTGATGGTTTTAATTCCTTCTTCTATTCAATAAAGTATTTGAACCCTTTTCCCATATGTTTATCTTGTTATATGATGCTTATAGGTGTGAATGTATCTGATTCCATTTATTTGTATTCAATAGATCTTTTACTTTGATCAGTTCTTTGTCTTCTGTTGATGTTTACAGGTACTTCTCAAGCCTGTTAAGTACGGGAAGGAGCGACATGATCGATACAAAGGAGACAAGAGGAAAGCAGAACTACAAGTAGGTCTTCTCATTCTCTTTGTCTTATCTATTACTTATAGGAAAAGGCTAAAGTGCCTTAAACTATTGGTCTAGATATGGCTACTTATCTAGGGAATTAGTATTTATTCGTAGATACCAAATTCTCCAAAACAAATTGGGGACTCTGCTAGGGAAGATCATCCTTCCTAGTCGCTTATCCACCTGCTAGGACACTCTTGCAGACCCTACTGATTTTCATTGATTGTATTTCAGCTCTTTTGCATTGAATTTTGGTAAAAAACTGTGTCAATTTGCCTCTTGAAATGGCTCACTATCACCATCACAAGCTTGTGAGGGACACAATGCACTGCAGAGCACCCTTGGTTTAGGGACAATGCTTTGAAGCACACTGGCTCCCATTCAGGGCTGCGTTGATCCTCCTAGGGTCAGTTTCCCACCTTTGGAATGAGTTTTTGGCCAACTTTCCTCTGTTTGATTGCTTGCTAATTGATTAATGAATGTCATGTCTTAGAAAAAAAGTTTTTATCTCCTTTGCTAGCCCTACTTTGAATTGGTTGATTAATGTTTCTTAAATGTTTTCTTTGTCATTATCGATCCATAGTTAAGATTAGATTATAGCTGATTAATATTTGTTCGAAATAAAGTGTCGTAAAAGTCTTCTTTTCCTTCGAAATAGAACTGTCGTAAAGTCTTCGTTCTTGTTAAGATTGATTGATTGTATGTGCATTAGTTTCCTTTTTTTCATATACACATTAAGGAAATCGAAAAGAAATACATGCATTTTTGCATTTAAAAAGTTTGTGTGTGCTCATAGGAATAGTTTAGGGAAATTTCATTAGATTGTGCTCTTTTCTCTTTGATTGAAAGAAATGTGATTGCTCTATCCCTATTAGCTAAGATTTTCATTGTTAATATGAATGGAAAGAATGCTTATCATACTAGTTGCATTCCTAGGAATTTCAGAATACATCACATGGTGAACTTGAAATTCAAATTCCTAAGCAAGATCAACTTAAAATTAACCTTAATTTACCTAATGGAGCATTGTCACCTAACGAAAAACATTTAGTGGTTCTAGGCTAGAGACATGTTCCGGCGTTGTAAAACAAAGCAGCTGCCGCTAACTTGTCTGCAATACATCCCGAGTGTGATACCTCATTCCACATACGTGAGTATATTGTAGCTCATCCACATACCTTCGGGTATATAGGATGGTGTTATAGTACATAAAGTATATGGGAATTCTCTCACTGTGCGGTTTTGCATTAGACATCTCTTATACGGATTGGGCCTCCACGTACTTTTTGGTATATACAGGAGGACAACACTAGGTTACTATCCATCCTTAGGTAACCAAGTCGACTGCCTTGTACATTGTGATACACTGAACACAACGTTCAGGGAGATTGCTTGCCTGTACTTCTCGGTTTGCCGGGAGGTATTATGCAGTTCACATTTGCTTGGTAATCCTTTTTACTAGAGTATCCCTCTTTTGTTTTATTTTGTTACTTTGATTAAAATAAATTGAATTGACCGTGGATAACATTCTCTCCATCACTCCTTAGTTGATCTTAGGTTGAAACACATGGCGACAAATCCAAATTCCACCGATCAAGGAATTCATTTAGATGGGAATCCTAGTCCTTTTTCTCCTTTTGGAAACATTGGTGCTCCTTATATGGCTACATTATCCCTTCCGGGATTTACCATTGGCTTTCAGTATGGTTGTTTTCAACCTCCTTGGTTCAAAATGTCGTGATTTCTCCACAATTGAGTACTCCTCCAATTGGACAAAATCAACCTCCAGTTGATCCCAAAGTTGACCCTTTGCCTTCTTCCTCGGTTGTTTCTTCCTCCCCTTCTTCCTACTAGTAAGAAGAAGAAAGGGAAGAAGAAGAAGAAGAAGAAGAAGAAGAAGAAGAAGAAGAAGAAGAAGAAGAAGAAGAAGAAAATTCAGCAGGGGGGCAACCAAGAAACCATTGCTTTGAATGCAACTTCTGATGAGAAACCGTCCGATAAGCCTCACAAAGTTCGATATCCATGCAAACTTTGTACGGGAGACCATCTTCTTCGAAATTGTCCTGATATTCCTCAGATATTAGAAGAATGGTCTTCTCGTTCACATCATCCCGTGTTATCAACTTCTAGAGATCATGCTGGTGACACACCATCAACTAGTGGTAGTAAAGTTCATGGAAAAAAGGGTAAAGTTAAGTTTCCCTGTAGGTTATGTGAAGGGAATCACCCCATTCACCTTTGTCCCTATTTGGATGAAGCCAAAATAGTGTTGGATAATCATCCTGCTTCTCCGTAGCGACTTCCATTTGGTTACAGGAGACTCTCCCTTAATACTTCATTAGTTGATGAATTGACTGACCAAAATCAAAAGTTGGTCAAGCTCACTCTCTTTGAAAGTGAATTCCATGAGTCTATACTTGACCCAAATCAATAGGTCATAGAAACAGTTGACCCTATTTCACATTCAGTTAATCGAACCTTTCCTGTAGAGAGTGAATATGATACCAATTAGGTTCTTTTTGTTTCTTCAGATTCCAATGAGCTTGGAGGCAACCCTCCCATTCCATCAAGAGAGGAGGAAAATCCTCCTTCTCTCGTAACTCAAGGGGATAATACTCCCATTCTTATGGTACCCCCTCCAAGTAGTCTGGTCACTTCCTTTGATTGGAATCGACTGGCAGGATTTCGTCTTCCTTCTTATGTGCCTTTCCAGATCATAGTACAGGTTTGTAATATGATTGTATCTGACACTATTATAGATGAAGGTGCATTTGTGAGTATCCTTTCCTCCACTGCTTGGTAGAGACTTGGTTCGCCGCCACTTGTGCCTGTTACACAGAATTTGTTGGCTTTTAACAGAGGAACGCGTCAACCATTAGGGATCCTTCCTCAGCTGCCTATTACTTTGGGAGGGAAAAATGTTTATCTCAATGTGATGGTAGTTCCAGGTCCTTTAGATTACAATTTACTTCTTGGGCATGACTAGGTTTATGACATGGAAGCTATTGTTTCAACAGTCTTTCGAGTGATGTGTTTCCCGCATGAAGGCAAAATTGTCAGCATTGACCAGCTTTCATTTCCCGGTCTAAACATGGCTTCTAGTCAGCCATCTTCCCTAAATGGTATTTTTGTCCCAATGGTATCTTCCCCACCACGGGTTAATTATGTGGCAACCCATTCCATGCCTACATCAACTGATGATCAATTCCGTGATGTTGTACATTATGTACTGGGGGCATTGGAACCAGATCTCAGGTTCCTTGTTATGGATCCCTTCTAGAGCATTGTCCTCCCATCTGATGAGAACCTCTTGGAAGTCATGACCTCTTATGTATAATGAAACAAGGAATATGAGGATAGTTCTTTTACTATGTCAACCTCATTAAAAAATGAAACAGGCCCTATGACCATAGTTCCTTGTCTTGTGGCAAGCTCGTTAAAAAATGAAACAAGGAATATGAGGATAGTTCCTAGTCTTGTGTAAACCTCCTTAAAAAATGAAATAAAGGGTATGAGGATAATTCTTGGTCTTGTGTCAACCTCGTTAAAAAATGAAACAGGGAATATGAGGATAGTTCCTGGTCTTGTGTCAACCTCGTTAAAAAACGAAACAAAGGCCATGAGCATAGTTCCTTGTCTTGTGTCAAGCTCGTTAAAAAATGAAACAAGGAATGTAAGGATAGTTCCTTGTCTTGTGTCAACCTCGTTAAAAAAATTGAAACAAGGAATATGAGGATAGTTATTTTACTATGTCAACCTCATTAAAAAATGAGACAAGATCCCCTGGAGCAAAGTTCTAATTCGAGTCTTTGAGTAAATCTCGTAAAATATAAGTCGAGTCTTTCACTTGATCTCGTAAACGAACCTTCATTCCATCCACCTGATAGCCACGAGTAGTCTACTTAGCACCTAATGGTAAAGATAAGTTTCCCTGTAGGTTATGTGAAGGGAATCACCCTATTCACCTTTGTCCCTATCTGGACGAAGCCAAAAAGGTGTTGGATAACCGTCCTACTTCACTGCAATGACTTCCATCTGGTTACAGGAGACTCTCCCTTTCATCATGTTGGGGGAATTTAAACCAATCTCAAGCATAGTTCTTCGTTGCAAGCTTGTGTGAAAATGAAACTAAATTCAAGCATAGTTCTTCATTTCAAGCTTGTGTAAAAAGGAAATTGAATCCAAGCATAATTTTTTCATTTCAAGCTTGTGTAAACATGAAATTGAATCCAAGAATAGTTCCCTATGGTTCAAGCTTGTGTAAAAATGAACCCATCTCCATTTTAACCCTCGTGATTACCATTCTATCAGCCTTTTCCGTCAGATGAGCCTTTGTTTTTCTCCTTCCATCATCACTATTTGCTTGGCTGATCATACGCTTTCACTTAGCTTTTTTACCCTTTTTTAGGAACAGTTGCAATGAGTGGTCTTATTAGCCAACCTCTTCACATAAATCAACATGTTTTGAGAAGTTCCAAGATCACCGAAACCAGTTGCTATCCTAGACACCACTCGTTCCTCAAAGTGGAGTCCTCTTTAAGCTCTTTTCAGACTCTCGAAATATGAAAATATTGATGAGCGCTTGTCCTTTTCAGCTCGTTAACAGATTGGAAACGACATCTACTCAGTATAAGTTTAACCCTTTTTTCAGGCTGAGATAGATTAGTTATGAAAAAGGAATACATTGACCGAACATGGTCAATAGGTTCTCTCTCGTATTGTTTTACGCTTTTTCAGGCTTGAGAGACAAATCTACGAAAAGGAACTTTTGGAGTTTTCTTTTTGTCCCTTTTCAAACTCTCTAAACATGAAAAGGACCAAGTTATCTTTATTGTTAAACTTGTTAAAACATCAAATAGCGACAAACTTGTCCATCTAGACAAGACCGAGTTTCACCTTCGCTAGACTCGTTAAAACACCACATAGCGATGGATTCACTCGAAGGGTGGAATTATACAGCAAGAATATGTTATCCTCCTCAAGCTTGATAAAAAATAAAGAGGTACTGGTTAACAATGATTGGGGAAAATGGGAGAAAGGGGAAAACCACTTTATGGTAGTAGGTTGCTCTTGAACATGACACTTTCACTTCATCACTGTGACTACTTGGGTTGGGTTATCAGCTTGATGGTTATCATACCATCCATCACTTTGGTTTGGGTCAATGCTACTAATTGATTCTAGTGTTGCTGATATGTTCAAGAGAAGTCATCCAATTAAAATTCATCCTTTGCAATACCATAAACCTTCATTTTCATGACCGCCATTCCCGAACCTTGTGTCGTCAGTCAAATTCCATCTCCAAAATCATTACACTCATTTTGTGTCATTGAAGAGGGATACATCAAGGCCCTCCTGCCACCAGTCACTTCTTGCCGACATCAGTGCATTATCGAAGAAGTTGACTTAGAAACACCCTTCGAGTACCTTGAGGCTTGCATACATCAATGGTAGGTTTCTCACTTCCGGCGATAGGTTGAAATCAATGGCCTTCAACCGAAAGAATTTGTATGGTGTTCGATATCAAATCATCCATTCACACAGTGCAGAATGTACTACAATACCTTGAGGATCATTATCATTATCGATGATTTCTCTCGCGTCTGTTAACAGATTACATCATTGGCTGGTAATCATATGGTGTATTCCCATGTTCGACTTCATATCACATATTCACACGGTTAAACTCGTACTTGAGCGAACGATTGAACGAGATAGAAGACCTCGGATCTAGTTTCATCGATCCGAGCTGCGATTTCAAGAAATGTACCAAATCATACGTACAATGGCTTTACATTGATGGTCATTCCGATCATGGGTCTATAACTGTAGGCTACTATCTATGTACTTGTAACGAAAGTTTATATGCTGAGCATGGTTATGCCTTCTCTCAGCGATTCATGAAAAAAATCAAAATATCATGATATATGTATTGTAATTGATGCAGGTCACCTTCCACTTCGAAACCTCCTCATCACATCATAAAGCATTTCATTCGAAATTTACATTTTTTGACTTCATGCTTCAGGGGGCATCTATTACAAATCCATTTGGGCACATCACTCCCATCATCTAGATCAGTGTTTTAGGGCTCATCAAACCCTAATTTCAGTTGCTACATGGCCAAAACAAGTCACCCTTTTGAATGCCTTATTCCCAGATAGTTTCATGACTTGAAGACATCCTGAAATGATCTCTAAAGGGACCAGCGTAGGTAGGCCCATGTAAGGGTGCGCTGCAGAGTAGTTGAGTCCATGCCAGGGTGCTCTACAGAGCACTTAGGCCCTCTTTAACCTGTGCTGGGTGAGATTGAGCAAAATTCACATAGGGTTTGGGGAATATTCTTATCTCTTGGAGTCTTCTAGAAGTTTCCCTCACTTATCAACTCATATGAGCTCAAAAATGTATGAGGAATGAGTTAAGATGCATCTTATCCTATCATCCCTTCCTCCATGGAACTAATTCTAAGTATGGAAGGCCATTCAATACCCCCATTTATGACATAACCTCCTTCATCTTCCTATAAATTGAGCACTCATCTAAGTGATCAGGGGATGTACTATGTTGAATTATAAGGAGATAATGTTGCTATGAGAATTGACTTTGAGACAAGCATTGTTATGCTACAAGTTTGTCATGCTTTTGATGTGATGTGGATGGGATCCAAGCTGGAGGAATGACTTCGAATCAGACTTGATGGTTGTAATTCCTTCTTCTATTCTATAAAGTATTTGAACCTTTTTCCCATATGTTTATCTTGTTATATGATGCTTATATGTGTGAATGTATCTGATTCCATTTATTTGCATTCAATATATCTTTTGCTTTGATCAGTTATTTGTCTTTTTTTGATGTTTATAGGTACTTCTTAAGCGTGTTAAGTACAGGAAGGAGCGACAGAATCGATACAAAGGAGACAAGAGGAAAGCAGAACTACAAGTACGTCTTCTAATTCTCTATGTCTTATATATTGCTTATAGGAGAAGGCTAAAGTGCTTTAAACTGTTGTTCTAGATATGGCTACTTATCTAGGGAATTAGTATTTATCTATAGATACCAAATTCTCCAGAACAACGATGTTGATATGCCTTTTTTTCATTCGATTTTGTGACAAAGTGAGGTTATCCTTTAAGAGATGTAGAACTTGTTGTTGATGCTCGATGTAATCTTCCACTGCTTGAACCTTAGAATGATTGTCCAAGACCTTTTAGAGATATGTAGAATTAGATGATTTCATTGTTTTAACCCCTAGTGAACATAATTGTGCAATGACACCTTGTTGTTCTTTCTCTAGAAGATTTTTCATGCTATTAGAGATGATTATATTTCTTGGTTTCCCTACGATACCCCTTAATTCAACTTCCTTTCCTTCCCAAAAATATTTCAAGAGAAGTTCTTGAAAATTAAAAGCAACCATACCCGAAGATTGTAACCATTGGACTCCTATTACAACATCAACACCGCCCATTGGAATAGAAAGCATTGGAATATTCAATACATATTCTCCCATGGATAGCTTGATATTATGGCGCTTTCTAGAGCAATTTATCGTTCCTCCATTTCCAACCATCACTTGACACTTTGGTGCTGGATATAAGAAGCAATTAAATTCCTTGGCTATATTATAATGAATAAAATTATGGGTACTACCCAAATTAATCAACACTATTAACTTTTTCTTCTTGATATGTCCTTCTATCTTGAGAGTTTTAGGAGTGGTAATTCTTGTCAATGCATTACAAGATATGGTCAGATTCATTTCTTCTTTCTCTGGGGTTCGTTTCTCGTGTATATCCTATTCTTTTGACATTTCTTGTTCCTTTTCTTTCTCCTCTTCCTAATCTGTGTAAATTAATTTCTTCTCAGCACACTTGTGGCCTTCAGTGTATTTGCTATCACAACTGTAACATCTCCCTTTTGCTATTTTTTTCTTCCAATTGTTGTGGTTTCAACCTTGTATGTTGTGGAAGGCTAGGAGCAACAACACTTCCATCTTTACAATTGTGAGTGTTAAGATTCCTTGTTGCCATATTTTTTTTTCAATTTTTCTTGCCCACCTGAATGCATTCTCCAATAAATCAGGTTCCCAAAGACAAACCTCATGTTAGATGTTATCCTTTAGAGTTCCTATGAAGACATCAATCCTATGCTCCTCTGGAATATCGTTTACCCTTATATTCAACTTCTGGAAGTCCTCATTGTGCTCCACCATTGAACCCTTTTGTTTGAGATTTATCAATTGGCTAAAGAATGTGCTGCCTTTTGTATCCTCATAATGTGCTATCATTTCCTCCCTAAAAATTGGCCAAGTGAAAATTTGTTTACAAGAGCAAAGTCATCGATACCATACAAACTGATTGGGTTCCAAATATAAAGTTACAATCCCTACCTTTTGTATGTTTTTCACATTATGGAGATCGAAATATTGCTCCATATATAGTATCCATGTTACAGGATCCTTGCCATCAAACTTCCTCATATTGATCTTTGGAATGTGGCAGGTCTTCAATCCAACGTTAGAGTCTATGAAATCATGATTAATATTTCTTTTGGTCTCATCATGAGTTCCCTTTACTACACTTTCACCTTCAGTAAAGGAAACTCATGATGAGACCAAGATCTGAAATTTGCACACAAGGTTCAACATAATTTCATATCAAATGGGTTTTAATTTCCTCTTCTTAATTTTCATTGAAAAAACGTTATAGCAAAAATTCCATGATGACTGATTTGAGAAGGAATTTGGAGCCTACAAAAACCCTAACTTCCTCAATTCATATATCCAAAAATATATTGATACAAGATATGAAATCCAGACACAATGTTCATCACGATTTTAGCTCAAATGTGTTTTAATTTTAGCTTCTGATATTTCGTAGAAGAAAAGTTATAGCGAAACTTTCATGATGGCTTGTTCGAAGTAGCGAAACCCTAGAATCCAAAATTCTCATTCCTAATGTTATGAAACCAGCTCAAAAATAGAAGAAGAGATAGATCAACGACTTCAAAATAAGCCTTTTCGAGGGGGAAACCTCCTTTACATTACACAAATGAACAATTCTTGGATAATTCAAATGAAAAAACCTCCTTTCTATATATAGGATTCTAAGGGGACAATATAATCAGATCCGACATAACAATAGTAAAGTAAGGGCACAACAATAATAGTGGGCTTCTATGTGGCCAATTATATCAATATGAGGACTACATGGACACAACAATAACAATAATGGGGTTGCACTAATAACAATAAGGTTTAACACTAGTAGTATAGGGACCTAACACTCAATATGAAAATCAACCATGGTGAACCAAGTCCGTTTTAGGGTTTATAATATTTATCTTAGGGTTTATATACCTTGGGTTTACAATATTGATCCTTTGGGTTTTTAGCATTAATCCCTTGTTTTCATTATTACCTTGGGTTTATAATATCAATCCCTTGAGATGATTAATATAAGGGTTCATATTCCTAAGTTATAATATTATTGATAGAGTTTATAATATTAATCCTAGGGTTTGATATAAATCTATTGGGTTTATAATCCATTGAGTTCATAATATAAATTCCTTGGGTTTATAATATTAATCACATGTTTTATTTTCCTAGGGTATAATATTAATCATAGGGTTTACAATATTAATCCCTTGGTTTTATTAATTTTAGGGTTTATATTCCTATGGTTTAATACACATCCTAGGGTTTAATGTTATTCCCTTGAGTTTATAATCCCTTGTGTTTTTAATATTAACCCATTGGGTTTATTAATCCATTGAGTTTATTAATCCATTGAGTTTATAACATTAATCTTAAGGTTTATGATATGAATCTTTGGGTTTAATGTTTATTTTAGGGTTTATAATATTTATCTTAGGGTCTATATCCCTTGGTTTTATAATATTAATCCCTTGGGTTTAATATTAGTCCATTGGGTTTATAATCCCTTTGTTTTTAGTATTATTCTCTTGGGTTTATAATATTAATAATATGGTTTATAAAATTTTATAATATTAATAATATGGTTTATATTCCTAGGGTTTAATGTTAATCCTAGGGCCTAATGTTATTCCACTTGGTTTATAATATTAATCCTAAGGTTTGTAATATTAATCTTAGAGTTTATTGTTTATTTTAGGTTTTATATCCCTTCACTTTATAATATTAATTCCACGTGTTTAATATTATTCCCATGGGTTTATAATCCCTTGGTTTATTAGTCCTTTGCTTTTATGATATAGATCGATTTGGTTTATTAATATAAGGGTTCATATTCCTAGGGTATAATATTATTCACAATATTTATAATCGTAATCATAGGATCTAATTTAAATCTCTTGGGTCTATAATCCATTGGGTTTATAATAAAAATTCCTTGGGTTTATTAATCCCTTGATTTAGAATATTATGTTAGTTATGTTATAGTTTTAAATATAACTATTAATATAATATTATATAAAAACATTGTATTATATTAATATATAGTACATAATATTAATATAATAACCATATTATTATTTATATAATTATTAACAATTACAAATATTTTATTTTTAATAGCCACCTTTACATTATAAACCTAATAATAATTAATGTGGTTTATATAGGCCTATCGGCATATATCAACCACATCTACTAATGTGGTTGTAAGTATACTTGATATATGCCTTTCGATGTATATCAACCACATTAGTAAATGCAGTTGCACTAGTTATTTTTTTTTTCTCTATAAAAGCTAATTCTATTAAAAGGAAGGCAAAAAATATTTACAATGAGGTTGTAGCCTCAGCATAGAACAACTAAGTCCCTTCTGGAAAACATAATTGCCCCAGATTTGGGGAAACCGGTTTGGAATTTCAAAAAACCATGCTAAAGACTGCTAGAACAACAAAAAAACCAGAATGAAGACTTGAGAATTCACCATTTTGAAACAGTTGAAAGACCATATAGAACTGCCTAACCAGAGAACTAGATACAAAACCATAGAAAACAGGACCTGACCATTCAGCATGAGAACTATGAGGTGGCTTTTGGGAGGCCACGTGTCATCACATTGGAAAATCCTAGTCTGGAGCCTCCTCGACAACTAGACATTCGTTTCCATACCAAACCATGCCTTCTGTCACTGCATCACCGTCTGCCCTACCAGTTGGAGGACCAGTCGCCAGAGGTATGCCACTTGAGCAGCCAGCAATGGCATTAGGAGCGTTGCCACCTGGGATCTCCGTAACTGGAGGAGTGCCGCTCGAGCTGCCCACGAAAGCTGACGAAGTAGTGGCTCCCCGAGCGCTGCCACCTGGGCGCTGGGTGTAGCCTCCAGAATCACCATCAACATTCAGGTCGACACGGCAGGCAACTCCACCTTCATCCAATGGAGGCTGCTCAGGGCCCAAACTGAATTCCATTCTGCGAATGTTCTGAGTTTGGTCCGCAGAGAAATGCGCAGGAGCACTAAGTTGGCTTTCTTCTTCAGAAAAGATAATGGTGACATTAGCTGAAATAATGGTTCAGGTTGCTCTGGAACCTGAAATGGTTGGAGTGGAAAGCTAAGTGAGGGTAGTGACGTCTAGGTGGACTGGGAGGGAGAGAGCTGGTCTGAGAAGGAGGCGGAGAAGCAGGAGGTGGAGGTGGAGCCTCATTGTGCACAGCCTGAGAGTGAGAGCTACCCCACGGTCCCCTCCTTTGTGACTCCGCATGCGATGTCGAACCATCTTGCTGCGCCGGATGAGAAGCTCTGGAGAATTGAGGGCTTTAGAAGAAATCTGAGAATGAGCAAAGGGTGCCTGGGAATGGTTCAAAGGGAAAAAATGGGAATGGGAATAATGGAATCCATTGCCAAAGGCAAGACAACAGAGTAGGCAGCAACGTTTTCCTACAACAGTTCTATTGCAGGGGATTTCTGCTTGGAGCAGGCAAACAATAAAGGACGAAGGGCAAGCAAAGGGGTTAATAGGTGCCATAATGAATTGATCTATCTGCATTTCTCAGCTAGAGCGAGCATTTATGAATTTATGCATGCTGGCCTGCTCTCGCTTGAGGTGAATATGCAGGTGCCAAGGCCAAGCCTGGGATGGTGCGCTGGCCACCAGCTGGCTGGGCTGAGCGCCATCATTCCATTGCCCTTGCATTAATGCACAGTAAATTCACCCGCATCCGGGTTCCTAGTTGCACTAGTTATTACCTAACAATCAAAGTTTGATTTTCAACCAGTTAATTTACCTAACAATCAAAGTCAAAAAGGCATCTCATGTTTGTTAGAGTAAATGCACTCGGTCCATGAGAAACCTGAAGAATCATTTTATTCATATTTTTTCATCAGCGAGTAGAGGACTTCATCCTTTTGTGTGAGATAGTAGAGGGCTAGAATCATTTTCTACATAGACAAATGGCTTTACATTCTCACTAGTTTATGTATGGTTGACATTTTATCTCGAATAAATGCACTGATGCAGTCAATCATTGTCAATCTGTTTATAGAATATATTTTCAATCTTATACTGAATTATAATCTTGGATTTATAATATTAATCCCTCGGGTTTATTAATCTAAGGGTTCATATTCCTAGGGTATAATTTTATTGATAGGGTTTATAATATCATTCCTAGGGTTTAATATAAATCCATTCCATCTACAATCCATTTGGTTTGTAATATAAATTCATTTGGTTGATGATATTAATTATAACATTTATATCCCTATAGTTTACTTTTAAACTTAGGGTTTACAATATTAATCCCTTCATTTTAATAATTTTAGGGTTTATATTCGTAGGGTTTAATATTCATCCTAGGGTTTGATGTTATTCCCTTGGGTTTATAATCCTTTGGGTTTTTAATATTAAGCCCTTGGGTTTATTAATCCATTATGTTTATAATATTAATCATAAAGGTCATGATATGAATATTCAGGGTTAATGTTTATAATATTAATCATAGAGGTCACAGTATGAAAAATATTGTTTCATGGTCCAACGTCACATTGTCACAACCATTGTCATCCATGGTCAACCATGGTCAACCATGGTCCAACATTGCATTGTGACAAATATTGTCAATTTGAAAATCAACCATGGTCGACCACTGTCAATCATGGTCAACCACTGTCAATCATGGTCAACCATGCTCAATCATGGTGCACGGTCACATTGTGACAAAGATTCTCTCAATATGAAAATCAATCATGGTCAACCATGGTACAACGCCACATTGTGAAAAATATTGTCTCAATATGAAAATCAACCATGGTCAACCAAGTTTATTTTAGGGTTTATAATATTTATCTTAGGGTTTATATACCTTGGGTTTACAATATTAATCCTTTGTGTTTTTAGTATTAATCCCTTGTTTTTATTATTGCATCGGGTTTATAATATCAATCCCTTGAGTTTATTAATATAAAGGCTCATATTCCTAGGCTATAATATTATTGATAAGTTTTATAATATTAATCCTATGGTTTAATATAAATCCCTTGGGTTTATAATCCATGGGTTTTATAATATACATTTCTTGGGTTTATAATATTAACCATAGGGTTTATATTCCTAGGGTATAATATTAATTCTAGAGTTTAAAATATTAATCCCTTGGGTTTTTAATTTTAGGGTTTATATTCCTATGGTTTAATATGCATCCTAGGGTTTCATGATATTCCCTTGAGCTTATAACCCCTTGGGGTTTTAATATTAATCCATTGGGTTTATTAATCCATTGAGTTTATAACATTAATCGTAAAGTTCATGATATGAATCTTCGGGTTTAATGTTTATTTTAGGGATTATAATATTTATCTTAGGGTCTATATCCCTTGGTTTTATAATATTAATCCCTTGGGTTTAATATTAGTTCCTTGGGTGTATAATCCCTTTGTTTTTAGTATTAATCCCTTGGGTTTATAATATTAATAATACAGTTTATAAAAGGTTTATAATATTAATCATATGGTTTATATTCCTAGGGTTTAATGTTAATCCTAGGGCCTAATGTTATTCCATTGGGCTTATAATATTAATCATATGGTTTATGTTCCTAGGGTTTAATGTTATTCCTAGGGTCTAATGTTATTCCCTTAAGTTCGTAATCCCTCGTGTTTTAATAATAATCCAATGAGTTATTAATCTCTTTGGGTTTATGATATTAATCTTAGGGTTTAATATTAATCCTATGGCTTATAATATTAATCTTAGGGTTTAATATGAATCCCTTAAGTTTATAATCCTTTGGGATTATAATATTAATAAGATTTAATATTAATCCTAAGGTTTAACGTTATTCCCATGGGTTTAAAATCCCTTAGGTTTCTGAATCACATATGTTTATAATGTTAATCCTAAGGTTTATAATATTAATCTCAGAGTTTAATGTTTATTTTAGTGTAAATATCCATTCACTTTATAATATTAATTCCTTGTGTTTAATATTATTCCCATGGGTATACAATCCCTTGGTTTATCAATTCGTTGCATTTATGATATCAATCCCTTTGGTTTATTAATCTAAGGGTTCATATTCCTAGGGTATAATATTATTCAAAAGATTTATAATAGTAATCCTAGGGTCTAATTTAAATATCTTGGGTTTATAATCCATTGGGTTTATAATACAAATTCTTTGGGTTTATTAATCCCTTGGTTTAAAATATTATGTTAATTATGTTATAGTTTGAAATATAATTGTTAATATAATATTATATAAAAAAGTATTATATTAATATATATTATAATATTAATATAATAGCCATATTATTATTTATATTATTATTAACAATTACAAATATTTGATTTTTAATAGCCACCTTTACATTATACACCTAATAATTATTAATGTGGTTGATATAAGCCTATCGACGTATATCAACCACATTTACTAATGTGGTTGTAAGAATACTTGATATATGCCTATCGACGTATATCAACCACATTAGTAAATGTGGTTGTGCTAGTTATTACCTAACAAAAAGTCTTATTTTCAACCACTTAATTTACCCAACAATCAAAGTCTAAAAGGTATCTCATGTTTGTTAGAGTAAACACACTCGGTCCATGGGAAACTTGATGAAGCATTCTATTCATCTTTTTGCATGATGTAGTAGGGGACTTCAGAGTTTTGCATCAAATCCTAGTCTTGTTGTTGCAATATGTCACTGTCATATCTAGATCTAGCTCAAAGAACTCTCCAAAGAGATTCCTTAACCAACCTATCTCGAAGATAGCCATGCTAGAAAAGTGTATTCATCCATGCCTAAATATACAGAATTCTATTTCCTGCTCATTCAAGATGTCATGCAAGATCCCAAGCTAAAGCAACACCCAGCTGTTCTCTTCTTATCAATAAGGTTTTCAGCCTAGACAACATCAATGAATCCATGAAATCGTACATCTCTTGTAGTATATCTTAGACCAAGATAAACCATCTCATGTAGATTATTTTAAAATGTTCTCGACAATAACCCAATTTGTATGAAGCAACTCAGACATGAATTGACTCAAGGTGTTCACTACAAAGCATATATCTAGATGGGTGTTCACAAGTAACATCAATGTCGCAATTAATTGTTGGTGATCAAAGGAGTCTACCAAGTTAGATTCAACAATATCTTTGCATAATTTCTTTAAATTCAATTCCATCTAGGTGTCCAAGCATTTTCATTCCAAATTTCCAAATCTCTCCAAGAGCTTCGTGACATATTTTCCTTTTTCCAAATTTTAATCCCAGAAAAGAGTGAATCATGCCAGGATCCTCCATCTCAAACTCAGAGGCCAATTCCTAATTCCTTTGATCATCAAAGGTGCATTACCTTCCAATAATATGTCATCAATCATATAAAACCAAAATAAAATGCATATCTTGGACCACTTTGAAGTATAGGTTCAGGTCGGCACGACTTCCAAGATTCACTAGGTAGCTAGAAGTACCAGTATTGGTGAGATTGCTTCAAAAGATATAATTCTTTGTATAAACATAACACTGACTAAACCAATATACCTAGCTTCAAACAAATCAATATTGTGCAATCAAATCAACCAAGTCTGTGTATAAATCCTTAAATGTTAAACCAAATCTAATATCAAAGCCAGGGAAGTTTCTGCGAATATTATTGTTGAAATTCTCAATCCAAATCCCCAAGTACTAGGTAGCAACATTTTCTATTGTATTAATAACAACTGCCATTTACGAAGCAATATCAAGACAAGCTTCATCAATCCATCCATGTGATCATAATATGAATCATTTCTGTCACTAAATGTAAATGTATGTAGCAAGGACATAGTCATATAAATTTATCTTATCCATTCCTTATGAGATTTATGAAATAGCCATAGTAAAATTATTTCATACTAAGGATAAATCATTTACTATACACTAGCTCCAATGATCAAATATGATATGCATATTACAGACCTCTCCAAACACAGGATTAGTCAATACATTCACATTCTCTGCATTAAGTCAAACATATGTAGATAATATTGTTCCTTAACATCCCTGGCCATAGAACTCACTACCCTCTACTTCATGTCTTTAGATCAGTCATACTCTCGCTATGCTCCTGGTTTCATGCATAAATTTTAGTTTTTGAATCCTACATACTTGGTTTCACCCATAGAGCTTCTTTTGTGTGGTTGGGAGGCCTATAGTCGCACCCTTAAGCCCTTCTCTTTGTAGTTGGGTCTTGGACTAGTAGAAACACCTTCTACTCATATCAAAACTTCAACAACATCAAATGATCATCTATTTATGTCCATAAACTTGGTTTCAATAATCAAGACTATGTTATTCAATCTCATGGAGAGTTTCTCTCTCTGAATGGAAGCTTCTTCAATCATTATCAATTAAGACATCAACCTGTCTATCATAACATTGTCCTGTATCAAAAAAACTCTAGATCTCAAATTATATCAGGTTTTTAGACATATATCATAACAAGTCATCATCAGTTGCTTCATCATCACATATGAACATGTCATCAAACATTCATCAAGGGTTAAATTCATATAAGCGTATCTTCATACTTGAAGGATCATAACCACAACATTAAGTCAGGTTACCCAATTTAGCCACATTGTCAAATTTACTAAGCTTATCAAAACCTAACCAGGATCAACCAAAAGATCCTAAATATCGCCTTTATTATCAAGTTACCATGTTTATCACAAGAATTAACAATAGTATCAAGTTACCATATGTCAAAATCAATGTTTCTAGCCAACTTTATAAAATTAGGAAATCCACCATGTCTAATAAAATGTAAGATAGTTGCTAAATATCAAGTGCACCAATATATCGCATGTACTAGAAATCAACCTTATTTGCATGCATGAGTCATTTATGAAGGTGATATTATTGACATACCTTAGGGATTAACTTTCGATTCAATTTTCCAACTAAATCATGGCATTGAAATAATATGCTACACATACCATGTATTATCCGTATACTTTTGCAACCTGTAACACTTATTTGTCATTGACAGCTATAGTACTTGCATATTGTAATTTCTAGATGCTTATTTGAAAACTTTGAAAAACTTTCAGGACTCAAGTACTTATTTCCTTTTCTAGCACCATCTCTTCACTTCCTACAGTAGCTCTCTTTTCCTACAACTTAGATGATCCTCAAGAAGGATCTATCATCTACTTATTACATCTCATCTTGAGGTTAGAAGTATTCAAATACTCAAATATGCAGGAAATCTAAGCAATAATCAAAACAATAAATCTAAAGAAGAATAGTGTCATGAAGACATAAACCATAAAGGTAATTATCTTTGACAAGTGGTGATCATCTCCCTCTTGAACCACCCTTCAAGAGTTAGTACTCTCAATTATTCATGTAACAATGTTGCCTTTGATATTTCTACCAACTTCATACGCAACCATGCCTATTTGAGACTAGGCCATCTAGGGTGACACTAAGGCTGTCACAAATGCTAGAATATTTTATCACTGATCATGTTAGGGTTTCAAGACTGAATATCTCAAACCTTTTTCATATTTTGGGGTTTCTTCCAAACCCTAACCTCATAATATCCATAAAACTCTAATAACCAGATTACCTAGGTTTTCCTTCAAATTTTATCATTCTTTTAGGTCTCCTCCATCTTCTCTTGTTTCCATTAATGGTGTCTTCACAAGGGTGATCTCAATGAGTTTTATTCAACCCATTTCTAATACCATGTTAATTTTACTTAGAGATTTATTGTTCTTTGATTTAGATAATTACATCTCATCATTTACATATTGAATTAACCCCATATCATCATAACATCATTAGAAACATATACCATTATGTATAAAGAACAATATTATGAACAACATTGGAACATAAAGGAACAATAGAAGAAAATAATTCACACATAGAGACACCAAGATTGGTCGGAGACTAGGGAAAAACCCCATAAGGGGGGAAACCCTTTCAAATTCTTATTCTTATTAGATTGTCATAAAATGTTCAACAAAGAGAGTAAAATATTCCAATTCTTGAATGTCAAACATATCTAGAAATGCCAACCAAGCTATATCCCAGAGATGAAACAAGAAATCATACTAATAAAAATCATGATTAAAAATTTTGTGATCAATTGTCAACATCTACAGAAGCTACGGTCAATTTTTAGAAAGAACCTTATGTCTCGGTTGCATAGAGTTGACAGTCACATGTGCATTTCAATTCTTCTGGTTACATTCAAATGCTTGCATGCATGTGGTTTTGGCCAAAAATTTCTTTTGGAAACCCTGTGGTTGCAAACCAAAAACCATAATCTGTATGTGTGAGCTGAGACCCTACGATTTCAGACCTATGCGAACGGATTCTCCACAAACCAATTTCATACCTATGTGATAAAAAAACAAAAGAAGCAAAAATCATAATGCTTTATGGTGATCTCCAAATGAGAGTCACTTGAGTTGTATTTATCTGCTTCCAAGGGTGTCAAATTTCCTTTTAGGGTTGACCTGAAATTTTTTGCACATTTGGCTTTCCATATTAAAAATATATTTTTTTCCTCAACCAAATTAAATTATTCCAAGGGCAAGGAGGGATCTTCCTTGATGAGCAATATTGTCCCATGGAAGGAATTTTTCGCTGAGCTACCAAATTAGCAAAGTAATAATAAGAAATATGGAAGTGCAAAAGTATTCTTTGGTTAATACAGAAAAAAATAAAAATTAAAAAAAAATAAAAAATACTAGTAACATAGTGTTATAAAAAAATTATCCTTCCCTAACAAGAATAGTGAACGTGGACTCTATATATATATATATATATATATATATATATATATATATATAATCTAGTAAATGTCAGTGTACGCAGAATTAACTACAGATAATTCTTGAAATAGTGTATGTGTGTAGAACTTGTGTAGATTTAAAAATACATTATATACAATAAGGAGTGGATAAAATTATGGAAAAGTATGAGAAATAGATTATGAATTATTAACAAAATTTCTTGCTTATATTTTTAGGAGTCCAACTAAAATCACTAGTGCATCATAATGATTAAGAAGGTTTGGGAACCTTAGGCTTTGAATACTCTAGTGCAAGGTATAAATACATAATAAAATGTATGTAAGATGCTCCTAAGGGATGTAAATACCTATCAAAATATGTCTAGAAGTGCTTGGAAAAATCTATATTATGTAAAATAATGTAGGAGGTACCCAACGATAACATGCGTTACAATTGGATTGAATATATAAAATATCTGCATTAAATGAAAAACACATAATAGCAAAGCAATGCAAGTATGAGCAAGTTAAATTTTGTAACTTTTCACTATGCTTAAATTCCATTGCTACCATGAGAAGATTTGGTTTCCAAGGCTGATAAGATAGTGGAATAATTAATCATATGCCCCCTTACAAAGGAGATTAAAAAAATATATTCAAAATTCCAAGAGAAGATCTTTCCTGACCTCCTTGACTAACGAATATCAACAATTAAATTGATATCAAAATAGCTTAACGAATGATGGAGAAAACATGGCCAGTGACATTCTAAAGGAAACATGGCCAGTGATATCAAAATAGCTTAACGAATGATGGAGAAAACATGGCCAGTGACATTCTAAAGGTAATTGTCTGATGCGGAAGGAGTTTGAGCTTAAAAGTCTCTATCAAAACCTACAAAGTGTTTGTAAGTCGGGACATAACATCACAATAATTTATTGAAAAAAAAACGAAGAAACATTTTGAGCTTATCAAATTAAAAGATATAATGCTATTTTGGTTGCTTCCAGAAACAAAAAAGTCGAAGGCATGTATAAAATGATAATCATTATACAAACGTGGACGAGGGAAAATTTATGAAGGCTAAAATTGAGAGTGGAAATAGTAATGTGACAACCAAGTAGGTTTGTTGTGTTTATGGAAATGATGGACAACTAAATGGAAAAAGGGAATTATCTTAACCCTGGATTAAAATTTCAGATGTACTTATTTATTGTGGACATGATAAAATGAATATATATATATATATATGAAAGTACCATTGTGGTTGACATGGTTATTAGGGATCATTGGAATAGCCTAAGATGATTTTTTATGGATAACAAAAAAAATGATCTATGTTCACAAAAAATAATTTTCACCGAGTGGGATTGTTACACTATGATCATTGAAATTCAGAAGAGGAAGTTTGGCATGTGGTTCACCTTAATATAGATGATATGGTTTCTAGACTATATGTGGTAATGTGCATGTGTTGTACATGTATACATGTGTATTGTTGTATTGTACTATGTGTATGTGGCATTGAGAATAGGTAAAAAAAAAATGCAATGGTTATTGGATTTGTTTGTGCTTATAGATCGATAAACAATTAACTAAATATCGTTGAGTTGATGTCATAGTATAAACAAGAAAACTTTGACTGTATTCCCTGGGGCAACCCAGCGGAATTGCAAGGATGTATGACTTGGAACAACTTAGTGGAAAGGAAAAACGATTGTGGTCGGGTGGTGCATTTATGGCTATGAAGAAAAATATCTAAACCTAATTTTTGCTAGCCAATACGATGTACATATGAGTGCAAGGGGAAGAAACTCCATGGTTGTACATAGAAGAAAACTACATATAAGCTTCATCAATAACTTGCAATTCAGGATGACAACAAGCAAAAACTAAAGGGATGTTGCAATATGGACTCTTAGTTTTGCACTAAAAGAGAATATCAAAGCAACCCAAGATGAGCATAGTTAAGTCTACATAAACAAAGGAGATATCAATATAATTGAACATGAGAGGAAAAAGGAGGTTATCCAAAACTTTAGGCACGCATCACTAATTCATATGCAACATTTGAAAAACTAAGATAAAAGCACAAGTAATGCTACCTAGTACGACAAGATGCTAGTTGTAATTTATCATAAAGGTAAAAAAAAGAGGGTAAAAGGTTTCTTAAATATTATTGTCATTATGTAAACTGTGCAAATGGAATTTGTATTTTCATGGCATTAAAATTTCAGTAGAACCACACGATGGTGTTTTTTTCATTTGGCATAGTCATTGGGTAAGTAAAAAGGATTTATTATTACTATTGTTGATTTGTTTATAATGATACTACTAACTCTTATTTGAGTGAAGGTTGCTAACCCCTATTGGCATATCTTACATGTTGATGACGCGTGTTGGGTACATAAATAAAAATTGATGATGCTTTTTTAGCATGGGTTGGAGCATGCTAAAAATGGCATGTCAAATTCAAAAGGAGGTGAATTTTTATTTTTTTTGAAATTCAGCCATTCTTCCAAATAAAGTAAAATGAAAGCACTTTGGTCTTGAAAATGCCACTTTAAAAATGAAAGAAGAGATGAACGAGCCTTTCCCCATGTTGTTCCAAAGAAGAGTGGAACTTGGAAACACCAACGAAAATGTCTCTTTAAGAGGAAGGGAGATGTAACACCCCTGGCTAACTATTTGGGAATTTTACTTCTCGTAATTCAACTGAAAATATTTAAAAGTTATTTCCTTTATTCGACTAGAAAAATTAATGTTGGAAAAGACTGCTGATGTAAATATTTTTGTTTTATTTTACTATAAGAAAAAGAGAGAGAAAAGATAACATAGTTACCGATCAAACGAGAACTATTACCTCAAAATGAGAAATCCAGCCAAAAAACCCCAAAACAACATTAAAAAACAGTTTGAAAATGAAAAGTGTTGATGCTGGAATAACATTTTTTTTTCGGGGTACATTTTCAATATTTTTTAAAAATGCTAGTAAAAACCAATTTTTTTTTGTGCAAAAAACACCTTGAAAACGAAATGTGTTGATGCTGGAATAACATCTTTTTCTTTTTAGGGTAAATTTTCAACGTTTTTTAAAAATGACGTTAAAAATAAAATATCATGACTTTGAAAAAATTTAAATTTCCAACGATTTTCAAGCATGACATTAAAGATAAAATATCACGTCTTTTAAAAGCCTTAAAATTCCAATGATTTTTAGGATAATGTTAAATTTAAAATATCACGTCTTTGAAAAAACTTAAAATTCCAACAACTTTCAGCCATTTTACTAAGAAAATATACTTATAACTATTTTCAACCATAACATTAAAGATAAAATATCATGACTTAGAAAAACATTAAAATCTTGACAAATTTTCAACCATGGTATTAAAACCAAAGATTATGATTATAAAAAAATCTTAAGTTTCCAAAATATTTCAAGCACGACATTATGGAAAAAATTTATGACTAAAAAAACTTTAAAAAAGAACATCAAAGAGTTATTATACAAAGAGTCATTTATTTTTTTAAGTGCTAAATGTATAATGATTTTAAAATCTTAGCCTACGACAACTTGATACACTGCAACAAAAATTTAAAAATCAACCATACAATTGACACTCAACCCATTCATGGTAAATTTTAGGGGCAAATTTTAGCCCAAGGGCAAATTTAAGAGGTTTTTCACTTAAGAGGGGAATTTTTTTTATAAAACACCCATTTCATATATTTAACCCACTTTTTATCTAAAAATATATATTTTTTTCATTTATAAACTATGAAAAGACTCATTTGACCAAATTCGCTTGGTTTGGGAGGTTATATTCCATTACAATCCCCCGATTTTTTGCTTTGCAATGTTAAATTCGTTTGAAATCGCCCATTTTCTAGTTTGGGAGGTGGTTTAGGAGGTTGTATTTGGTCCCAATAAATAAAAATATAAATAAAGTGGAGGTATAGTAAATAAATAAAAAATATAAATAAATTAGAGGTATGGTAAATAAGTAAAACCTCTTTTTATACATAGTCCATAACCCTCTTTCTATTTAAGAAGGCTAAAAGAAAAGGTTTTATTTAAGTGAATCCTATGGGCCAAATACCATATTTATATAATATCTATGGTAAATTAATAAAAATATAAATAAACGAGAGGTATGGTAAATAAATAAAACATTTTTTTAATATTTACTCCATAAGTCACCTTATATTTATGAACATGCAAGGGTGTAAATAAATAAAAATATAAATAAAGTGGAGGTATGGTAATTAAATAAAACCTCTTTTTATAATTTCTCCAAAGGTGTGGTAAATAAATAAAAATATAAATAAACTAGAGGTATAGTAAATAAATAAAACCTCTTTTTATATATAATTCATATGTTGGGTCCCTATAATTCTAGTGATTACCCCATTACTATTGTAGTTGTATCCTTTATCAATATTTTTGTGCCCCAATTGTTCCCATATTGTTATTACTGTGCCCCATAGAATCCCTCTATTGTTATTTTTGTGGTTTTATATTATTATTGTTAGGTCGGTTGGGTTATATTGTGACTCCTTAGACTCCTATATATAGAAAGGAGGTTTTGTCATTTGAATCATCCAAGAATTGTTCATTTGTGTAATGTAAATGAGGTTTCCCCCTTGAAGAGGCTAAATTCTAAGGCGTTGATCTCTCTTTTCTATCTTTTTGTGAGCTGGTTTCATAACATTTGGTATCAGAGCTTTGGATTCTAGGGTTTCGCTGCTCCAAACAGGTCATCGTGGCAATTTCACTATAACCTTTTTTTTGCAACGTTTCAGAAGCTAAAAAAAACCCATTTGAGAAGAAATCGCGCTGAATCTCGGGTCCGAATTTCAAATCTTTTCACGCTATATTTGCAGAGATATGATATGAGGAAGTTGGTCTTTTTGCAGACTCCTGAATTACATTCCAAACAGGTGACCTAGGGAAAATCGTCATAACTTTCTCTCTGAGCATCGGATTAAAATTTCGTAAGAAGGTACAGAAAGAGAACAAACTGTAGTTTCTTGTATATATTTTTCAGAGCCAAAGGTCAAAACAGTGACTCGTGGCACATCATACAAGTTCGCTCTACTAAACTAGTCTATAATCAGGTCATCTTGGGAGATTGTGCATCACTCTTCATTGGAGAATCCAATTTGGATCAGACTGGTGGCATTGGAAAGAGGACACAGAGGGCTACTACAGGTCACAATTTTAGAACTGGATGATCCGAAATTACAGAGATACATCAGATTCAATATCAAGCTTTTACAAAGTGAAAAAAGGTGTGTAGTTTTTTTTTTTAATTTTTGCATAAGCTTGGTTTGAAAAATTAGTTTGAATCGGTAATTGATGCTCCGAGGAAAGAAAATGTAAACACCTAGTAAGAAACCTGAAAGCTCTAGCATGACTCATGAAGAAGAGGAAGAAATGCAACATGATATATCAAAATTACGAGACTAAGTGCAACAAGTGTCACTTGCACAAAAAGCAACAGAACCTAAGATGGATGGTTTAAGGAAATATGTAGAAGCTAAGATGAATGGTTTAAAGAAAGGTGTAGAAGCTAAGATGGATTGTTTAAAGAAAGGTATAGAATCTAATATGGATGGCATGGAAGCTAAGATGAGTGGCATGGATGCTAAAATTGATGGCATGGATGATAAGATGGAAGAATTGAAGATAAATATGAATATGTTGCTACAAGAAATGGTCACTAATGGTGAAAGGGTAGTAAAAGAAACTCACCTGTTACAGAAGTTTGAGGAAGTTTGATGGCAAGGATCCCGCAACATGGATATTACAGATGGTGCAATTTTTCGATCTCAATAATGTGCAAAACACACAAAAGGTACGTATTGAAACTTTATATTTGGAACCATATCAGTTTGTATGGTATCAATGGCTTTGCTCTCGTAAACAAATTATCACTAATTTTTAACGGAAAAATTGACAGCAAATTATGAGGATACAAAAAGCAACACTTTTTTTAGCCAATTGATAAGTCTCAAACAAAAGGGTTCAATAATGGAGCACATTGAGGAGTTCCAAAAATTGAACATAAGAATAAAAAATATTCCAAAGTAGCATAGGATTTATGTGTTCATAGGGACTTTAAAGGATAATATCCAACATGATGTTCGCCTTTGGGAACCTGATTCATTAGAGAATACATTCAGGTTAGCAAGAAAAATGGAAAGCAAAATTATGGCAACCAGGAAGCATACCACTCACAACTATAAAGATGGAAGTGTTGTTGCCCCTAGTCTTCCACAACCTATAAGGTTGACACCACAAAAATTGGAAGAAAAAAGAGCAAAAGGTCTTTGTTACAATTATGATAGCAAATACACTAAAGGTCATAAGTGTGCTGAGAAGAAATTATTCTACATAGATTGTGAAGAGGAACAAGAAAATGAGCAAGAAAGGTCAAAAGAAGAGGATATACTCCAGGAACAAAGCCTAGATAAAGAAGAAATGAATCTGACCATATCTTGTAATGCATTGGCAGGAATTACCACTCCTCAAACCATCAAGATAGAAGGACAAATCAAGAAGAAAAAGATAATAGTGTTGATTGATTTAGGAAGTACCCACAAGTTTATTCATTGTAAGGTAGCAAAAGAATTGAATTGCTTCTTATATCTAGCACCAGAGTGTCAAGTGATGGTTGCAAATGGAGGAACAATAAATTTCTCTGGAAAGTACCATAATATCAATCTATCCATGGGAGAATATGTATTGACTAGCCCAATTCTTTCCATTCCAATGGGAGGTGTTGATGTTGTACTAGGAGTCCAATGGCTACAATCCTTGGGTACAATAGCTTTTAATTTTCAAGAAATTTTCATGAAATTTTTTGTGGAAGGAAAGGAAGTTGAATTAAGGGGTATTGCAGGGAAACCAGGAAAGATAATCAGCTCTAACGGTATGACAAAGCTTCTAAAAAAGGAACAAAGAGGTGTAATTGCACAATTATGTTCGCTAGATGTTTCCACGTTGGAATCATCTATTTCTCCAGATCTCCAAAAAGTCCTTGACAATCATTCCAAGGTATTTGAGACTCCCAAAGGTCTCCCACCTATTCGTGATCATGATCATGCTATTCATTTGATTCCAGGAAGTGTTCCTCCAAACATCAGGCTGTACAGATACCCCTATGCCCAAAAGAGTGAAATTGAACATATGGTTGTAGAAATTCTAGAGGCTGGTATAATTCAACCGAGTCAAAGTTCTTTCTCTGATCCAGTAGTATTGGTGCACAAGAAGGATGGATCATGGCACATGTGTCTGGATTATAGGGAGCTCAACAAGCTCACTATTAAAGATAAGTTTCCCGTTCCTGTCATTGATGAATTATTGGATGAATTGCATGGATCAATTTACTTCACCAAGTTGGATCTTCGTTTAGGATATCATCAAATCAGAATGAAGACTGAAGACATTTCAAAAACAACATTTAGAACTCATGAGGGTCATTATGAATTTTTTGTCATGCCTTTTTGCCTTACCAATGCACCTTCAACATTTCAAGGTTTGATGAATTCCATTTTCAAACCATTCCTTAGAAAATTTGTGTTTGTATTTTTTGATGATATACTAATCTACAACAAGTCTTGGAAGGATCATGTTGAACATGTTGACAAGATGCTACAACTATTGGAGGAGAAACAATTATATGCAAAAAGATCCAAATGTTTCTTTGGAGTACAAGAGGTGGAATATCTGGGTCATATTGTATCTCATGAAGGAGTTAAGGTAGACCCTAGCAAAATTAAAGCCATTAAGCAATGGAAAATCCCCACATCCATAAAGCATCTGGAGGATTTCTTGGGTTGACAGGGTATTATCACAAGTTTGTTAAGAATTATGTGAGAATAGCAACACCTCTAACAACATTATTGAAGAAAGATGCATTTTCATGGACTCCAGAAGCAACAAAGGCCTTTGAGCATCTTAAAGAGGCAATGTGCCAAGCACCGGTCTTAGCTACACTAGACTTCACAAAAACCTTTATTGTGGAATGTGATGCTTCAGGAAATGGAATTGGTGCTGTTTTAATGCAAGATGAAAGACCCATTGCTTTTGAAAGTCGTCCAATCAAGGGAAACTTTTTACACAAAGCTATTTATGAGAAGGAAATGTTGGCAATACTCCATGCACTTAAGAAATGGCGACCCTACCTAATGGGAAGACACTTCAAGGTAAAAACGGATCATGATAGCCTTAAATACTTTTTAGAACAAAGATTATCCTCTGAAGAGCAACAAAATGGATCACAAAGATGTTGGGTTATGACTTTGAAATCATCTACAAAAAAGGGAAGCAAAATGTGGTGGAAAATGCACTCTCAAGAAAGGATGAGGATGTGGAAGCATTGTTGTGCGCCATTTCTATTATCCAACTAGATTGGATAAACGAAGCAAGGGAGGAATGGAAGAATGACGAAGAAGTGTGGGAACTTATTCGAAAGTTACGACAAGACTCTAGTACGTTTGATACATTTAGCTGGAAAAATGATTTGTTATGGTACAAAGATTGCTTATACCACTGTAAGAATTCCCAGCTAAAACAAAAGATTCTTATGGAATTGCACACTTCTCCCTTAGGAGCGCACACATGATTTTTTAAAACTTACCACAGGGTTAAGAAGGAATTTTTTTGGGAGGGCCTTAAATCAGATATTCAAAAGTTTGTGGCGGAATGTTTGGTTTGTCAACAAAATAAAGTTGAAACAATTAAGACACCGGGTCTATTACAACCTTTATCCATTCCAAGCCAATGTTGGGAGGAGGCTTCAATGGATTTTATCACAGGTTTACCCAAGTCTGAGGGAAAGAGTGTCATCATGGTGGTAGTTGAAAAACTTACCTAGTATGCACACTTTTGTGCATTATCACACCCATTTAAAGCCAGTACAGTTTCTAATGCATTTATGGAAACAATTCAAAAGCTACATGGAAACCCAAAGATTATTGTAAGTGACAGAGATCCCATTTACACTGGAAATTTTTGGACAGAATTATTTTCTTGTCTTGGTACTCAGTTAGCTCATAGCTCATCTTATCATCCTCAATCTGATGGGAAAACTGAGATAGTAAACAAATGTTTGGAAGGATATCCTCGTTGCTTTGTATCTGATAAACAGACACAATGGGTCAAATGGTTGCCTCTGGCTGAATGGTGGTATAACACTTCCTTCCATACATCAACAAAAATGACCCCATTTATGGCACTTTATGGATATCAGCCACCATCCATCACATCATATTTAAGAGAAAATTCTAAGCAATGGAACATCACATCAAACATCAACAACAAGTCCTCCAACTCTTAAAGGATAACCTTGTGGTGGCACAGAATAGAATGAAACAACAGGCAGATCAACATCGCAATGAAAGAATTTTTGATGTAGGTGATTGGGTATTCCTACGGCTACAACCATATAATCAAATGTCCCTCAAGCAAGCTAAGAAGGATAATAAATTATCACCAAAGTATTATGGTCCGTACAAGGTGTTGCAAAAGATTGGTACTATGGCATACAAATTGGAGCTTCCTGCAGCTTCTCGATTGCACCTAGTTTTCCATGTTTCATGTTTAAAGAATTTTATAGGCGACAAGCTCCCAGTTCAAACAATATTGCCAGAACTTGACGAGGGAGGAAAAATTATATTGGAACCAGAAGCAGTCATAGAAACAAGAACTTGATAGTTGCGAAATCGATCAATTTCGGAGTATCTTATCAAGTGGAAGAACTTATCCACTGAAGATTCCACATGGGAGGATGAGAATTTTATACAGAAGCATCCAGAACTACTCAAGCGTTGAGGACAACACTTTTTTGAAGGAGAAGGGCATGTTGGGTCCCTATAATACTAGTGATTACCTCATTATTATTGTAGTTGTATCCCTTATTGTTGTGCCCCTATTGTCCCCATATTGTTATTACTGTGCCCCATAGAATCTCTCTATTGTTATTTTTGCGGCTTTATATTATTATTGTTAGGTTGATTGGGTTATATTGTGACTCCTTAGACTCCTATATATAGAAAGGAGGTTTTGTCATTTGAATCATCCAAGAATTGTTCATTTGTGTAATGTAAGGGAGGTTGCCCCCTCAAAGAGCCTGAATGCTAAGGCGTTGATCTCTCTTTTCTATATTTTTGTGAGCTGGTTTCATAACACCATAACTCTTTTTCTATTTAAGAAGGCTAAAAAAAGAGGTTTTATTTAAGTGAATCCTATGGGCAAAATACCATATTTATAAAAGAGCTATGGTAAATTAATAAAAATATAAATAAACGAGAGGTATGGTAAATAAATAAAACATATTTTTTTATATTTACTCCATAAGTCACCTTATATTTACAAACACTCAAAAAATGCGCTATGTTTAAGTGAAGCCTATGGGAAAAATACTATGGGCCAAATACCATGGGTCAAATTATTGTTAATACCATGCAAAAGAACATTATTAACCCTAATATTAGTATTAATAAAATTAAATATGGCACGTGGTGTTGACCCATGGTATTCACGTGGAATGTAGCCTATTTAAAGAGGGGAATTAAACCAACATAGCTCCATCTTTACTCTAGATCTACTAAGCGCCGAGTGTGATCAAATATCAAAATTATTTGATCTCTCTTGGGGCTTGGTAGATCAAGAGTAAAAATGGATCTTGTAATTCAATGTCACTTAAACATTTTAACTTGGTCAAAATAAAAAATAAAATAAAAAACAATTATTAATTTTATTAATTTTTATAAATTACTAATAGTAGTTTTTAAGCTCCAAGTTTATGATAACCCATGGTATTGACCCATGGTAATACCATGGTATTCATGTCAGCATAGACTATTTAAAGGGGAAATTATACTAGCTTAGATCCATCTTAATTCCAGGTCTACTAAGTGTTGAGAGGGATAAATAGATTTCATCCCTCTAAAAGTGGTAGATGTGGAGCTAAGATGGATATAGGTTGGCTTTTATGAAAATGAAGATATTAAATTAACTTGGGAAATTATATTGTAAAAAACATTCTAAGGTGAATAGTTAAAACTACCTATAGTCACTTCACAAAATTTAGTAAAAAATACCAATATCTCCATTAATATTGGTTTTTATGATTTAACAAAAAAAATTCAAAACAGTGAAATCTTATCACTCATTCAACATCATGCTCGTACAAGAGAGATAGTCGCTGCCAAGATTTCCCACCATTTTTCAAACATTCTCAATATGATATCTTCCTGAAAAAGTTAGGGTACTGATGTTGGATTAATTGTCTGAAAAATATGCTGGTTTGTACAACCTTTCATCTTATCTATTATTCTTAGTTTGTCGTAATGATATGTAGGGGTTGGGCCACTACACCATATTGTCCTAAAAGGAGCATATTATGCACCAAAAAGGAAATTAATCCACATGTTACAATGTTGTTAAAAAATTCAAGACGTATGAAGGTAGTGAATTATGCTAATAAGCAATTTAGACTGGGAGAGACGTAATTAAATTTTATTATTTATTGAATATTTCCAATTAAAATAATAATAAATCTACATTTATATATTTATATATTGATTGGAAGGCTTCTGACAGTGGTCACTTATTTCCATTAGATCCACTTCAGGCCTATGGGATACCTACTACTTTCTTATATTATATAGTTGGGGCTTGTTACTTGTTGGCGTGTTGGGGTAAACAAACTTGATGTGTTTTTTCTTTATCTCTCAGTTGAGTCTATGGAATAAGAAAGAAATTTGATAGCTTGACAAAAGTGGTAGAGAAAATATTAATCTCTCCTACCTTAACAGAACTGGTGGTCAAGATCAACACCTACAAGAACTTTGTAGTGGAATATTATCAAAACTAATAGGTGGATATGAAAGAGTGTACAGTAAGAACCTTGACAAACACGACCACTGAAACTTGCAACATTGTTTGTAGGAAGAGAAAATTATGTTTCTTTTTTCCAAACATGTATGTTAGTATATTATAGTTTAATGAATATGTTTTCCTTTTAACATATATGTTTTCATACTTTAACAAAACATTCGCCAAGACTTCACAATGTTTTATTATTCAGCGATAGATTTGCCAAGATCTTAAAGATTTTATAATCTAGTGAAAGATTTTCCATGACTTTACAAGATAATATAATCTAGTGAGAGATTCGCCAATATATATATATATATATATATATATATATATATATATATATATATATATATATTATTGATAAAATTGCCTCCCATTTTTCCTATATATCATGGGGATTCGCCCATTTATTATACATATAAATTTAGGGTGGTTCTTAAAATTTTCTTTGTCTAGCACATCATTGCTTCCATCCATTGAGATGGATGACTTCCTTGTGCATGGTACCAAACTTGGAATACAACGCCCGCATGACTATGTCAAGGGACAACACTTCATCTAGTATTGCCTTCTTTAGTTCAGCTCGGGCAAACGTTGTCACCAACTCTCCTCCTTGCTTGGTCGTCTTTATCTCCTTAGCCATTCACTCATTATCAGTTATCAAAAAGTGAACACTTGAGCTAGTGGCTTCGACATATGCTCTAGTGGCATCAACCAAGGTTGTTGGATGTTTGCACACGTTAGACACGACCACTCATTCCTGACACTACATAGGAGATGTATGATCCTTCGGAGTTGACACTCTGCGAGACTACACAACTCTATGTTGAGACTCATCGAATGAGATGTTGTGCATCTCTCCTTCCATCTAATCTCGAAGGATCTCAGTGCCTCCTTGGTCACTTGAGACTTGCTCATCTTCTGGATGTGGTGAAGCTGGTGGGTCGACCTCTTGGTGGTGAGACATGAGGCCAATGTCCTACTCTAACTCTTCTTGCTCCATGTTTGTATCCATCCATTCAAGCACTCACTCTATCTTCTGAGTGAAGTCCTACTCTTGTGATGGCTCACCCTACTTGCCTGATGCTAGCTATTCTGATGAATCCACTGCCTGTATGGGTGTTGTTTGATACATGTGCACATGTTGTGCCCCCTGTTGTACCTATTTCTGTTGTGCTTCCCTCTCCTGTTTGCACAACTCTTTGTTCCTTCGAGAGTTGCTCCTTCAACTCATGCAACTCCTTCTCTGTCTCTTCCATCCTTTGTTTCTCCCTCTGCCTTTGCGCAATTCTCTTATCGCATTGTTGCCTCTTTTCCTCTATATCCATAGCTACTTTCTTTACAAGTGGATCTACTTGTAACTTGTAGCTTTTCTCTTCCTCCATGCAATTGATAATCTTTCTCTTTCCCTTGTTGCGCACTTGTATGTTCACCTCTACTACTACTGCTGCTTCTGGTGCTCTCTAGGATGTTGCTTCACATTGCTTCACTAACTACTCCACAGTGAAGGCAACCTGTTCATTGGGTCTGGAGAAACTGTAGAAATATCTCCATGGGTCCCCCTCCGCCCAATGAAATTCCCCATGGATCCAACAGAACTGTACTCTCGTGTAGTGATCTCTCATAAGACAATGTGGCTCATATGAATTGTAACTTTGGAGGTCGAATGGATACTTCTTCATCTTCTCTTCTTCGACATCTGCGTGCTTGAAAATGCGGATCTCATATAACCAAATGCGCAGTGGAAGAGCGGGATAAGGTGCCTTCTTCTTCTAGTGTAGCCTAGTTGTTAATCCTACTGAGATGTGATATGCTATGTCCTACATGATGAGCACATCCAAGGAAAAATTTGGTAGAACATGTGGAGGCTTCTTTGCATTGTACATTCGTATGAAGGTGTCGGACGGTAAGGCAAACGAATCAGATATGTCTATCATTGCCTCCATTTCTACCATCGACATGGACGGTGGATTGTGTTCGAATATCATCTTGTAAAACGAGGTGACAAAATGATCAGACAAATGTGTGATAACTCCTCTAAAGCTGCATTTGGATGACATCTCACAATACGTGTTCACAATAGTCTCTACTAGTGACCATGCCCACTTCAAGCCTGGGAAATCCTGTCGGGCACAAACTGCATCTAAGATGTAGGTGGACATGTAGATTTTGACTTGCATACCTTTGGGAGGTTGTCGAGCCCTTGTTACCTGTTCCTTTAGCTGATGAACCAATAAGCTAGACTAGTTGCATGGTTTTCCCTCTCAGGATAGTTGGTCCAGCGGGATCAATGACGATGGAATGTTATGCTTCCTTTCAACGTGGTATCCATCATCTTCCACAAGCTTGTCCAAAACTCTCTGAGAAAGTGAGAGTCTTGATCCGACACAATCAATATGCATAACCCAAAATGGACCCAAACATGCCGAAAGAGAAGATAAGCAATTTTCTCTGCAGTGATATGCTTTTTACAAGGCATAAAATACACATCTTACTAAAACAGTCAACAACGACATACAAATAGTCATGACTTTTTCTAGACAAAGGCAAACCTCCTACAAAATCCATCGACACACTTTCCATGGACGACTTAGAATAGGAAGTGGTGTGTAGAGCCCGAGTTTTGTATTAGAGGGCTTTGAAACAGAACACATCACACATTCCTTTACATAGCGAGTCATAATGTTCTTCATATGAGGCCAAAAACAAAATCTTTGTACATGACACAAAGAATTTTCAATACCAAAATGCCTAGACACAAGGGAGGTGTGGGCCTCCTAGATTACATGTACCCTCTCTCCTATGGGTATGCACAATTTACCAAGGTGATACAATAGTTTCTCCTGCAAGTGATAGTTGTCCACTTGTGAACCATGAGTTAGTTTTGCATAAATCTCCTTAAAGTCATCATCGTTAGAATATTGTTCAGCATAACTTTCAAAATATAACAAAGCATTATGCAAAATAACATAAGAAGAAATAAGAGGGCGAGATAGCATATTAGCCACTTTGTTGCTAGTGCCCTTCTCATACTTTATTACCAGATGAAATTGCTGAAGAAAACCCATCCACCTAAAATGACGAGATTGCTGCAACTTGGTTTGTGACTGAAGATACTGCAAGGGCTGATGATTCATATGGATCATGGTCTCCTTGTCGATCAGGTAGTGTTTCCACTTTTTTACACTCTGGATCAAGTGGTATCAGATCAAGTCTTTTTAGATGTGAATTGCATGTTTGTATGCTAACAAGAAATAGGCTCCGAATAGGTGAAGGGAAACTAAAGTCTTTCAATCTAGAAGCAAGGGATGCACATTGAAGGAGAAACATGGCAGATGAAGAGAATCGTTATGAAGAGGAGCTCAATTTCCACAAAACCTTCTATGCAATGGCAGAAAATGTTGGTCAGTTGCTTTCAAGGCTGGAGAAAGTAGAAGAACAAGGTTCCAATCATGGAAATGGTGAAGAGGAACCCACTCCTTCTCCTTCCACAAGTGAAAGTTCTTCTTCCTCTCATCACCATCATCATAGCAATTCAAGTGATGCATCTAAGAAACCTTTCTTTAAATTAGATGTAAAATTTGATCTTCCCATGTTGAATGGTGAAAGTAATGCAGAAAAGCTTAATAACTGGATTAGGTAGATTGAAATCTACTACAGGATTTAGCAGATCGAAGAGGACAAGGCAAAGATTCAGCTGGCCTCTCTTCAGCTGAGTAGCACCACTCTCATTTGGTGGGAGAGAAAATTGCAAAATAGTAAGAGTGTGGGTAATCTTCCTTCCTCATTCATCCAAGATGTTTTTGCTTATAGATGTATAGAAAAGAATCACATGTAAAATTGCAGTTTAACACAAAAATGTGGACATAAGAAAAGAAGAAGTAAACACATAAAAGGCACAAAAGAAGACACCAAGGCTTGATAAAGGAGTTCGCCCAATTCGGACTACGTTTTCGGGCCCATCTCAACAATGGGGAGGCCTTTCTTATTAAATGGCATGAAAGAAAAGATAATTACAATCATCAACTGTCCATAAAGAGGCTTATACCTCCAAACTGCAAGATGGCTTGTGAAATGGATGCCTGATATGGAGAGGTAAATAGCACCAAAGCATCCTATAGCAATGAAAGGGGATGAAGTCATGTAAAACTGTTTAAAACAGATGAAAATTCTCTCTCAGCCTCCTGCCAACGAAACAACGTGCTGACACAAATGCCTCCTCGTGCTCTTTCCATTGATCGTGTTTTATAATGGGTTCTTTGGACAAAATCACATTCAAATCGGAGCTTTCCTGGCTCATAATGGAGGCCTGTATGGTGGATGGATCAGCGGGCACAACCGCCTCTTTAAATGGTATTTTTATCATTGAGGCGATAAGACCTAAAAATCTCGAAAGACACTGAAAATCTAGTCCAAAACCATTCACCTAGACCTCAAAAAACATAAAATCGGGTGTATTTTCCATATCAGGTATGCGCTGAGGTTGCAATCGGTGTATTGCTTTTCCTGAAGGTCCTGTAACCGGGGAACTGTCGACCGTCAATCACTAATCACTGATATCGGCATCGGCCAATCGCATCGGCATTCCCGCACATATGTCATCGATTGTGTTATCGTCGATCGCACTGCCTATTCTCCGATATATATGTATATGTATATGTATATGTATATGTATATGTATATGGATATACATATACATATACATATACATATACATATACATATACATATACATATACATATACATATACATATACATATACATATACATATATATATATATATATATATATATATATATATATATATATAAGTCCTCCGATCTGGTTGCCTCCGATCCACCGATCAGATCTGATTGGAGATTGGTGATTGGGGGTTCCATTGCCCTATTTTAAATCCACCTCTATGCAACCTCCCATTGTGATTTGGCCTTAAAGGCTTAAGACCCATTTTCAAAGGAAAATCCTCATTTTCTTAAGGATTAAAGTATCCTTCTTTGTGCGATAACTTCATCATCTCGACTCGAATTGAAGTGCCATTCGTGCTGTTGGAATCAGGATGATGAGATCTACGCTCTAATCTTAAGTTGAATAAATTCCAATCACTTTGATTTCTAAATTTTTACATGCCATTGTATCTGAAGGTCCACCTGGATCAATCCTCCCCATTGAGGAGCTTTTGGACAGCCAAAAGCTTTTCATTAGTCAATTAGCAAGTGAAGAAACTTTGCCCTCACTTTCTCTTTCTCCAGCCATCTGGCCTTGTTAGGGTGCATTCCCTTGAAACCAACTCGAAGGTATTCTACATCTCCTCGCCATGAAGTCCTAGTTCTTCTGTCAAGGATAATGTCTTCGAGCAACTCATCGAGATATTCTGGTGAAAAATCATCGACGGTAGGAACTATGCCCACCTCATCAATGTCCATGATCAAAGGTGGTTCATACAACTTTAGGTTCTCCACATTCACTACTGAGTACATCTGTATATATATCGGCAAGTCAAGACGAAAGGAATTGTTGCCAATCTTCTCCAATATTGTGAATGGTCCATATTGGATTGGCCGTAACTTCTTTTCTTCTCCCTTCATCCTGTCTTTGCTGATGTGGAACCACACCTTGTTGCCCACTTAGAATTGATGGTCGACTCAGTGTTTATCATGTCGAGCCTTGTAATGAGCTTGACTTTTTTCCAACTGCTCTTGCACTGCTTATTGAATCAATTGGATTCATTGAATGAACTGCTAAGCTTTTTCCTTATCATTACATCCACTAGAGCCATCCTCCCTTTTAAAGACCATATCAAAAGGGTCCTTTGGCAGGTAACCAAAACATGTCTCATATGGTGAATTCTGCATCAATGAATGCACTACTTGGTTGTAGGAATGTTGTACATAGGGGAGATGTTCATCCCACAACTTAGGATGTTTCCCACAATAGTCTCATAATAAGTGTACCATGGTACAATTAACAACCTCTGTCCACCCATCGGTTTGCAAGTGAAATGTCATGCTTCTTTTAGTTTGGTGACCATCATCCTCCACAAGCTGGTCCAAAACTCTCCAAGGAAGCGAGAGTCCTGATCCGGCACAATCAATGTGCGTAATCCAAAGTGGACCCAAACATGCTGAAAGAAAAGTGAAGCAGTCTGCTCTGCAGTAATCTGCTTTTTACAAGGCATAAGAATACACATTTTTCTAAAATGGTCAACGATGACATAGAAATAGTCGTGACCCTTCCTAGACAAAGTAAACCTCCTACAAAGTCCATTGACACACTTTCCCATAGACGACTTGGAATAGGGAGTGGTGTGTAGAGCCCAAGTTTTCTATTAGAGGGCTTTGAAACAGAACACATCACACAACCCTTTACACAGTGAGTCACAATGTTTTTCATATGAGGCCAAAAACAAAATATTTGTACATGACATAAGGTCTTTTCGACACCAAAGTTTCCAGACACAAGAGAGGTGTGGGCCTCTCGAATTACATGAACTCTTTCTCCTGTGGGAATACACAATTTACCCTGCAAGTGATATTTGTCCACTTGTGAACCACAGGTTAGTTTTTCATAAACCTCCTTAACGTCATCATTGTTAGTATATTGTTCAAGATAACTTTCAAAAGATAATGAAGCATTATGCAAGATAACAGAGGTAGAAATAGGAGGGCGAGATAGCATATCAACCACTTTATTGCTAGTGCCCTTCTTATACTTTATTACTAGATGAAATTGTTGAAGAAATCCCATCCACTTGAAATGACGAGATTGCTGCAACTTGGTTTGTGACTGAAGGTATTGCAAGGGTTGATGATCTGTATGGATGATGGTCTCCTTGCCAATCAGGTGGTGTTTCCACTTTTTCACACTCTGCACCAAGGCATAAAGCTCCTTGTCATAGGCAGGATAGTTTATCACAGCTTGAGAAAACTTCTCAGAATGGTAACAAATTGGCTTCTTTTTCTACATCAGTACAACTCCCATGGCATAACTGATGGCATTAGTTTCAATCTCAGATGGTTGTTGGAGATCGGGTAAGGCTAAGACTGGTGCGGTGCTAATTGTTTCCTTCAACGTTTCGAAGGACTTCTACTATCTTCCTCCCATTGGAAGACTTGTTTCACAGTTGTCAATGTGTGCAAAGGTGCTGCAATAACAGAAAAATTAGCAATAAATCTCCTTCAATACTGGATTGCACCTAAAAAGTTGCAGACCTCAGTTACAATAGTAGGCTTAGCCCAATTTACAATTGCTTCAACTTTAGTGGGATCAATTTTTAACTAACCATGACCAACAATATGACCTAGGTAACCCAAAGAGGTTTTCCCGAACTCACACTTTGAAAATTTTACAAAGAGTTCTTCTTTCTTCAACACATCAAGCAGTTTCTTTACATGACTCACATGTTCAAACCAACTTTTTCCAAAATCTAGTATATCATCTAAATATATGAGAACAAAATCATCAATGAAAGGCTGAAATATATCATTCATAACCCACATAAAGGTGGTTGGAGCATTGCAAAGCCTGAATGGAATCACCATCCATTCGAATAGCCCCTGCCTGGTCTTGAATGTGGTTTTCCACACATCTTGCTCCGTAATTCTGACCTGGTGATAGCCACTGTGCAAATCCAACTTTGTGAAATAAACAACACTTTTTAAATGATCCAATAAATCATCTATGCGTGGGAGGGGATAGTGATTTTTCACCAATATTTTGTTGAGCGCGCAGTAGTCCACGCACATCCTCCAGCTGCCATCTTTCTATGGCACTAGAACAATCAACGAACCGCATGGAGAGGAGCTCAGCCTGATTAGCCTTGGTCCAGCAATTCTCGTACTTGCCACTTGACCTCCTCCATTTTAATTGCCAACATCTTGTACATGCCAATATTTGGTAGAGAGGCATCATGCAATAGGTGGATTTCGTGTTGGATTTCCCTCTTTGGAGGTAGTCCCTTTGACTCCTGAAACAATTCATTATAATCATAAATCAATTCCATTAATTCTTGTTTATGCTTCCCATTACAGCCCGAATTAGGCCTCCTTCTTCCTTACAACCATAAGCATGCATGTTTTACTGGAATTCACCAGTTGTTTCATTTTCCTAGCGCTTATGAGGCTGGCATTAATCTTATTGTATGAGCCCACACTATGTATTCCACCCAATCATTGGTGATGTGATATTTATTCTCATGGTGGAAAAATACTTTTTTATGTCATACAAGTATGGGCTCCCTAATACCATGCCACATATATCCAATGGTATAACATCCAACTCTACTTCGTCCACTAGCTTAGACGCAATCACAAATTTTACCTTACACTGCTAGGTTACATTCAATTTAGCTTTATCATGCATCCATCCCAGTGGGTAAGGTTTTGGGTGTGGTTTTGTCTCTAAGCCAAGATTCTTTACCATGGATTTTGCAATTAAGTTTGCTTGGGACCCAGTATCAAACAGAGTTTCAACCTTGGTATAATTTACTACAACTATGATATGAAATAATTCAATTCTTTTTTTATCTATTATTACTATAAAAAAAAATTGGACAACTTGTATGGTTTCAAAGTTGGAAGTCAGTCTTGGTCAAGTCATTTCTATTATTTTGTTTAGGGAGTCTAGAACATAGAGTGGAGTGTTGTTCCCATTAGAAAATAAGGTCAACAATCTTGTTTTACCTATCATTAATCCCACATTGATTCAAAGGTGTCATGTGTCAAGGCTGTTTCAAAATCGACATGCGCTACGAAATCACCTATGAGTTTTCGTAGTGCAAAACTTAGAAAATACATTGTGTGCGCTACAAAATCAGGGATTCGTAGTTAGGAGATTTCGTAGCTCAAAACCCAGAATTTTCACTGGTTGTGCTACAAAATCAGGGATTCATGCCAAATCTTGTCCAGCTGTCTAATCCATCAAAATCCGTTAATGTTTCATCACCATGTGTCAGTCCTTGAACCATGCCTATCACATGTAGCCATTCATTTTCATCATTAGATTCGTTAGATGTCTTGTACGCATTCTTTCAAATTTCAAAAAATTAAGGTGAGGTGAGTTAGTCTTGGTTTTTCCCATGTTCCTTTCATGCATAAGAAGACAATTGGCAAGCTTAAGGATGACACTCATCAAAACTTTTTGAAAGCTCAAGCGAGGTAGTTCTTAGTTTCAAATTCAAGTGAGGCAGTGTTCAAACCAATACAGTGCAGGTTTATCTTCAAGTTTTCTTGCAGTGATTTCATAGACATGTCTGAAGAAAGGAAAAATCACAGATCAAGCCGGTGTCTTAGTGTTGAGCCTGAAGGTTTAGATGTGCTCATGAGAAGCAGAGAGGTTGAACATGCATTCAAACAGGTGGGTTGTTGGAGATTCTGTGAAAAACTTCAAGGTGGTCATGTTCAAGTAACCAAATATTTTGCTTTCAATTTCACTGGTTTGAATTCAAGAGTTGCAGTGCTAGAAATTCCAATTTCTCCTGAGGTCATATCTACAGTCACTGAGATACCAAGAGGCCAGGAAAGATGTTTCAAGAACTTTAAATTCGAAATGGCACCCTGCCAAGAATTTTTGAAGTCATAATTCATAGGCTAGGACTTAACCAAATCAATGCCCAAAATCTATGTAAAGGATTCATATTCCAACTTGCTGACATGCATCCAAAGATATTTTACCTGTGAGGGGAGATACCATAAGGTGTACTCTTACCATTTTAAGCTCCTCTTACATTTCACTGGAAATATATCTCTTGATTTATCTTTTTATCTGTTTCATAGCTTAGGGAAAATGTGTGATAAGGTTCAGTTGAAGAAAAAAGTTTGTGAAACCTCCTTATTCCATCATGGGTTGATCAAGTTGATTGTTTTACATGAGCTTTAGAAGATTGGAAGAGAATGGTGTGCTTTCCTGTTTATGACAGGCTTTAAAACTGAAATAGGACTTAGCCCTAAGGCTAAGGAGATTTTTGCACTAGCAGTAAGTCATCAGGAGGAAACAAGATCAAGAAGATTTGCGAAATTGAAAGCTAGAAAGTAGGTGAAGGAGCCTACGACATCACTAGTAGTTCAAGACACCCCTCAACAGTCACAAAGGAAGAAGGTTCAAATCAATGAAGTGGTACAAGAGCAGTCTGTTGATAAAACTATCCAAAGAAGAGTAACAAGAAGTCAATTAGCCAAGGAAAAGGGGAAGACTATGATTGTTGATGAAAACCTAGCTTCAAAGGGAAGTTTGAACAATATCCTCCAGGCCATTGACATAGAAGAGACTCCTCTGGTCCAAATAGAGCTACTTGAAGCCAGCAAGAACAAAACCAAAAGAGTTAAATCTTCCAAAAAGCTTCAATTTGATGACCAGGTCTCAGAGTTTGTGTTCAAGTCGAGAAGACCTCTGACAAGACATTCAAGGAGGATACAAGAGGCACAGCCAAAAGCAAGTGAGACAGGGGAGGTAGCAAAATTACATGAAGAACCTGTGGTTCCATTAGAAACATCATCACAACTGCACAAAGATATCAGAGGTAAGGCAATTATCACTCAACAGGAGGAATGTTGTTTTGAAGAGGTAAAAAAGAAATTGAAGGTTGCCAATCTTGAGATTGCCAAACTTAGAAAAAAAGCAAGGAAACATGTAGTTAAGGAAGCCAATTTCAATAGAATGGAGGCTTTGTGGGAAGATAAAACAGTTTCAATACTTGAAGTAGTTAGTTGTCATGCCCAATATTTCACTTAGATGGTCCTTGCAATAAAAGAGGCAAGATATATCAGAAGGGTCAATGAAAAATTGAGAACTGGAATCCGAATGATGAAAAGACAAATTGACGATTTGAAGATTCAATTGAATGAACCAGAAGAACAACCTCAACATAAATGAAGTAGACAGTAAGTGAAGCAATTTTGGGATAATTTTGATGTGAAGTTTACTTTTTAAAGATTGAAGGTTATTTTGGATAGATAATGTCAGATTGTTTGTCTCATAGCATGTGGATAAGCCATCGAAAATCCCAAAAAATGACAAAAAATGACGTATAATGCACAGCAGTTTCCTAGCGCGCTATGAAATTGCTGAAGCTGCCAATTTTGTTTTTTTGAATCAAGTTTTAAATGAAAGGGGGGAACCACTATGAAAGAATGTTGTTGCAGAAGATACAAAAGGGCCACCTCAGAAGTTTGGAATACTAGGCAAAGGAAAATTCAAAGAATGAGAAGCATCTAATAACTCCAAACTATGCGCTACGAAAACAACAGTCATTTCATAGCTCAGACAGTTGTCATGCTTCAACCAACATCCAAAGGGGTTTTTCTTAGCGCAAGTATATGAGCAGGACCTTTGGTCTAATTCAAGGCATCACATGTTATTAAAAGGATTAGATGGTTAGTAGAATTCGAGGAACCACTTTGGAGACCAAAGCAGAAAAAATACGGGCAGTTTTTCTATTATCCAGGGACAGTTAAAGGACAAGCAATCAAAGGCCAACATGAAGTTTAAAGTCATCACTCAAGCCAAAAATGAAGAGGGATAGATGTCAAAGAACGAGTTTGTTTTCATAGCTAAGGTTGTTGCCAACATAGATAAGGAGTTACACTCCTAGTCAAATTAGGTCTCTAAGACTATTAGTTTACAGTCAATTGTAATGAATAGTTTGTTTAAAGTTCAATAGGTGTCAGTTATAGAGAAATCCGAATTCCCCTCTTGCTGGAGGAAGGAATTCAAGCTTGTAAGGAAACTCTATATATGACAAGAAATGTAATGCACCAAGGGTTGGAAATTTTCAGAGAAAACATTGATATTGTGTCATTGTAGAAGATTATGCTTTTATGAATACAGACTTTGGCTTTACTTCTTAGGATTCAGAAAGAGTTCAATGGTGGCTTGTTTTATGTTTGTCCTCATTTCCTTATTTGCAGTGGTATGAATGTATGATACTTAGAACTCATTGGCAATGCTCTAAATTCCTTCGTGCATTTGTAGACTGTGTTTCCTACATCTTTCTATGTGTTAACTAATACATTAAACTTTTGATGCCCTAACTTCCATGTTCAGCTAATATTGTTGTCATAATAAGCATTTTCTGACTCCATAAGCCCAATGGATGTTTATTGAACGTGTTTCAACCATTTACACTCCTTCATTCATTTCATAGAGTTAGCCATCTAATCCATTATCAAAATCTTTAACCTAGTGAGAGAGCCCTCTCAGGTTGTGGAGGCTAAGCCTCAGCCAAAAGTTGGTTTGAAATAGTTACTCAAGGTGTCCCTAATCAGCAGCTTGTCAGGGTTAGGTTTTGTGATAACACTATCATTCGAAAGGGACTCATCTATAGAACTGGTGCTTTCATGCGATTTAGAATCAACAAGCAGTGTAAGGGTACCTTTTGTTCCCGTTGTTGTGACCAATGCTTCATCTCCTAAATCTGATCCAAGGTCTTTCTATGCCACTGCCACTGTTTTTTGCTTCCCTTTTCCTCCATACTTCTTTGGACATCTTTCTAGGTGCTACTTCCAACAGTGATCGTTATCGTGGCCTTCCTTCTTGCAGTGATTGCAATAAGACCGCTCTCCCTCTTTGGTGGTTGTTGTTTTCTTCTCCTTCCCTTTCCATTTCACTTTAGATTTGCCATTGGGAGGTTTGAATAGTGGCTGTCTGGACTGATCCTCTCTTTTGTTCTTGCCCCTGTTCTCAATATGAATTGCTTTTACACTAGCTGAATCAATAGTGGTTGGTTCAAACAATAACAATGAATGTCTAATATAACTATGCAGTAAGCCAATATACTTAGTTACAACTTCAGGTGCATCAAGTGCAATACTCAAATTCAGTGCTTGCTTCCTAAACTCTTCTGTAAAACTCTGAACATTATGGCCTTTGCCTTGCCTTAAATATTACCAATTCATTAAAGCTTTCTGCTTGTATCCTAAGGGATAAAATTGTTCCTTTAATGTAGAATTAAAATCAAACCAAGAGGAAAAGAGCTTACCCACATTTTTACTACTCTGTAATTTACTCTCCCACAAAACGAGATCTATGTTGCCCAATTATAGAGAGGTTAGTTGGATCTTTGCCTTATCCTCTTTGATTTTCTGAATCTTGCAGTAAACCTCAATATGCCTAATCCAATTGTTAAGCTTTTCTGTGTTACTTTCACCATTAAACACAGGAAGATCAAATTTAACATCTAATTTAAAAAAAGGTTTCTTAGATGCATCCTTTGGATTTCTATAATTATGGTGGTGAGAGGAAGAAGAGCCTTCACTCCCAGAAGGAGAAGAAACGGGTTCTTCTCCAACATTCCCATGTGTTGAACCTTGTCCTTCTGGATTTCTCTCCTTTGCTTTTTCTAGTCTTATAACCAGCTAACTTATATTCTCTACCATTGAATAGAAAGTCTTTATGAAATTGTGCTCCTCTTCAATATGAGCTTCATCTTCAGCCATGTTTCTTCTCCGATGTGCATGACCTACGTTTGGATCGAAAGGTTCTAGATTCCCTTCACCTCTTTGAATCCTGCCTCTTGTTAGCATGCAAGCATGCAAATCACATCTAAAAAGCTAAGCTCTGATACCACTTGATCCAGGATGTTTTCACTTATATATGTATAGAAAATAATCACATGTAAAATTGCAGCTTAACACAAAAATGTGCACATAAGAAAAGAAGAAGTAAACACATAAAAGGCACAAAAGAAGACACCAAGGCTTGATAACGGAGTTCACCGAATTTGGACTACATCTCCGGGCCTAGCTCAACAATGGGGATGCCTTTCTTATTAAATGGTATGAAAGAAAAGAGAATTACAATCATCAACTGTCCATAAAGAGGCTTATACCTACAATCTGCTAGATGGCCTGTGAAATGGATGCCTGATATGGAGAGGCAAACAACATCAAAGAATCCTGTAGCAATGAAAGGGGCTGGAGTCATGTAAAACTGTCTAAAATAGACGAAAATACTCTCTCGGCCTCTTGCCAGCGAAACAACACTCTACCACAAATACCTCCCCGTGCTCTTTCCATTGTTCGTCTTTTATAATGGGTTGTTTGGACAAAATCCCATTCAAATCAGGGCTTGCCTGGCTCATAATGGAGGCCTGTATTGTGGATGGATCAATAGGCACAACCGCCTCTTTAAATGGTATTTTTATCATTGAGGCGATAAGACCTCAAAATCCCGAAAAACACTGAAAGTCTGGTCCAAAACCACTTACTCGAACTTCAAAAAACATAAAATCGGGCGTATTTTCCACAACAAGTCCGTGATGAGGTTGCAATCGACGTATCTCTTGTCCCGAAGGTCCTGTAACCAGGGAACTATCGACCGTCGATCGTGGATCACCGATATCAGCGTCGGTTGATCGCATCGGTGTTCCCACACATATGTCCCCGATTGTGTTATTGCAGATCACACTGCCTATTCGCCTATATTTATATATATAAGTCCTCCAATTTGGTTGCCTTCAATCCACCGATCCGATCTGATTGGATATCAGCAATCAGGGGTTCCACTACCCTCTTTTAAATCTGCCTCTATGCAACCTCCGATTGTGATTTGGCCTTAAAGGCTTAAGACCAATTTTCAAAGGAAAATACTCATTTTCTTAAGGACTAATCATCCTTCTTTGTGCGATAACTTCATCATTCATACTCGAATTAAAGTGTCGTTCATGCCATTGGAATTAGGATGACAAGATCTGTGCTCTGATTTTGAGTTGACTTCATTCCGATCACTTTGATTTTTGAGTTTTTCCATGCCATTGTATTTGAAGATCCACCTAGATCACTCATGGCCTAGTTTCATTTTTGCATTAAAGGAACAATTTTATCCCTTGGGTTACAAACAAAAAGCCTTAATGGATTGGCAATACTTAAGGCAAGGTAGAGGTTAGGATGTTCAAAGCTTTATAGAGGAATTTAGAAAACAAGCACTTAATTTGGGCATTGCACTTGACTCACTTGAAGTAGTAACTAAGTATATTGGATCATTACATAGTTACCTTAGACATTCATTATTATTGTTTGAACCAACTACTATTGACTTGGCCAGTGTAAAGGCCACCCATCTTGAGAATAGGGGCAAAAATGAAAGAGATGATCATTTCAAGAAACCACCTTTCAAACCTCCAAATGGAAAACCCAAAGTGAAAGGAAAAGGAAAGGAGAAGAGGAAGGCATCAATCAAGAAAGATGAAGGAGAAAGACCTTATTGCACTCACTGCAAAAAGGAAGGTCGTGATGACGATCATTATTGGAAACTGTACCCAGAAAAGAGACCAAAGAAGTATGGAGGAAAAGGCAAGTAGAAGGCAATGGAAACTATGCAGCAAGACCTTGGATCCGATTCGGGAGATGAAGCATTGATCATAGCAATATGAAGGAACTAGTTCAATAGATGAGTCTCTTCCTAATGAACAAAAGATAATTGAACTATTTCATATTAGAGTTATCATAAATCATACACAAGTGGAAACTCTATTTGATATTGGATCCCAAGAAAACTTAATTTCAGAGTCCTTGCTAAAGAAGCTAGGCTTGGAAACCAAACCACATCCAAAACCTTACCCACTTGGATGGATACATGATAAAGAAAAACCGAATGTAGCTAAGTAGTGCAAGGTTAAATTTGTGATTGCTTCTAAGTTAGTGGATGAGGTAAAACTTGATGTGATACTATTAGATATTTTGGGCATGGTGTTAGGGAGTCCATATCTATATGATAGAATGGAAATCTTCTGCCGTCATGAAAACAAACACCAAATCACAAAATATGGAGTAGAATATATTGTAAGGGCTCATCAAACTAAAATCAATGCTAGCCTTGTAAGTGCAGGACAAATGAAGAGGTTGGTGAATTCCAGTAAGGGTTGCATGATTATGGTTGTAAGCGAAAAAGATACAGAATTATCCGATGCTTTCTAGGGTTGTGATCATGTGCATAAAAAGGAATTATGTGAATTAATTTCTTACTATGATGAGATGCTTGAGGAACCAAGGGGATTACCTCCAAAGAGGGAAATCCAACATGAGATCCATTTGCAACATGATGCTCCTTTACCAAATATTGGCATGTATAGGATGTCGACCGTTGAGATGGAGGAGATCAAAAAGTAGGTGCAGGAACTATTGAACCAAGGGGTCATCAGACCAAGCACTCCTCCATGCGGCTCACTGATTGTCTTAGTGCCAAAGAAAGATGGCACATGGAGGATGTGCATAGATTATTGAGCACTAAACAAAATCACAATGAAAAATCGTTACCTTCTTCCCCACATTGATGACTTATTAGATCAGTTAAAGAATGCTATCTATTTCACCAAATTGGATTTGCGTAGTGGTTATCACCAGGTCCTAATTGTAGAGCAAGATGTGTGGAAACCGCCTTCAAGACCAAACAGGGGTTGTTCGAATGGATGGTGATGCCATTTGGACATTGCAACACTCCAACCACTTTCATGAGGTCATGAATGATCTCTTTAGGCCTTTCATTGATGAATTTGTTCTTGTATATCTAGATGATATTCTTGTCTTTAATAAAAGTTGGAATGAACATGTATGCCATGTGAAGAAAGTGCTTGATGTATTGAAAACATAAATACTCTATGTAAAATTGTCAAAGTGTGAGTTTGGGAAAACCTCTTTGGTTTATCTAGGTCATATTGTTGGTCATTGTCAGATAAAAATTGATCCTTCTAAAGTTGAAGAAATTGTAAATTGGCATAATCCTACTAGTGTAACCAAAGTTCTCAACTTTTTGGGTGCAGTACAGTATTGGAGCAGATTTATTGCCAATTTCTCTATTATTGCAGCACCTTTACACACATTGACAAGTGTAAAGCAAGTCTTTCAATGCGGTGGAAAGTAGCAGAAGTCCTACGAAATATTGAAAGAAAAGATCAACACTGCACTAGTCTTGGCCTTACCAGATCTCCAACAGTCATTTGAGATCGAGACAAATGCTAGCGGATATGCCATGGGAGCTTTACTAATGCAACAAAAGGAACCTATATGTTAAAATTTAGATAAATTCTCTCAGGTTGTGATAAACTATCACACTTATGAGTAGGAGTTATATGCCTTGGTCCAGAGTGTGAAAAAGCGGAGACACTTCCTGATTGGCAAGGATACCATCATCTGTACGGATCATCAGCCCTTGCAGTATGTTTAGTCATAAACCAAGTTGCAACAATCTCATCATTTCAGGTGGATGGGTTTTCTTCAGAAATTTCATCTGGTAATAAAGTATAAGAAGGGCACTACCAACAAAGTGGCCAATATGCTATCTTGCCCTCCTATTTATGCTTTTGTTATTTTGCATAATGCTTCATGTAGAAATTTCTCATTTCCCACCCTGGATTTCAGTTTCTCCTTATTTCTCCCATATAGTTAAATGCCCTTTCCCATAACCATACATTTAACAAGCTGGAAAAAATAAATTTGCTGAAAACACAAATTCTAGAAATTTTACAGAATGTTGGAAATTGCATAAATAAAAATCAGCAGTAATAAACAGCCATTAAAACACATTTAAACACTGAGATTTTTGGTCAATGTGACCCTGGAAAAACCCCCTACAACTCATGGGGAAAACCAGTTTGAGAGCTCTTCTTTATTTCTGGAAAATGCCTTTTTACAGTAAGAGAAATATTCAGCAAAAATCAGCAAGCAAACTTTTACAACTTATCTCAGCCTTGCTGAAACTTTGCCTTGCTGAAACTCTGCCTTGCTGAAACTCCGCCCTGCTAAAACTCTGCTGTACAGACTTGCTGAAACTCATCCTTGCTGAAACTACGCTGTTGAAACTCTGTTGCTGATACTTCGCTACTGAAACTCCGCTACTGATACTCCGCTGCTGATACTCCGCTGCTGAAACTCCGCTGCTGAAACTCCGCTGCTGATACTCCGCTGCTGAAACTCCGCTGCTGAAACTCCGCTCTACTGAAACACCGCTCTGTTGAAACTCCGCTGCTGAAACTCCGCAGCTCACTGTCCAGAAATCTCCCTTGCTCTCTTGCTCTCCTTCTCTCAATCTGCTCATGAAAGAATTAATGACCTTTTCCTCCTTTTCCTCCTTTAATCTAACCCCAAGTGACTTTTGGGTGATCCCTAAATCCAATGGCTGAAATAGATTGAGATCTAAGGCTGAGATTAAATGCTCATTTAAATCTCACTTTTTATTTTTTAATTCACCCCACTTTAATAAATACCCATTTAGTCATTTATTTCCAAAGTCACTTTTCCTTTCTAATTTTTCATTGACTTTATAAAAGTCACTTTAAAATTAGACTTAGTAGCTTTATCACTTAAAGTCACTTTTAAATTAGATTTAACTTTATAAAATTATAAAGTCACTTTAGGAGAAAAATTAAATTCTTTTAGACACTTTTCCCTAGGCCAAAGATCAAAGCCTAAGGGAACCACCTATCCTCCAGTACCAAATTTCAACACTCCCTCTTACCGAGGAAGGTGTTCCTCACCACACCCATCTTGTCTTTGAAGTAGACATGCTTGCCCCGTGGTAAGGCTTTGGTAAGAATATCTGCAACCTGCTCATCAGTGGAAATATACTGAAGCTTCACAGCTCGCTTCTGAACATAGTCTCTGATGAAATGATATCTGATCCCGATATGCTTTGACCTGTCATGAAATACTGGATTCTCCGTGAGTTTAATGCAACTCTGATTATCACAGTAAATCACTGAAGGTCTCAACGGCTAACCAAATAAGCCAAACAACATCTTGCGAAGCCAGATAGCCTCACAACTAGCTAGACTGGCTGCCATATACTCTGCTTCCGCTGAACTCAGTGCTACTTACTACTGCTTCTGGCTGAACCATGACACTACTGCTGAACTCAACCCAAAACAACACCCCGAAGTGCTCTTCCTATCAGAAGCACAACTTGCCCAATCAGAATCAGTGTATCCTGCCAATCTCACTCCATCTCCCTCCCTGTAGTCCAGACCATAATCCACTGTCCCCTGCAAGTACCGCAAAATGTGTTTTGCAGCCACCCAGTGAACCTTCCTAGGCTCACACATAAACTGACTCATCGTGTTGACTGCAAAACAGATATCTGGTCTAGTGTTGACCAAATACATCAAGGAACCAATCAGCTGCCTATACAATGTGGGATCCACCAACTCGGAATCTGAAGCATGAAGCTTGTTCCAGTTGGTGATCATCGGTGTCGACATGGGTCTACAATCCTCCATGTGGAATCTGCTAAGGATGTCCACAATATACTTCCCCTGCCCCAGGAAGAAATGCCCCTCCTCCTGCCACACCTCCAAACCCAAAAAGTAATGCATCAAGCCAATGTCCTTCATCTCAAACTCCGTCGCAAGATCTCTCTTGCAGTGCTCTATGAGTCTCTCTACACCTGTAATGACCAACTCATCCACATACAGCACCAGAATGAGAGGCTCCTCACCAATCACAATAAAGTAAAGGTTCAGATCTGCCTCACTCTTTGTGAAACCCATCCCCTGCAAATATGTATCTATCCTGGAGTACCAAGCTCTGGGAGCTTGCTTCAGGCCATAAAGGGCCTTCTTCAGTCTGCACACATGGGACTCCTTTCCATGCACCTCAAATCCCTGTGGCTGCTCAATGTACACCTCCTCCTGTATGAAGCCATTGAGAAATGCAGTCTTCACATCCATCTGGTGGATCTTCCAACCCATCTCTGCTGTTATCGATATAATGGAGCGGATCGAAGTATATCGAGCCACGGGAGCGAAGGTCTCCTCATAATCAACTCCCTCTACTTGGGAGAACCCTCTAGCCACAAACCTTGCTTTGAATTTCTCAGTGCTGCCATCTGCAACATGCTTTACCTTGTAAAGCCATCTAGAAGTAACCACGATTTGCCCTCAAGCCTCGGCACCACCTCCCAAACATCATTATTCATGATAGAAGAATACTCCTCCTGCATGGCCTCTCTCCAAACTTGCTGGCTAGCTGCCTCCTCATAGCTAGAAGGCTCAGAGTCAAGGATGTTGGTAACCATCGCCATATAGCTACAAAACCTCTCAGGTGGTCTACTCTCTCTGACCGGCCTCTTCGGCTCAGTAACAGATGAGGCATCTCTCAAGGTGTCCTGAAGCCACTTGGGCTTCCTCTTCCCTGAGCGCACTTCTCCCACCGAAGAATGAAACTACTCCTCATCATCATCATCAGGAGCCTGAACTCCTGACTATCTATCTGTTGTCCTCCTTCCTGCACCTGAACCTGTAGAAGTTGAGGTACCGTGTGAACTGTCCATCAGTGGACTCCCTAGTGAACTGCTCCGTGAACTGCTCTGCATGCTGCCCGGATCACCACCCCTCTGGCTCGGTGAGCCACTGCTCACTGACGGACCTGACATCCTCATAGATGTACCTCCTGATCCTCCTGATCCTCCTGATCCCTGCGACTGAGTCAACTGCTGCTGAGGGTCTGGCTGATCTAAATACTCTAACTCCTGTGACCTCCTAAAGGCCCTGTCCTCCTCGAACTTCACATCCCATCTGACAACAACTCTCCTCTGTGCAGGAATGTAAATCCGAAAGGCCTTCGAGGTCTCACTGTAGCCCACAAAGATACCCTTCTCTGCGGTGGGCTCTAGTTTGGTCCTCTTCTCCTTGGGTATATAGGAGTATGTAATGCATCCAAAGATATGAAGATGACCAATATCAGGCTTCTTCCCAGAGAAAGCCTCCTCTGGAGTCATGTGCCCCAAGGCATGATGCGGACTCCAATTCTGCAAGTAAATAGCTATGTTGCAGGCCTCTGCCCACAAGAACAATGGCAACCCCTGATCATGTAACATGGCTTTGGCAGCCCCTATGATGGATCTATTCTTCCTCTCTGCAACCCCATTCTGCTGGGGGTTGTAAGGAACAGTGAACTCCCTCCTAATGCCTGCGTCCACACAATAGTCAACAGACTCTCCAAGGGTGTACTCTCCTCCATTTTTCGACCTCAGGGAACTCTCCTCCATTGTCCGACCTCAGGGACTTGATCTTTCGACCTGTCTGTGTCTCCACAAGAGCTCTGAACTCCTGAAACCGCTTGAAGACCTCACTCTTGGTCTTCAAAAAATAAATCCAGGTCCTCTTGGAGTGATCATAAATGAATAAAACATAATACTCATATCCACTCAAGGAAACATGAGACATCTGACCGCTCACATCGGAATGAATCAAATCAAGTATCCCAGTTGCTCTGTTGTCACTGCTGGGAAAAAGGGATTTGGCAAACTTGCCCATCGCACAACCTCTGCAAGTATCAAAGTGATCAGTACTGAAATCTGGCACACCTGTAGTGATCTCCCGCAATGTCCTCAAGGCTCCATGATACATATGTCCCATCCTGCGGTACCAAATCTCACACAGCTTAGAACTACTAGCGCTGCTGTCGGTACTACTGCTCAATGCCAAAAGAGGCTGGAATGCAAACATGTACACCTTTGCATGGCATACACCTATCACTCTAGCTGAATCAGCTGGAGTGCCCCTGGGATGCATCAACACCTGTCCTCCCCTGAACAGTACCTCATATCCTCTGTCCTCCAAAGCTGAGACGGATATGAGGTTCTTCCTCATCCCTGGCACATAAAGAACATCTGACACTTTCAAGGGAGGTTTGGACTCCCTCTGAAATTTCAGTGTCCCCACCCCGACTGCTCTAACAACTCTGTCATCACCGAGTACTACCTCTATATTAGTGCCACTCTCTAAAAGCTCTGAGAAGTACTCACGGACTCCTGTCATGTGACGTGAAGCCCCACTGTCCACATACCAGATACCTGAAGATGCTCCGCTAATCGAGGGAAAATCATGCTCCCTCTGAACTTGTGTGGCAGGTGATCCTGCACTAGAGGACTCACACATAGTGAACGCAAAATCCCGGTCAAAACGACCTACAAAGTCCCCGATCTCTGCTGAAGCTGCCATGTCCTAGTTCTTCTCCTTCTTCTTCTTCTCCGGACACACAACTACATAGTGTCCCATCTTTTGACAATTCAAACACTTCACCTTAGAATAGTCCTTCTGTGTGTTCCCCTGTTTACCTTTACCTTTACCTTTTCCCCCACCACTTCTTGTGGAAGCCTGCTTCTTCCCTTTGCCTTTCTTACCTCCTGCAACCAGTGCTACATCCTCATCCTGCTCAATTGGCTTGGTTATCCCAAGCTAACCTTTCCTGATCTCTGTCTGAATGCAATCATCCCAAAACCTCTCCCATGTGGGAAGGGTCTCACGTGCACAAACCTCATCAGCAAGGTTCAACCATGAACGGGGGAGGCCATTCACTGCAATCAGCACCAACTCAGTGGGTGGAATGGCCTCTCCAATCGCTGCCAACTCATCTCTCACATTAGTAATCCTTGTGAGATATCCAGCTGCACTATCATTACCCATCTTAATGTTCTTCAGCTTCTCCTACATGACCATCTTCTGGTTCTCATTGGTACTCTGGTAGAGATTGGACAATGCTGTCCACATCTCATGGGCATTTCTCTTTCCTCTCACATGAGGAATGCAATGGTATTTGATTCCGTCTAAAATCAGCCTCTTACCCTTGTTGTTCTTTTTATTATAAGCTGTCAACTGAGTAGCATCAGTAGGCACAACAATAGGGTTCTGTGTGGTATGCACCATGATATCCCAGACTTCTGCCTCCTCAAAGATACTCTGCATTCTCTCCTTCCAAACGTTGTAATTTATATGCCCATCCAGCCTATCCTCCACCCTCAATCCCAATGACATCCTGCTGTCCTAAAACTGAAAAATAGCACTGCTGTAGTAAAGATAAAACTGCTGTTTATGAAAAAAATCAACTTGCTGGAATTTTCTGAGTGAAAAATCAGCAGCTGCAATTTTTCCTTTTGCTGTCCCAAACTGTCCTTCAGCACTCAAGCTTTGATACCATGTAGAAATTTCTCATTTCCCACCCCAGTTTTCAGTTTCTCCTTATTTCTCCCATATAGTTAAATGCCCTTTCCCATAACCATACATTTAACAAGCTGGAAAAAATAAATTTGCTGAAAACACAAATTCTGGAAATTTTACAGAATGCTGGAAATTGCAGAAATAAAAATCAATACTAATAAACAGCCATTAAAACACATTTAAACACTGAGATTTTTGGTCAATGTGACCCTAGAAAAATCCCCTACAACTCTTGGGGAAAACCAGTTTGAGAGATCTTCTTTATTTCTAGAAAATGCCTTTTTACAGTAAGAGAAATATTCAGCAAAAATCAGCAAGAAAAATTTTACAACTTATCTCAGTCTTGCTGAAACTCCACCCTGCTGAAACTCCGCTGTACAGACTTGCTGAAACTCAGCCTTGCTGAAACTCCGCTGCTGAAACTTTGCTGCTGAAACTCCGCTGCTGATACTCTGCTGCTGAAACTCCACTCTGCTGAAACTTCGCTTTGTTGAAACACCGCTCTGCTGAAACTCCGCTGCTGAAACTCCGCAGCTCACTGTCTAGAAATCTCCCTTGCTCTCTTGCTCTCCTTCTCTCAATCTGCTCATGAAAGAATTAATGACATTTTCCTCATTTTCCTCCTTTAATCTAACCCCAAGTGACTTTTGGGTGATCCCTAAATCCAATGGCTGAAATAGATTGAGATCTAAGGCTGAGATTAAATGCTCATTTAAATCTCACCTTTTATTTTTTAATTCACCCCACTTTAATAAAGACCCACTTAGTCATTTATTTCCAAAGTCACTTTTCCTTTCTAATTTTTCATTGACTTTATAAAAGTCACTTTAAAATTAGACTTAGTAACTTTATCACTTAAAGTCACTTTTAAATTAGATTTAACTTTATAAAATTATAAAGTCACTTTAGGAGAAAAATTAAATTCTTTTGGACACTTTTCCCTAGGCCAAAGATCAAAGCCTAAGGGAACCACCTGTCCTCCGGTACCAAATTTCAACACTTCATTATCTTTTGGAAGCTATGCTGAACAATATGCTAATGATGATGACATTAAGGAGATTTATGGAAAACTAACCCATGGTTCATAGGTGGACAACTATCATTTGCAGGGGAAACTATTGTATCACCTTGGTAAATTATGCATACCCAGAGGAGAGAGGGTACATGTACTACGGGAGGCCCACACCTCCCTTGTGTCTAGTCATTTTGGTATTGAAAAAACTTTGTGTCATGTACAAAGATTTTGTTTTTTGCCTCATATGAAGAACATTGTGACTCACTATGTAAAGGGATGTGTGATGTGTTATGTTTCAAAGCCCTCTAATAGAAAACTCAGGCTCTTCACACCACTTCCTATTCTGAATCGTCCATGGGAAAGTGTCTCGATGGATTTTGTAGGAGGTTTTCCTTTGTCTAGAAAAATTCACGACTATTTGTATGTCGTCGTTGACCATTTTAGAATGATGTGTATTTTAATTTGTAAAAAGAATATCATTGTAGAGCAGACTGCTTATCTTTTCTTTTAGCATGTTTGGTCCATTTTGGGTTGCCCACATCGATTGCGTCAGATCAGGACTCTCGCTTTCCCGGAGAGTTTTGGACCAGCTTGTGGAAGATGATGGATACCAAGTTGAAAATAAGCACGGATTTCCATCCATAGACTGATGGATAGACAGAGGTTGTCAACCGCACTGTGATACACCTGTTTCGAGGCTATTATGAGAAACATCCTAAGTTGTGGGATGAGCATCTTCCATATGTGCAGCATTCCTACAACTGAGTAGTGCACTCATCTATGCATCATTCGCCATTTGAGACATGTTTTTGCTACCCACCAAAAGACCCTTTTGATATGGTCTTTGGAAGGGAAGATGACTCCAGTGGATGTGATGACAGGGTCAAAGTGTAGCGATTCATTCAGCGGATCCAGTTGATTCACCAAATAGTATAAGAGTAGTTGGAGAAAATTCAAGCCCGGTAGAAGGCTTGACATGACAAACACCAAGTCGACCAACAATTTCAAGTGGGCGACAAAGTGTGGTTCCATATCAACAAGGACAGGATGAAGGGAGAAGGGAGGAAGTTGAAACCAATCTGGTATGGTCCATTCACCATCTTGGAGAAGGTTGGAAACAATGCCTTCCATCTCGATTTTCCGATATATATGCAAATGTACTCCATAGTGAATGTGGAAAACTTAAAACTATATGATCCACCATTGATTATGGACATCGAAGAGGTCGACACAGTTCCTATAGTTGATGACTTTGCACCAGAGTACCTCGATGAGTTACCTGAAGATATCATCCTTGACAGAAGAACCAGGACTTCACGACAAGGAGATGTGGAATACCTTCGAGCTAGTTTCAAGGGGATGCACCCTAGCAAGGCAAGATGGCTAGAAAAAGAAAGAGGAAGGAACAATTCCCTCACTTGAAAATTGATTGATAAAGGTTTTGGTGGTCCAAAAACTCTTCAATGGGGAGGATTAATCTAGGTAGATCTCCAGACACCAGTGGCATGGAAAAGGCTCAAAATTCAAAGTGGCAGAAAGGAAATTAACTTGACATCAGATCAAAGTGCTCGTTGCCCTGATTCCAACAGTGTGAACGACACTCCAATCTGAGTCTGGAGGAGGAAGATAGAGGCAGTCAAAGTTGGGTTGACTTTTTGCTGACTGGGCAGGATTAATGAAGACACAATTTGGAATTTTTCTAGTGGATGAAATCTGGCCAACTCTAGGCAGATTCTGAGTGAAATTGTTGCCTGGTTAAAATGACTCCTTTGGTCAAAATCCAAATTTTAAAAAATGCATAGTTTTTTTTGTTTAACAAAAAAAATATAAAAAAAGGGTGTCGGGCCACCAACCTCGCCACCCCAATCCTATCCGAAGAAATTTTATTAGTGGAGGGGAAATCCACTACCCTTAGCCCCTCCCATGGAACCACCATAATGTACGCACAAGATTGGGTGGGCCGGCCCTTGGGGCATGGACCCAACCCTGTTGAAAACAAAACAACGCACATTAAACATGGGTTGGCCCTTGGGACGTAGACCCAACCTCCAACACTCATTAAAAAGGAGATATGGGCCAAGGAGAGGAGACAAGTGAGGTAGGCGGGCCACCCAAGGCGGGCCTAGCCCAACCTCTCTTCCCATTAAAGAATTTTTTTATGTAAAAAAAGGTGGGGTTTGACCGCCCGACCTCCTCCATAACAAATGAATCTCAAACCAACTGCGCCAAAATGGATTTCTTGTGAATTCCACCACCTTTTTATTATTTGAACTCAATTCACCAGTGCGCCCAGGCAGAGGAGGGAGCACACGTAGTTCGAGGCAAATTTTTGTAGGAGGGCCAGATTTTTACTTTGTCAGATTTTGAAAATTTTATATGGTTTCAACATTTCTCAACGCCATGAATGCAATGGCGCTATCCATTTCTCCATCTGTATTCTGCATTTTTTGGCCATTTTTCAGTATAGAGGTATAAAACTCCTTTTTTGTAACTGATGCTTGTACTCTTCTTTCTCATGCCACTTAATGAATGAAGGCTTCCCCATTGATTGAGCAGGGCCTGGAGACGTAGTCCAAGTTTTATGAACTCCATTATCAAGTTTCTTGTCTTATTTCATGCTTTATGTGTTTCTCCTCTTATCTCATGTGCACATTAAATTTCTATGTTTAAGCTCCAATTTATGCATGTAATTCTTTAACATATATATAAGAAAAATATCTTGGATCAAGTGAAGCTGGTGGGTCGACCTCTTGGTGGTGAGGCATGAGGTCGATGTCCTACTCTAACTTCTATTGCTCCATGTTCATATCCATCCATTCAAGTGCTCACTCTATCTCCTGAGAAAAGTCCTGCTCCTGTAATGGTTCACCTTGATCGCTTGATGCTAGCTGTTCTGAAGAATCCACTACCTATACCAGTGTTGTTTGATCTGTGTGCACATGTTGTGCCCCCTGTTATACATGTTGTTGTTGTGCTTCCCTCTCCTATTTGCACAACTCTTGTTCCTTCCAGAGTTTCTCCTTCAACTCATGCAACTCCTTCTCTATCTCTTCCATCCTTCGTTTCTCCCTCTACCTTTACGCGATTCACTTATCACATTATTGCCCCTTCACCTCTATATCCATAGCTACTTTCTCTACAAGTGGATCTACTCATAACTTGTAGCTTTTCTCTTCCTCCATGCAATCGACAATCTTTCTCTTTTCCTTGTTGCACACTTGTATGTTCACCTCTACTATTGTTGCTGCTTCTGGTGCTCTTCGGGATGTTTCTTAACTTTTCTTTGCTAACCACTCCACAGTGAAGCCAACTTGTTCATTGGATTTGGAGAAATTGTAGCAATATCTCCATGGGTCCTCCTCTGCCCAATGAAATTCCTCATGGATCCAGTTGAACTGTACTCTCATGCAGTGATCTTTCACAAGACAATGTAGGTCATATGGATTGTAACTTTGGAGGTCGAATGGATACTTTTTCATTTGCTCTTCTTTGACATCCGCGTGCTTGAAAATTCAGATCTCATATAACCCAATGCATAGTGGAAGAGCGGGACAAGGTGCCTTCTTCTTCCGATTCAACCTAGTTGTCAATCCTGTTGAGATATGATATGTTACTTCCTGCATGATGAGCATGTCCAAAGCAAACTTCGATAGAACATGCAGAGGCTTCTTCGCATTGTACATTCGTATGAAGGTGTCAGATGGTGAGGCATACCAATTAGCTATGTCTATCATTGCCTCCATTTCTTCCATCGACATGGATGGTGAATCGTGTTCGAATATCATCTTGTAAACCGGGGTGAAAAAATGATCAGAAAAATGTGTGATAACTCCTCTGAAGTTGCATTCAAACAACATCTCATAATACGTGTTCACAACAGTCTCCCCCGGTGACCATGCCCACTTGAAGCTTGAGAACTCCTGTCGGTCACAAACTACATCTAAGATGTAGGCAGACATATAGATTTCTACCTGCATACGTTTGGGCGATTGTCGAGCCCCCATTACTTGTTCCTTTAGCTGATGAGCCAACATGCCAGACCAGTTGCATGGTTCTCCCTCTCAGGCCAGTTTTTCCAGTGTGATCACCCAACTCTATGGCAAGGTTTTTGTGCTTTCTTGGTCATACAGTCGACATGAAAAAATGACCAAGTATTGATACACCTTCCATAGTATCTTCATCTTGTAGACATGGTTTGGTGTCATCTTGAATCTAACATGCTCCTTTACCTAGTTCTTCAGAATGTCTCTAGAGTTGGCATTGTTGCGGGTAAGTTGAACAAAGTCTCCATGATATTCATGAGATCCAACATCTGATACATCTCATCATAATCCTTTGCCCTGAAGGTTGCAATCTTCGTCCTATTGACACTGCTCAAGGTCATCATCTCGGGGTCAGTGTGCGAGACGATCTAGTGTATCATTTCTGCACATGGGAACACGGGGTATCCGCATGAAATCCGGTACAATATGGACTTGTGAATGTTCACATATACCTGGCGGTCTTCAAGGTCTTCCCCAAATGTTTTGTTGTAGTGGCTACAACCACCCTGCAAAATTTTGGCCCGCACCAATTTCGAAGCCTCCCTTCGATAGTTTCACTTGATGAATGCACACACTTGGGTTCAGTCCGTGAGGTCATGTGGGTCTTTACATTCACTTTGCTTGTTTATTACACTCAAGACTCTGCATTTTGATGTCTAAGTCATGCTTGCGACTATTTTTTGGATATGCTCAAAGTCTTTGCCTTGTATGTGTTTATTGTGTTTGCCATGAAGGCATCTGTCACACTCACACACAGAGTCATATGCACTATTTCGCAAGTGTTGCCTCGATCATGAATGATCAATCACGAGTGTCGCGCTTTTTGCTTGCACCATCGGTCAGTCATGTTGAACATGTGTGTCGAGATGGTTTGGTCATTTCATCATCAAGTCATGCGAGCATGTGTCTGTATGATCACCTATGCATCTTTTGACTGTTCACACACTTAGTCATTATTGTTGAAGTTTTGACGACCAAAATCCTCACTAACAGCTGGACCATCGCCTTTCTTTCGACTCGGGTGACCGTTAACTCGAATAGCATAGAAGCACCAAGCTAGTTCTTTCAAGTTGTGATACTCACAAGCAATTCAATCAGCACTCATGCTGGCCACCTGGATATTCGACCTATTGTTCATCTCAGTAATTGTGCAGTGCTCATCCGTAGGCCTCCCACTATCCATCAGTCAGCTCAGCTCTGAAATTGCGTAGATATGATCAGCAAGCCAGCCTCCCAGCCTTAATGCAATTTTCCCACCCAACAACTCCCAATATCAGAGACTCACTGTTCCCTCCTGGAATTACGCAATTTCTGCTGCTAGTGATTGAGTAGTCAACTGGCAGTTCCCTTTGAAAATTGCACAAGTCTCACTACCATTGACCCCAGTAGCCAGCTGGCAATTCCCTCTAGGAATCATGCAAGTCTGGCTGCCATTGACCCCAATATCCAACTTGCAGTTCCCTCCGGGAATTGCGAAAGTTTGGTTGCCAGTGACTTTAATAGCCAACTGCTAATTCCCTCTGGGAATTGTGCAGATTTGGCTGCCGGTGACTCAGAAGCCAACTAGAAGTTCCCTCTAGGAATTTCAAAGGTCTAGTTGCCAATGACCCCTGCAGCCAATTGGCAGCTCCCTCTAGGAATTGCGTAGATCTATCTACCAGTCTCTTGGGCAGTTACCCAGAAAAATTGCGCAATCCCTACCTGTTGACCCCTCATGCAGCCCAGCTCATTCCTCAAGAAAAGTGTACAAATTTGGTTGTCTAGCCCCTATTGACTATTCATTCCAAAAAATGTGCAGAGCATGCCTGCCTTGCCTTCGAGCAACCCATACTTTTCCTCACAATTTGCACAATTTTTCCTCCCAGTCGAGCTAGACGTTGCAATAAGTCAATGTCGACTGAGATTGCATATATCCATCTCTCAGTGACTCTTGTGGAGTTTTCATCACTAGTTTCCTGGAGCCATCATCCCACATCACAACCTTGCTACCTCTTCAAGTCACTTGCATTCTAATGATCATGTGTCATGGTAGACTAGGATGTTTTGGATTTGATTTTGTCTCGTCATGAGTTACTGCAGGTACAAGTACACCAACAAAAATGTCAAGGCAATGAACGGGATGAACGAAGGGAGAACATGCAGATGGACAGGTTCACCAAAGGAAAAATGAGCAAAGCATGCAAAACATACGAATGTGATGAACATGCACCTTTGTGAACAAGTGAGCCTGGCAAGCCTTCGAGCATGAAAGAAAGGAACAACATGCTAAAGCTTCATCAAGTGAATCAAGGACCATCGAAGACTCCATGCACTTTGTGATGTAGAGGTGAAGCTATGGTAAACCATGAATACATCCATCACCCAGAAGCACTCTAGCTCGACATGAACTCCAGTAGCAGCACAAATGTACCAGTAATGTCATGTCAAGTCATGTCGAGTCAAGTCATGAGTCATGTTGCCCACATCTCCAAGAGACCCAGTTGTTAAACATAGAGTCATGTAGGTCGGAAAGTCATGGATGGCGAACGATCATGAGGGTAGTTGAACAACCACAAGGGTCAGTTTCACCCTTAGCTATAAATACCCCCCTCATTTGTACATGATGGATTTTTCACCTCAGTTCCTCCCACATAGCCAAGAGATTCTACAATCTTTTCTTTGAGGAGTAAGTAGTGGCTCCAGCACCCCGCTGACAGGGTTAGTGATGTATGGAGTAACGATGTGTCATGGAATTTTTACTTAATTCAAAATCTTGTCAACAGACCAACACATTTTCACACATGTATTATATTTGTTGTAAGACTGATCATTATCTCTTGTAATGCATGTTGCTTTAACCATGTGTTCTACATCTAAACTTATTCATTTGTTGTAACGCATAATGTATTAATGGAAATGTGTTGTATATGGTATTAATGTTGTCCCATCCATGTCGACTGATTTGTCAGACATCAGACAAACCTTTCACATGAACTTGTTGTAACAACCATTGCACTCATCTCAGACAGATCTGTTAGTGTTGTACATGTTATCTTACCTTGTATGTTGTGATGGCCACATCCGACTGGAATGCTCCACTGGAAGTTGTGTATTTCCTTTCTTTTGTGTGTTCCTAGCCAAGTTGGGATTGATCCCTTTCAACCTGGAACTCACCTTCACCTTTTCCCCTCACAGTGAAAGAATCGTTGACACAAGTACACTTACACTCACCAGGCATGCGAACAACACTTCTCGAAGACAGAGAAAACCAATCTCTTGTGCTAACAAGCAAGAATTGAGGAAATTTCTTAAGACAATGGCAACTAGGACATCATACTGGATGGGACTCCCACACCAAATGGTGTGAGGTATAGTTGGGACTTCATACCAGGGTGATCCCCTGAATGTTGGCGGGTCCAGCACCGTCAACATTTTTGGTGCTAGAAGGAGGGAAGCCAGTTGTACATGGTGAAATTCCCCTCACACTCATTCAACAAATACATCAAGGCAGTAATTCATACTCTCTCTCACCTACACGTGACTCAGTAGTTGGTTACTCCTCACCTCCTAGTGTTGAGCATGAGACTTCAGATCAAAACCTTCGCTTCGTTCGCCCCATCACTCGCCATTTCACAAAAGCATTCAGACTGATCCCAGATAGTCAAAATCTTCCATGTGCAACAAGGAAGCCAAATGCCACTCCTACAAGTGTTGTTGTATCGTCAGTGGAAGAAGCAACCATTTCCACACTTGACGGTCTAGGAGAATCTATCAAAGATGAAAAGAAATCTCCCATCCTCTGGTAAAGTGAACAAGGCTCTCTTGTGATCTCAGGATCAGACTTGGGTATAGGAGGCAGAGGGGAAGGAAATGGAGGAGGCAAAGATGGACCAATAGAATCAGAGTCAGACACATCAGACTCCAAAGGAGAGGAGGAGTAAAAAGAAGACGAAGGGATGGCTAACCCAAATCTTGAGTGGACGTCTTAGGGACCATTGGCTCTCCTAGTTTTTATGCACAATATGTCAAAGCGAGTAGAGATAATGAACATCAAGTTTAACCCTGACAATGCGGTGAAGGTGGAAGACCACTTAGACAACTTCTATCTACAGCTGCAGACCCTTGAGGTATGTTATGAAGATGTAGCATGTAGATTTTTTCCATGTACCTTGGATGGTTGGACAGGTTCTTGGTATCACAACCTTCCACCTAACTCCATACAGAACTAGGGTTCCTTCAAATATTTGTTCCTTGAGAAGTTCGTTGATGACAAGACCTCAGCCGTGTTACTCAAAGTGTAGGGAAGCCTCAAAATGGAGGGAAAATAAAAAGTAAAATATTTCAATCAAAGGTTTATGCGTATACTGAATAGGTTCCCAGTAGACACTAAGCCTCATGACTCCATCACCATTGATTACTACACGTCCACACTGCCAACCAACATTACGTAGTTCATCAAGCAAGTTGTGAGACCAATACTATTGGAAAATTGTCAAGAGGCTATCAGTGTTGAGAAAGACCTACGTGCAGTTGGAGTCATCAAGGATGATCAATCAATGAAGGAATCCAAGGATGCGAGCAGGTAGTCCCAAGAAACAACGAGCAAGGGTAGAGACAAGGAAGCAACTTGCATTGATACCCTCACTCGTCTTGTCAAGATCTTGTCCACTAAAATGTCCGAACTCAACAACATGAATCAGACACATTTGCAAGCAGTCACCCACCTAGGCAGAGATAGGTCAGAAACGCATCAAGCAGTGGCTAGTTCATTTCAAAAACTGGGCAGAAACCTATGTTCTAGCTTAAACAATGTGCAGACCTGAAATTATGTTCTTTCCACAAAGAACATCATCCTGAGAACTCTTGTCCGGGCTGGAATCGAGTCACAAATACTTTTTGTAGTCATACACTCGGGGTGGGAAGAAATATGCAGGAGCAACCAAAAGGCACGTACAATGATGAATAGGTTGCTCCTAATGAGCCATCAAGCTCTGAGCATGTGGTGAACTCATATCAATGCTTGCAAACAATGGAAAAGACAAACACAGAGAAGTAGCCCCTGAAACAAACTGACCATTACAATCTTAGAAGCAAAGGGGCTCCCCCCACACTGAGGGAGATGCAAGAAAAGGTCAGACTGCTGATAAGGAAGACCAAACCACCGACTCCCTCAAAGCAACAAAAACAAAACAATTCTGGGAAGACAATGGTGGAAAAGAGTAGAGTAGCAAGTTGCGAAACACTCCTCCAGAAAATATGAACATCTGTTCCACCCTGGACACCTCGGTGAGTCAACCACCTCTAGAATACAACATTGTTGATGACATGAAGAAAACTTGAGCGGACATTAGCTTGTTCGAGTTGGCTAAGATCTAGAGTCAGTGAGATATCTTGTTGTGTGCTTTGGGATAGACAACAGCAAACAATGCAGCCTTTACTAGCAATGGAGCAATCGTACCCCCCGGATCACTTTCAATTGTGCTCAATACACTCTAGATGGAAGAAGCAAACTTAGGTTTCCCTCCATTCTTGCTATCTTTTGAAATCTTCAACTACAATGTTCACAACTGTTTGGTTGATTCCAGTGCGGCAACCAATGTCATGCCGCTCTCCATCGCTAAAAGGATCAATGCACAGTGGAGTGAGACATCCGTGTGAATCATCCAACTTGATCGAACATTGGTACCAGCCATTGGTGAATTATGAGACGTGATCATTCGACTATCCCATGACAGTCAAGTGCACCAATGTATCAACATAGTGGTTGTGGACATCCCGGAAGCATATGGTTTATTACTCAATGGGGACTGGTCGAGCAAGTTGGATGGATATTTTTCTATGGACTAGTCTCACATGTGGCTTCCACACAAGGACAAGTGCAACCAAATCTGGGTGGAATCCAAGAGGTACATGAAGCATATTGTCACTCCCATCAATGGTGAGAATGTACCGTTGGCTCTCGTGGAACTCATGTTCAGCAATTGCCTCCTTGAGACAACGTTGGGGTGTTATCCTACATGACCAGATCCAACCCCACCAGACACACAGTTGGGACTCCTTCCGTGCCCAACTGACGGTAATGAAACTTGTACAACAAATTGTACCAATAGTAGCAGTAGTATCAGTGACAGTAGTAGTAGCAGTACTAGCACATCAAGTGGGCCGTGTACATATGAGTTGTGGACTTTGTACTTTGACAGATTAAAGACATAGGACGGCTCAGGAGCCATGTGTGTTCTGATCAACCCTTGCAATAGGAAACATCTAGTGTCAATCCGCTTGGAGTTTAAGTGCACGAACAATGTAGCAGAATATGAAGCACTCATGTTGGGCTTGCAAAAGGTCATCAGCCTCAAAGTGGTCATGCTTAAAGTGGTAGGTGATTTTGAGATAGTGGTACGACAGGTACATGACACCATTCACTCTTTATCACCAGATCTAAAAAACTGCCAACAAGAGGTATGGCGACTAATCTCAAACTTCCAAGCATTTAATATCATTAATGTGTCGCGTACACATAATTCAACTGCCAATGCACTAGAAAATGTAGCCTTGAGAATGTGACCAATTAGGGATATTTCCTATTGAAATTTTGTATAAGCCATCTATCCTGGACAACATAACTAACTTATGTGTGCTTAATGATGATCAACAAATACTACATTTTATGTCCAATGCTGATGTTTTCAAAGATGCAGCAATAGACAATGACGAGCACAAGTGCTCTCTACAAATAGGAGTTGAAGACATGAAAAGCAACAGTATCACAAATGGTGTGGTATCACTAGAAATGCTATATGAATTGCAAGAGTAGTTCCAAGGGCCAAAGAACAACAAGACCCATAGTTCCACCATGAGGCATGAACTAATAAAACTGGGAGCAAAAAAAGGATCCAAAGTTTGTTTATCTTGGCACATGTTGTACACAACAAGAGTGATAAGTCTTCATCCACTTGTTCAAACAATGCCAATATGTGTTTGCATGGACATATGATGACTTGAAAACTTATGACACATACATCATCCAACATATCATCCTAATCATGGAAGGGGTCAAGCCATATCAACAAAAGTTGAGAAAAGTACATCCGTCACTTGAAGACCTCATACAGAAAGTTTTACTAAATTTTTGGATGCACGGATCATATATAAAGTTCGTCATTCCACTTGGGTCTCCAAACTTGTGCCTATACAAAAGAAGTCCCGGGAAATCTGCTTGTGTGTTGATTTCTAGAACGTTACTCGCACCTCAGATAAAGAAAACTACCACGTGCCATCTATGGACCATATTTTGCAAATAGTATCTGGGTCACAAATGGTCTCTCTCCTTGATGGCTTTTCAGGATACAATCAGGTTTTGGTAGTAGAACTTGACAGACTCAAAACTACTTTTCGTACCAAGTGGGGTATGTTCACATATAGATGAATGCCATTAGGGCTTGTAAACATAGTGCAACATTTCAGCACATTATGGACATTTCCTTTTGTAGATTCATTAGGAGGAGCATGGTGGTATACCTCGAAGTATGGCTATATTCTCAAGAAGACGAGAAGATCACATATGCCATCTTAAGAAAATTTTTGAGTGATGCCAAAGGTACGGGATTTCCCTGAATCCAAAAAAGAGTGTATTCGCCGTGTTAGAGGGGAACCTCCTCGGACACATTGTTGCTAAGAGTGGGATCAAGGTGGATCCAGACTAGGTCCAAGATATCACATGGAATCCTCACCCAGTCAATAATAAAGCTATGTAGTCCTTCTTGGACAAGATAAACTTCCTCCGGAAATTCATCTCGGATTATGCGCAAATAGTCAAGCCCATTCAGGACATGATCAAGAAAGATATAGTATACACCTAGGGCAAGAAATAAAAGCATGCATTCGCCCAGATTAAGAAAACCTTCGCCGAAGCACCACACTTTACTGCCCAAATTTCAAAAAATATTTCCTATTATACACCTCCACTTCTGATAAATCACTAGCTGGAGTACACACTCAGAAAGGTGAAGCTAAGGATGAATGTCCCATCTCTTTCATGAGTGCAAGTGTCATGCCCCTACACCTGCGGTAGTCTTTCAACCGCTTATAGCGAGGTGCGGCACTACCAATCGTTTTCTTTTCACCAATACTTACGACTGTAGACTACGCCTGACATTCCATACTTAGTTTATTTTTCATTACCAAGTATTATTATTAGCCTTTATACAGTGAAATCCCATAACATTCACATAAAAAACATTATACAATAGAAATGCACAACAGTATAAAGGGAGGGGCAACTCCCTGTAATATGAGTCTGCCCGAATCAATATATATAATATTCTTTTATAAGTACAAGTTAAATCTTGGGAAACCCCAAATTTACACTTAGCCAAATTTCCAACTTCGGCAAACTTAGTTGCCCAGCTCGTCAATGCCTCCACACAGTCGTCATACGACTCACCAACCGTTCATTCACCTCATCGCACGATCATGTTGTTTTCCCAACTTGGGCACGCCTCGTCGTAACTAAGTCGCCACACACGGGCGCCTCTGCATGAGTCACACCTTCGTTCACAACCCCAACACTTCACTGTTTCTACTATTCCATTGTGCATGGCATGCCCTACCAAAGTCGACCATCTGCATGATTCTTCGTTTCGCCGTGCATGGCGCGCCCTCGCCTAGTCGCCCGTCCACCCTTTCACCCAAACTCATTCACCTGAAAAACTTCACCCTAGTCGCCACACAACTTCACCCGGGTCACCACACGACTTCACCCGGTTCGCCCGAACGACCTCACCCTGCTCGCCCAAACAACCTCACCCAGCTCCCCCGAATGACTTCACCTAGGTTGCTCGACGACCTCACTCGGCTTGCCTAAACGACCTCACCCGGTTCGCCCAAATGACCTTGCCCAAGTTTCCTGCCCAACGACCTTGCTTGAGTTCTGCCTGAATGACCTCGCCCGAGTTCTACCTGATGACCTCGCCTGATTTTTCTGCACGAGTTTTTTGCTTGAGTTTTCTACATGAGTTTTTCACCCGAGTTTCTCACCCGACTTTTTCACCTAACTTTTCTAAACGAGTTTTTCACCCGAGTTCCGCCCGTCGTGCGGGCTCATCCACGTACCGCAGAACTCCTTGTTCGAAATCGTGTTGATCAAATGATGGTCGTTTGCCTCCAAATTCCCTCCAATATATACGGGCGGGTGGCGGGTTGTGTCACCCAGCCGACCCATGCCCAACGCCTAGCCGACTCATTCATAATGTGTTGTCTCACCCAAGAGGAGGGTCGGCCCACCCAACTCATGGGACCGCCCCCTCAACTCGGCCAACACCTTATAAAATCGTCCAAGGTTCATTTCGTTTTGCATTTCACACGTCCTTTGCACGGTGGAGTCGCCCTGCCCGTCGCACGGACCACAGGTCCTTACATCCTCCCCACTTGAAGTCATTGTCGTCCTCGACAATATCTCATCCCGGCAACCATCTATCACCAAGATCACCATACCAAGGCGTACATCCCATCGATATGTCATACATCGGAAGATCATCTCAATCCATGACCATCAACCATCTCGTCACAATCTCCACATGCTGCTCTCCATCGTGGAAGGCTGGCCCCTCCATCTCAAGCTATATGCTTCCTGCAACATATCATGTCAACCTCATCATGTTTTGTCCTCGTGTGAACTGCTACCATGATACTTCAACACAATGCTAACACATCTCTGCACACCGCTAGCCCCCATGGCTTGAACTAGTTGGGTAGCTAATCCAACTGTCACGCTCAACCCATGAGAATGCACATCCTCATGCCACCATCAGTTGTTTCTCTGAACATCCTATCACATCATCAACTTGATCAAGAATCCATATCCATATAAGTAAGCCATGCTCAGGTCCATGAAGTAGTCTCCATCTCATCTGCAACATGATGTCCATGATGTTTGGTGTGAATGTGCTGCATGAAATCAGCCACATCTGTCCCAACATCATCCATCTAAAAAATCCATCTCCTCAAAGTGAAGAGACCATATCATCAAACCCAACTCTCAATGTGCCACATCCATGTCCATGGAGGAACCCTCCATCACATTTGTAATGTACCATCCCTCAAGTCTGTCATAGAAACAAGTATACACCTGTCTCATCTATCCATGTGTTGCCCATGATCATAGATCAATCAGCTCCCATGTGTCAAAGTGGTTAAGTCTCGGCTCAACCCATGCCCAAGTGTTGTCACCAAGGAATCATCATTGTTGTAACTCCATCACTCCAAAGTGTCTCATATCAATCCTCCACATCAAGTCACTCTTCCAAGCCACACCCATACATGTACTCGAAAGTATGCATCCCATTATGCATCAAAGTCTCTGACCTCAGCTCCTCAATGCGTCAGATCCTCCAAGTCAACCATATATGAAGTCCCCAAAAGTCACAACCTCATGTCATCATGAGCTACATAAGCCATTGCCAACCAACATCTCAACAAGCATACAAGTCTTAGCCCAAAGGTCTCTGCAAGATGCCTCAACTCTCCATGTAGTAGGAATGCCCATAGTCTGCTCACAAGTCCATCCAAGTCCATGGCCTTGTTGTACTTAAGTACACAACCTCTCCATCGGCTCATAATAAGTCTCCATGTCACATCAACAAATCCACCTGCACAACATCCCTGCCTTGTTACTCCTCATTGGATGCCCATAAGTGACACCTCTACAAGTGCTCTGGTATAATGTCCCTGCATAAGACTGCCATGCTCCATGTTTCCCACCTGATGTCCATGACTAAGTTTCCCATGTTCCAACCATGTAGACTCATCACAACAATCAGTCATCCTCATCCAAGTTTGCAAATCCGGCCTAGTGAACGCGGTCACCCAACCATATCATCATCTTCGCGAGTCCCTTCCATCATAGCCCCCCAACTAAAGGTTCTAGCAAGACTTCCTCTTGGTCTCGGCCATGAGAAGTCCACCCAAGTACCATCATACCCAAGTGTGTTCCCTTCTCCAATATGTCCATGAGTCATGTTGGGCACTTAGCCAATTCTCCATGTGGCTAAAGCATGACCCAATCCTCCGCAACGATTATCATGTTCCTCCCTTGTCACGAGCCTTTTTACCTTCTACCATAAGGTCACAAACAACCCCAACAAGTCCTACAATAGTCAACAATCCTTACTTTTCCATACAAGGTCTCATCAAAGACATACATGGTAAGATCCTCCCTAGCATCGGCAAACTGACTTTGCTCTTCCCTGCATACGGTTCATCTTCCAAATGCTCAAGTGAAACACAAGTATAAATAGTACTTACATCATCATGAGGCTCCTCTATGTTAGTATCACCATCCATCCATGTCTACAAACTGCACGATCTTGGTCCAACTTGATCAATCTCAAGTTCATCCTCCATCGTTGTCACATCTGCAACATCCTCAATCATCATGGCTTCCTCTTTCTTGTCAGCACAATCTGCAACTTCATCTTGCTCCATTGTCCAACCAAGTTGAAGAAGTTTGTCTTCAACATTATTTTCCAAGACTTCAAGCTTCTCTCGAATCCGGGGATTCTATTCTTTCATCCGCTTCAACCTGTATAAGGTAAGCAAGAGCTTCCTTTTTCATTCTTCCAAACCTGCCATGCCTTGTCATTTAGCTTGGCCCAAGAACTAAGATTCACCTCTGCTAAACCCATCTCACCATTCACCAGCTTCACCAAGTTCCCTGCAATCATGAACCAGCCCTTGTTCCACTTGTATGTGAAACTAGCTTCCTTCACCTGCAAGTACCTGCTTCCACTGTCATCAACTGTCAAGTGATTACGCACCTGCTTCACCCAACTTCCTGCAAGACTTCTCCAAGTCTTCAGACTAGCTCTGATACCACCTGTCACGAAGTGCAGGTGTGTATTAGCTTCAATGCTTCAACACCAGCACTAGCTCCCCGGTACTAGCTTTGATACCACCTGTCACGAAGTGCAGGTGTGTATTAGCTTCAATGCTTCAACACCAGCACTAGCTCCCCGGTACTAGCTTTGATACCACTTGTCACGCCCCTACACTTGCGGTAGTCTTTCAACCACTTATAGCGAGGTGAGGCACTACCAATCATTTTCTTTTCACCAATACTTATGATTGTAGACTACGCCTAACATTCCATACTTAGTTTATTTTTCATTACCAAGTATTATTATTAGCCTTTATACAGTGAAAGCCCATAACATTCACATAAACAACATTATACAATAGAAATGCACAACAGTATAAAGGGAGGGGAAACTCCCTACAATATGAGTCTGCCCGAATCAATATATATAATCTTCTTTTATAAGTACAAGTTAAATCTTGGGAAACCCGAAATTTACACTTAGCCAAATTTCCAACTTCGGCAAACTCAGTTGCCCAACGCATCGGTGCCTCCACACGGTCGTCGCATGACTCACCAACCCTTCATTCACCTCTTCATACGATCGTGTTGTTTTCCCAACTTGGGCATGCCTCATCGTAACCAAGTCGCCACACACAGGCACCTCCGCATGAGTCACACCTCCATTCACAACCCCAACACTTCACCGTTTCCACCGTTCCCTCGTGCACGGCATGCCCTACCCAAGTCGCCCATCCACACGATTCTTCATTTTGGCGTGCATGGTGCGCCCTCACCCGGTCTCCCGTCCGCACATCCACCCATTCACCCAAACTCGTTCAAGCGAAAAAATTCACCCGAGTTGCCACACGAATTCACTCGAGTCGCCACACGACTTCACCCGGTTCACCCGAATGACCTCACCTGGCTCGTCCGAATGACTTCACCCGGGTCGCCTGACGACCTCACCCGGCTCGCCCGAACGACCTCACCCGGTTTGCCCGAATGACCTTGCCCAAGTTTCCTTCCCAACTACCTCACCCGAGTTCTGCCTGAACGACCTCGCCCGAGTTCTACCCGACGACCTCGCCTAAGTTTTCTGTACGAGTTTCTTGCACGAGTTTTTCGCCCAAGTTTTCTGCCTGAGATTTTCACTCGAGCTTCTCACCCAAGTTTTTCACCCGAATTTTCTAAACGATTTTTTCACCCGAGTTTTGCCCGTTGTGCGAGCTCATCCACGTACTGCAGAAATCCTTGTTCGAACTCATGTTAATCGAATGATGGTCGTTTGCCTCCAAATGCCCTCCAATATATACGGGCAGGTGGCCGGTTGTGTCACCCAGTCGACCCATGCCCAATGCCTAGCCGACTCGTTCATAATGTGTTGTCTTGCCTAGGAGGAGGGTCGGCCCGCCCAACTCATGGGATCGCTCCCTCAACTCACCGAACACCTTATAAACTCGTCCAAGGTTCATTTCGTTTTGCATTTCGCACGTCCTTCGCACGGTGGAGTCGCCCTGCTTGTCGCACGGACTGCAGGTCCTTACAGCAAGCATGCAGGGACCAGAGCTTAACTACCCTGTTATTGAAAAATAGGCTTATGGAGTTTACGATGCAATGAAACACTTCAAGCCCTATTTTCTGAAGAACCATTGCATAGTCTTTGTTCCCCACCCAGTAGTTCGTACATTGCTAGTTCAACAAGATTTGGGAGAACGACGTGAAAACTGGATGAAAGGTTTGCAAGAATATGATATCGAAATCACACCAGTACACACAATCACAGGACATGGAATCTGAAAACTTGTAGCTGAAGTAGTACCACTCTAGAGAATGAAGAAGAGGTCATCGGTTGGGAGCAGGATATTGAAATATATAGAATAAGGTGAGCAAACCCCACGGAAAATGGAACCTCTTGGTATGCAGATGTACACCAATACATTAAGAATGGCATCATACCCTCTCACTTTTCTATTAGACAGAAGAGGGCACTACACCTAAAATCCTTAGCATATCAGTCGATGCACAGAGTGCTTTACAGAAGCATAGTAATGGAGTTTTGCTCAGGTGCCTGTAGGCACAGGAATTAGAGAAGGTACTTCAAAATTTGCATGATGGACCCGCTGGGGGTCATTTTGCGGGAAATACCATGGAAAACAAGGTTATGTGAGTTGATTTTTACAAGCCCACATTATTCAAGGATGCGCATGCCTATGCCCGCAATTGCCCAAACTCTCAACAATGCATCGATAGAACACGAAGATCGGCAGCCCCACTACACCCTGTTGTAGTGATTGAACCATTCCGAAAGTGGGGCTTGGACATTATTGGGGAAATTTTCCCTCATTCATCAAAGAAACACCGCTATATCCTAAGAGCAACTGACTACTTCACGCAGTGGACAAATGCAGTCCCGCTCAAACAAGTGAACGACCAAGAGGTCATTAGCTTCCTCCAGCAAAATATCATCTCATGCTTCTATGTCCCGGTATCTATTGTTTTTGATAATCCAACTTACTTTTCATCTTTGAAACTCAATGAATTTGCATTATAGAATGGTATTGTGTTAAAGAATTCATCGAATTACTATCCATAAAGAAACAGTCTAGCAGAGTCTACAAAGAAGAACCTCATTTGTATAATCAAGAAGATTGTTTTCTTTGAACAAAGTAATTGGCATACCGCCATGAAAAATGCACTATGGGCTGACCATGTAACACCTAAACCCTCTCTGAACACTTCACCATACTTCCTGGTCTACAGTAAAGAATCCATCCTCCTGTCAAATATCTACTTGCCTGCTCTTTAGATTTCCTAGGAATCCCAAGGCAAGCCTTGCCAGCTAGTTCGGCATAGGATGGATGCTCTCCTTAAGCTCCAGGAAGAAAGGATGAAATCAAAAGATAAAGTCATGCTCCACCAGAACCATATCAAGAGGTGGTTCAAATAGAAGTCTGCAAGGAAAGCTAGCTTCGATGTGATGAATTAGTTCTGAAATGGGATAAACCCCATGAAGAGAAAGGAAAACATACGAATTTCTAGTGCCTATGGATTGACTTGTACATAGTTCACGAGAAGCTTGGCCCATACACGTATTGTTTGCAATCACTCGATGGGAGGATTGACAATCTTCCTATCAGCGGCCAAGATCTCAAACATTATTTCCAATAGGTCGGGCCGTGCCCATGCCATGTACATAGTCTGCTTGCTGCTTGTTGTTTTCATTCGGTTTGTTTTTCTTATTGCCTTTGCTTTCACTTTGTTTTATTTTTCTTACTATTTTTTTCATGTTCATTTGGTTTGATTGATTTATTACTATTTTTGTTTCCAGAAATAAGTGCTGCCAACCACTATGTTCTGGTTTTTTAATAGAGTCTCTGGCTGAAATTTGAAGAGAGTCGAGACACTGCAGCACTTGGCTAGTCTTATCTCCATTTCTCTGTGCTTGCTTACAACCTTCGGTTGATGAGGTCCTGACAGAAAATACAAACCATCTATAAGGGAAGATTTGGTTTGACTGTGAACTAGTGTCCACACTGGGAAGCCCCATGCCTCTACTCAGCCTTTTACTCTGTGTGTTGAAGCTAATCCAATTAGTAGAAATGGAGAAGGGGAAAAATATGAATGAGAAAACCTATGTCAGAGGTCTTACATGCTTCTCTAACGAAAAAACCTCTTCTTCTCTCAATAAGTCAGCATCCCTCTTCCACCCCAAAAATAAATAAGTGCCTATGCACAGTTCTATTAAAAAATACGAAGGATAAAGAAGAGAAAGGCTTCCTGCGCAGAGAGGTGAAGCATGCAACTCCATTGGGGTACTTACTAGGCTCACTGGAAGTAAAGCAATGTGTTTGTTCTTGTGTGACTCTATCGGGGCACTGTCCAGGCCTGCTGGTGGTTGAGCAACACCAGAGATGAAAATATATACTATGAAAATATTCAACTCGTGAACTAAACTACCTCTATGGACCTGCAGTCCGTGCGATGGGCAGGGCGACTCCATTGTGCGAAGGATGTGAAAAATGAAAAATGAAACGATCCTTGGGCGATTTTATGAGGTGTTGGGTGAGTTGAGGGGGTGGTCCCATGAGTTGGGCGGGCTGACCCTCCTCCTGGGTAAGAAAACACATTGTAAATGAGTCGGCTTGGGCGTTGGGTGTGGGTCAGCCGGGTGACATAACCCGCCACCCGCCCGTATATATTGGAGGGCGTTTGGAGGCAAATGACCATCATTCGATCAACACGAGTTTGAACAAGGAGTTCTGCAGTGCGTGGATGAGCCCGCATGACAGGTGGAACTCGAGCGAAAAACTCGTTCAGAAAAGTCGGGTGAAAAACTCAGGTGAGAAACTCGGGTGAAAAACTTGTGCAAAAAAATCGGGCAAAAGACTCGTGCAGAAAACTTGGGTGAGGGCAAACTCGGGCGAGGTCATTCTCGGGCGAAGTCATTTAGGTAGAACTCGGTCAAGGTCATTGGGCAGAAAACTCGGGCGAGGTCGTCAGGAAGAAAAATCGAGTGAGGTCATTCGAACGAGCCGGGCGAGGTCGTCGGGTGACCCGGGTGAGGTCATCGGGCGACCCGGGTGAAGTCGTTCGAGCGAACCGAGTGAGGGCGTCAGGTGACCCGAGTGAAGTCGTGTGGCGACTCGGGTGAAGTTGTTCGGGTGAACGAGTTTGGGTGAACGGGCGAACAGGCGGTTGGGCGAGGGTGCGCCATGCACACCGAAACGAATAATCGTGCGGACGGGCGACTTGGGTAGGGCACGCCATGCACGACGAAACGGTGGAAATGGTGAAGTGTTGGAATTGTGAATGGAGGTGTGACTCATGCGGAGGCACCCGTGTGTGGCGACCTGGTTACGACAAGGCGTGCCCAAGTTGGGAAAAAAACACGATCGTGTGATGAGGTGAGTGAAGGGTTGGTGAGTCGTGCGACGACCATGCAGAGGCACCAACGAGCTGGGAAACCGAGTTTGCCAAAGTTGGAAATTTTGCTAAGTGTAAATTTGGGGTTTCCGAAGATTTAACTTGTACTTATAAAACAAGGTTATATATATTAATATTGTGTAGACTCATATTGCAGGGAGTTGCCCCTCCCTTTATACTGTTGTGCAATTGTATATGTGTTAATTACTATTGATGATGAATATGTATGGGTTTTCATCTGTATAAAGGCTAATAATAATACTTGGTTGAGAAACACAAACTAAGTAGGAAAATGGTTAGGCATAGTCCATGAACATAAGTATTGGTGAAAGGAAAGTGTTCGGTGGTGCCGCACCTCGCCATAAGCAGTTGAAAGACTACCGCAGGTTTGGGGGAGTGACACTACCCTTCTTGGATTCGAAACACTGAGATCTAAGTTGAAATTTTTATTGTGTTTGTCTGAGTTAGCAAAGGGTGAACCATGCATGTCCATGGGGTAAGTGGGGAAACTGAAATAACCTGCACAATGATTCAATACTTCATAAAATACCAAGGCCCTATGCTAGCAATGAACCGAAACAAAGAAGTTGGAGTTATACCAGTGTGTCGCCAAGTGTTGTAGCGATTACAACCACCCTCCAAAATTTTGGCCTGCACTAATTTCAGAGCCTCCCTTGGAGAGTTTCACTTGATGATTGCACACACTTGGGTTCACTCTGTGAGCTCATGTGAGTCTTTACATTCTCTTTGCTTGTTTATTGCACTCAAGTCTCTACATGATGATGTCTAAGTCATGCTTGCGACTGTTTTCTGGATATGCTCAATTTCTTTGCTTCATATGTGTTTGTTGTGTTTGCCATGAAGGCATCTGTCGCACTCACACATGAAGTCATATTCACTATCATGCAAGCGTCATCTCAATCATGAACAATAAATCACGAGTGTCGCTTGTCGCTTGCATAGTTGGTCAGTCATGTTGAACATGTGTGTCCAGATGGTTTGGTTGTTCCATCGTCAAGTCATGCGAGTGTGTGTTTGTATGATCACCTATGCATCTTTTGATTGTTCACACACTTAGTCATTTTTGATGAAGTTCTAACAACCAAAATCCTCACTGATAGCCGAACCATCACCCTACTTTCGACTTGATAGACTGTCAACCAGAACAGTGTAGAAGCACCAAGCTAGTTCTTTCAAGTTGTGATGCCCGCAAGAAATTCAATAAGCACTCATGCTAGCCATCCGAATAGTCAATCGACTATTCATCTTCAAAATTCACAGCTTATGAGTAGGTCTCCCACTGCCCATTAGTAAGCTCATCTCTAAATTGGGCATAGATGATTAGCAAGCTAGCCTCCCAGCCTTAATGTAATTTCCCAACCAGTAGCTCCTAGCAGCATACTGCCTGTTCCCTCCTAGAATTGTCCAGTTTCTACTACCAATGAGTGACCAACCAACTAGCAGTTCCCTCTAGGAATTATGCAAGTTTGGCTACCAGTGACCCCAACAACCAATTGGAAGTTCCCTTTGGGAATTGTGCAAGTATAGTTTCCAGTGACCCCAGCAGCCAACTCGCAGTTCCCTCTGGGAATTGCGCAAGTCTGGATGTCAATGATCCCAGCAGCCAACTGGCAGTTCCCTCTTGGAATTACGAAAATCTGGCTGCTAGTCACCTAGCAACCAACTGGTAGTTCGCTATAGGAGTTGTATAGATCTGGTTGCCAGTGACCACAGTAGCCAACTAGTAGTTCCCTCTAGGAATTGCACAGATCAAGCTGCCAGTCTCCCAGGTAGTTCCCCAGAAAAATTGCGCAATCTCTGCCTGTTGACCCCTCATGCAACCTAACCTGTTCCTTTAGAAAATTGTGCAAATTTGGCTGTCTAGCCCCTGCTAATTGTTCATTTTAGAAAATGCACAGAGCATGCCTACCTTGCCTCCCTGCAGCCCAGACTATTCCTCCAAATATTTGCGCAATTTTTCCTCCTAGCTGAGATAGACCTTGCAGTCAGTCACTGTCGACTTGGATAGCCTGACTCCATCACTCAGTGAATCTTGTACAATTTTCATCAATAGTTTTCTGAAGCCATCATCCCACATCATAGCCCTACTGCCTCTCCCAATCACTTGCATTCGAATGATCATGTGTCATGGTAGACTAGGGGGTTTTGGATTTGATGTCACCTCGTCATGAGTGACTACAGGTATAGGTACACAAACAAACATGTCAAGGCAATGAACGGGATGAACAAAGGGATCACATGTAGATGAATAGGTTCAGCAATGGAAAAATGAGTAAAGCATGCGAAGAAAACGAACGTGATGAACATACACCTTCACGAACAAGTGAACCTATCAAGCCTTGCAACATGAAAGCAAGGAACAACATGCTAAAGATTCATCAAGCGAACCAAGGACCATCGAAGATTTTGTGCACTTCACCATGTGGAGGTGAACCTATGGTACACCATGAAGACATCCATAACTAAACAACACTCTAGCTCTACATGCACTCCAGCAGCAGCATGAATGTACCAACAATGTCATGTCAAGTCATGTTGAGTCAAGTCATGAGTCATGTTGCCTACATATCTACTATGGGCTTGTTGTTAATCAATGTGATGTAACGTGGAAGTCTAATATACCCACTTGTTGAACATAGAATCATGTAATTTGGGAAGTCATGGAAGTCAAACAATCATGAGGGTAGTCAAAGAGCCACAAGGGTTAGTTTCACCCTTGGCTATAAATACCCCCCTCATTTGTACATGAGGGAGTTTTCACCTCAACTCCTCCCACATAGCCAAAAGAGTATGTAATCATTTCTTTGAGGAGTAAGTAGTGGCTCCAACACCCCGCTAATGGGGTTGGTGATGTATGGTGTAACGATGTGTCTTAGAAATTTCACTTAATTCAGAAACCTGTCAACAAGCCAGCACGTTTTCACACATGTATTGTATTTTTTGTAAGACCAATCTTTAACACTTGTAATGCATGTTTCTTTAACCATGTGTTCTACATTAGAAATGATTCATTTTTTGTAATGCATAATCTATTAATGGAAATGTATTGTATATTCTATTAATGTTGTCATGTCCCTGTTGGAAATGTATTGTATATGCTGTAACAACTGTTGCACTCATCTCAGAGTGATCCATCAGTGTTGTACGTGTTATATTACCTTGTACGTTGTGACTGTTGCATAAAGTGGACTGCTCCACCGGAAGCTATGTATGTCCTTTGTGTTGTGTGTTCCTAGCCAAGTTGGGACTGATCCCTTTCATCTTGGAACTCACCTTCACCTTTTCCCTCACAGTGAAAGAACCATTGACACAAGTACACTTACAATCACTAGGCACACGAACCTCACTTCTTGAAGACAGAGTGAACCACTCTCCTCTGCTAACAAGCAAGAGTTGAGGTAAATCCTTAAGGCAATGACAACAAGTCCATCATACCGGATGGGAATCCCACACCAAATGGTGTGAGGTATAGTTGGGACTTCATACCAAGGCAATCCCTTGAATGTTCGTGGGTCCAGCACCATCAATGTTTATCATGCTAGAATGAGGGTAGCCAGTTGTACAAGGTTGAAATTCCCCTCACACACATTCAACAAACATCTGGTCAAGGCACTAACTCGCACTCTCTCTCACCTACATGCGACTCAACGGTTGGTTACTCCTCACCTCCTAGTGTAGAGAACGAGACTTCAGATCAAAAATTTCACTTCATTCGCGACTGAATGCAAATGTGAAAGTGAATGCAAAGCAATATTAATTGTAAGCAGAAGTAAATGATCATGCATGCAAATAGCGAATGAAAGATTCAAAAAATGGAACAACATGCATGTGGGTGAAGCGAGTCACTGAATCGGAGACCATTCGTGCAAAATAGTTCCATGCATGCGACAATAATGGGATGGCAATGAAAAGTGAAACAGTGCTAGTAAAAGCTAGTATGCATGTAAACGACAACAAGCATTTAAATAAATCAAGAAAACAACACTCACACAAGAGAAAACAAAAAAAGCGACAAAAATGTTGAAAAATACAAGTTGAGACCACTTAACATGAATAGGTGAGCTGGATGTGTCAAAGAGTGCTGGATGTGCTGTGGGATGTCAAAGCTCCAAGATCAATGTGAAATAATGAGCTCTGATGCATTGAATAAATAAGTTTGAAGCTGATGACGCGCATGCCACAAATCTAGGAAAAAGTGACACTTGGAGGAAAGATTCTAAAATGATCTTTGCATGTAACCTCCAACTATTAAAAATAGCTCCCTAAAATCAAGGGATTATTTTTGCATGTTTCCTTGTGATATTCTGGGGAAAAGCAAGCCATGCACGCGATTCAAGTTTCCTTTGTCCTAGGTGGAATTGGTCAACCAAACTACACATGCAAGAGGCTACTCAACTGCGGGGAGAAAATGCACATTTCTCGATAGGAGCTGGGATGACTGCCTAGGAGATTTGCTCAATTTCTGGCTAGAGCAACTGATTTCTGCCCAAGATTGCACAATTCCTAGGTTGAGCATCCCTACTAGGAGAAATTGCGCAATTTTCTGGATGAAGCTTGACTGGCAGAATTACGCAATTATGGAGCCCAGAAGGCTACCAGACTAAATTCGTAATTTCTAGAGGGAAGGCTGGCTAGCCTCCAAAATTGCACAATTTCTTGAAGGTGTTGCTCAACCTATAGCTGGACCAAATCTGTAGCAACAACCTATGAGGGGAATGCATCAAAATTTGATATACACGTTTCCTTTCTACAAGAAAAACACTGAATCTTGTGTACTTGACGAAGCAAGACATGTTGTTGTGAAAGGTTGGTAGGAAGGATCCAAAACGAAGCTAAGGAAAAATTTTGGAGGGTGGTTGTAGCTAGTACAATGCTTGGCAACACAATAGTAGAACTCCAGCTCTCTAAATGGACCTTGTTCATGAAAAACAAGTCTAACACCTCTGGAAGTATTCTTCAATTCCTAGTTCGTCTTGGTTTCCCACTAGCCTAATTGTAAGATGTAGCATCTACCAAACTCTTGGTTGATTCAGACACATTCAAAGCCAAGGCAACAATAGTTGTTTCAATTGGGGTTGAGGGGTATATTGTTTCACAAGAAGTATAGTCGTTAGAGTCTTAGTTTCATCTCTAGTGTTGCTCTGCTGCCAGCAGACCTGGACAGTACCCTGACTGAGTCAAATAGGAACACAAGCATGGCTCCACTACCAGCAAGCCCAGTCCATACCCCGATGGAGTTACTTGCATCACCTATCTACACAAGAAGCATTTTTCTTCTTTTTCCTTATTCATTTTTCATTTTTTGAGATTTTCACTTTTCATTTATTTCATTTTTTCATTTTCACAATTGTGCATAACACTCGTTCATTTCAGAGGCAGAAGAGGGATATTGACTTATTGAGAGCATAAGAGTTTTTTCCTTCAGAGAAGTAGTTTATTATTTACCTCTGACATGCTTGTTAAGGTTTTCCCCCTCATATTACTCTACTTGACTGAGCTGACAAGGGTTAACCCAAAAACAACCGACTAGAGTAGGTGACACTAGCTAGCGTGCAGGCATTATGTTTTCAGCAAGGTTCACTTCGAACAATACATATTTTCCTTCGACATGTCATGGAATAAAGATAACAAGTTCATCATACAGAGGCAGGATGATAGATAACCAAGTAGTGATAGTAGTACAAGGCCTCTTTTACTTTACCCAACTTGTCTCATGAGTGACACATGGTTTCATGTGAAACTAACCTATGAACAAAACAAGCAAACAAACCAGAAGGAAATACATAAGCAGAAGCAAATGTGAAAGCAAAGTAAGAAAGAAAACAAGCAAGTAGACAAACAAACAAACAAAACAAGTAAGAAAACAAACATGCAAGAAAACCAACGAAAAGAAAACAATAATCCTACTCCTATGCTAATGGTGCATGGGCCTGATCACGTGAAGTGATATTCCCAATGCAACCACCACATTGGTTGACCCATGTTGGTGAAGGCTTGGTCCACGAACAACCCAGTTGTGTGAACCAACAAACAAGAAAGATATAACAATGAAGACAAACACACTTCATGTTTAAAAGTGTCCACGAGATATAAGTGAGTGCAAGGGCATGACATGTGGTTCGTGAACTTGTCACGGTGTTGTGCAACACTACTTGTAGCTTTGAAGCATACACATATTCTTGATTGTGACATGCAAGAAAACGAAAGAAACAAAGAAAACTTGCATCACGCACGTGTGCTTGCAATGTAAGATTCCTCCAATGCATGAGCGATGGTATCATGCAGTTCGCGTGGAGGAAGCATGATCTTTGTGTGAGATTGATCTTCAATGTAGATAGATGAGTGATGAGGAGCCTCATGTGATTGAAATATTTCTTGATCAGAAGTGAAAATAACCCCAAGAGACAGAGGGCTTGACATAACCATCAACTTGAGCTGAAGTGCTGCAACAGTCTTAGGTGTTTCGAATTCATTGTCAGATAGATCATCATAAAATGGTGGCTTTGAAAAATCAACCATGTTAGAATCATGATCGTGATCGAATATGGGAGTAAATGGATCAGGACAACCATGATCAGAAAAATCAATGACTTCATCAGCATCCTCATGATCTAATGAATCAAACAGAGGGGTAGATGAGAAGCGAACAAATTCATCCTCTATGTTTTTGAAAGAGGCAGATGAAAGATTAAGTGGATTTTCAATGAATAAATTATCCTCTCTGTTGTCAGATGATGGACTGACATCTGGTGTGTCCCACGAGTGATCAAAAATGGGTGCATCCGTAGACGAAGATACACATTCAAAATCATGGATGGAAGGTTCACCAAAGATGTCAGGGAAGAATGGAGGAGGCTCACACGGAAGGAAGTCATCCTTCACCGAGTGTTGATGCTGAAGCTCCCTATCATACTCTTCATGAATGACATCGCATGTTGGTTGTGCAACACCAACCCCATCGATGGCTTGAACCTTGTTCACAACAAGTGTAGAGTCCAAAATGGAAGAACACAAGACAAAATCATCCAGAGGATTAGCCGAGTACGAATACGAAGTTTGTGGAACAAAGTGCATGTGACAACTTGATGGACTCACAACCAAATCTGCATGAAAATTAATCGATGTGATGTTGGGAGAATGTGAAAGCTGAACAAATGTGTGAGCATGATCTCCCGCATCACTCACTTGATTTTTGATGAGGGGAGGGTGGACAATCACTTGTGACAGTGAATGCATCTGTCTGTGATTGCACAGTTCCATCACTGAAGAATACTAAGTGAGGCTTGATTTCAAACTTCTTTTTGGGATGAGTAGATTTCTCAACACAATACTCAAATCTATCCCAAAGATAGAAAAATTTCATCTGGCTCTTCGGAGCTTGAAACTGCAACTCACGGAAGTGCTGCCAAAAATCCATAAGCGATTCATGCAGAACCTCCCGTTGTTGTAACATTTTTTGGTCAAGATGGTCTAGATAAAAATGATAGGAAGTGTCTTCAATGAGATCACGGAAGTTCTCAAGTGAGTGCACGCTGTCAGCCAGTAGGCCACACAACCATCGATGTTGAGATTTGCAAAGTGTGTATGCAAGCAACAAAATGGCTTGTTCGTCAAAACATCCATCTTCCTCATGGAGCATGGAAAGAAAGTCATGTAAGAACTTAGGACATGCCACTTCACCTTCACCATCATACATGTAAGTGGACAAGTGATTGAAAAACTCCTTTGTGATGGTAACAAAATGGGGATTCGAAAAACATCACAGAAGGAGAAGAGTGAAAGAATCCATGATAGATATGTAAAGGTTCAAAATAGGATGAGAGGACATAGATTGTCATTTGGCCCTCCTTCTAGCACCAGAAATGTTAACGGTGCTGGACCTGCCAACATGTCAGGGGATCTCCCTAATAAGAAGTCCCAATTAGATCTCAGACCGTTTGGTGTAGGAGTCCTAGCAGTGGGTCATACAGTAATGCCTTGACCACGATTTCACACAGAGGCAAGTAATATAACTCTGTTGGTAGCAAGGGTGTGACATATGCAATGATCCAAGGAAGGTGCATGAGAGGTTCTAACACATGGGGGTTGAGATGAGTGTGCCCCTTGGAAACTCGTGATAGCATGGAGTTAAGAAGGGAACACATGAGCAAAGATGCATCACAACATGGAAGGAAAGTTATCTAACAATCCAAAGTGATGGTTAAACCAACAACACATTTCAGAAAGATACATACATACATACAAAGAAAGATATACATGCATGTGTAAGCAAATGGATACATATATCATTTAGAGTAAACTAGATAGAATACAATACAATACAACATATGCATGAAATGCACTAGCTCTTGTTATATTAAGAAGTGTAAGTTCTAGTCATACAATACATCCATGTCAAACCACTAGTTCTGATAATGGAACATTACAGCCACAACTACCTAGTCCTCCAAAGACATGTACTAGCTTTGTGCAGTGGAGAAGCCAAGGCTCATTGCAATACTAACTAAGCTCTCTCTAAGATAGTCCTGTCGGAAGCTTGGCTGACCAAAATCCTTTACAATGAGTTATGAGGGACTATTTATAGCAAAGGGTGGGGTGACCCTTGACATTCCCCTATGTGATAGTTCATCTACCCTCATGACTCTTCACCTACTCTATGACTATTATGTCTACTATCGACACTTAAACTTACACTTGATAAGATGTTACATTACAATGCACATTTACCCATGTGAGACAAAATGACTTGAACAAGCCATGCCAGACATCACCATGACTCGGACAACTATTGGAAGACCAACTCTTCGACATCTTCATTATGGTTGACAGTAGCGTACTAACGCCAAGTTCAGTAGTCCGTGACATTGTCTGTGTGTCCAAGGTGACATCTTTCTAGAACCTGACTCTTGCCTCCATAGAATTCAGCTACACTGCTCGGGCTCCTCTGTCCAACTCGTCTGAAAGCATGCACATCATTATCTTTAATGAGGCCAAACCAGCAACATACTTGTGCATGATGTTTGCACTGATGGGCAAGTCTGGGCTAGTGGCAATGCACATCAACTCGTCAAAGTATGAGTCACGCTCTAGTCATACCCGTGCCTTTGTCTTCACTTGGGTGAGAGTCCCAATAGATGGGATCACATGTGTGCACACCACAACATCCATACTCTTGAATACACATGAATGGGAAGCCTGGAGACTAGTGATGAGCTGTGGGAGCTCTTCATAGTTCTAGATCTGACTCTGGATCTGTGCCTTTAGCTCGACTATTCTGGGCTTCATCATCTTAGGCAAGTGAAGTGGGGCTCCCTTGTATCTCATCATCCATGTTTGCATGTAATCAATAGCATCATGCATGTTCACTAAGATTCATGCTGTTTTAGCACACCGCTACTGCCATCCATTGAGATGGACGACAGCCTTGTGCACAGTACCAAACTTGGAATACAATGTCTGCATTACTATGTTCAGCTCGTGTGGACGCTGTCACCAACTCTCCTCCTTGCTTGGCCATATATAGCTCCTTAGCCATTCACTCATTCTCAGTTATCAGAAAGAAAACACTTGAGCTAGTGGCTTCGGAATATGCTCTAGTGGCATTGGCCAAAGCTATTGGATGTTTATGCATGTCAAACACGAGCACTTGTTCCTCATACTACCCAGGAGATGTATGATCCTTTGGAGTTGAAACTTTGTGAGACTACAAAACTCTATGTTGAGACTCGTCAAATGAGATGTTGTGCATCTCTCCTTTCGGCTGATCTCCAAGGATCTCAATGCCTCCTTGGGCCCTTGAGACTTACACATCTTTTGGATGAAGTGAAGCTAGTGGGTCTGCCACTTGGTGGTTAGGCATGAGGTCGATGTCCTTCTCTAACTCCTATTGCTCCATGTCTGTATCCATCCATCTAAGAACTTTCTCTATCTCCTGAATGAAGTCCTGCTTCTGCAATGGTTCACCTTGCTTTCCTAATGCCAGCTGTTCTAATGAATCCACTACCTGTACGGGTGTTGTTTCATCTATGTGCACATGTTGCTACTACACTTCCCTCTCATGTTTGTGTAACTCTTGTTCCTTCCACAGTTTCTCCTTCAACTCATCCAACTCCCTCCCCATCTCTTCCATCCTTTGTTTGTCCCTCTACCTTTGTGTGATTCAATTATCGTGTTGTCACCTCTTCTCCTCTATAGCCATAACTTCTTCTCTACAAGTGGATCTGCTTGGAACTTGTATTTTTTCTCTTCCTCAATGAGATTGACAATCTTTCTCTTACCCTTGTAACACACAGGTAATGTTCACCTCTAATGTTGCTACTGCTTCTAGTGCTCTTTTGGTGTTGCTTCACTAACCACTCCACAATGAAGGTGACCTATTCATAAGGTCTGGAAACCTATAGCAATATCTCCATGGGTCCTTCTCTGCCTAATGAAATTCCCTGTGGATCCAGTTGAACTGCACTCTCGTGTAGTGATCTTTCACAAGACAATGTGGGTCATGCGGATTGCAAATTTAGAGGTTGAATGGATACTTCTTCATCTGCTCTACTTCGACATTCGCATGCTTGAAACTTTAGATCATATATAACCCAATGTGCAATGGAAGAGCCGGCCAAGGTTCCTTCTTCTTCTGGTGTAGCCTAGCTATCAATCTTGTCGAGATGTGATATGCTACTTCCTGCATGATGAGCACGTCCAAGGAAAACTTCGGTCGAACATATTGAGGCTTCTTCGCACTATACATTCGTATGAAGATTTCAGACTGTGAGGCATACCAATCAACTATGTATATCATTGCCTCCATTGTTGTCATCAACATGCAGGGTGGATTCTGTTTGAATATCATCCTGTAAACCAGGGTGAAAAAATGATCAGACAATCATGTGATAACTCCTCTAAAGCTGCATTTGTACAACATCTTACAATACATGTTCATAGTAGTCTCCGTCAGTGACCATGATCACTTCAAGCCCAAGAACTCCTGTTGGGCACAGACTACACCTAAAATGTAGGCGGACATGTAGATTTATGCTTGCATACCTTTGGGTAGTTTTCGAGCCCTCATTACATATTCCTTTAACGACTGAGCCAACATACCGGACCAGTTGCATGGTTTTCCCTCTCGAGCCAGTTGGTCTAGTGTGATCACCCAACTTTGTGGGAAGGTTTACATGCTTTCTTGGCCATTTAGTCAACATGTGAAAATGACCAAGTATTGATACGCCTTCTGCAATATCTTCGTCTTGTAGACCTGGTTGGGTGTCATCCTGCATCTAGCAAGCTCCTTTACCTAGTTCTTCAAAATGTCTCTAGAGTTGGCATTGTTGCTAGGTAAGCTGAAGGGAGTCTCCATGATAGTCACGGGCTTCGACATTTGATACATCTCATAATAATCCTATGCCCTGAAGGTTACAATCTTCATCCCACTAACACTAGTAAAGGTCATCATTGCGGGGTTAGTGTGCGAGATGATCCAGTGTATCATGTCCCTGCATGGGAACACAGGATATCTGCATGTAATCCGGTACAAGCCAGAGTTGTGAATTTTCACATATACCTGGTGGTCTTCGAGGTCTTCCCTAATCATGCTTGTAAATGCATCATTGATCTCTTGCCATTTCAATTTGATGACCTTGTCTAGAATCAGCTTGGTATCTTCATATATCGGTAGATTTGCGGAGACTCGCTCAATTGTTGCTCCAGTTGCACTTCCATCAATGTCCTTTGATCCTGCTCTCTTGGAGGCCATTGATCCTAAACTGTCAAGAGGTAGATGAACACATGATAGATATAGAGACAAAGCAACATGCATGGCAACAAATCTGTCAATGAAAACCAAAGAAAATTGGAGGAATGACATAGCACATACTTGGGGATTGATAGGAAAAGATTGCACAATTTATTCTGGGAGGGTGAATGACTGGCTACCAAAACTGCACGAAAGGTAGTTTGGGCTATCTGGGAGGCATGACTAGATGTTGGAATTTCACAATGAGAAATCCTAGCTGACTGGTGACTACTGGAATTTCGCAATGTGCAATTTCCATTGGCAATGGTTGCAGGCTCAGTCACTGCATTGCACAATTTTCTAGGATAGTGACTGCATTGCATAATTTTCTGGGCCAATAGCCACTATCCCTTAGAATTTCACAAAGTAGGACTGGGGAACAATTTCTAGGAAGAAATGCGCATTTTTGGAGGGGAATGGAGAGCCTTCCCTCTCAAGATTGCGCAGTGTTGTCTTGGTGAGGCAGAGTCTGGGCCAAGGTTACCTAGACCTGCCAACGGGAAACTGAATGCAAATGTGAAAGTGAATGCAAAATGATACTGATTGTAATTAGAAGTAAATGATCATGCATGCAAACAGTGAATGAAGGATTCAAAAAAACAAACAACATGCATGTGAGTGAAACGAGTCGCCAAATTGGCGACCATTCGTGAAAAACAGTTCCATTCATGCGACAATAGTGAGATGGTAACGAAAATTGAAATGGTGTTACTTGCTAGTACAAGCTAGTATGCATGTAAATGATAGAAAGCATTCAAATAAATCAAGAAAACAACACTCACACAAGCGAAAACACAAAAAGCGACAACAATGCTGAAAAAGACAAGTTGAGACCACTTACCCGTGAATAGCTGAGCTAGATGTGTCAAAGAGTCCTGCATGTGTTGTAGGGTGTCAGAGCTTCAATATCTATGGGAAAGAATGAGCTCTGATGCATTGAATAAATAATTTTGAAGCCCATGACGTGCATGCCACAAAACTAGGAAAAAGCGACACTTGGAGGAAAGATTCTAAAACGATCTTTGCATGTAACCTCCAACTGTTAAAAATAGCTCCCTAAAATAAAGGGAGGCTTTTTGCATTTTGCCTTTTATTATTCCTGGAAAAAGAAATCCATGCATGAGAGTCAATTTTCCTTGGTCCCGGGTGGAACCGGTCAACCCAACTACACATGCAAGAAGTTGCTCAATAGTTGGGAGAAAATGTGCATTTCTAGATAGGAGCTGGGCTAACTACCCAGGAGATTTAGCAATTTCTAGGAAGAGCAGTTGACTGCTACCTAGGATTGCGCAATTCCTAGGATGAGCAGCCCTTTTGGGAGGAATTGTGAAATATTGTGGTTGAAGCCTAGCTGGCAGAATTGCACAATTCAAGAGCCCAACAGGCTACCAGACTGAATTGCACAATTTCTAGAGGGAAGGCTAGTTGCCCTCCAAAATTGTGCAATTTCTTGAAGGAGCTACTCATCTTGCAGCTGGACCAAGTCTGGAGCAATAACCTGTGAGGGGAATGCACCAAGCTTTGATAAACAAGCTACCTTTCTACAAGAAAAACACTGAAGCTTGTGTACTTGATGAAGCAAGACATGTTGTTGTGAAAGGTTGGTAGGGAGGCTCCAAAACGAAGCTAAGGCAAAATTTTGGAGGGTGGTTGTAGCTGCTACAACACTTGGTGACACACTGGTAGAACTCCAGCTCTCTAAATGAACCTTGTTCATGAAAAGCAAGTCTAACACCTCCGAAATTATTATTCAGTTCTTATTTTGTCTTGGTTTCACACTAGCCTGATTGTAAGATGTAGCATCTGCCAAAATATTGGTTGATTGAGACAAATTCCAAGCCAAGGAAACACAGTTGTTGTGATTGGGGTTGAGGTGTATATTGGTGCATAAGCTGTGTAATTGTCAGAGTCTTAGTTTCATCTATGGTGTTGCTCCCTTGCTAGTAGGCTTGGATAGTACCTCGGCAAAGTCACATAGGAACACATGCATGGCTCCACTGCCAGCGAGCCTGGTTAGTACCCACGACGGATTTTCTTGCATGATCTCTCTGTGCAGGAATCCTTTCTCTTCTTTCACCTTATTCATTTTTCATTTTTTGAAATTTTCACTTTTCATTTTTTTCATCTTTTCAATGTCACAACTGTGCATAACACTTATTCATTTTAGAGGTGGAAGAGGGATCCTGAATTATTGAAATAAGAAGAGGTTGTTCCTTCATATAAGTAGTTTATTATATACCTCTGACGTGCTTGTTAAGGATTTCCCCCTCACTTTACTCTAGTTGACTGAGTTGATAACGGTTAACCCAAAAACAACCGACTAGAGTAGGTGACACTAGTTAGCATGCAGGTGTTGTGGTTTCACCAAGGTTCACTTCGAAATGTATGTATTTTCTTTCAAAGTATCATGGATTAAAGATAACAAGTTCATCATATAGAGGTAGGATGGCAGATAACCAGGTAGCGATAGGAGTACAAGGCTCTTGTAATCTACCTAGCTTGTCTCAAGAGTCACACATGGTTTCATGCAAAACTAACCTACAAATAAAACAAGAAAAAAAACAACAAAGCAAAGCAGAAGTAGAAGAAAATGTGAAAAAAAAGTAAGCAAGCAAACAAGCAAGCAGGCAAACAAACAAACAAAACAAGTAAGAAAACAAGCATGCAAGCAAACCAACTGAAAGAAAACACTACTCCTACTAAGCTAACAGTGCATGAACCTCATCACGTGAACTGATATTTCCAATTCAGCTACCTGCGCATTGGTTGAACCATGTTGGTGAAGACTCGGTCCTCGAGCAACCCAGTTGTGCGACCTAGCAAACAAGAAAGATAACAATGAAGACAAACACACTTCATGTTTAAAAGTGTCCATGGGACATAAGTGAGTGCAAGTGCATGACATGTGGTCCGTGGACCTGTCACAATGTTGTGCGACACTGCGCGCAGCTTTGACACATACACATATTATTTATTGTGACATGAAAGCAAACAAAAGAAACAAAGACGGCTTGTGTCGCACATGTGTGCTTGCAATGTAAGATTCCTCCAATACATGAGCGATGGGATTGTGTATTTCAAGTGGAGGAAGCATGATCTATGTGAGAGATTTATCTTCAATGCATACAGATGAGTGATGAGGAGCCTTGGGTGATTGAAATATTTCCTGATCGAAAGTGACACTAACCCCAAGAGAGCAAGGGCTTGACATAATCATCATCTCGGGCTGAAGTGCCTCAATAGTCCTTGGTGTTTCGACTTCATTGTCAGATAGATCATCATAAACCGGTGGCTTTGAAAAATCAATTGCAATAGAATCATGATCGTGATTGAATATGGGAGTAAATGGATCATGACAGCCATGATCAGAAAAATTAGTGACTTCATCAACATCCACATGATTTGATGAATCAAACAAAGGGGTAGATGAGAAGTAAACAAATTCATCCTTTGTATTTTCAGAAAAGGTAGATGAAAGATTAAGGGGATTTTCAATGAATAACTTATCCTCTCTATTGTCGAATGATGGACTGACATCTGGTGTGTCCTGCAAGTGATCAACAATGGGTGCATCCGTAGATGAAGATACACATGTAAAATCATGGATGGCAGGTTCACCAAAGAGGACATGGAAGAATGGAGGAGGCTCAGATAGAAGGAAGTCATCCTTTGCCGAGTTTTGGTGCTCAATCTCCAAGTCATACTCTTCATGAATGATAGTGCATGTTGTTTGTGCAACACCAACTCCATCGATGGCTTTATCCTCATTCACAACAAGTGCAGAGTACGAAATGGAAGAACAAAAGACAATATCATCTGGAGGATTAGCCAAGTACGAAGATAAAGGTTGTGGAACAAAGTGCATGTGACAACTCACTGGACTCAACCAAATCTACGTGAAAATTAAGCAAAGTGATGTTGGGAGAATGTGACAGCTGAAAAAATGTGTGAGCATGATCTCCCACATCACTCTACAATGGTGGAGTTTTTTGATGAGGGGGTGATAGACAGTTACTTGTGATAGTGACTACATCCATCTGTCATTGTGCAACTCCATCATTGAAGAATATTGAGCAACGTTTGATTTCAAACTTCTTCTTGGGACGAGAAAATTTCTTAATGGAATACTCGAATCGGTCACAAAGATAGAAAAATTTCATTTGGCTCTTTGGAGCTTGAAACTACAACTCATGGAAGCACTGCCAAAAATCAAAGGCAATTCATGTGGAGCCTTTCGTTGTTGTAACAGATTTTTGTCAAGATGGTCTTGATCAAAATGATAGAAAATGTCTTCAATGAGATCATATAAGTGCTCAAGTAAGTTCACGTTATTAGCCAATAGGCTGCATAGCCATTTATGTGGAGATTCACGAAGTGTGTATGCAAAAAGCAAATTGGCATCTTTGTCAAAACATCCATCTTCCTCATGGAGCATGGAAAGAAAGTCATCTAATAACTCAGGCTAGGAAACTTTGCCTTCACCATCATGTGTGTAAGTGGAAAAGTGATAAAAAAACTCCTTCGTGATGGTAACATATTCAGGATTCGAAAAACATCACGGAGGGAGAAGAGTGCAAGAATCCATGATAGATATGCAAGGGTTCAAAATAGGATGAGAGGACATGGCTTGTCATCTAGCCCTCCTTCTAGCGCCAGAAATGTTGACGGTGCAAGACTCGACAACATGTCATGGGATCCCCCCGGTAAGAAGTCCCAATTATACCTTACACCATTTGGTGTAGGAGTCCCATTGGTGGGTCGTACGGTAATGCCTTGACCGCAATTTCGCATAGAGGCAAGTAAGTTAACTCTGTTGGTAGCAAGGGTGTGACATATGTATTGAGCCAAGGAATTTGCATGAGAGGTTTTAACACACGGGGGTTAAGATGAGTGTGCCCTTGGAAACCTGTGATAGCATGGAGTTAAGAATGGAAAACACGAGAAAAGATGCATCACAACATGGAAGGAAAGTTAGCTAGCAATCCAAAGTGATGGTTAAACCAACGACACATTTCAAAAAGATTCATACATACATACACAGAAAGCTATACATGCATGCATAAACAAACATATACATATATCATTTAGAGTAAACCAGATAGCATAGAATACAATACAACATATGCATGAAATGTGTTGGATCTTGTTATATTAAGAAGTGTAAGTTTGAGTAATACAATACATCCATGTCCAACCACTAGTTCTGATAGCGGAATGTTACAGCCACAACTGCCTACTCCTCCAAAGAGATGTACTAGCTCTGCGCAGTGGAGAAGCCAAGGCTCGTTACAATACTGTCCAAGCTCTCTCTAAGATAGTCCTATCAGAAGCTTGGCTGACCGAAAGCCTTTACAATGAGTTATGAGGGGCTATTTATAGCAAACAGTGGGATGACCCTTGACATTCCCCTCTGTGACAGTTCATCTACCCTCATGACTCTTCATCTACTCTATGGTTGTTACATCTACTATCGACACTTGAACTTACACTTGAAAAGATGTTACATTACAATGCACATGTACCCATGTGAGACAAAATGGCTTGAGCAAGCGATGCTAGACATCACTATGACTCAGACAACTGTTGGAAGATTAACTCTTTGACATCTTCATTGTGGTTAATAGTAGCATACTAATGCCAAGATCAGTAGTACGCGATGGTGTCTGTGTGTTCCAAGGTGATTTATTTTTGGAACTTGACTCTTTCCTCCATAGCATCTGGGTACACCACTCGGGCTCCTCTGCCCAACTCATCTGAAAGCATGTGCATCACTATCTTCAATGTGGCCAAACCAACAACATACTTGTGCATGATGTCTACAGTGACGGGCAAGTCTAGGCTAGTGGAAATGTGCATCAAATCATCAAAGTACAAGTCAAGCTCTAGTTGGACCTGTGCCTTTTTATTTTCCTGGGTGAGAGTCCTAATAGAGAGGAGTGCATGTGCCCACACCACAACATCAATACTCTTGAATACACATGCATGGGAAGCCTATAGGCTAGCAATGAGCTATGGGAGCTCTTCATAGTTCTGAATTGACTCCATATACGTACCTTTAACTCAATCGCTCTGGGCTTCATCATCTTAGGCAAGTTAAGTAGGGCTCCCTTGTATCTTATCATCCATGTTTGCATGTAATCAACAGTAGCATGCACATTCGCTAAGATTCGTGCTCTTCTAGCACATTGTTGCTGCCATCCGTTGAGATAGATGACTACCTTGTGCAGGGTGCCAAACTTGGAATACAACGCTTGCATGACTATGTCAAGGGACAAAACTTCATCTAGTATTTTGTTCTTTAGTTCAGCTCAACTCTCCTCCTTGATTGGCCATCTGTAGCTCCTTATCCATTCACTCATTCTCAGCTATCGGAAAGCGAACATTTGAGCTAGTGGCTTCGGCATATGCTCTAGTGGCATTGATCAAGGCTGCTAAATGTTTGGGCACATCAGATACAATCACTCATTCCTCATACTACATAGGAGATGTATGATCCTCTGCAGTTGACACTCTACGAGACTGCACAACTCTATGTTGAGACTCGTCGAATGAGATTTTGCGCATCTCTCCTTCTAACTGATCTCCAAGGGTCTCAATGCCTCCTTGGTCACTTGAGACTTTCTCATCTTCTAGATGTGGTGAATCTAGTGGGTCAACCTCTTGGTGGTGAGGCATGAGGTAGATGTCCTACTCTAACTCCTGCTACTCCATGTTCGTATCCATCTATTCAAGTGCTCATTCTATCTCCTGAGCAAAGTCCTGCTCCTATGATGGTTCACCCTGCTCACTTGATGCCAGATGTTCTGATGGATCCACTACCTCGATGGGTGCTGTTGTATCCATGTGAACATGTTTCACCCCCTTTTGTACCTGTTGTTTTTGTGCTTCCCTCTCCTATTTGTGCACCTCCTGTCCCTTTTGTAGTTGTTCCTTCAACTCATGCAATTCCTTCTCCATCTCTTCCATTCTTCATTTCTCCCTCTGCCTTTGCACGATTCACTTATCGCACTATTTCCTCCTCACCTCTATATCCATAGCTGCTTTCTCTACAAGTGGATTTGCTTGGAACTTGCAGATTTTCTCTTCATCCATGCGACTGAAAATATTCCTCTTTCCCTTATCGCACACTAGTATGTTCACCTCTACTACTGTTGTTCCTTCTAGTGCTCTCCGAGATGCTGCTTCATGTTGCTTTTCTAACCACTCCATAGAAAAGATGACTTTTTCAATGGGTCTGGAGAAACTATAGCAATATCTACATGGGTCCTCCTGTGCCCAATGAAATGCCCCATGGATCCATTTGAGTTGTACTCTCTTACAGTGAACTTTCACAAGACAATGTGGGTCATACAGATTGTAACTTCGGAGGTTGAATGGATACTTCTTCATCTTCTCTACTTCGACATGCGTGTGCTTGAAACTTCAGATCTCGTATAACCCAATGCGCAGTGGAAGAGTGGGCCAAGGTGCTTTCTTCTTCCGGTGCTTCCTAGCTGTCAATCCTGTTGAGATGTGATATGCTACTTCCTGCAAGATGATCACGTCCAAGGAAAAATTTGGTAGAACATGCAGAGGCTTCTCTGCACTATACATTCGTATGAAGGTGCCGGAAAATGAGGCATACCAATCATCTATGTCTATCAGTGCCTCCATTGCTGCCATCGACATGCAAGGTGGATCATGTTCAAATTTCATCTTGTAAACTGGGTTGAAAAAATGATTGGACAACCATGTGATAACTCCTCTAAAGCTGCATTTAGACAACATATTACAATACGTGTTGACAACAGTCTCCGCCGGTGACCATGCCCACTTCAAGATGGGGACTCCTATCAGGCACAAACTGCATCTAAGATGTAGGCAGACAAGTAGATTTCTAGTTGCATACCTTTGGGCGATTGTCAAGCCCTTGTTACCTGTTCCTTCAGCTGATGAGCCAACCTGCCAGACCGGTTGCATGGTTTTCCCTCATGGGCTAGTTGGTCCAGCAGTATCACCCAACTCTATGGGAAGGTTTCCATGCTTTCTTGGCCATACAATTGACATGCGAAAATGACCATGTATTTATATGCCTTCCGTATTATCTTCGTCTTGTAGACCTGGTTGGGTGTCATCAAGAATCTAGCAGGCTCCTTTGCCTAGTTGTTTAGAATGTCTCTGGAGTTGGAATTGTTGCTGGGTAAGCTGAAGGGAGTCTCCATGATAGTCACGAGCTCTGAAATCTAATAGATCTCATCATAATCCTCTGTCTTAAAGGTTGTAATATTCATCCCACTGACATTGCTCAAGGTCATCGTCTCGAGGTCAGTGTGCGAGACGATCCAGTGTATCATGTCCACGCATGGGAATACAGGGTATCTACATGCAATCGAGTACAAGTTATACTTGTGAATGTTCATGTATACCTGGCTGTCTTAGAGGTCTTCCCCAAATTTGCCTGTAAATGCATCATTAATCTCTTTACATTTCAAATTGATGTCCTTGTCTAGAATCATCTTCGTATCCTCATAGATTAGTGGACTTGCGGACACTCACTCAACCGCTACTCCAGTTGCATTTCCATCAATGTCCTTTGATCCTGATCCCTTGGAGGCCATTGATCCTGAAATGTCAAGAGGTGGAAAAACACCTACTAGATCTCTAAGAGACAAAGCAACATGCATGGCAAGAAATCTGTCAGTGATAACCAAAGCAAATTGGAGGAACGACATAACACATACTTGGGGATGGATAGGTAAGGATTTCACAGTTTCTTTAGGAAGAGTGAGTGACTGGATTCCATAACTATGCAAAATAAATTTTGGGCTCTCTAGGAGGCATGACTGGCTGCTGGAATTACATAATGTGCAATCCAAGATGACTTCTAACTGCTGGAATTGTGCAATGTGCAATTTCTGCTGGCAATGGCTGCAGGCTGAGTGACTGCATTGCGCAATTTTCTGGGGCAACAACCATTGCCCCTCAAAATTGTGCAAAGTAGGCCTAGGGAACAAACGCTGGGTAGAAATGCACATTTCTGGAGGGGAAGGCAGAGCCTTCCCTCTCAGGATTTCACAATGTCGTCTTGTTGAGGCAGAGTCTGGACCAAGGTTGCTTAGACACATCGATGGGAAACTGAATGCAAATGTGAAAGTGAATGCAAATAGATACTGAGTGTAAGAAGAAGTAAATGATCGTGCATGCAAATAATGAATGAAAGATTCAAAAAATTCCTTCAATACGAAGGGTTTACCAGACTCCCTCTCAAAGGAAATGGTACCGATATCGGTCGCACTCTATCTACCATCATCGCCCATCTCGATGTGCACTCCAAGATCTTTCTCCTCCAGATCAGAAAACAAATCTCGATCTCCTATCATGTGAAAAGACACACCACTGTCCAAGAACCATACCGATCCCATCACACTTGATACCAAGCATGAGATCAATGAAAAATCAAGCTCAAACTGCGAGGTTAAGTCCTCTCCCCCTGTAGATCTAGCAACTTGCTTATTTTTCTTCTTCTGCGGACAATTTGTGGCATAGCGTCCGTGCTGGTGACAGTGAAAGCACTTCACCTTGGACATTTCTTGCTTCTTGCCTTTCGCACCAGAATGAGAAGCTTTCTTGTTCTTCCCCTTCTTTGCTTTGGTAGCCAAAGCGCAATTTTCTTCATTAGTTGCCTTTGATAAAGATCCGTCCCTGGTATTCCGCCTGATCTCCTCCTACACAAGATCTGACCAAAGTCTCTCCCATCCTGGAAATTTCTCCCGACCATTGACAGAGTCCTGATAGGAATGCTAACTCTTCGGAAGACCAAGGAGAGCCAAGCTCACCAAGTCCTCATCATCGACAGTCACCCCCACACTTCCTAGCTCATCCCTGTACTAAGTGAACTTCGTGAGATACTTGGGCATACTGTCTCCCTTCTCACACTTAAAGTTTCTGAGTTTATCCTTGAGCACCAACTTCCTCTGGTCGCTCTTTCTTTGGAATAGATCTGTCAACGCTTTCCACATCAAGTATGGAGAAGCCTTTCCATGCAGGCTGGACACAATGTGATCCTTCACGCCCTCCAACAGGATCCTTCAACACTTTGTTGTCTTCTTTTGCCAAGCATCAACTTGAGCAGTATCAGTAGGCTTTGGGACCTCAGCCTCTATGAACTCCTTCAACCCATTATCATCTAACACCACCTCCATCCTGTCTTTCCATGCAATATAATTCGAGTTTCCCTCAAGAGCATACTCCAATCGCAATCCATTGAAATACATTGCAACGTTGACACCAAGAAAACACTGCTGCAAATTCGAATTCAACCTTCTCAAAACTCAAATGCTTCTGATCTAAAATTCGTGAGAACAAATTATTTCTCGTACAGAGATTGACTGTATGGGCTTTTACTGGATATCTCATTTTCAAAAGGAAGGATGAATCCAGAGGCTACTTGGCCCGATTACAGACTCTGCCTGAAGAAATAAAATGTAACCACTTTCTGAATAATAGATCTCATGATCAACTCTGCTCTGATACCATGTAGAAATTTTGAATAATTTGACACTTATTCACAGAGATTATCCTGATTATACACTATTGTGGAATACATGCATAATACATAACCTCCTCTATGTTGATCATCAATTTAACAACATTAAAAACAATGAAACATCAATCACATGCACACATTAACACAGTATGTAACCCGGGGAAAGCATACAGCTGAAAACCCCACACTATCTGTATATTATAATGATTGAGAACATGTAACAATACATAGTACAATGCTCCTCACAAGTACTCAGTACTATCTCCACCTGTTACACACAAAACTAGCTCAGATCTGAATCAATCACAGGTTCAAATCTCCTCCTGCTGCTTGCCTGCCTCTACTGCGCAATCCTGCATAAGAATAATGATGAATGGATGAAGCAAACTTGTTTTTCCTTGGCTGAACCATGCAATCCTCATTGGAAATACTCAATCCATGCATGTGCAAAATCTCATGCACAACTATAGTCACAACTGATAGCAATCTCAACCTCTAACCCCTGTCTCCACTGAACTGTCCATGCACTAAGTTAACTGATGTATTCTTTAGTTGCTTTATGAGTTAATAATTAGTGAATTAATTAACAATTAATTCACATGACTCATCACTAGTGTATTATGTAGTTAGACTAAATACAACTAGTTTAACCAAGTCAAACTGAACACAACTCCATCAACTCCTTAATCAACTCCACCAAACTCAACCACTTGAGTTCTAACTGAAGTCCACCATGCAATAGCTCAACTGACTCATAAGAAAAGCATATTTCCTTTTGACAGCTGCATGTGCCACATTTGTAGCTCAAACTGAAGTGCTCCAAGAGGATAAGATAATGTTTATAGTCCAAATATTATTATGAGCTAGTAATATTCGACTGTTCTATTTTTAGCCTGGCAGTCTAAAAATAGAATCCGCCCATATGTCTAAAAATAGAAGTCCATATATTTTTACCAACATGACTAATCATCCACAAATAGCATCCTGCAACTCATAGACCATGATCCATATGTCTAAAAATAGACATAGTCTAAAAATAGACTTTGCGCCAAAAATAGCCTACGGGCCCACTTAGTGAAGGCGACTTCTTTCCACTAAGCTCCATCATCTTGTTGCATTCTCAACAGGGAGGAGCACATTTCACATTTGACATAGATGTTGGAAACATTGAAGAAGCACCAGCTACTATGAAATCTCAAGAAGTGTGAATTTGCACAACAATGTTTGGTGTATTTAGGGTGTGTGCTCAGTGGAGGAGAACTAAAGATAGATCTTTCCAAGATGAAATCCATCATGAATGGCCGGTGCCTACTATTTTTCTGAGGTTAGGAGTTTCATTGGGGCAGCATAGTACCTAAGTAAATTCATAGCCTCATTTTCAATGGTTGTAGCACTGATCCATGCCTTAACAACAAGTGGCAAGAGTGTCCAGTGGGGAAAAGGTCAGTAGAAGGATTTCAAGGAGCTAAAGATGAAGATCATTCAAAAACTAGTTCTGGCATAAACAAACTTGCAGTGGCCCTTTGAAGTGGAGATAGATGTGAACGGGTATGCTATGGGATTTGTATTGAGGCAGGGAGGAAGGTTTCTATATTACCATTTTGAAGTATTTCATGCGGTAGTTATTAACTACCCTACCTACGACATGGATCCCTATGCCATGGTGCAAGATGTGAATAAGTGGAAACACTATCTGATGTGAAAGGAGATGGTAATCCACACATATCACCAACCATTACAGTATTTATCGACCCAAAGTAAGTTATAGTAGACCAAGCATTACAAGTGGATGGGGTTTTTATAGAAGTTTCATTTGGTGATCAAGTATACGAAGAGAAACAAAAACAATTTTTCCAACTTTCTTTCGAGGCCACCTGCATCGAAGATTACATCTTTGATGACTCTTATGCAGATGGATCCATTAAGCCATGATCCATACAGAGAGGTGTATTCAAATTATTAGCACTTTAAGGAGGTGCATCGACAATTGCAAAGTCAGAGTCATGTGCACGATAGCAATAACACCATTGACTACCATCTCCAAGATGGGTGTTTCTAGAGGTTGGATAAGCTATGTGTTCCTAAAGGTGAGCAATTGCAGCTGATTAGAAAGGCTCACACCTCCAAGGTTGCAGGGAAATTTGGTGTAGGGAAGACCGTGGCTAACTCGTAGAGGCATGTGTATTGTCCCACAATTGAAGAGAAGGTTGAACAATGTAAACTTTGAAATAGGAACTATAAACTCAAAACCGGAACTCTGGCCAAAAAACCCCAAAAAAACATAAAAAATAGTGCTAAAAACGAAAAGTGTGTATACTGGAAAGACGGTTTTTTTTTTTTTTTGGGTCAATTTTGAACATGTTTTAAAACTGGTAGTGAAAACGAAATTTTCGTGCAAAAAACACCTTGAAAACAAAAAAGTGATGATACTGGAACGATGATTTTTTTTAGGGCCAATTTTCAACATTTTTAAAAATGCTAGTAAAATCGAATTTTTATGTGCCAAAAAAAGTTGTTTATGAGGAAAAAACACACTAATGTTTTTGGTAGTATAACATTTTTCTTTCCTCAACATGTTTTCAACCATAACATGCTAGATGCAAAAAAAATTGGAATTTTTTCAATCATAAAATTAAAAAACCATGACATTATGAACAAATTACATGACTAAATGAATTCAAATGTTATTATTTGTATATTGAATGAAACATACATTATATCTCTGATTTAATGTTGCATTGTAGATATTCTAAACAATAAAAATTATCATAATTAAGACATATAATCCAACAACATAAAAATGACTCATAACTTCTCATTTAACACCATATGGAAATCAAAAATTTTATTTCAAGATATGATGCAAACATCAGTTATATAAACTATCTTAAACAATTATTTAAAATCACTCATATTTTCTTGCATACCATCATAATTCACATATTCATATGAGTGATTGGATGTTGATGAAGATGTTCCATATTCTTCTCTTTCATTAACTAGTGCCCCATCTAAGTCCACATGCATGCCCACCATTTCAGGTTTCAAAATTCTTCTAGATCTATGATTGGTTTTAGCAGGCTCCCATCTCAACACTGTTCCTTCTGGTAACTACCTTTTTAGAATCTCTATCATCTTGAAGCGAAGAGTTCATCTCTTTGTTAAATTGAAGTCATAAACAAGTATGTCAACATCCTCGAACTTTAATATGTCTGTGTGGCGGCGATTTATATTTGTACCCTTTCTTTTTCTCTTTCCGCCAATTTTTTTATCAACTACCATCTCTGGCTTATACACACCATTGAATGGGTGTGTATTTGTGGCATACCAATGTACTTCAACCCTTGTAACATCCTCATTTTCTATAAAGATCTTTATAATTTTAGCAACCCAGAATGGATAGCCATTGGGATCTCCATCTGGTAGCACTGTGATCATGCAAGCCTCCTTGATATCTTGTACTGAACCCCTGTAAAGGTCTTCCATGGCTTCATGTTGTACACGAGATCTTATGGAACCAATATACATCTCTCTTTCCTCTGCCTGTGAAGAATTAGTAATACCTTGAGATTGTTGTTGTTCAACAACGTTTATTTCCTCATGTTCATTTGACACACTTTGTGGCCAAATAAATGAATTTTTCAAAGGTATATCTTCATTTTCTGTTGTTGAAATGATATCACTTTGATTATTGAAAATGACTCCCACCAAACTGAATCAGCAATGTCAAAGTACTCATATGTATATCTAATACATTTTTTAATTTCTTCTAGGAAATCAGAATAATTTATATCTCTATTCTATCTGCGTGCATTATGAACTTCACCAACTAATTGTAATAACAATATTTTTGATGCAAATATTGGATGATCTGGAATGAACTTCAAAAATTCCAAACCTGATGACGGTGCCCATTTTGCAGTAGTTGAATACTTCTTGCCCCATATTAGTGTTTTTCCATCAATTTTTTTGATACAATTGATGTTGGAAGCTAATGTCATTAAGTTGTTCAATGCATTTCCCCTCACCATGTGATCCCAGCAGAAACCTTCGCATGTCAACAGTTTCTTCCAACACATCAAAAGTAGGTTCTGGCATGTATGATTTCTTAATACATTCAAATAATGATGGCAAGCTCCCAACTTCCTTCCTCCTCAATGTGACTGAAAAATGACTAAACATCTAATCAATATGGTCATGAGTGTGCCCAATAAGAAGGAAACCAACCTTTACCTTTTGAAAAATTCTCAATTCAACAAGCATGTTTAGATATCCAAAAACAACCTGATTTTTGTTTTCATGGCAAGCGTTGTCCAATTGTAGATACAAAACTTCAGGAAGATTCCCAGACCAATGAGAAAGCAAATCATGAATTATGGTTATGGTCAGATTTGCATCATTATGAATATTTGGAGCTATGAAGTACACCCTTGGCAACATTCTCCCATTGAAGACCATACAACTTCCCAAGTGATACTGAATAAAATTTTCCTCCTATAAAATTGGGTGTGCGAAAAAAATGTGGTAAAAGTGTTTTCTTCTGGTCCATACCATCAATTATCAAACCCAAATATTCATTCAGATTATCATAACACTTCTTTCGATGCTTGTACAACATTTTCCTTTCACTTGTTTGTTGTTTCTGATGCTCCTGAAGTTATTTGACAATTGAATCTACACAACATAGAAGAAATCCATTAAAAAATATGTTTTCATAGTTGATGACTATACAATTTTAAAAGTTAAAGTTATGAATGCTTACCTCTTTTTGACCCTTCACATTTGTCCCTTTTTTATTTAAGAGAAGCACATGTACTGCAAATCCCCATCCTTGTCTTCTTAGGAATACAGACATTGTTGAATTTCTTTCTTCCATACCTTCACAAAATATTAATTTGTAATAAACTGGCCATGTCCCTCAACACTTTCTGCATATTCTTTGTATAAGTTGTAGATTTCTCGTCTTGAAAAATTATCTGGAATATGTATTGTCTCTCTATTTGGCATACACTCTCCATGCTTTGAAAAGAAATCTTTCATCCATGACATTGCAGTATTTGATAATGGCCCAAACAGTGTTTTATGACGTACTTCTAAATAAAATGTGGGATCCTTTTCCAAATTTTTTTGAATTCTCGAGAGATGAAAATTCCCAATCAAATGAAACATTTTGAAAGCCTTTCTACAGATAAATAAAGAACCAATATGATAATCATAACCTGACAATATAGATTGCATGCACCCAACTAAATATGAATTTTGCATGCTTTTATTCATTGATAAATATCTCTTCCTGCTCTCTAATGCAAATTTGAAATCCATATGTTTCAAGCAATATTTTTACAACATTCACTTGAAATGAGAGCGCTGATAGAACTTCTTATCGTAAGATATTCTGCTCTACCCCTTGTATAACTAAAACAACTTGCATTGGTACAAAAAGGTCTACTCCTACTCCTCGATACAATATTTCTTGGGAACATCTCCATCATTGAATCAGCATTTGTATAAGGATTTTCATCATCATTAAGAGGAATGTTATCCACACTATGATCATCTATGCTTTTCAAATACTAACTTGGAGGATATTCTTCATCTTCCCCTTCTTTAGTGCTACTGTCATAGTCCTTAGAATTCGGACTGAATGGAAAATTTGACTCAATGTTTATTGGATATTCTTCCTCATGTGCATTATTAGTGCTACTCTCATAGTTCAAAGAATTAGGACTATGTCGAAAATGTGATTGTTTACTTAATGAAAATGCTACATCATGTCTTTTGTCACTGCTACCTTTATAGTCATTAGAATTAGGACTAAGTGCATCATCATGTCCTTCATCACTGCTATTCTCATAGTCCTTAGAATTAGGACTAACAAAACACCATGACACTTCATTCTTTTGAAATTCATCATTACGCTCTTCATCACTGCTGCTCTCATAGTCCTTAGAATTAGGACTAAGAGGACACTATGACACTCCATTCTTTTGAAATTCAACATCACCCTCTTCATCACTGTTGCTCTCATAGTCCTTAGAATTAGGACTAAGTGAACACGGTGACACTCCATTCTTTTGAAATTTGTCATCATGCTCTTTAGCACTGTTGGTCTCATAGTCCATTGGATTAGGACTAAGAGGACACCATGACACTCCATTCTTTTGAAATTTCTCATCACGTTCCTCATCACTGTTGCTCTCATAGTCCTTAGAATTAGGACTAAGAGGACACCGTGACACTCCATTATTTTGAAATTCATCATCATGCTCTTCATCACTTCTGCTCTCAACAATGTAAATTTTGAAACGGGAACTACAAACTCAAAGCGAAAAATCTTCCCAAAAACCCAGAAAAAACATGAAAAACAATGCTAAAAACGAAAAGTGTGTATACTAGAACGATGGTTTTTTTTAGGGTCAATTTTGAACATGTTTTAAAAATGGCAGTGAGAACGAATTTTTTGTGCAAAAATTGTGCAAAAACCAGCTTGAAAATGAAAAGTGCTAATAATGGAATGATGGAAATTTTTTTTAGGGTTAATTTTCAACATTTTAAAAAGTTGCCAGTAAAACTGAATTTTTATGTGCAAAAAACACCCTCAAAACGAAAAGCGTTGATGCTCGAATAACACTTTTTTTTTTGGAGGGGGGGGGGGGGGGGTAAATTTTCAACATTTTGAAATAATTGGTGTAAAAGATTTTGTTATGACTCCCAAAAACATTAAATTTTCAAAAAAATAATGAAAACATAAAATTAAAAATAAAAACAACGAAAAAACACAAAAAAAGTTAGAAAAAAATACCAAAACGTAAATAAAAATATATATTAAAAACAAAACATAAAAATAAATAAATAAATAAAATCAATCATAAAAATGTAAAAAAAAAAAACAAAAATAACTTATAAAGTATAAGAATTTAAAAATTTAAAAATTTAAAGGAATAAATAATAAGAAAAACATATTTTCAAAAAAATAACATTTTCTTTTAATGTGGTAAACCATAAAAAAATTTGGAAAAAAATAAAATTAATAAATAAATAAAACTATAAAATTAAGTAAAAATAGGAAATTAAAAAAAAAACATTAAGAAAAACTAAAAAAAATAAATTAAATTAAAAACAAACTAGATTAAAAAAAATAGAAAAATAACAAAAAAAATTAAAAACTATAAAAATTAAGATTAAAAACATTTTCAAAAAACCCTAAAAAACAAAAATACGTTGAAATTAAAAATAAAATAAAAACCCAAAAAACAATTAAAATTTAAAAAAATACATATTTTCAAATTAAACATCATTTAAAAAAAAGCATTAAAATTAAAAAAAGCTAAATATATTTTTGATTTTTTTAAAATAACATTTAAAATATTTAAAATATATATATTTTACAAAGATATATAAAATTAAAAGAAACATATATATATATATATATATATACAATAAACATATTTAACAAAATTTATTTCTTATTTAAAAAAAAAACAATTTTATCGGCCACCGCCCCTATGGGCGGCTAAGCGGTGGCCACCCCCACGGGTGGTTGGACGGCGGCTGGCTATCCGATTCTCAGAATCGGATAGCCACCATTCAGCCGCCTATGGGGGTGGCCGGGTGGTGGTTATCTGATTCTTAGAATTGGATAGCCACCGCTCCACCGCCCCTCAGGGTTGCCAAGCGGTGGCTATCCGATTATGAGAATCAGATATCCACCTCAAGGGCGGTCAGCGGGTGGGTATCCGATTCCGAGAATCGAATAGCCACCGCCTGACCGCTGGTGGGGGTGGTTATCTGATTCTCGGAATAAAATAACCATCGCTCGACCGCTCATGGGGGTGGCTATCCAATTCTCAGAATCGAATAACCATCGCCCAGATGCCTATGAGGGTGGCTATCCAATTCCCGGAATCGAATAGCCATTGCCCAGTTTCCCATGGGGGTGGCTATTCGATTCTCTGAATCGGATAGCCACCGCCCAACCACCTGTGGGGGTGGCTGAGCAGTGGCTATCTGATTCTGAGAATCAGATAGCCACCACCCAACCACCCCCACGGGTGGCTGAGTGATGGCTATCGGATTCTTAGAATCGGATAGCTAGCACCTAGCCACTCGTGGGGGTGGCTGGGCGGTGGCTATCTGATTCTCAGAATCAGATGGCCACCGCTCGGCCGCCCGTGGGGGTGGCCGGGCAGTGGCTATCTGATTCCAAGAATCGGATAGCCTCGCCCATGGGCAGTCGGGTGGTGATTATTCGATTCTAATTACGAGAATTGATATTGTTATGCGTTCAATATTTTTAATATGTGATTTTCGCATTAATTTTTAAGTTAATCATTATTTTTTGAAAAAATAGTGATTATTATTACTTTTTGACATGAAATTCATAAGGAATTTAGACTTCTGTGATCCATAACATTGTTAAGATAGTCTTCGGCAAAATCACATAACCAATCTTTTGTCGACGCGTTTCGAACCAACCAGTGTGGTTCATCGTCAGGACAAGTTGAAGAACCAATCTGGCTTAGCTAGATTAAATAGAGCGTGCAGAGACTCCAACAGCTATAATGCTAACGGCTAATTTTACCTAATGAACATGGTCAAACTACTAAAATAGTTTAATTAATATTTCTAGAAATATTTAAAATAGGTAAATAAAGGAATTCATAAAAATACTATTAATATTATTTCAAATATTAATAATTTAAATTATAATGGTCATTATATAATCTATATTGAATGATTTATTATTATTCACATATAATTTAAATAAATTGAATAATAGTATAATATTAATATTTTAATTATAATGGTCATTATATAATATATATTAATTGATTTATTATTATTAGTTATCTTAAATAATATATCTATTTAATAATAAATAGATATATTATTAGATAATTGAATTCATTTGTTAGTTTAAAAATAGATATATTATTAATATTTTTTTTTTTTCTCTGTAAAAACTATCTAAGTAATATATTATATGTACAAAAAGATTACAAACTGCATGACATGCCTTCCAGAGCCTGAAGAGTAGCCCTGGGACTCCTGACTGTAAACCTTATAGCTCCCTCACAGGGGCAGCTTCTCCAAAACCAAACTGAATTATCCATGAAAACAAAAAACCCATACAGGGGCAGCAACGAACCAAACTCTCAAGACAATAAACTAGACACATGATTGCCCACGCAGGGGCTAGCAGCAGAGATAGTCTGACCTTTATATCTGACAAATGTAAGCGTGACTGTGTTACTGATGTCAGCTATCCAATTCGACTTCCCAATGATGAGGCAAGACCATAGACATGACCAAAGACTCAGAATTAACCAGGACCAAGAAGTAAGAAGCGAATGCCAAAAGACTGAGACAGAGGAAGCAAAAGCCAGAGGACCAAAAGACAAAATCAAGGCGTTACCCGCCACAGCTTCAATCTTGGGGACGAACTGAAGATGGCTGGATGGACGCGAAGTATGCATCTGCCGCCTCAGCCAGGCTCGGATCTTCCACGACATAAGCCCACCCGTCACCTTCCGCGCGCCCTTCCCACATTTTCCGCCATGTATCTTCTTCCACACTTGGAGGAGGTGGCCCCATCGGAGGGAAGCGGTCTTGCAGACTTGATTCCCCCTTGCTTCCAACAACAGACGCTGGAAGCACCTCAGCAGCGTTCTTTTCCACATACGAGTGTTCTTTTCCAAGACTGATCTCTCTGCCCGGGTCTTCCAGTTGTTTTTCCTGCGGGTCCTGGAGATGTTCTTCATCTGGAATTTTTGTAAACATGATGGAGATGTGGGCGTTAACGCCTGCATTATCCTCGGTGCTTGGCAAGGTGAAAACCACGGAACCGAAAGCCGGGAGCTCCGTTTTCCTTTCACAGGAACCCCCAACCTCCACATATTGTCGAATGGGAAGCGGGGTTGCTCTAGCTCTCCTGTGACAGTAGCAGCAGCAGCAGTGGTGGTGCTCATCTGCTGCAGGTGATCTTGAGGAGGACCCTCTAGATGGGCCTCTTCTGCATGGCTGTCGTTCGCGAAGTTTAGCCATTGTAAGTCTAAAGCTACCTCTGTATACTCGATGGTGAACCTGGAATTGGTAGCAGCAGCAGTTTCCTTCCAATTCACTCTCAGATGTCCAGCTTTCCCCTTGGCTGATTAAATGATTTATTATTATTCAATTATTATTTAAATACAAGTGAATGGTAATAAATCCTTGCTATTTTTATAATTTAGTTACAATAGGTAATTATGTAATAATTACTTAATGGTCCATTGGTAATTATATAATATATATTAAATGATTTATTATTATTCAATTATTATTTAAATACAAGTGAATGGTAATAAATCACTACTATTTTTATAATTTAGTTACAATAGGTAATTATGTAATAATTACTTAATGGTCCATTGGTAAGTTAAATTTTCATTATTTAGTTCTTTAAAATATCATATTCCTTATTTAAATAATAAGTTATATAAAATAATATAAGTTTATTGAATACTCTATAACTACTAAATAATTTCCAATCCCAAACAAATTAGCAGGGAAATATACAACTATGTCATAAGGTAAATATATTCATTATTATTTAAAAGGATAAAAAAAGGGGGACTCAATTTATCAGGAACTAATTAATAAATTTATGAAAAAATAATAAAAACTGCCCAATAGTATCATAACCATGTTAAGGTTAATACACTAATAAGCCCGAGACAGATTCCTAACTTATTAAAGACTCAAAACTCCAAAATAAACGGACAAATCTGCCAAAAGAAAATAAAGGAAGGGGAAGAAGATATATATATATATATATATATATATATATATATATATATATATATATATATATTATTTAACCATTTTTAGTTAAAATTTTCGTATAAAAATTGTGATTTTGACATGTTAATTCTAGCAAAAAATTATCAAAACATGTATTTTTTAGTTATATTTATGTTAAAAATGGTTATTTTTATGTCCATTGTTAAAAAATATTGTTTTTTAGAAATAATTATTTCATGTAGATTGAAAAATTAATTAAGGATGTATAAATATGTAGAATATCGAAAATTCAAAATATCGACCTTCTAATTTAAAAATGCAAAACAATAAAAACCTGACCACAAAAAAATTAAAACTAAAATAAAAACAAGAAAATATGAAGAAAAAAACCACTTCAAAAATTATTAAATTTACAAAATAATTATTTACATTTCATACATTAGAAAGTTTAAAGTAAAAAGGTAGGTGTTTTAAAAAAAGGGTCTGATGCAGAATTACCACTTTTTTAAATCAGCATGAAAATCACTACCATTCTAAAACACAATATACATAAAAACTACGCTCTAAAAAAAACATGTGTGTTCTGCATCACCCATTTTCAAAACCAGGTCACTTTTTTGCTATCTCTACGAAATGAGTAACAGTATCAGTTCCCGTTTCAAAGTTTACATTGTTTCTCATAGTCCTTAGAATTAGAACAAAGTGGACACCATGACACTCCATTCTTCTGAACTTCATCATCATGCTCTTCATCACTGCTGCTCTCATAGTCCTTATAATTAGGACTAAGTGGACACTGTGACACTCTATTCTTTTGAAATTTGTCATCACGCTCTTCATCACTGTTATTGTCATAGTCCTTAGAATTAGGACTAAGTGGACACTATGACACTCCATTCTTTTGAAATTTGTCATCATGCTCTTCAACACTTCTACTCTCACAGTTTTTAGGATTAGGACTAAGTGTACACCATGACAATCCATTCTTTTAAACTTCATCATCATGCTCTTCATCGCTGCTACTCTCATAGTCCTTAGAATTACAACTAAGTGGACACTGTGACACTCCATTCTTTTGAAATTCATTATCATGATCTTCATCATTGTTGCTCATATAGTCCATAGGATTAGGAATAAGTGCACACCGTGACACTCCATTCTTTTGAAATTCGTCATCATGCTCTTCATCACTGTTGCTCTCAAAGTCCTTAGAATTAGGACTAAGTGGAATCCATGACTCTTTATTTATTTGAAATTCTCCATCCCCTCTTTCATCAGTACTGCTATCATAGTCCTTAGGATTAGGACTAAGTGGAAGAATTGACTTTCTATTCATAGTGGAAGAATTCATGTTATATTCATCAATATGAATAGAGTTGTTACGCGATGAAGATATTGATGTTGAACAAAGTGAAACTTCACTATCAGGAGAATCCATCCCTTTCAAATAGAAGAGGTTGAATGATACAAATGCAGAGTCTCATAAAGATATTATATAGCTTAGAGAATGAAATTTTCCTTCCAAAACGTTTTGCCAAAATATTTCCCTCCAAAAATTTTCTTAGATTTATTTCTCTTCATTATTTATTCTACAATTTATTTAAGAATGTAAACTAAATTTTTTTATGAAATAAATCTTTAAAGTTAAAATTGTAAACTACAACTTTTACCTAAATTATTTTAATAGTTAAAGTATATAATATTTACTAAACAATTTAATGTTTTTTTTTTTTTTAAATTTTTATAATACATTTTAAAACAAATTAATCCCACATTAACCATACGGTAAAACATTTCTGTAATTTCACCTATATAATAAATTCCATTATCACTACTACTCACATCACATCAAAGTTTTCTGAGGTTCGTGAAAGACTTAGAGCGAATTTCTGGAGCAGCTACATTGCTATCAACAACATATTCAACGGAAAATTCTCTCAATTGAAAGTTTAGTTAATTTTTTTCCTTCCAAATTTTAATATTAAATGAATTTAATAAAGTGAATTTTTTTTTTTTTTTTTTTAATTAAAACTTTTTGCGGGCCAAATTTACCCACTACGTCTACTATGAGCATGGTGGGTCCGGTAAAGCTCACGATGACCAAATGGGTCCGATAATGCTCTCAGTGGCCAAACGGGCCTGTAGGTTAGGGGCAATGAGTATGGCTGGCCCGCCTGCCCGCAAGGTGGCAGGGTGATTCTCGGAATCATCCCGCCAACCCACGAGCGGGCACGCCATAGGGGTGGCAAGGGGGAGGCTACGGCAGCCTCCCTTGCGCCACCCCGGTGGCCCGCCCACCCGCAGGGTGGCGAGGCGACTCAACAGTCACCCCGCCACCCCGGGGGCGGGCAGGCCACCGAGGTGGCACGAGGGGGGCTGCCGCAGCCTCCCTCTGCACCACCCCAGCAGTCCACCCACCACCCCGTGGGCGGGCGGGTCGCCAGGGTGGCACAGGGGGAGGTTGCGGCAGCCTCCCCTCGCACCACCTCGGCGACCCGCCCGCACTTGGGGTGGCAGCGCAACAGTTGTGTCGCACTGCCAGGGTGGTGCAGGGGATGGCTGCGGCACTCTCATGCCTGGATTTGGCCAATCCTACATCATTAAGTAAGATGGGGCCCGTTCTTGAACCACCCATCCTTGATGGAGCCCCATCACCCCACCTTCCAATCAAACATCCACCAACCCCACCCAACCTTGTTGGGTTATCTTTTTTCATATATATAAATAATCCATCAGCTATAAGTCGTGGACTTCAACTAGTTCAACTTACATAAGATTAAAATTTAATCTCCTATCCCATTGGCCCTTGCCTTGACCCCACCAGTGTGTCGTTTTTATTTTTTACTTTTGGCTTCATCTTACCACCTCCCTTGACCTCGACCCTCGCCCTTCAGCCTTTTGGCCCATCGGCTAGCCCCTCTGCCAACGGCTTGACACCCCGTGGGCGAGCAGGCCACCGGGATGGCGTGGGAGGGGTTGGGCAGAGGGCAGTGGTTGGGCCGCTATGGTGGGGTAGGGGGTCGGACCCAATGGCTGGGTTGGTTGGCCAGCCGATTTTCATGGTGCGACGACAGAGTGACATATTTTTTTATAAAAAAAAAAAATCGAAATTGTTATGATTTATAAAATTAATTATCATTTATCATATTCGTTGTTAATTTAAGTTAATATTTTTTGTCATTTACTAATTTATGTGTTTTTTTTCAGGAAAATGACATTAAAAAATATTTCTGTGAATCTTTCTGGACCAAAGACTCTTAAAGGTGCATCTTCAAAAAATATTGGTGAACGAACTCCACCTAAGTTGATGGCTACAAATCTTTCAAGTGCCTCAAATGATAAGAAGATGATTTCATATTGGAAGAAATCAAACGAAGTAAAACTTCTATCAAGAATCTGGTATGTGAAAGAAAGAGAAAGCCAAAATGTGAATATATATCTATATATTGATATACCGAATGATAATGGAATTTATGACGTGATGGGAAGAGTCATAGACATGTGTTCAGTAGCGGATAGTGAAGTTGTTTACATATTTACGAAACCGCTCAAGTCACATGAAATGATTAAATACCAGTTATCATATTCATTGTATGACACAAGAGAGGTATCTACAAAGTTGTGTAAACAAATCGTAAATGAGATGAAACAAAATATCGTAAGTTTTGTTATTTATATTTATGTTTTGCGTTCTTGTAACTGTCTCACTATATTTTTTTAACTTTGCTTTTAGTGACATATGGTATTTTGTTTGGCAGAATTTTGTTGAAAGTTGTTCAATTAGGTTGGGAGAAATTCATTTCATAGAGCATGATATTATGAAAGTTGTTAGCAGCCTCTACTCGGTGTCAAAAGAAGATATGGAAAACAAGCAAAATGTAGTAATTGATGATGCTACAAAACTACATCCAAAGGCTCAGAAAAAAGGCCTCTAGTGGATAAATCTAGCAAGGGTAGACAAGTTACTTTTGAAGACAATGAAGTTGAAACTGACAGTGAAGAATATGTTGTCATTACTGAAGATGACATTGGAACTGAGAAGAGTTGTAAAAGGCCAAAAGTAACAATGCCCAAGAATAAATCTGTTACAGTTAATGACGAGAATGTTATGAAGAAGAAACGTAAGGTTGAATATTTTGAAGTAGTCATTACCAACAATCAAGAACCTAGTGAAACTTCAAAAGAAAGCAGAGAAATTATTACACCAGGAGATAAATTAGAGGATGGCATTATCAAAACAAAAAAAATGCCATTCGACAAAATTTGACAAAGAGAAACTTAATTGAGGGTGGTTGTACATTTCAGCTTAATGTCAGACAAATCTATAAGTCAAGTGAAGGACAATTTCAATATCAAGTCAGAAAACCACAACATCTGCATGTTCACAACTTGAATACATTGATGAGGTACAATCCATATGCTCATGTGGTTAGTTATGTGCTTCTTGTTGATCCAATTCAAGTTCTCAACAAAGAAGCATTTGATAAGTCAAAATGTTTTGAATATAATTATTATGTGCTTGGGGGGAACCATTATGTAGAATATCAAAGACAATTGACGGAGGAACATGCCAATAACCTACGTTTTGAAACAATGAAATGTATCATTTATGTTGGTTTATCAAATACTGAAGCAAAGTTAGTTGCATGGGATCATAATTCAGATAATGAATATACGATGTCTATGACTTTCATCCAAAGGGTTAGATTTATTCATAGTGAACTTGAAGAAAAATATGGTGGGGATAGGATAAATGTTACTGTAGATTTCCGAAATGATGTTGTATGGAAATAGGCTATCCAATTGAAGAGAAAATCAATTCAAAAGGTGGAAAAGACAGCAAATTTAGTGATTTATTCATAGGTGTTGATAACATTTTTCAGTTGGCATTTAGAACTGGAGAGATATGGGAGTTGATTAATGAGATTTTTAGCATGTGGGAAACCATTGGCATTAAAAACCAGAAGGTCAAAAAGTCTAAGCCATTGATATGTAGTAACAGTAAATCAGGTCTTGAAATGAAGCAGCTTCCAGAAGATATGACTATCAAACCTTGGAGATCATTGCAAAGAGTGAAAGATGAAAAAATTGTCAAAGCAATATTATCTCATGTGAGGTCAAGGGAATTATCATTGGAGGAAATGTCTGAGGAATTTCAAAAGTAAGTTTTTTGAATTATTTTTATTTATTTCTACATTATAATTTTCTTTTAAATATAACATATTGTTCTTCGTAGTATTTGTTATACATATCATTATATTAATTTTTTTTACTTTATCTATGAAGTCACAAAGTTTACATGAAAATTCAAGAACAAATGGTTAAATTTTTGAATGAATATAGTTGCGATGATGTTGTATGCAACTATCCAGATTCAAGTTCTACATCAACATTAAAAGTTTTTTTATCTTGCATTTAAAAAGGTATGTTGATTTATACATTCTTTTTTATTCATCTGTGTACTATTTTTAATTTATAAATTGCACATATATTTGTTTATTTTATAAAAGATGAAGAAGGATGATAATGGAGCACCAGATAGTTTTAGAACTTTTATTGAAAAAATAAAGATCGAAAGACTAAAGAAGCAGCATATTAAGAATGTTGAACTTAATCCACCTCTTACTCATTTCATTTGGAATGGGCTAGACACTATTCAATATCAAGTAATACAAGGTGACTATGAAGACATTGCTAAACTCATACCTAAAAGGGATTATGCCCTAGTTATGGCAGATATTCCCCATGGTTTCAATATTCCAAACATTGACTATGATAGTGACCCTTATACTTATCAAGCTCTTAGTAAAGTGGTTGCGGGATTGCTAGAAGTCACGTCATCACCATTATGGAGATTTGTGACATTTCATTCAGACACACAATTGGCAATGTTATTGTTAAGCTTCAAGGGGAAAACAAATTCAAGGATGCAGCTTACATGGTAAGACGTTTAAAATGTATATTCGATTAATGTTGAAAAATTAATTTATGTACAAGTTAATTGAAATTTTACTATTTCTTGTTATAGTTAAAAATAAAATCTTCTTAACCGTGCAGATCAACTATTTATAAATGATTGTGAGTTCATCCATATTGATAGTTTGGCAAAAGATGATAGCTATATGTCTATGATTTTTAATCGGGTAGATGGAAAGAGTCATAGCCAAATACTGACTTATGATATTGTTGTGAGAAAACTAACATATGAAAACAAAGAAGCAAAAGGAGATATAGTAACATTTATCAAAAACCACAATTATTGATTAACGATTTTATAGACATATGTTCAAATGAAGGAGAATGGGTTCTGGATTTATTTTCTGGCTCAGGTAAGTTTTATTATATGGAATTGAATTTAAATATGTTATTTCTTAATTAATATGTCATTGTACTAATTTACTTCATTATTTCTTTTGTGCTTGATAATTAGGTACAACACTAGCATGTTGCCTTCAAAAAGGAAGAAATTGCATTGCAATTGAAGAAGATCCAATACAATGCAATTTCATTCAGCAAAGAATTAATGCTCTTCAATTTCTTCCATATTCAATGCAAGAAATTGGGTTGAAAAAATGGGACTTTAGTGAATCACGTGTGGCAAAAAAGGCAAAGGAACCCCAACCACCATTACACGGAATGATTGGAAAGGCATACATTGGGAGATTCGCAAACATCAAAGATCCATTAGAAGAGGAAAATGAACAAAATAAAGCAGAAAATATTGTGGAAGAAGACAATGATGAAACTCTAGATGACAAAGAGTTTGGATTATGTGACATTGTTGATTAAATTTAAGTTATGCTTGGAAATCAAGCTCATTTTTTGTAACTATTAATTAGTTATACTTGTAATGTTTTGACTTGACATTTTATGAAAAGAATATACACTCAATTAAGGTTGTTATGCGTTCAATATTTGTATTATGTGATTTTCGCATTAATTTTTAAGTTAATCATTATTTTTTGAAAAAAAGAAGTGATTATTATTTTTTTTTGACATGAAATTCATAGAAAAAATTTATTATTTAACCATTTTTAGTTAAAAATTTCCTATAAAAATTGTGATTTTGACATGTCATTTTTAGCAAAAAAATTATCAAAGCATGTAGTTTTTTAGTTATATTTATCTTAAAAATGGTTATTTTTATGTCAATTGTCAAAAAATATTGCTTTTTAGAGACAATTATTTCATGTGGATTGAAAAATTAATTAACAATGTATAAATATGTAGAATATCGAAAATTCAAAATATCGACCTTCTTCTTTAAATATGCAAAACAATAAAAATCTCACTACAAAAAAAAAAAAATCACTTCAAAAATTATTAAATTTATAAAATAATTATTTACATTTCATATATTAGAAAATTAAAAGTAAAAAAAAAAAGAAGCCTTTTAAAGAAAGGGCATGGTGTAGAATTACCATTTTTTTAAATCAGCATCAAAATCACTACCATTCTAAAATGCAATGTACATAAAAAAATTATAGTGTCAAAAGCTATGCTCTACAAAAAACATGTGTGTTCTACATCACCCCTTTTCAAAATTGGGTCACTTTTTTGCTATCTCTATAAAACGGGTAATAGTATCAGTTCCCATTTCAAAGTTTACATTATTGTAGCTAGGTTAATAAGAATATGCATGTTAACAATACTAGAAACAAGAAGCAAGGTCTATATCATCCCTTATCTATACCTACTCATCCTTGGGAAATCATTTCCGTGGAATTTGTGGGAGGTTTACCGATAAACGAGAAGGGACATGACTAATTTTTCATTGTAGTTAGCATGTTCAACAAGATGTGTGTTCCGATGCCCTGTAAAAATACCATTAATGGATAAGAGGAAGCAACCTTGTTCTTTGGATACGTCTGGGTGCACTTTGGGATAAGAAGGAGCATCATTTTAGACAATGATACAAAATTTCTCACTGCATTCTTCACTACATTATGGGAGAAGATCGACACAAAGTTGAGGAGATCTAAAAAATTCCATCCACAGAAAGATAGGCAGACATAAGTAGTCAACAAGACTTTGGTGCACCTTCTGAGGGGATATAAACAGAAGCATCCAAAGACCTGGGATGAAAATATGGTATATATACAACATTCTTACAATAGAGTAGTCCACACTTCTACAAGAAAGTCCCCATTAGAGACTTGTTTTGAATATCTTCCACCTTCACCTTTGGATTTTTCATAGGGTCAACAAGGAGGAGTGAGGGGAGATCTTACAGGAGATGATTTGAGGGCTGAAAATTTATAGAGAAGAATCGGCATATCCATCTACAAGTAGAAGACACACGATAGAGGTCGCAGGAGAAGTATAAGGTCAAGCATGATCAACACTTAATAGAGAAATCATTTGAGGTGGGAGACAATGTATGGCTATAGTTGAACAAAGAGAGGTTGCAGGGGCTTGGTAAGAAAATAAAGGCTCTGAGGTATGGTCCCTTTGAGATACTAGAAAAGGTGGGTGATAATGCCTAACGACTAATTTTACAACCATATATGTGCATTTACTCAGTTGTGAATATAGAGAATTTGAAACTCGATGAGCCTTCCATACTAGATTAGGAAGAGGAACAGGTCCTACCTTTCGTGGAGGATTTTCCACCAGATTCTCAAGTAGAGTTGACAGAAGAAACATTTTTGTACAAGAGGTCCAGAACCATAATACTGGGGTAGAATGACCTTTGGCAAATTAGTTTGAAGGGATATCTTCCAGGAAAAGCTAAATGGTACACTAGAGAGAAGGTGGAGGAAATATTTCCTCACCTCATTCAGTAAAAGCTTTTGGGGACAAAAGTCCTACCAAAATAGGGATGTGTGATCTATATTGGATCATTACATTGTTTTTCATCCATCTCGATGCATTCTAAGTGGAAAAAGTGGAGGAATCAGCCCATGGGACTGTTTTTTCCGGCGAGACTTAGTTTGGAAGAACGGGGTCTGAAACCTTCCAATAGAGTTTTGAGGCATAAAACAAGGCTTTTTAGGGGTAAAATTTTTCACTCTCATTCGCTACCTTTCCATGTTGTTCTACACTCAGGGTTCATATTTAAAATTTATGCCACTCAAAAGTTGACCTTCCTGTTTTCACCACCATGGTTCGATAGGATGTTGCATTAGCCCCCATTATTCATGGAAAAGTGGCTAGCCAAGTATTTATGATGTAAATGAATCTAGAAGATTCTATATTGAAACCCTATTTAATATTTGATGTAGTCAAATTTAACCACTAGTAGGCTGTCGGGTTGTGTTATAATGAGCCACTAGGAGGAAGATGCATTCCATTCTTTCGAGAGAATTGGGTTCCATACCTGAGGAAAGATAGCCATGAGAGATAGGAGGTAGAGCACACAAAGTGGATTTGTGCACTGTAACAACCCATGGGCCATAGGCATTGCTTCTTTGTACCTACAACCTTATTTTCTAAAGAAAGAAAGAGAATGAAGTGAACTCACCTTCTAGCTGGGCTTTCTCCCGAAAGATCATATCTTATGTCTTTTGTATGTGTGTGGGATTATTTTTTCATTCTCTAATTTTATTCATAATTTCCATTCGCATGCATGCACTAATTACAATTAAATTTATATATCTAGAAGTTTAATAAAACTGTAATAGTGTAAAAATTCATAATTTTAATATATTATTATCAGATTTGTTATGGCGAACTATCCAATGGAATATCCATCACAATTTACAGAACATATTGGTGTCAGAGCAGGTTTATTTGGGTATATTGTGGAGATTGTATGGATCTAGATCGGTAATGCCAAAAATAATAAAACCCTAATCATGGTTGACGAATCTGTAAAAGAACCCGGTGATCCTACAAAGGCGAGGTTCTCGCGGTTGGAGCAACAAATCGCAGACATAAATTGCAATGTAAAACTCCTAGTGGTAGGCCTAAGAAATAAGATTTGATATTTGGAGAATATGTGGGTTTGAATGTAGAGGATAGATCAGAATGAGGTTTAGAAGATCAAGGAGAAATGGAGAACTAGTCAAAGAAAGAACCCAAAAAAGATCAACCTAGTTCGAGTGTCATGAATTAATCCTTGATTAAAATGGAAGAAAAATTCGATATGAATCAATACAATTATGATATCTATGCTTTGAAGTTGAATTTTTTGTTGCAACAACTGAAATTTGATTTCAGCATCCATCAGATTGAGAAGGACAAAAGATCTCATTCGCGCAACTAAAATTAGAGGGTTGTTCAATGACTTAGAGGAAAAACCACACATAAACCCTAAGGTTGGAGGGAGAACCTTCTATGACTAAGTGGGAATATTTCAAACTCTCATTAAGTCACAGTTTTATCCCATTGGTAATGTGGAGGACCAATGGATCTGGTAGCATCACCTCAGGAAAATTTGGGTCAAAGCGTACAGGAGTACACCACAGAATTCAGGAAGATGGCTATAATGTTTTCTATCTCTCCAAAGAGCCCATATGTACCCCTTAAGCATTTAGGGGGTCTGCATTTCCATTTGTGTGAGAGAGTGATGTAATTCAAGCCCAAATTGGTGGACGAGGCTTGTGTATATGCACAATACCTAGAGAACATAGGCCTGAAGAGAGCGTAATCGAGTGGATCGAAGAGAAAAAGGAAACAGGAAGCTTATAAGGATGGGAATAAGAAGAAAAAAGGGGGAAAGATAAAAATATGACAACCACTACTCACCATTGTAGCAATCCTAGAAACCACCACAACATTGATGGCCATATAATGGAGAAGTGTTGGAAGTTGCATCTAGAGATAAACCCGAAAAACAAGAAGAAAGGTAAAAGGAAGAAGAATATCATGGCCACAGATTCAAGCAACCAAGTTGAAACAATATCAAATGTGGATAAGAAGATCATCAGTACATTAGTGCAGAAGGAGGTGAATCTAGGTAGCCTTCAACAAGAGGAAGGGAAAGCAATGACCAAACTCTTCCATATAAAGATACAGGTTAAGAAGAAAAAGATTTATGCTTTGTTTGACATAGTATCATAGACAAATATCATTATAGCAGAGCTCATAAGGAAGTTGGGGTTGTATGTTCGTGATCATCCAAACCCATATCCACAAGGATGGGTAAATAGGGATGCAAAGTTGAAGGTAACTAAATAGTGCAAATTTAGATTTGTTTTAGCGTTAATTTTATTGATGAAGTAGATCTAGATGTGGTTTTCCTTTATGTATGATGAGTCGTGTTTGGGATTCCATACATGTACATGCATGATGCAATATTCATGAGGAGAGCCAACCAGTATTGACTCGTCAAATATGGAAAACGATTCCTCATCAAAGCACACAAAGGCAAGTCAAAAATTTCACTGGCAAGTGCCAACCAAGCCAAGAAATTGATTAGTTCCAGTAAGAAGTACGTTTAATTGTTTTTAAGAGAAACTCAGTTTGAAGAGGAGTCAATAAGAGGCAATGCATCCCTAAAGGGGTGTACTAAGAAACATAAACAACAATTGGAGGTTGTTACAGGCATACAGGGATGTGTTCCAAGAGCCTAAAGTGTTACCACCTAAGAGAGAAGTGGAGCACGAGATCTAGTTATTGTCAAGCTCGCCATTGCCAAATATTGGGTTGTACATGCACTCTGTTATAGAAGCAAGTGAGATGAGTAAACAATTACATGAGTTGCTGGACACAAGGTGTCATTCGACTTAATACATCACCATGTGTATCACCCATCATCATCGTGCAAAATAAGGATGGGACTTGGCAGATGTGTATAGATTATAGGGCATTGAAAAATATTGTGCTCAAGAAAATTTATCCCATTCCCAGGATACATGATCTATTGGATCATTTGTAGTATGAAAAGTACTTCACCAAGCTAGACTTGAAGTCTCGATATCACCAAGTTTGATTCAAAGAATAATATACTTGGAAGACTACCTTCAAAATAAGGTAAGGTTTGTATGAGTGGTTAGTCATGCCATTTGACCTATTTAATGCACTAGCTACATTTATGAGATTAATGAATGATGTACTGCTCCATTTTATAGATTCATTTATTATTTTCTATTTGGATGATATAATCGTATATAGTTCTACCTGGGAGGATCATATTTTACATTTGATGCAGGTGTTGGAAACATTGAAGGAGCACCAACTACTAGCAAATCTCAAGAAGTGCGAGTTTGTGTAGAAGTCTTTGGTGTATTTGTGGTATGTGATCGGTGGAGGAGAACTGAAGATAAATCCTTCCAAGATGGAGGTCATGATGAAATAGTCGGTGCCTACTAGTGTTTTTGATGTCAGGAGTTTCATTGGAGAAGCATAATACATGAGGAAATTCATAGCCTCATTTTCAGTTGTAGTAGCACCACTCCTTGAGATAACAGGTCACAAGTGTTTCCAGTGGGGAAAAGGTCAGCAAAAGGATTTCGAGGAGCTAAAGAAGAAGATCATTCAGGCACCATTTCTAGAATTACCAAACTTGTAGCAACCCTTTAAAGTGGAGCAAGATGCAAGTTAGTATGTTATGGGAGTTGTCTTGATGCATCGAGGAAGCCCTATCTACTACCATTCTAAAGTATTTCATGTGTCAGTTCTTAACTAACCTACCTACAATAAGCAACTCTATTTCATGGTGCAAGATGTGAAGATATGGAAGCACTATCTAATGGGAAAGGAGATAGTAATACAAATAGATCACTAGTCATTACACTACTTGTAGGCCCAAAGTAAGCTAGAGAGGGACAGGCATTACAAGTGGATGGGGTTTTTACAACAGTTTCATTTGGTGGTCAAGTATAAGAAGTGAAACACAAACAATTTTTCCAACATGCCTTCAAGGCCACCCACATCGAATATTACAGCTTTGGGGATTCTTATGCATATGGATCCATGCACCCATGATGCATAAAAAGAGGCATATTGAGAGGATGCGTACTTCAAGGATATGTATCAGTAGTTGTAGAGTCAGAGACATGTGCACGATGGTGATAGCACCATTGACTACCATCCCTAGGTTGGGTTAGACTACAAGTAGGATAAGGTATTTGTTCCTAAAGGTGAGCGATTGCAACTGATTAGAGAGGCTCACACATCCAAGGTTGCAGGGCACTTTGGTGTAGGGAAGATCATGGATAACTTGTAGAGGTATGCGTATTGGCCCAAGAAGCAAGAGCATGCAACTAGGTTCATAAAAAGATGCATGCTTTGTTGTACCAGAAAGCCTAGGAATAGAAAACAGGGTCTATATAATCCCTTACATGTACCTACTCATCCTTGGGAAATAATTTCCATGGACTTTGTGGTAGGTTTACCGATAACCAAGAAGGGACATGAATACTTGTTCATGGTAGTTGATAGGTTCAGTAAGACGTGTGTTTTGATGCCCTATAAAAAGACCATTAGTGGACAAGAAGCAACAAAACTTTTCTTTTGACAAGCCTGGGTGCACTTTGGGATACCAAGGAGCATCATTTCAGATAGGGATACAAGATTTCTTAGTGCATTTTGGACTACATTACGAGAGAAGATGGACACAAAGTTGGAGAGATCTACAACATTCCATCCACAGATAAATGGGCATACAAAAGTAATCAATAGGACTTTGGTGCACCTTTTTAGGGGATACACCCAGAAGCATCTAAAGACTTTGGATGAAAATCTAGTATATATACAACATTCTTACAATAGAAGAGTACACACTTCTCCAAGAAAGTCCCCATTTGAGTCTTTTTTTGGATATTTTCCAGCTTCACTTTTGGATATTACATATGGGAAACAAGGAGGAGTGAGGGAAGAGCTTATAGTAGATTCTTTGAGGGCTAAAATATTTATAGAGAAGATTAAGAAGATCCATATACAGGTACAAGACACACTACAGAAGTCGCAGGAGAAGTATAGGTCCATGCATGATCAACACAGAACAGAGAAATCATTCAAGGTGGAAGACAAAGTATGGCTACAGTTGAACAAAGAAAGGTTGAAAGGGTCTGGCAAGAAAATCAAGGCTCTGAGATATGGCCCTTTTGAAATACTGGAAAAGGTGGGTGATAATGCCTATCAACTTAGTATACCATCATATATGCACATTTACTTAGTTGTGAATGTACATAATTTGGAACTCTATGAGCCTTTCATGCTAGATCAGGAAGAGGAATAGGTCCTACCTTCTGTGGAGGATTCAACACCAGATGCTCAGGCAGAGTTGACAAAATATATAGTTTTGCAGAGGAGGTCCAAAACTACAAGACATGGGTAGCATGACCTTTAGTATATTGGGTTGAAAGGACAATTTCCAGGAAAAGAGAAATGGTACACCAAAGAGAAGGTGGAGGAAAAAATTCCTCACCTCATTTAATAAACTATTTTGGGGACAAAAATCCTCCTAAAATGGGGAGGTGTGATCTTGATTTGATCATTATATTCTTTTTCATCTATCTCGATGCATTCAGAGTGGAAAAATGTAGGAATCAACTCATGGGACCGCTTTTACCAGTGGGACCTAGTTTGGCAAAACGGGGTCTGAAACCTTCCGAGAGCATTTTGAGGCATCAAACAACATTTTTTGGGGTTAAAAAAATGTTTTTAAATGCATCACCTACTTGCGTTGTTCTAAACACATAGATCTTTCTAACATCTCAAGAAGCATTTCAATCAGTATCTGTATGAAAAAGTTATGTCACTCAGAAGTTGACCTTCCTACTTTCACCACCATGGTTTGATAGGATGTCACATAAACCCCCATTATTCATGGAAAAGGGGCTAGCCAATTGTTTTTGATTTCATATACTCTAGAAGAGTCTGTACTATAACTCTAGTTAAGATTTTATGTATTCAAAATTAACCACACTTAGGCTATCAGGTTGTGTTATAACCAGGCCACTAGAAGGAAGAGGCATTCCATTCTTTCGAGAGAATTTTGTTCCATAGTTCAGTAAAGATAGTCTCAAGAGATAGGAGGTAGAGCAAAAATATAGAATTCATGCACTATACCAGCCCTCGGGCCTAAGGCATTACTTCTTTGTACTTGTACCCTTATTTTCCACACAGAGAAAGAGAGCGAAGTAGCCTCACCTTCTAGTTGGGTTTTCTCCCAAAAAGTTTTTCCAGAGCATATTTTTTGTTTTATGTGTGTGTTTGAGCTTATTTTTTTGTTCTATACTTTTCTTCATAATTTCCATTCGAATGGATGCACTAATTACAGTTATATTTATAGATATAGAAGTTTAATAAAACTGTAGTAGTGTAAAAATTCATAATTTTTATATATTATTATCATATTTGTTGTGTTGAAATTTCCACTAGAATATCCATGGTAGTTTACAGATCATATTGATATTAGAGCATGATTCTTTGGGTATTTTGTGGAGATTGTAGGGATCTAGATCGACGGGGCCAAAAATCGTAAAACCCTAATCATGGCTGACGAATTTTTAAATGAACCTCGTGATCCTGTAGAGGTGAGGTTCTTGTGGTTGGAGAAACAATTCATAGACATAATTCACAATTTAAAGCTCCTAATGGTGGCCTTGATAAATAAGATTGGGATATTTGGAGAAGATGCGGGTTCACATGTAGAGGACAATTTAGAATTGGAATCAAAAGATCGGGGAGAAAGAAATAGTCAAACAAAGAACCCGAAAAAGATCAACCCATTTCAAGTGTCATGAATCAATCCCTATTTGAAATGGAAGCAAAATTTGGACATTTAAATAACTAGGAAGGAACATGAATACTCATTCATGGTAGTTGACAGGTTCAACAAGATGTGTGTTTTGATGCCCTGTAAAAATACCATCAGTGGACAAGAAGCAATAAACTAGTTCTTTGGACAGATCTGGGTGCACTTTGGGATACCAAGGAACAACATTTCAGATAGGGATACAATATGTCACAGTTCATTTTGGACTACATTATGGGAGAAGATGGACACAAAGTTGAATAGATCTATAACATTCCATCCATAGACAGATGGACAGACATAAGTAGTCAACAAGACTTTGTTGCAACTTCTGAGGGGATACAACCAGAAGCATCCAAAGACCTGGGATGAAAATATATTATATATACAACATTCTTAGAATAGAGAAGTCCGCACATGTACAGGAAAGTCCCCATCTGAGACTTGTTTTAGATATTTTCCGCTTTCACCTTCAGATATTTCATATGGGAAACAAGGAGGAGTGAGGGAAGATCTTACAAGAGATGCTTTGATAGTTGAAAAAATTATAGAGAATATTAAGCATATACATCTATAGGTACAAGACACACTATAAAAGTTGCATGAGAAGTATACTACCATGCATGATCTGCACATAACACATAAATCATTCAAGGTGGGAAACAAAGTATTGCTACATTTGAACAAAGAGATTGCAGGGGTCTGGTAAGAAAATCAAGACTCTGGGGTATGGTCCCTTTATGATGTTAGAAGAGGTGCATGATAATGCATATTGACTCAATTTACCACCATATTGATGAGCCCCAGAAATGGGTAATTATATGGGCTCATTTAGCCTCCTAATTCGAGTTAATCCACCATTATCATTAGTTTATTGCATGTTTTTTATTATATTTATGCTAATAAAATGAATTGGGTTAGTCATTATGCCAAAAAGTCTAATGTGTGCTTTATGCAAATTTTTGGTCAATTTTGAGACAAAATCAAAGGTTTAATGAGCACTTGGCAGCCAAATTCGTAGAAGAACAAGGGAGAAGATTTGTAGGAGGGTGTCCCCTTCATTTATGAGCCCTTGCCTTGAATTCTCCACCAGCAGCTTGGAGTTCAAGGGCCACCACATCAATGATCACAAGGGCAGCCGAGCAGGGCTAGTGAAGCTGTTGTTAACTGCAAGTTTTGGCAGTCGAATTCCTAAAGTTTAGGAGGACTGTTGGGGTCCTCAATTTGTATAAATAAGAAGGCTTAGGGCCTTAGTTTGGTTAGGCAGATGTTAGTTAGATTTTAGTCATTTTTTTAGTCTATTTTCGCACTCTAGTGCAGCCCTGTATCAACACATTTTTTAGCTTTTTCTTGTAGATAGTTTTTGGGATGTAACTATTATTTCTTGATCAATAAAGATGAATCCATATTTGCACCAACTCTGATCTTTCTGAGGAGGTTGTAGCTCTTGGGTTTGGGCCCAAAATCTTGCTTTGTTACTTAGGTTGTTTTTGATGATTGAGATAGTTTTTCATGATTCAGGTTGATTTGATAGTTTGATAACAGAAAATATCCACAAAAAGGCTATCAACCAATCCTTGATCTCATTTCTCCCTCCTTGGGACCATGAACTGAGACCAAGGCATACTTGCTGCCACAAAAACATTGTTTTTAACTTCCATGCGATTGCTAGTGTTATATTTTTAGTTGGAAAAGTCGATACCAGTTATACTTGCATGCTTAGATATGTTATTGCTTAGTTTCCATAGTTATCTTGCATGGTTTCCTGTCTATAAACTTATGTTCATCATGTTTCTGGTTTCTAGGTCAGATTAGGTCAAAGTAGATAGATCTCTGTTTTTTTTAGTCTTTGTTCGATCAGTTTTGGAAAATAGTGTGCAGAGCACCTGTGATACATTCCTACCTACCCTTCCTCCATCATACAATATGTTCCAGCCCCTAATTCAAGATTTTTTCCCTTCATTTGCCACACTTTCCCAACTTGCCTTAATTTCTACATTTTTGTGCAACATTGCTCTCTCCATCCTTAAACAAATCCAACCACCTTCATCACTCCTTAGCTTCATTTACCAGGTCCTAGACCCCTTAACACCCTTATCCATCCTCCATTTCCACTTTCCCACCGTTTTTCTACCATTAACCCTCTAAAATCCTCTTTTGGCTCTTCCTGTAGAACATCATGTAGAACATCCTGTAGAACCCCTACAAACTTCCTATAGAAGTTCACGTGAGCCATTTTTCGTGATCTGATCACTGTGAAACTCTCTGGAAGGGTGCCAGGGACCCCTTAGGCCCTCTTCTCACCTTCCCAACCTCCTACAAATGCCCACTCCATTTCCTTTCGCCAATCAACCTCTGCACAGTCAAAAACAGTTAAAGCACATGCATAATAATTCTGCCAACTTACTCAAAAATACCAAAAAGATGTTTTTTTTCCATATGTTCCTTCAAAAGTAGCTTCGTTGCATGCATTTCACCTTTCCAAGAGTCAATGGCATCTATTTCTACAACTTTCATCTCTTTTTTTGCACCAGTAGGGTCAGTCAGTAAAACTAGGGTTTGCATTTCCTTTTCGCTTTCAGCTTCTTTCTGCAAGGGGACTAGCCTCTTTTGAGTTAGCTTTCGTCCATCATAGTTAAAAGCTTCTTCTTAGAGCTCATAGAAGTTGGCTTAAGCTCCTAGCAGATTTGTGCAAGCTGATCAAGTGACAGCCTGCAGTAAGAGCTAGTACTTGTGCATACAGCACCGTCGCTTCCAAGTTTGTTACGAACTACCGGGTTGATATAAGTAAAGAAGAGAGTCCCAGGATGCTGCAATACTGGAGCCCACCATCTTTTTGGTGATGTTGTTGGGAAGTGTTAGAGTATTTGTGATTACTGTTTTTTTCTATTTTCTACTGCAACATTCTGCTAAGTAGTTTATTTCAAGCAAGAGTAGAGTAGTTCATTTCCATTCTGCAATTTCATTTCCGCAAAAGTAGATTAGACATTTCTTGCTTTCATTTCAATTTTTCAATTTCAATTCTGCAAGCATAGCTTAGCATTTCAATTCTGCAATTTCAATTCTGCAAGCGTAGCTTAGCATTTCAATTTTGTTATTTCATTTCAGCAAGCGTAGATTAGCATTTCTTGCTTTCATTTCAATTCAACAATTTCATTTCAGCGAGCGTAGATTAGCACCTCCTACTTTCATTTCAATTCTGCAATTTCATTTTAGCAAGCGTACATTATCATTTCCTACTTTCATTTCAATTCTGCAATCTCATTTCAACAACATAGATTAGTCCTTTCCTGCTTTCATTTCAATTCTACATTTTCATTTCAACAAGATAGATTTTAGTTAGTTGCAGTTCAATCTATTTTAGTTTTTGTAGGTACAAGCAGAAAAAAGAAACAAAAATCAACCAAAAAGATTTGCTTTCATGCCTTGTAGGAGTAGAGATAAGTCAGAAAAATGTTTGAACACCACCCCCACTACTTCACACAGCCAACCTTCTCTCTTCTTCGACGGCTGTGATTAAGAAGAACCCCTAGGTGGAAAGCAAGACATATTTGAAGAACCTCTAGGGGAGAAAAAGAAGAAAACATTCCTCTAAAGTGAATGGCTGAAAACAAAAATGTTGGGAGCAGTACCTTTTCTTCCAACTCATCCATTAAGGGTGAAATTGGAGACATGTGGGAAAATTGCAAAAGCGAAGTGAGGCAGATGCTTGCCATGTATATCAAAAGATATCGAGAGGAAGCAGAGAGGGCTTTAGCCATATTTTGTCCTAGGTGCACTAGAAAGCATCGTGAGAATGAATGTCCATTGCACTCTATAGAAGTGTGTTTTGTGTGTGAAAAAGGTCATCCTACGAACTAGTGCCCTTCCTTGCCTGAAATTAAAGCTGCATATCAGAGGGCCAAAGGAGCCACTGAACCACTCTATTATATGAACCAAATGAGGCCACATGGACCCATACCTTACCAACAGGGAATGCAAGGGACATCCCAGACTTATTACAACCCTTATCAAGCCACTTCTATGCCTTCTTGGGGTCCCCCTGCTCATCCTTCCTGGTCCACAACCCCTCCTTGGTTGTATCCATCTCAATATCATGCTCAACCAGCTACTCATCCATTTCACCCCTATGCTCAGCCACAACCTCAGTGGAATGCACCTCATTAGGGGTGGAGGCCCTAGTACAACTCTCCTCCTGCTCCTTTGCCTCCACCACCTGCTCAACCGCAACCATCGCCTCCTGCTCCACCAAGGTAGCCCCAAATGCCTTCTCAACCAAACCCGAACCCAAATAACATGCATGCTCAACAAGTATATAGTGGGAAACCACCTGCCCAACCACAACCCCATCCACATCCATCTCAAATATACACCCCCACTCAAATACCCGTACCACCATTTCCAAACCTGCACATTGGATTAGCTCAACCCAATTACAATGCTAAGGCACAACATTTCCAAACAACCCCTTTTGAGCTCAATGATATTCACCATAGCTCAGGAAGAGTATTGCAAGAAAGAGATTATATTGACAACATTGAAGGACCACATCCAACAAAAGAAGATTCAAAAGATGAGATCAAAGGACCATGGGCTGCACTTGATGAAGAGAATACATCAAAATCAAAGATCAAGAGAGCTCCCTCATGGCTACCATCAAATCCTCCATGTATTCAAGAGAAAAATCAGCAAAAAGAGGAATATGTGAAGGTCATGGTAGAAGGTGACATGGAGAATGATCCAGATCAGTGAAAGGACCAAGGATATCATAACTATATTGAGATATGGTTCCAGACGGTCACTAAGTTGCAGCAGTACTCTCTTCCTCAACTATGCTTGATCCCTCCAAAGTCAAATCATTTGGTCTCTAAAATCCAGATACTTGTCAAAGCATGCATTTCAAGCCTCCACATCATTTTGTCTCTAATCTCAATGTGCACATGGCTCCATTGGAAGTCTTCTTATACTTGAAAATGATTTTGTTTTTCAAGTAGGGTAGGGTAGAAAAAATAAAAAAAAAAATGAAAATAAGAGGAAAATAAAAATCTAAGGTGAAAACCTCCTCAAAGGCACCTCAGATTGGACCATTGATTGAAAACCTCCATGAGGCGGTCAATGGGTTGGAAAGAAGAGAAAAGAAGAAGAGAATAAGATCCCTGGGTGAAAACCTCCCTTGGAGGCACCCAGGGCAGGCAATTAGGGTGAA